>CM033115.1:7825236-8564505 GCA_019321725.1 Paulownia fortunei | reverse complement strand
TGTAGTTCAATTAACTTTAGTTTCTGAGTCAAAGCTAAAACTGTAGTATTTTGTGTTGATTTCCTGCTCAATGCATCAGCCACAATATTAGCTTTACCAAGATGATAGTTGATAACACAATCATAACCTTTCACTAACTCCAACCATCTTCGTTGTCGCATATTTAACTCTTTTTGGGTGAAAAAATATTTTAAGCTCTTGTGATCAGTATATATCTCACATCGTTCACCATATAAATAATATCTCCATATCTTAAGTGCAAACACCATTGCAGCAAGCTCTAAATCATGTGTGGGATAATTCTTCTCATACTCTTTAAGCTGTCTGGATGCATATGAAACTACTTTACCATTTTACATCAATACACATCCCAATCTATTTTTTGAAGCATTACTGTAAACCACAAAGCCTCCAGTACCTGATGGAATAGAAAGAATAGGAGGTGAAGTTAACCTCTTCTTCAATTCCTGAAAACTTTTCTCACAAGCATCCGTCCATTTAAATGTCACATATTTTCTGGTTAATTGTGTCAAAGGAGAAGCTATCTTGGAGAATCCTTCCACAAATTTACGATAATATCCAGTAAAACCCAGAAAACTTCGTACTTCTGAAGGATTAGTAGGTTGTAACCAACTATTAATATCTTCTACTTTACTTGCATCTACAAATATTCTTGCTCTGATATTATATGTCCCAGAAATACCATTCGATCAATTCAAAATTCACATTTTTTAAATTTAGCATATAGTAGTTTCTCTTTCAGAACCTCTAAAACCATTCTTAGATTTTCACTATGCCCTTCTTTTGTGTTAGAGTAAATTAGGATATCATCAAGAAACACAATAACAAATCTACCAAAGAAAATTTTAAATACCCGATTCATCAAATCCATAAAAGTTACTGGAGCATTTGTCAACCCAAATGGCATCATAAAAAATTCATAATGTCCATATCTCATGTTAAATGCTGTCTTGGTGACATCATCCTCTTTTATTTTCAGTTGATGGTATCTAGATCACAGATCAATTTTTGAAAATATAGATGCACCTTGGAGCTGATCAAATAAGTCTTCTATTCTAGGTAGAGGATATTTATTCTTGATTGTAACATTATTTAAATCTCAACGGTATATATACAGTCGTATTGTACCATCCTTCTTATGCACAAATAGAACTGGTGCACTTATAGTGAAAAGCTAGGTCTGATAAAATCTTTATCTAATAATTCCTGTATTTGATCTTCAATTCTTTCAACTCAGCTGGTGCCATTCGGTATGGAGCTTTAGATATTGGATGTGTTCCTGGATTTAGTTCAATGACAAACTTTATCTCATAGTTTGGTGGTAATCCCGAAAGATCATTAGGAAATACTTCTGGATATTCTCAAACAACTGGAACTTCATTGAGGATAGGATGGTGTTGTTTTTCAATGCTCATAACACTCGCCAAATATTCTTCACAACCACCATCTAATAATCTTTGTGCTCTTAATACTGATATAATTGGGAATTTGAAACTTTGTACGATTCCAATAAAGATCAACGGTTCCTCACCAGGAGGTTGAAAAGTTACTGTCTTTTCAGATAATCTTTTGTAGCCTGATATTTTGACAACTAATCCATACCCAAAATCATATCATAGTCATTCTTGGCCAATACAATTAAATCAGCATAGAGTTCTCTATTTTCAATGGGAATAACACAATCTCTTAAAACATGGTTAGTTTGTTTTAAATCTCCAGAAGGGATTATCACATTGTAACTGACCTCAACAATATTAGGTACTTTACCCAACCTCTTCACATACTCAGTGGATATAAATAAGTATGTAGCTCCAGAATCAAACAACACAAATGCTGGGGTACTAAAGATAGAGAATTTACCTATTACTACTAATAGGTTCGCCTCAACATCTAATCTAGTAATGTAAAGACTCTAGTTGGTACTTTTGTTTGTCCTATCAGATTTAGATTATCTAGACATGCTCTGGCAATATGTCCAACCTTTCCACACACAAAGCAGGTTCTAGTCTCTGTCGGGTAGACTCTACTGTGGTGACCACCACATTTAGGACAAGCAGGTTGCGACATCGGTGCTTTGCCTTGATCAATCTTTGTATGCTTACTCTGATCCTACTGTCGTTGCCCTTGTCCATGTTGGAATTTAGATGTTTGATTCTGCATTTGAAATGGTCTCTTCTTTTTATTTCAAACCCATCGTTGCCCCTGTCCTTGCTTAAATTAGCGTCGAATCTCCTGAGCACGAGAAATTCTAAGTTCAGCTTGTTCTGCCACTAAAGCTCTCTCAGCAACTTGTGAGTATGTCACTCCTTAGATTCCTGCCATATTCACTTCTCTATATTGCTCTAGTCTCAAGCCTTCAAGAAACCTTTCAACTTTCAATGCATCAGTATTGACCATATGTGTGGCAAATCTGGATAGCTATTCAAACTTATAATTGTATTCTCCAACTTTCATAGTTCCTTGTCGTAGCTGTATAAATTCATTCATCTTCATTGCACGAACTGGAGATGTGAAGTATTTATTTCAAAACAAATCTTTGAATATATCCCAAGTCATGACAGTGATGTCTTCGATACTTCTCATTGTATCCCACCAATGTCCAGCATTGCCTCGAAGTATAAAGGATGCACACATCACTTTCTCTTCTTCTGAAACTCTACTGTAGTGAAACATATTTTCAAGAGTTCTCAACAAATCCTCAGCAATTGTAGGATCTAGTGCATCCTCAAACACCGGTGGGTTTAGTTTTCTGAATCTTTCCCCAACTATCTCCACCTATTCTACTCGGGGTTGTGGTTGAAGCATTTCAGCCCTTAGTTGTCCACCCATATCCCTTTGCTGGATAAGTTGTTGAATTTGTTCTGATTGTCGTTCAACAAGCTATGTAAGTCGATTGATGATAACATCACGAGCATTATTCAGAATAGGTGTCTGCTCTCCTGGGGTTCTGGCTCCACTACTACTTTCACCCTTTGTTCTCACCATGACTGCAATACCATTTTATTTATAACAAATGGCCAATATAATTCATGAAATATATAATGAAATATAACATAAAATAAAACTTACTGGCATGGCTGTGCTCCACAAGTTCTAAGATAATGTACATGGACAGTCTACAGAATTAAGAATTGGGCTATGATACTACTCTTTATCACAACCTCCCAATAATATGTATAAATATATATATATAAACAACCTGTACAACATAATTTGTGCACGTATGCATGTGTAGAACTTTTTTTTTTTACTCAATTCAACAAAATATTGATAAAAGTAAAGTGTTTTCATATCCTGTAACACTGTGTATATATAGGTAGTTATTAAACATTAACCAAGTCTATCACAACCATCACAAACCTAAACTCTTTATCATAAAGGAGTTTTAAAAGTGATATACAGGATAAAGTCACTAATATAATACAATAACTGTAAAATAAAAAATACAGATATAATACAATAACTGTAAAATAAAAAATACAGCCCACAAAATAGCTCAACAGGTTGTCATCCATATACATTGATCATTGAAAGCCTGTAGGAGCTCCATTGCCAACTAGTAAACCAGAGGTCTCAAGTCTCATCATATTCACCTACAATACATAAACTACATGAGCTAACACTCTATAAGTAAAAATCATGCATGACAAGAGTATGATATAAAATCTCATACAACTCAACTCTAAGATATGATACTATAAATATGTTAAATTGAGTATTCATAAATCAACGAGTTTTTATTAAAAATCACTTCATTTATTGGGCCCTTGACCCACCTACTATGCATTGGATAAAGCTCTGAACAATATCAATAAGCATACTACCATAAACAAATTAACTCAGTCCAATGGCCATCTCTTGGGATCACCAGAGGTCCACCCCCTGTCTTCCCCTGTGATCCTCCAGAAGTCTTCCCACTGGCGGAGTCAATAAGAGCACAGTCAAGTGGTCCACCCTCTCGTGACCACCAGAGGCACGCCTCCTATCAACTCCTGTGATCCTCCAAGAAGTAACACTCATGGTATCCCCAAAATATCATATAAGCACGCCTCGCATGCCTCTATACTAATTAACTACATAATAAAATTAGATTCATTAATATATTTGAGTTACGATGCGCACCTTACATAATAGAATTATATACTCCATTAAGTAATATCATTTTATTTGAATTTAATATTAATACTTACTTATTAAAACTATATATTATAAATAATAGTAATAAAAATTTATGTGACATAGTTTTTTAAAATTTAATGTGTCTTCTATATAGTATTAAAGTTATATATTGCTATTTATTTATTGTAGATTTAATTAAAGATTACTTTTTTAATAAAAATTGTGTTAGATAAAATTTGGTATCAAATTGATTGACATTTAATTATAGATGGGGCAGAGTACTATAAAATTTATAATAGAGAGGCAAAGTGAATTTAATATTTTATTTAACTCAAGGGTATTTTGATTCATCAATATAACTTTTGTTGGTTTAGAGTGGTATTTGAAGGTTTCATTAGTAGAAGAGGGTGTTTGATGCAAAATCAATAGTACGAGGAGGTAAAGTGTAAAAATTTAACTCCCTATGGCTGATATTTGAGTTCGGAAAGATATTAGGGTTTGGAATGTTTCTGCATTGCTCATTAGCATCAGAACTCTTCCCAAAACCCCAATTTCCAAAATGGTACGTTCTCTATTTCTATGAACATAATGTTTTGTCTATGTGTTGTGTGTCTCGCATTCTAATTGATATGCGGATATGTTTTTATTGTAATAATTATGCATAAAGATAATAGTTCAATGATAATTATGAAAGTTTTTAATTTTTCCTTTTCACTTCCATAATTCGGCTTTTATTTCCCTGTTCAAAAGTTTTATGGGACTTGAAGTTAAGATCTTCATCAAGATTTCGTGGTTATGATGATTTACACTTTCAACTCAAGATTTATGGTCTTATTGGGTGCCAATTTGTGAGAATCTCTTTATGTGTGTGTGTGTGTGTGTTTTTCCTATAATGTACCTTATGAAGATATAATGTTTAAACAGGCTGTTTATTGGTAGAGGCAGTATTGAACTCTAGGTCCTATTTGTGTTGGTTTCTGAATTTCTTTAATATACAACTAGAGATCATGCAATACATTATCAAACATCACTTATTTTAAAAAATAAAAAATAAAAAATAGAGGTCAGGCATAAAACGAACTCTAGAAAAAATATCTGGTGTAACGTGAGCTTGCTGAATTATGTTACACTTATGGTGGAAAGAATATATCAATTTGCATGAGGCTTTTATCTTCTTATATAAGCTAAAAAGTAGTTATATATCCATTAAATGTGAATTGAAAATAAAATGGATTAATTGGTAAGTTTATCTATGGATTGTTTAAGCTATCTTAATGTGTTAGGTTATTAGTCATCATGATAAATAATTTACTCTCAAACATGAACCTACTCAATTTTGTCAACAAAAACATGCTTGCTTTGGGACTTTCATCACACAAAATATGTGAATCACACACAATTCTTCAACAAAAATAAAAAAATTAGGCTTAATTTTCACAAAAAACATAAATCCCCCCAAACGTAAACCAAACATTGTCCTCCATGTTTAAAGCAAGAAAAAACATAAGGGAAAAAAATTACTTTCTCTAAAATAGATATGTATCCACGAGTAAGCATCCTTTTAAGTCCAATGAGGATCTACAAACCACCAAGAAGATGAATAACTGCAAAATAGAAGAGAGCAAATCAAATAAAATAGGTGGAAACAACAAAAATGAAAACAAAACAAAAGCAAAGCAACTAAAGTAAGGGATAGAAAGAGTTCTAATCTAGAGTATATAGTATGACTGTAGAGCCTTTATTAGGAGTTGGCGAAAGAAATGGAGGACAAGTGTCGATCAACGCCACTTTCTACGTAGTGTTTCAATCTTTGCCCATTGACCTTGAAGGTATTGTTCGATGGAGTGATCACCTCAACGACTCTAGGAGGAAAGACTTTAGTTACTTTAAAGGCCCGAACTATTTAAACTTCAACTTAGCCTGAAAGAGTCGCATCCTTGAATAGTATAACAACACGATGCCCCCCTCAGCAAATTCTCTCTTGATAATGACATCATTAATCCTTGTATAACTTGGCATTTTAATATGTTGGGTGCCAAAATTCTCCCATCTCATTTAATTGGAGCAACCTATTTTACCCTGCAGATTTTATTTCAAAGTTAAGAAATTTTGTCGCCTAATAGGGAGATGACTTGCTTTACCAAAAACCAAGCTATAAGGCAACATGCCAATAGGAGTTTTGTATGTAACCTATATGCCCATAAAACATCTTCAAGGCGCAATGCCTAATCTTTCCTTGAGCTCACAATTTTTTCCAAAATGCATTTGAGTTCCCTATTAGACACTTCTACTTATCCACTTATTTGGGGGTGATAAGGGATAGCAATTTTGTGAGTGATACCATATTTGCTCAAAAGATTTTCAAATTATTTGTTGAAAAAATGTGTACCCCCATCATTAATAATAGCCTTAGGGGTGCCAAAATCTAGTGAAATATATTTTTTCAAAAACTTCACAACAACCCGTGCATCATTAATTCTCAATCCTTCCACCTTTACACATATTTTCAACCGCAATAAGTATGTATCTATTAGAGCAAGAACTAGGAAATGGCCCCATAAAATTAATACCCCAAACATCAAATAATTCACATTCAAGAATGTTTTTGAAAGCCATTTCATGTTTCCTAGAAATATTATCGGTTCTTTTGCACCTTTCACATGAAGGAACATAAGAGTATGCATCTTTAAATAAAGTAGGGTAATAAAAATTGGATTGGCATACTTTTGCTGCTATTTTTGTAGGACCAAAGTGACCACATACCTCCCGGTCATGACAATGGTGAAAAATAGATTGCATCACTTCTTTAGGCACACATCATTGCACAATATTATTGGCATAAAATTTAAATAAAATTGGCTCCCCCCACACATATTGTTTGATATTGGATAATAACATTTTATTTTTAAAAAAAGAAAGATCTGGGGAAGGGCTCCTGCTACAATATAGTTGCAAATTGTGCAAACCAATGAGGTGTTGCGAAGGTATACATATGTTTATCCGAAAATGTTTCAACAATGGGAATATCCACATCTTAATATTAGGACTCTCTATCCTATACAAGTTATCTGCCACAACATTCTTCACACATTTATTTTCTACAATTTCAAGGTAGAATTCTTGCAAAAAAAGAATCCATATAATCAACCTAAGTTTTGTATCTTTCTTTGCAAGAAGATAGTTATGTACGAAGTGGTCCGTGTAAACAATCACCTGTGCTAAAACAAGGTATGAAATACTACCACTAGAAGTTTTTTTTCAGTTAATTTTGTTGTACTTTAGTCAAAGTATGACTAGCATACTAAATAGTTTAAAACACCTTGTTCTTTCTTTGCCCAAGCACCGCCCCAATAGCTATATCACTTACATCACACATAAGTTCAATGGCTAAGTTGTAATCGGGTGCCACCGTAATAGGTGAAGTGATTAGCTTCTCCTCCAATATCTTTAATGCTTGCAAACAATTATCATTAAAATGAAATAGGGCATCTTTAACCAAAAGATTTGAAAGAGGTTTAGCAATTTGAGAAAAATCCTTAATGAATCAGCGATAGAACCTGTATGTCCTTGAAAGATCCTTACTTCTTTCATCGATGTTGGCGGAGGTAATTTCTCAATTACATCCACCTTGGCCCTATCCACCTCTATCCCCTTGTGAGAGATTTTGTGGCAAAGTACTATTCTCTCTTGCACCTTGAAGTTGCACCACTCCCAATTCAAAACAAGATTTGCCTCTTCACATTAGCCAACACCAAGTCAAGATTTGCTAAGTATGCATAAAAAAAAGACTCAAACACCAAAAAATTATCCATGAAAATTTTAAGAAATTTTTCTACCATGTCATGAAAAATAACCATCATGCATATTTGGAAAGTAGTGGGCGCATTGCATAAACCAAATGATATTCTCCTAAATGAAAATATGTTAGAGTAGTGTCCAGTACGCTAATTAGATTGGGTAAGTTTTATACTTGTATTTGTAAAAATTATTTTTCAAATCATACTAATTAAATAGGTAAGTTTCTTTATCTTTAATTACATATAGTAAGTAGATAAAGCCCTTAGACCAAACCTAGCTATGGAGCAAGGTCATGCATTTGATGATAATTATAGAATATGCCTCTATAGGTTTGGTCTTAAATTAGTTTTGAGCTGAGGGCTTTTTGAGATGGGACATCGAATAGCCTAATAGACTCACGCATATAGTGTATGCTCGCATAAAGAGGATGTCTTGCTCCATGGACATTGGTGTAATGATGCTAATACATGTATGCAGGTGCTTAATAGAGAACAAATACACTAAATAGGCCATTGGAAATTCTTAATTGGACATGTTATTTATTGAAATTAGAATTTTCATGTTATGGTAGTACACGATTAGTCCTTGACATGAGGCATCATGGTAGCCTTGTGCATGCCGTGTTCCATTTTGATGTATATTTTGGTTGCTTGACAACCACAAAATGGGTACGTTGGATATTGCATTGATATATATGGAGGTTGATGAGTGGCCAATAAAAGATCTGTCACTTGTTTGGTAGAACAAGTGAATCTCCTGTGTTTTCATTACATTTTTGAAATGATAGTAGAATAGGATGACATTTTTCTTTTTATTTTTCATGGACAAGAAGAAAGACCAAGACGAAGAATTAAGAGAAGGCCCATGAATGTATGTGATATATTCATGTAATAGAAATTAGTTTTTAGTTTCATTTTGTTACCCTTATATTGACCTAAATTCATTTTTAGCTCAAATAGATCGCATAGGAATGGCACATGATTATCCAGATTTTGTATGTATTAGATGCATGCTCAGGGTTTGTTTAATGTGTTCAAATAATATGCTTGTCATCAATTGAATGCAAACAAACTAAATAAACTAAGAATTAAATTGATGAGGTCTTAGTTAAAATAATTAATTCCACTTGAAGAAATTTTTAAATTTTGATTTCAAGTAAATATAGATAAAATTGGGTTGGACCCAATAATTCATGTCTACCGCCAAAAGTAGTTGACTTGATGATGCTACCTTACTTTGTCATTGGTCATGAGTTATGGAATGAATCTATAATGGAAAGTTGTGATCTTTACTAAGCATGGTGATGCCCATAGGATGGACTCATCTCTACATTGGCCATCAGTCGTGGAACATTTTAATGCTCCGTCTACATAGATGTTTAATAGGTCTTGTTTGACACTTAGTACCATATAGGCTCATAAACTTAGGATATATGGGAAGAAGTGTAATACCCAATCCTCACACCACTCACTTGACCAATGTGATTCATTCATTACATGCTACTTATATGCTAATTTGTATTAACATTTACATGGCATCTTATGTAGCATTCTTAATCGTTAGACCTCTAATGCTATCACATGATATTAGTGGTTGAGATCTTATAACCTAATTAAAAAATTCTATATTTAAATAAGAAAAAGAATAGATTGGTTGATATATTGGATATTCATAGATTATATGTTATAATTTTGAAAGTGTTAAAGGTGTTACTAGTAAGTTTATATGATTTGATTTAATTAGATCGAGGTATTTTAAAAGTATACATCCAAGGATTAACATACTTAGGATATTGGACATGATATAATGTGATTTAAGTCTAATAATACAAGGTCCATATGTGCATATGATTTTAGAAATGCAAACTAGACAATCATTTAAGAATCAAATGTCAATTGGTTTGGAGATCGAATGAATGGACATAGGAATTACCTATGGGAATGAAGGGTGACTAAGATAGTTGAAACCAAATAAGAATATGTGAGACACACAAGATTAGGCCTGAAAGATAAGGAAAAAATCAGATTATACCATTACATGCCACCTCAAGCTTTGCCACCTCATGCTTTCTTAATAAGCTTAAGCTAACATCTCAAGCTAACACCTCAAACCATTCACCCTTAAGCCATGACCAAACTCTCATTTCAGCCATTTTCATCTTCCAAACACATACCTTAAGGTATACAATTGCTCCAAATTGATTCCAAGTTGAAATAAAAGCAAGAAAAGCAAAGGAGAAGTGATTACCATCAAGTTTAACCTCAAAATCTGTATAGGTAACATTTATTTATGGTTTTGCCTTTGGTTTTTAGATTATTCTGAATGGTTTTATTATTTAATAAACTTTAAATATCTCTTATAAAAGTGTTAGGAAGTTTTTAGTTAGACTTTGGTGCACAAAGAAAAGGTTTTTGATGACAAACACTTAATAGGAAATACTAGTGGCAAAAACTGTCACCTTACTATTTTCTTGTATTTTAGGCTTCAAAAGTGTATGGTATGTTGAATAAAATTTATATTTATTACCCTTTACATGTCTATATATGAGTTAAGAGTATTGGAATGAATTTTCATTGATTAGAAATTGAAATAGAGAATAATATTGTAGAAACACTCAAACTGCCAAAGTAGCAAAATCTGCTTTGGTGTGCTGCGAATGAGACTGAATTAAGGAAGCTAAATCCATTAGTTTTGGAAAGGATATGACCTGGTTGTCTCTTTTTATATGTTATATAAGTGTGGTGAAAATTTTGGAGTGATTGAATATACTTAAGGGTTCCAAAATCATTAACGTCATGAAGCGCGTAAAACTATCATGGTAGGAAAAATCTGTTTCAGTATGCTGTGAAAGGAGCTGAACTTGGGAAGCTATATCCATGCATTTTAGCCATTCTATGACATGGTTATATTGTTTTTTATGTTATATAAGTGTGATAAAAATTGTGGAGTGAATGAATATGTCTAAGGGTGTCAAAATCATCATGCAAATTAATGTGGCAGCAAGAAAATGTGAAGTGGTGAATCTGTCCCATTTAGTTCATTAACATGTTCCAGCATAGATGTGGTGTATTTGATCCCTAAAATTTAGGTAAATGTTGTAAGAGTTATAATACATCAATTAAGTGAGGTTAGTATACATTTAAGATATGGACCAAAGGTACGTAGAATGTTGTATTCGGTTATAATTTCTAAGTGGTAAGGTTGTTTAGTTAAATTGAGATTCAAGATCTTTATACTACATTAGGTATAATGAACTTGTTAATTGAGGATGGTAATTGGTATCTTGTATTTTTACAGATTGTTTAACATCTAGGGTTGGGG
This sequence comes from Paulownia fortunei, assembly GCA_019321725.1. NCBI lineage: Eukaryota > Viridiplantae > Streptophyta > Magnoliopsida > Lamiales > Paulowniaceae > Paulownia > Paulownia fortunei. The sequence goes on along the minus strand of CM033115.1, from coordinate 8,553,246 downwards.
AGTAATACTTAAGAAACCTAGAAGTAACATACAACCGATCAAAGGTAAGTAAAGATTCATTTGCAACTACAATGCATAGACATAGTAGATGTGTGAATTATATATAATATCATAAATCATATATGCATAGTAGAGGGCTCTCCATTGAGCATACATACATGGGCATTGTCATTGGCACGTGCATGTATCATATACGAGCATTGTGATAAATCTTGCATTGCACGACATGATTCTGAGAAAGGAAAATATTTTACTGACCACTACTAGTGCACCGAAGTATGCATAGATTTGCATGGTTGTATGCATGGATTTACATGTGTACGAGTGTGCATAGATTTTCATGCTTTTATGATTATTAGCCATTGGATTATGGTGATGTACAGAACTCTTTTCCGGTGCATGGGATAGTAGCATTGGTCAGGGGCCCAAGAAAGTAATGATTTTGAGAGAAATGTTTTGATGCATGGAATTGCATTGTGGGCATAGCATTTTGAGATGTATGACTTGATATTGTGGATTATTCTTTGACATGCATATTCTTTACTTGCTGAGTGTTAGCTTATATAGTTTATACATTGCAGGTGAGTCTGGTGATACTTGACACCATGGACTTACTTGGCAAGTTGTTGGGGTTCCTACAGATTCTGAGGACAAGTGTACATGGATGACGACCTGTTGGGTTGTGTTGTGGGTATATTCTAATTTTTACATTCATTATTATTGTGTAAATTGCTAATTATATATATAAACAGTGATTTTTTTATATAAAGGGTTATATGTGAGAAAATCTTTACTATTTCTCAAAGTGATACATTTCACAAAAGTAAATATATATATATATACACACACATAAGCACACACATGTGCTGCCTTATCAAAATTATTATTATACCAATATCTATATTTAATGGTGGGGGTGTTACAAGAAGTAAGACAAAATATCTTAAGGGTTGTATGGAGATGCAATTGTTAAAAGTTAACTACCTTTTAATATGTTTTATGGCCTCATAAAATTGGGGCATACAATATATTAATTGGGCCCTAAGTCCACTAGGAAATAAGATTTCCCGAATTGCCATTAGGGGTGATGGAATTTGAATAAAATAATGGGAGACATTTATTACAAAAGACCTTGTTATAAATGAATATATTTTGAAAGAATGCTAATTTCCTACCTCGTTTAAATTTTGTAGATTGTCTATAAATGACTAAAAATTCACTTGCATCAATTATGGACACTAATAAATTAACTAGTCCAAATTTTGTCGATTGGCTAAGGAACCTCAATATTGTTTTATAATCTGAGAAGAGATCCTACATCCTCAATGTTTCTCCACTGGTAGGTTTGTCGGTAGATGGGACAAAGGAAGAGCTTGCATAATATCGACAACAAGTTGATGTTCTACAAGCGTAATGCTATATGATGGTATCGATGTCAAACGAGTTGCAGAGGCAACACAAGGTACATGTGCATGCGCATGATATCTATGTTCACCTACAAGAGTTCTATGGTGAACATACTAGGCATGCGAGATATCAGATCTCGAAAGAGCTTTTTAAGACCCGTATGATGGAGGGCTCTTTAGTCCATGATCATGGATTGAAGATGATAGGTCTGATAGAAAGGCTTAAGTCACTTGGAGTCATTATAGATGACGAGCTCTATTTAAATCTCATCTTACAGTCTTTGTCTCCATCATTTGCCACCTTCATTGTTAACTTCAACATGCATAAGATGGAAACTATCCTTTCTGAGCAGGTTAACGTGTTGAAGATGACTGAGTCCACTATGAAGAAGGACAAGCCGATCATGCTTGTTAGATTCTCATCCAACTCAAAGACTATAAAGCCGAAGAGAAAGAATGGGAGATGAAAGCGTTCCTCAAAATCCAAAGGCATGAAGGCAACTGGTGGGGTCTCTAAGAGTTCCAAAACTGATGACAAATGCTATTACTACAGTGAACTTGGGTATTAGAAAATGAATTACAATGAGCACCTTGCAAGCTTGAAGAGTTCAGGTATTTATTTTGTTAAAGTTAACTTATCAGTTAATGATGCTTCTTGGGTATTAAATACCAAATGTCGATCTCAACTATGCAATAATTTATAGGTGATGGCAAGAAACAAGAAGCTAAGTAGAGAAAATACAGTCCTGCGATTGGGGAATGGAGCAAAGGTTGCTGAATTAGCCATAGAAAGTGTCAACTTAGCTTTAGAAAAAAGAGTAGTTTTATTTTTAAACAATTTTCTTTATGTTCCAAATATAGTTAAGAACATTGCCTCCATTCCTGTTTTGGATGGAGAAGGTTTTACTTTTTTAATAAAACATAGAAGTTGTTCTTTTTTTAGAGATTTAGTTTTGATTACCTCTTGCATATTGATGAATGGTTTATACTCTATTACTCTCCATAACTCCTTTTTCCACGTTCAACAAATCATAGTTCTCAACTTTTATAGTATGCTAGATTAGGCCATATCTCTGAAAAGAGAATTCATAAGTTGGCTCAATTACTCGATCTTTCGAAAGAATAAGGAATGCCAACATATGAGTCATGTCTTAAGGGAAAGATGACCAAATCACTATTTATTGGACAAGTGGAGCGAACCAAAGATCTATTGGATTTGATCCATTTAGATGTTTGTGGGCCACTAAGAGTTAGTGCTCGTGGTAACTATCACTAATTCATAAACTTTACCGATGATTATTGTAGGTATGGTTATGTCTACCTTATGAGGTACAAATTTGAAGCTTTTGAAAAGTTTAAAGAACTCAGATGCGAGGTAGAGAAACAAATTGGGCTAAGTATTAAGACTCTTCGATCAGATCGAGGAGATGAATATTTGAGCACAGAGTTTCCTGATTATCTAAAAGATAATGGGATTATCTCTTAGTGGACCTTTCCTGCTACTCTTTAGGAATCAAATCCTATTAGACATGGTTTAATCGATAATGAGTTTCACTAGGCTTTCTCTTTCATTCTGGGGCTATACTCTAAAAATAACAGCATATCCATTAAACAGAGTGCCATCAAAGTTAATGCTCAAAACACCATATGAGATGTGGTGTGGGAAACCACCCTCTTACAAATACATTAGGGTATGGGGATGTGCTGCTTACGTGAAGCAGCAAGTGAGACATAAATTGTATATGAGATCCAGTTTATGTAAGTTCATAGGGCATCTAAAAGAATCCATTGAATACTAATTCTACGACCCCTCAAAACAAAAGTGTTTATTTTAAGGAATGCCATCTTCTTAGAAGAGAAGTTTCTATTGGATAGAAATGGCAATGTTATGGAACTTGAAGATATTCAAAAACTATAGAGCCTCCCAACAGACATAGTAATGGGCCAACCAGTTGAGGCTGAACTTTTGGACACACAACCTCCTAGGAGATTCCAAAGAATCTCAAAACCACCTGAGGTATAGCTTTTTGTTAGAGAACAACGAGGAGCATCTCCCCGTAGATAATGATCCAAGGACTTATGGAGAAGCGATGTTGAACATCAACTTAGGAAGTAGGTGAGATGCAATGCAATCCGAGATGGACCTTGGTGGACCCACCATAAAGAATAGTTACCATTGGTTGCAAATGGGTCTACAAGTAGAAGCTTGGAGTAAAAGAAGAGGTAGTGACCTACAAAGTACATCTCATTGCGAAAGGTTATACTCAGAAGCAAAGAATTGATTATGAGGAAACTTTTTCGCCAATAGCGATACTTAATCTATTCTGATACTGCTAGCCATATCAGCGTATTATAACTATCAGATATCATAATATACTAATATGGTTAATGGATGTGAAGACTGCTTTTCTTAATGGAAATATTAAAGAAGAGATCTATATGAGGCAGCCAAAAGGTAAGGTTTGCAAACTCCAAAGATCTATTTATGGACACAAACAAGCTTCTCGAAGCTGGAACATCCAGTTTGATGAGGTAATCAAATTATTTGATTTCCATACAAACCCCAATGAACTTTGTATCTACAAAAAGGTTAGTGGAAGCATAGTGATATTTATTGTGTTTTATGTTGATGACATCCTACTCATTGAGAATAATGTAGATGATACAGTCAACTAAGACTTGGTTATCTAACTAGTTCTCCATGAGGATTTGGGAGAAAAATCCGTTATTCTTGAAATAAAAATCTATAGAGATATGTCTAGAAGGATGATCGGACTATCCAGTCTACATACATAGAAAAAATGCTAAAGAGGTTTAACATGGAGGAATCCAAATAAGGATTCTTGTCAATAAGTAATGACATTTCTCTTTTAAAGGGCTATGTCTCCTAAGACTCCTAAGGAGAGGGCAATAATGGCCAACATACCTTATGCATCTATCGTTGGAAACATAATGTATGGTATGCTATGTACGAGGCCTGATGTTGCATATGCTCTGAGTGTCACTAGTAGATATCTATCAAATCCAGGTGAGGAACACTGGAAGGCTATAAAGATGATCCTAAAGTACTTGATAAGAACTAAGGATATCTTTTTTGTATACGACTTTGGATAACTGAAACTAGAAGGCTATGCTGATTCTAGTTTTTAGTCCAATATAGATCACTTAAAGTCCATGTCTAGATATGTATTCACTATAAATGATGGTGCGGTCAGCTGGAAGAGTTCTTAGCAGGAGATGACCACGGATTCTACCACTAAGGCTTAATACATTATAAAGAAAGATGTTTGGATGAGAAACTTCATCCAAGAGTTGGGTGTCGTTCTATCTGTTGTTCATCCTGTATTGATATACTATGATAACAATGGAGCTATTGCGCAAGCAAAGGAGCCAAGATCCCATCAAAGATCCAAGCACATCTTGAGGTGATACCATCTGATTAGAGAGATAAATAGTAAAGGGGACATTGTAGTAGTAGTCACTTCGGTAGAAAATATAGCAAACCCACTAACCAAACCCCTAATGCAGAAGGAATTCGGCGGACATCTTGAGATGATAGACCTGAAATACATGGGCAATTGGCACTACGGTAAGTAGGACATTATTAGAGTAGTGCTCGATGCGCTAGTTAGATTGGGCGTCTTTTATACTCTTGTATTTGTAAAAATAATATTTTTCAAATCATATTAATAAAATAGACAAGTTTCTTTATCTTTAATTGCATATAGTAATTAGATAAAGTCCCTAGATCAAACCTAGCTATGGGACATGGTCACGCATTTGATAGTGATCATGGAATATACCTCTATGAAAGAGGTTCATCCTTTCTCCTCAACTAAATGAAATTTAGAAAGACATATGAAAGTAGAAAAAATTAAAAATAGAAGAGAAACTAAAAAATATATTTCTATAACTACTAGAAAACTTATAAGAGTCAATATAATGTCATCTAAAGAATTCTTGCTCAGTCCATCCATATTGAATTGAATTTTATCTTCTTGATTTTTAGAAATCAATCCTAAGGAACGTCACTTTGTGTTTCAAGTCCGTCAAGCACATTTATGACAAACTTGTATTATTTTTGCTCTTCATTTTTTTGAATATGTGATTTTACCAAACTAGGCATATATCTAATAAGCAAGTTTGAAAACTCTTTTGAAAACTCACTTGCTACTCTTACCTTTAGTTCAATTATCCATCATATGTCTCCTGGGATACCTTTGTTCATAAGCATTCTTATTCTTTTGATCCTACTTTTTTCAACTTTTAAAATTATATTTTTAGGAAGAAAAGGAAATTGCTTCTTGAGAGTTAGAAAAACGTCATCCATTTTGAAAAGAATAAGAAAAAAGAATGAGAAAAATTAGAGAAACTTTACGTAGAATTCAGTTGTTTGAGAAATTGATACGTCTGACTTCAATATCCATGGAGTACTGTTATCTACCACTTAATTGAGAAAAGAAAATTAAAAAGAAAAAAAGAAAAAAATCCTACAAAACAAACGAAGTTAGAGAAAATATGTATATATATACACACACACACACACATCATAACAAGGGTTAGAAAGAAAAATAATTTTCTTTTGTGAAAATTGATTCTCTAGAAACGGTTTAAGTCTTTGTCCATTTACAATGAATATGTTACCATTTCTAGGATTTTCAATGTCAATCGCCCCATAAGAATATACCTTTTTTACAATAAAAGGACCACTCTACCTTGATCACAAATTTTCAGGAAATAAATGCAATCTAGAATTATAAAGCAAAACCTTTTCACCAACCTCAAATATTTTTCTTAGAATTTTATTATCATGAAATTCTTTGATTGTTGCCTTATGAATTTTAGAATTCTCATATGCATCACTGCTCAATTCTTGAAGTTCATTGATTTGCAATTTACGCAAGTTTGAAGCTTCATCAAGCTTGAAATTAAACATTTTGATTGTCCAAAAAGCTTTATTTTCAAGTTCAAGAGATAAATGACAAGATTTTCCATAAACTATCCTATAAGGAGACATGCCTAATGATGTTTTGAAAGCAGTTTTATATGCCTAAAGTGTAATGGTAAGTCTAAAAGACCCATCTTTATGATTTGGTTTACTGTCTTTTCCAAAATTTATTTTATCTCCCTATTAGCATGTTTGACTTGTTCATTTGTTTGAGGGGTGATAAGGGATTGCAACTTTATGTATGATTCCATATTTCCTCATTAATGTTTCAAAAACCTTGTTACAAAAGTATTTTCCCTTATCACTTATAATGGATGAATAATTCCAAATGGACTTAAATTATTTTCTTTCAAAACATTTATCACTATTTTGTGATCATTATTTTGATAGGGAATTGCCTTGATCCATTTTGAGATATAATCTATGGCGACCAATATGTAAATAAAACCAAATGGCAATAGAAATGGTCCTACGAAATTAATACCCTAACAGTCAAAGATTTCAATCACTAGGATAAGGTGTAGAGCATCATATTTCACTTTGAAATGGATTCTAACTTTTGACAATTTTGACAATTTTTTTTGAAAGTATAAGTATTATTGAAAAGAGTTGGCCAATAAAATCCACATTACAAGATCTTTATAATGTTTTTGAATGGCAAAATTTAAGAATATTAACTTTTCCATTGTCCGGCATGTATCTCTGAAAGATTTGATCAGGACATTATTTGAATAGGTATGGATCATCCTAATAAAAGTTTTTCACCTCGGTCAAAAACTTCTTTTTATCTTGGGAATTCCAATGCGGTGGCATCTTTCCGGTCACAAGAAAATTAACTATGTCAGCAAACCAAGGTAAAATAAAAATATTGAATAGTTGTTCATCAGGAAAAAGTATCAAATGAGTCATCACAAATAAGTCTCGACTAATGATCAACCACCACATTCTCTACTCCTTTCTTATATCGAATAGTAATGTTGAATTATTGGAGTAAGAGAATACACCTAATCAATCTAGGCTTGACATCTTTTTTCAACAAAAGATATTTCAAAGCTGCATAATCTCTAAAAACAACAACTGCTGAGCCAACAAGATAAAATCTAAACTTGTTCAATGCAAAAACTACAACAAATAATTCTTTTTTATTTTTTTTATATTCAATTGAGCACTATTCAAAGTTTTACTTACATAGTAAATGATATATAGTTTCTTATCTTTTCTTTATCCTAAGACAACTGTACAGCATAGTCATTGGCATTATACATTATTTCAAAAGATGTCTAATCTGAAGGCTGCATGATTGGAGCAGATGTAAGCATGCTTTTAAGATTAACAAAAATATTTTAACAATTTTCAGTTCATTCAAAAATAGTATCTTTTGTTAGATGATTACATAAAGATTTTGATATTATACTAAAATCTTTTATAAAAAAATAGCATGTCTAAAAACTGATTTTACCTCCTTCACAGACTTTGGTATTGAAAAATTGACAATTAACTCAATTTTAAATTTGTCTACTTCAATATCTTTTGATGAAATAATATGTCCAAGAACAGTACTAGTTGTTACCATAGAATGACATTTTTCCCAATTGAGTACAAGATTCTTTTCTTCACACCTGATCAAAACATTTTCTAAATTAGACAAGCAATCTTTAAATGAATTACCAAAATTAGAAAAATCATCCATAATAAATTCAAGAAAACATTCAACCATGTCACTAAAAATACTAGGATGCTCTTTGAAATATAGCTGGTGTATTATATATTCCAAATGGCATCCTTTGATATGCAAAAGTACCAAAATGACATGTAAAAGTGGGTTCTCTTAAGTGAAATTGTAATTTAATTATACCCAGAATATCCATTTAAGAAGTAGTAAAATTTATATTCCACAATTTTTTCTAAGATTTGATCCATGAAAGGTAATGGAAAATGATATTCTTTAGTAACCGATTTGAGTTTCCTATAGTCAATGTACATTCGCCAACCAGTAATAGTCTTAGTTGGAATTAGTTTATTATTTTCATTATTGACTATAGTAACTCCGAATTTCTTAGGTACAACTTGAGTAGGACTCACCTATTTGCTGTAAAAAATAGGATAAGTGATTCCATTATCTAAGAGTTTAATGACTTTATTTTTCACTACTTCTTTCATATTAAGATTTAGCCTTCATTGCATCTCTCTAGATGGTTTAGCATTTTCCTTTAGATAGATGTTATATGTGCAAATTAAAGGACTAATACCTTTAATGTCAGCAATGATCCATCCTAAAGCATTCTTATCCATTTTATGAGTTTCGATCAACTTACCTGCTTGGGATACATCATGTTTGGAAGAAATTATTACCAAAAGTCCATTCTTAGCCAAAAAAGAGTATTTCAAATCAAGTGGCAAAGGTTTCAAATAAATCACGAGAGCTTTAATACTTGATGGAATAATTGTATAGTTGATGATAAAAGTTCTTCAAACCTTGGCTTCCAGAAATATTTTTCTTCTATATGCAAAATTTCAGAGAGAATATTAGAGTGTGTCTTGTTACAAATACTCTCACTTTCAAAACAAGTTTTCAGATGATCAAAGGAATTAATGATAGTAAAATATTCTTGAAGAAATTCCTCAATTGAATCTACTTCTTGTACTTCGACATCTTTTGCAGGTTGCTTACAAACATTAAAAACATTTAGGTCCAAAGTCATATTTCCAAAAGATAACTTTAAAATACCATTCCTACAATTAATCAAAGCATTTGAAGTCGCAAGAAAATGATGACCTAAAATGATAGGAATCTGTATATGTGTATGTGAAACAAGCTCTATGTCCAAAACAGTAAAATCCACTTGAAAGTAAAACTTATCAATTTGTATCAATACATTTTCTACTATCCTCTTTATACCTTTAATCAAATGGTTAGTTTTGAGTACGACGAAAGTTTTTTTAAGTTCTCCCAGACCTAACTGCTCATAAACTCAGAAAGGTATAAGATTTACACTAGCACCAAGATTAAGTAATGCATACTTTATTCTAATGTTTCCTATAGTACATGAATAGTTGGATAATCTGGATCTTTGTAATTGGGTGGAGTGAATTGTTGAATGATTGAACTAACACTTTTAGTTAAAATTACATTCTTTTGTACATAATATTTTCTTTTGATTATACACAAATCTTTCAAAAATTTGGCATAAGGTGGAACTTACTTGATTGCATACAATAGTGGAATATTAATTTTGACTTGTTTAAAAACTTTAAAGATTTCAAAATTTGAGTTCAATTTCTAATTTTGTTACAATCTTTGAGAAAAATGAGCTAAAGGTGAGTATTTTTCATTTTTCATCATTTTCAAGCTCACCTTTATTTAACTTACCTTCATCGTCAAGACTATTTCTATTCTTTATTTTTGAAGGTGGATTAGAAACTTTCTCCTTGGATGAATTGTCTTGTAAACAACTTTTCCATTTCAAAGAGTTATGACCAAATTAGCCTCTTTGATTTAATTTTTACCTAAAGAAGAAACATGACACTGAGTGAAAGGATTAGGTTGAGGTTGAGCAAGAAATTTACCTTTTTCATGAGTATGCAAAGAGGTTGTCAGTGTTGAAAGTGTGCTTTTGATCTCATTAATAGCTTGTGAAGTTTGGTTATTGAAGTTTGTTTGTCCATGCAAAAATTATTTCAAAGTCTCCTCAAGGGATTTTGTATGTGGAACTGGATAAGAAGAAAAGTTTGGTGGCTTTTGTGAATGTAGTTGTTGGGCATTGTTATTATCTCGCTAACTAAATTTGGGATGATTTCTCCATTATGGATTATAATTTTTAGAATATGGAGAATGAAAAAGCTTTTTGAATGCGTTTATGATATTTGCTTATGTTGAAATATTTGGGCATTCATTGGCTGAGTGTCCCACAAATTCACAAATGCTACAAACTTTTTCATCTTGCACATATCTGATTTCGTTTACTCTTTTAAGTTCCATGGCTGCAATTTTTCTTGTTAAACTAGCAATCCTAGCATTTAGATCATCTTCTTGACTAAGCCAATATTTTTTTTTATTACTATTAGCAAAATTAGATCTAATAGAACCTTTAGAAGAATTAATACTATGCAATGATTGAGAGTTTTCTACCGAAAGGTCTAGATATTCTAAGGCTTCATCAAGTTCTTTATCAAGAAACTCACCATTACACATTATTTCAATAAATTATTTTATGTAGGGAGTTAAACCTTCATAAAAGAAACTAATTAAGCAACATTTTTCAAAACCATGATATGGGCATGAATAGAACAAATATTTAAATTTTTCCCAAGATTGAAAGAAAGCTTCATTAGAATTTTGAGTAAAATTTTGGATTTGTTTTTCAAAGCATTAGTTTTATGAGTTGGAAGAAACTTTTTCCAAAATCTAGTTTGAAATTCTTGCCAAGTGCCAATTGACCTAGATCTTAAAGAGTTAAGCCAAGTTTTTGCTTTATCTTTTAAAGAAAAAGAAAATAATTTGAGCTTAACGATCTCATTTGTACAAGTTTGATCATGAAAAATGGCACATACTTCATCAAATTCTTTCAGATGCAAGTAAGGGCTTGAGTCTAAACCATAGAAAAATAGGAAGTAAAGGGATCATATCTGACTTGAATCAAAAGTTATTTGAATTGAGAGGAAAAATGAAACAAGATGGAGAAGAATTTAGAGGAGGTTGTAAGCGATAATGTATGGTACATACCTGTTGATTCTCATTTTCATCCTAGATACTTTCATTTTCATCCATGGTAGAAGTGTGTAGAGGTGACTCAAATAAATTTCTAAATAATGTTTTAGAATTATTTCTAACTAAACGACGAGAATTATGACTACAATACAACACCCCCACCACTAAATATAGATATTGATATAACAATAATTTTGACAAGGTAGCATATGTGTGTAGATGTGTATATATATAATTTTTTTTTGTCAACTGTAGCACTTTGAAAAAAAATAGTAAAAGTGTTTTCTTACATCTAAACTTGTATATAGAAAAATCAACATTTATATAAAAACACAGCACATATCATAGTCACGCTATTCTCAAACTTATTTACTATAAAATTTTAAGAGTTATATAGGACAAGACATCCCAAAGTTATAATACGATAGACTCAAAAATCAAAATAATAGCCTATACTTTCGCAAGAAGCAAGGACATTGTGCATCTTGTAACCCTTTATATATAGACAACAATTTACAAAATAATAATGATTGTAAAAATCAAAATATGCTTATAACACAACCCAGCAGGTCGTCATCCATGTACATTGATCCTCAGAAGTCTGTAGAAGCTCCAACAACTAGCCCAATAAGCCTTAGAGTCTCAAGTATCACCATGCTTACCTATATTGCATGAACTACATGAGCTAATGCCAGTAAGCAAAAATCATACATGGTAAAGAGATAATCTCACAAATATGCGATGCATCTCTATGAAATCATGCCAGAAATGCAAGCTCCTGAACCAAAACACTTCATTCAAAATTATTTTCCATCACTAGGCCTTTGACCCACCTACTACGTACCAGATAGATCTCTCAACAATATTAATTATTACATGGCCATAAACAAATTGACACAGTCCAGGGGCCATCTCTTGGGATCACCAGAGGTCTACCCACTGTCTTTTTCTGTGATCCTCCAGAAGTCTTCCTACCAGCAGGGTCAATAAGAGCACAGTCAAGTGGTCTACCCTCTCGTGACCACTAGAGGCACACCCCCTGTCAACCCCTATGATCCTCTAAGAAGTAACACTCGCGGCACCCCAAAATATCACATAATATCATGCATGCCTCGGTACACTAGTAGTGGCCAACCAAAATATTTTTTTTCTGAAAATCATGTCTCAAATCATATCATGCATGCAAGGACCTCAACTATACTCATATGTTGTGCATGCACATGTAAATGCTCATGAATGGTATGTTCAATATGAAATATAAGTCATCTTGCTCTCAACTTGTTTCAAGAATCATAAAACTCTTAAGGTACATACTATACTTGTCATCCAATCAATTTAAATATCATCAACACATTAACTATAAATGCTTCAAGACATATTATGTTCATGCATTGTAGTTGCAAATGGATTTTAACTTACCTTTGATCGGTTGTGTGTTACTTCTAGGTTTCTTAAGTATTACTCCCCAACCCTATACGTGAAATAATCTATAAAACTACAAGATATGAATCACCATCCTTAATTAACAAGTTCATTATAACTAATGTAGTATAAAGATCTTGAATCTCAATTTAACTAAACAACCTTACTACTTAGAAACTATAATCGAATACAACCTTCTATGTACATTTGTTCCACATCTTAAATGTATACTAACCTCAGTTAATTGATGTATTATAACTCTTACAACATTTCCCTGAACGTTAGGGATCAAATGCACCACATCTATATTGGAACATGTTAATGAACCAAATAGGACAGATTCACAACTTCACATTTTCTTCCTACCACATTAATTTGCATGATGATTTTGATACCCTTAGACATATTCATTCACTCCACAATTTTTATCACACTTAGCTAACATAAAAATAAAATGTAACCTATTATAGAATTGCTAAAACTCACGGATATATCTTCCCAAGTTCAGCTCCCTTCACAGCATACTGAAACAGATATTTCCTACCGTGATAGTTTTACGCACTTCATGACATTAGTGGTTTTGGCACCCTTAAGTATATTCAATCACTCCCAAATTTTCACCACACTTATATAACATATAAAATGAGACAACCAGTTCATATCCTTTCCAAAAATAATGGATTTAATGCAATGAAACCAGTCCCATTCACATAGGACAAAATCTAAAATTCGATGGTGACAGTTTTTAGCATCTCTTCAATATCTTGCCCTATTTCAATTTCTAACCAATGAAAATTTATTCCAATACTCTTAACCCATATATAAACATGTATATGATGATAATTATGGGTTTTATTCAACACACCATATACTTTTGAAGCCTAAAACACAAGAATACAACAAGGTAATAGTTTCTAGTACAAGCATTTTCTATCAAGTATTTGCAACTGTAAACCCTTTTTTTGTGCACCAACACCTATCTAATAACATAATGAAATATTTATAAATAATATTAAAAGCTTAATAAGTAAATAAACCTCAAAATAAATCTAAAAGTTATGCCAAACCAGTAAGTTAAGCTCACCTTACATAGTTTTCTACTTGAACTTGGTTATTTCTCCTTCCCTTTGCTTGTTTTGCCTCCTTTTTCGGTTGGAATTACTTAGGACCTATTTAGAGAGATTTTTCTATGTATTTAGAAGCTGAAATAGTGCAAAAGAAGGTTCAAGTCATGGCTGTTAGTTTAAGAGTGAAGAATAGGTTGAGGTGCTAACTAGATAAATTTAAGCATGAGGTGGCATAAGCTTGAGGTGGCATGTAATGGTATAATTTGATTTTCTTCCTTATCTTGCAACCCTAATCTTGTATGTCTCACATATTCTTATTTGGTTGCAATCTATCTTAGTCACTATTCATTCCCGTAGCTAATTCCTATGTCCGTTCATTAGGCTCTTCACCCAAAAAATCATCAGTTCTTACCCGATTGATAAATTTGTGCATCGATAGTGTTACAAACCTATGATATATATAGCATTTAAATTATAGTATTATATGTCTAGTTGTCCCAAGTGTATGGTTTAAATATATATATAATATTAAAATTCATGATCGAACCGACTCACTTTTTATAAACTTTTCGAAGACACCTTTCGAACTCCTAAGGTTACCACGTGTAACTTAGCACTATTTACTATATTGATACCTAAATTTCTTCTTATCTCAATACAAAATCAACCACTTAGGTTAGAAAATTCAATAACTAATACCGTGCGAGAGCTTCAGAATTAAATTCAATATTCAAGAATGTCGTATAAAAGAAATGAAATATGCAATGTCAATATAAATGCAAGTAGCATATAAAATTAGCACATAATGTATGAATCATATTTGGTCAGGTGAGTAGTGAGAGGTTCGGGTATCACAGATATCATATGAATATATAACTGTAAAGAAAACAACACACAATATTTACAAAGGAAAAATATTTACAAACCTGAATACTTACTTTGCCTTTTCCGAAAATGGTGCAAAAAGCTTGCTACAACTTTAAGGTTGCAAACCCAAGTTCAGGTTGTGTTAAGAAATAAATTTATTGTGAGTCCGAGGTTGATCCATACGGAAGTTGTTTTAAGTTTTTAGGTTTATATTTATTAAAAGATGGGCTTTATGGGGTTTAGATTTATGTTACAACTAAGAAATCAAAGTAATAAAAGTACTAAGGATTAGGGGTCCGCTCTTGAGTTTTTGATAGATGAATGATTATTTATTATTTTTTTTACCTCTTTTAAATACCACTATTAGAATTCATACACAATGAAAGGTTCCAATAGGTAGATATTATCAAATAGCTAATGCATTAAGATGATCATGATATTGTTTTACTGTTTGCGAATTATATCTTAATACCAATACTTGTTTATGGAAACAAGTATTTATGCACACCTTTATTTATAACAAATCAATATTTCACGTTAGCAGTCAGTGTAGTAGAACCAGATATCTAGCCAAATGAGTCAAAATATTTTTTATGCCATTAGTGATACACAAATCAAGAATCGCCACTAAACAAGGAGGGTTTTAACGCTAAAACTTATTTAAGGGATTAAGTATTTATGCACACCTTTATCTACAACAATTCAAGATTTCACTTTAACAGTGGGTGTAGTAAAACCAGACATCTAGCTAAATAAATCCAAGTATATTGTTGTGCCATTGGTAATATATAAATTAAGAATCGCCACTAAAGAAAGAGAGTTTTAATAAAAAATAAAATAATAATACAACAAACTTAAACATTATGCACCTTTATAATCATTCCTCTTCCCCATCAAGAGGTTCACCCTTTCTCCCTAGGCAAATGAAATTTAGAAAGACATAATGACAGTAAAAAATACTAAAATAGAAGAAAAAATAGAGAATATTATTAGAATAGTGTCCGACTTGCCAATTAATAGCCACTCTTATATTCTTGAAATAGACAATCGTATTCGATATAAATTAACTTATAGATGCTTCTTTATCTTGATTGCACTTAGACAATCAGATAAAATCCCTAAACCATAGTTAGTCATGGGACATGGTTGTGCATATGATGGCGATCATAAAACATGTCTCTAGGCTTTGTGCATATGATGACTACTAATACTCACGCATACGATGCATGCTCGTAAGATGAGGATATTATATTCCATTAGCATCAACATAGTGATGCAAGTGCACATATGTGGGTGCTTGTAAGATAACAAGTTCACCGAACATAGCCCCAGGAAATTCTTAGCTAGTGGCTTTGCCTATCAAAATAAGAATTTTTGTATTGCGATAGTACATAACTAGTCCTTGGACTTGAGGTATGATGGTTGCCTTGTGTACATCTTGTAGTACTATGATATATCTTCTGATTACTTGACAATCAAAAAGTAGATATGTTGGGTGTTGTACTAGTGTGCATGAAAATTTGTTAGTGGTCAATATAGAATTTGACACTTGTCATTTGATAAGGGAATCTCCAATGTTTTCATAGTTTGTGATTTGAAAACCTTGGCTAAAGTAGGATGAATTTTGATTCATCAGGAATCACTAGAACTTGAAATTGGATCACTGTTATTGAATCAGTTAGAATTTTGACTTATAATCCATACCTTATATTCAATTGGGAAATTAATTTTCGAAAGGACAGTACGTGTATGGGACTCATAACTAAAATAGGTTTACTCATTGTTTTACCTAATACTATGTAATCATGTTACTTGCTAGGTATTTCCATGATTTGTAGGTTCTTGGAATTAACGAGTTAATTCCAAGCATATTAATTAATTGAATAATCATTATTTGTAAGTTACAAAAGTTGTGAGTATACTGCTGGTATGAGTTGTGAACCTAAAAGGGTCACATAATTTTGAGTGTTGACATTTTAGAATTGATAAATCCAAATGTCGAATATAATTAGGGTTTTTAATTTAATTCAATTATTGGATTAAATATTTAATTAAATGATTAGATTATTTGATTAAATCTACTTTGATTAGGAATCCCAATAAATGGAGTAGAATAAATTAATCAATTGGATTGATTAATTTGAAATTTGGGAATTAATTGATTAATTGAATTGATTAGTTGGACTTTATTGAAGTCCAAGCCAAAGATCGTTAACTAGTGGCCTAGTTGTAGGAGCCCACTAGATAAATGAAGAGAAATAAATAAAAGATCGATCCTATTTATCTTTAAATATATATATAATATATATAAATATAGATATGTATATATATGTAGACAGGTATGTGTGTGTATGTGTATATATGTAAACATATTAGATATATATATATATATATATATATATATGAATGGATGGGATTTTGAAAGTCAAAATCCCAATAATTATGGATATGGCCTAATTATAGGGGCTGATGGCCATATACATTGTGGAGAGAAAGAAGTGGTTGGTTGGTTATTTTAGGATAATAGAAATTATTCAAAATTAGATCAAAATACACGTGTGTATTTAGCCAATTAGTGGTTGATTTAAACAGAATATATAACTCTAAAAATCAGCCAACACCCCTATAATCTTTAAGTGTGGCCGAAAATTTGAGAGAGAGAAAAAACGTTTCTAGAATTTTGTCTCTCACATAGAAGAAAAAGAAAATTAGTTTCCATCTACTACTCTCCATTCTTTCATTTCTCTTCCAAAGGTGTAGAAAATAATTAATCTATAATTATTCATCTACACAAATACAATCTCAATCAATGGTTGATTGAGGATTGTGATTCTACTCCAAGAATCAAATTCATAAACAAAATAAGGTTCTAATAGCGAAGAATTTATTTTGGTGTCTACATCCAAAAGGTGGACATTTTAGAGGGGAGGCATTTGAATTCCTATTTACAGCAAGGTTATGGAGTTTTTGGTGCTATCCACAAAATTGGGAATTGATTCCCTTATCATCACACGAAGAAGAGTTCTATGAGGGTAATTTCTAAATCATTTAAATGAATCAAATTTATTTTATATAAAAAGATAAGAAAATGCAAATCAATAAAATCGTTATGACAACCAATGGGGCTCGTATTTATTTTGGATAGATACATTTGTTTATTTAATTAAAATATTTAAATTTCCACTGTGTAAACCCCTTTCGATAAAGCAATCCCAACAGTGGTATCAGAGCCACGATTCATATTTTTGTTGTCAAATTTGATTCATTTTTTGTTTATATTTGATTAACATGTATCATTTAATTGTTAAATATGTTGCAATTTTGTTAGATTATGGGACAAAATGTTTTTCATAAAAAGTTTAATTGGTTAAATTGATGCACACACAAATATTTGAATGTTTCGTTAGTTGCAAGTTGGACATTGATCGATGAGGTTCGATCGTAGGCTTGAATGATGCGTGTGGGGGTGATGACCACACAAACTACTCGCTTGTGAATATCCTACCAGGTTGATGTCTGGCAAGTGACTGACGCAGCCCGTTCGGTGGTTGTCTAGTGCCACGATGGGCTGGAAAGCGGCTACCTAGCAGTCGCAGCATGTGCCTGGTGGCCAAGAGCAGTATACTCAAAACCGACTGCCTAGCCCATGTGTTGGGTAGTCCTATGTGTGTGTGTAAACGTGTCTTTACGAATTAAAGTTTTTTAATTAAAATTAAATATTAATTTTAACTTCAGAAAAATGGTTTTTCTTGAAAAATTTATGTTATCCCAAATCTTTAAATAATTAGCAAATTTAAACAACTTGGTAAGTTTATATGCTTTAAAATTCATGTGATGAATTTTTATTATCTGATTCATTTAGGGATGATCATGGGCCTATAACCAATGTGATTGGATGTATATTTTAATTATCTTTAGATTTTTGGGGCCTGCGAGCCTTTTATTCTACTTTACATTACATCTAAGTTATTGCAAAGAGAGTAGAATTGAAAGTAAGGTTTCTATTTTAGTTTTGTAAATAGAGGATGTTCGAAGCTTAAAGGCCCATGTTTGTAGTAGTTATTAAATGAAAATGTAATATAATAAGAGATTCAAGGCCCATGCATGTATGGGTATAAAAATAAAATATAATAGAATAGTTCTTTATATTTCTACCCTTCAATTAACCTTGACCCATTTTATGGCTCAAACGGGTCGCATAGGTTGGCCTTAATCATCCCACAGAGTTTTTGCATAGGATGCATGTCAGATTTTATTTAATACTTTTACTTGCGCAACATATGATGACAAGCATTAAAATAACCTACTTAGCAATTAAATTGATGAGGTCTTGGAAAAATAAAACCCCTAAGTTTTTAAAACTTAGTGAGAACTTTTCAATTTCAAATAAAAATGGACAAGTTAGATCAGACCTATCCTTTCATGCCTACTATTAAAGGTAGAGACATGACAATGCTACCGCACTTGATCATCGACCATGAGTCATGGGGTGGTCTTGTGTTGGAAAATTATGATTTCTACCAAGCATGGAGATGCTCGTGGAATGGACTCATCATTATGCATAAAAATATAAAATAAAATCCTAAGCATACATCTAATACATACTACTTAAATAAATGAGTGATCATGAATCAGTCCTATGCGACCTATTTGAGCCAAAAATTGACCTAAGGTCAGTCGAAGAGTAATAAAATGAAGTAAAACCAATTATATTACATAATTGTATCCCATACAATCATGAGCTTCATTGGAACCTCCTTCTTGATTCTCATTCGTCTTCCAAAGGAAAAGAAAAACCTCACCACCTATTATACTCCCTTTGCAGAAAAATAAATAATTTACATAAATGGAACAAGAGACTCGCAGGCCCATTTTAAAACCCAAAAATATTAAATAAAACCAATCACATTGGTCCAATGGCTCATGATCATCTCATATATGCTCATAATAAACAACACATGTAATTATCAAAATATGTAAATTTGCCAAGTTGTTTAATGTAATTTTTGACTTGGGATAATTTTTAATTGCTTAAAAAATAATTTTTCTTTGAAAAACAAGATTTTTAGAAATTATTAACATTAACTTTTTATTTTTAAATTTTAGAAAATCAAAATAAAATGGACCCAAAAAATGGCGCAACAAGTAGCACGACAGTAACAGCCACTGCTACTTGTCGCCTACTGCCTTGTGCGACGGCAACAAGTAGTACCGCCCGTTATCGGGTACTACACGCAGCCGTTCGGTGTCCAACACCCAATGCGCGTGTAGCTTATTTTTTATCTTTTTTTCTAATTTTAATATTTAAATAATTTAAATAAAATAATAAAATAAAATCCCAATCATCAATTGCAATAATCATGCAAAATCAAATGTATCATGCTAAATATGAATTTAAACAATTTAAATCATGTAAACATAAATTCGAAAAACTCAATGAATAAGCGAAATCATAGCTCTAATACTACTATTAGGTTCGCTATAATCGCATGGGCATGTACAGTAGAAAATTAAATTTTTTATCAAAGATAAATTTATCAAATAAATTTATCCCATCGATTTAAAAGTGATTGTAACAAACATGCTTATTTAAATGAATATATATAAATAAATATATTAAATTCGAATTATACCTTTCATGCATTGCGATTGTTGTTTGGAATAAAGCAATCAATTGCTTATCAGAACTCGTAGGGATCCACGTGTTTCCCCTCTATCATATCCACAATACATAAAGTAACATCAATTAAAGGGATTTGCTAGTATCCTTAAAATCATTTTCTAATATAGAACAGGAGTAAAATTTATCCTTTAATCAAATTGATGGATCAAGAACAAACTTTCAATAACAATAAAGATTGATTCTTTAAGTTTTTGAATTTTGGATATGAAGAGAATATCAAGAAACCTATTTTCTTTAAAGAACAAGAAAATCAAGATTTTCAAGATTCCTTTTCTTTCTTTTTTGTTCTTTTTTTTGGAGAGAAAAATAGAAGACTAACAAAATAATTTTTCTAAAAATTAAATTGAAGTAATTTTTGGCCCTTCCATATTAATAGGGGCCACAAATTTGCTTTTCACCAACTGTTGGAGAGTTTATCAATTTCTTGATATTAATTTGAACTCTTCAAATAATATCAAGATAGATATATATCAAAAATATATTTATATAAAATAAACACCTAATGATCAATTTTTATCTCATAAAAATTTATCATATTATATTTAATTATATATAAATATATTAATTAAATAAATTATATTTATTTTAATTATCCTCTTCATCTTCTAGTGGGTTTCTTAAGTGATCAATTTTAATTTTTTTGGGTTTGGACTTAAAAAATCCAAGAATCATTCCTATTGATTTAAACCCATATTTAGACCTGACCACGGGCCGGGTCCAAACCGGACCCAGCCCGTGGCTGATTCGTGGTCAACGGGTTTTGATCCGTTGACCACGGGTCCGAAAAATTTGGACCCATGAACCGCTGGGCAAGCCGGGTCGGCTCGGCGGGCCAACCCGGACTGAACCGCCGGGCTGACCCGACGGTTCAAGAAAAAAAAAAAAAAAAAAGAAAAAATGACAGAGCCGTTGCCAACGGCTCTCTTGTGGCAACAGTCAAATTTTTGACCGTTGCCACAAAGTCAAACTGTTAAATTTTGACAGTTTGACTTTTTTTAATTTCTTCTATAAATACCCATCAATTCTTCATTTTTTCCACACTTCAACTCTCAACTCTCAACTATCAATTATCTAATTCTCAATTCTCTAATCTTCACTTTTAATTATTCATTCTCAATTCTATATTATTTTAATTCTTTCATTAAATTTTTTTCATATTTCATTTATTTCATCTTTAATTATTTATTATTCAATTCTATATACTAAATTTTTATCATTTATCAAAAAATGGCCGATTCAAACAATAGAGGTAAGGAAAAGATGCTCGCAACTGACGAGCAACCAAGGTTCAACATCGATTGTGAAGTTGAGTTAAGCGATGAAGAGCAAACTCACTTGTATACTACTCAAGAAACAATGAGTGATGCTCACACTCAATCTATTCCATCTCTCAAATCTTCTATTTTTACTAAACATTTTGATAAAATAACACTTCCAAATGGAGAGATGCGAGCAAAGTGTAAATATTGTTCGCAATCTTACAAATTTCAATACGGAGGCGGTTATGGATCCTTGAAAAGACATGTGGAGAAGAAGCATCCAGTAGAATTTGGCATTGATCGTACCCAAACTCAAATGTCATCATTCGCTTCTTTCGGCGCCGGTGGAGGTAATGATCTTTCTTTATTTAAATATAATGATATTAGATGTAAAGAAAATTTAGTTAGATTTATTTATGTTGAACATCTTAGTTTTAGTTTTGCAAATAAATTCTTTTTTAATGAATTAATTCAAACAACATATAATCCGGCAGCTAAAGGTGTTCCACGAACCACACTAACACGCTATGCAAAAAAATTATATAATAAATCTAAAAAAGAGTTAAAAGAATTATTAAATAATGTAAATAATAAAATTTCTTTATGTAGTGATATTTGGAGTGATCATTGGCAAATACATTCATATATGGGTATTACATGTCATTGGATTGATAATTCTTGGATACTTCAAAAAAGATTACTTGCATTTAGAGTTTTTGATAGTCCACACACAGCGGCAAATATTTCACAAATTATATTTTTAATATTAGAAGAATATAATTTAGTTAATAAATTTTTTTCAATATCATTTGACAATGCTGCAGCTAATAATGCTAGTATTGATGATCTTAAAGTTGTATGTGAACCATCATTTGGTGGTAAATTTTTTTCATATTAGATGTATATGTCATATTTTAAATTTATGTGTACAAGATGGCTTAAAAGTTTTAGATAATCAACTTAAACCAATTAGACAAGCATTTTCTTATTTATGGACACATCCACATATTAATAAACAATGGTTTAGATTTTGTAAGGCTAATGGTGTAAGGCCTAAAAAATTTCCACGGGATGTTCCAACCCGTTGGAATTCAACATATAGATTATTAGAAGAATCTATCGACTATAAAGATTTATTATGTCAATTTTTTGTACAAATTATTTCTACTCTTTTTCATTTATATCCAAATCATTGGACAGTATGTGAAAAAATTTGTAATATTTTAAAAATATTTAATGATGCTACTTTACAATTATCTAGTATTTATTCCCCAACTTCTCATTTAGTATTATTAAATTATTGTAATATTGCATCAGTTTTACATGAAAATATTAACTCCCAAGATGAAAATTTAGTAAATTGTACTTTATCAATGCAGTTGAAATGGAAAAAATATTTTTATGAAATTCCAGATATTAATTTAATTGCTGTTGTTTTTTATCCTAGACTTAAATTAGATGGTTTACAAGACTTGTTATTAATTTATTACAATGCTTTAACACGTAATGAAAATGATTATACTATAGATATTAATAATATTATATTTAAAATTAGAACACTTTTAAATGAATTTTATAATGAATACAGTTCCAAATATGGTCCACAATCAACTCAAGTTGATATACATAAAACTAGTAGTAGTAGTAGTTTTAAACTTACGGCAGCACAACTTTTACTTAGGGAACGAACTAAACGTTCTCAAGGATCCTCAAGTTCTAGCCAAGAACTTGAGAGTTATTTTAAGGTTTCATTTGAGTTTAATGATACAGATAACGATGGAGAGTTCGATATTTTGCGATGGTGGTCGCAAAAGGAGCAAACGTATCCAATTTTGTCCGTAATGGCGAAGGAGATACTTGCTTCACCTGCTTCAACCGTTGCAGTGGAACAAGTTTTCAGTGCAAGAGGTAATATATTGAGTGAGAAACGCTCAACGTTGTCTCCCAAAAATTTAGAAGCCCAAGCATGTCTTGATGATTGGATCAAGGCCTCAGTACAAAGACAAGATCAGCCGGATTCAGAGGAAGATCAAGAGGAGGACACAGATGGAACAACGACGGGAATGGGTGGGAGTGATTGAGCCACACCACTCCCTAAGGTAAGAAGGGTTAAAAGGTAAGAGAACTATGTGAGTTTTGATTCCTCTATACCCTAAGAGGATACGTAGGCAACTTAAATTTAAGTTCAAGCTCATTTTTATTTTTAAAATAATTTTTAATTATATAATTTAAATTTTTGTGGATATTTTTTTTAAATTTAAGTGCAATTTTTTTTTATTGAAATTTAAGTTTAAACTTTAAGATTTCAAGTTGAATATCTTTTTTTATATATTTATTATAATTAGAATATTTGATACTTTAAATTTTAGATAATATTTTTTTTTCAAATTTAAGTTAAACATTCATTAAATTCAAAAATTAATGATATTTTTTTTTAAATTTAAGTTCAAAATTTTTCATTCAAATATATGTTTAAAATTTCAAACCCTTGTTTTTGTTTTACAAAAGTTACAATTTTATAAAATTAATAGTTAATTAAAAAATTACAAATTTTCAAAATATAGGTAAAAAAATAAATAAAAAATTCAAGGGTTGGAACCAGAACAGGAACCGGCGGTTAACCGGAACCGTAACCGAAATCGGCCTTAACGGTTAAGGTTAAGGGTCGGAATTTTCTTGAACCGTGGAACCGGCGGTTCCTGAACCGTGGTCAGGTCTACCCATATTAATCAATCCAATTGATTAATTATAATTTTACACCAATTGGGCTTCCTAATCAAATTAACTCCAATTAAATAATTTAATTATTTAATCAAATAATTTAATTTAATCATTAAATTAAATAGAGCCCTTAATTAATTAATTAATCAATATTAACTAATTAATTTCCAACAATTGAAAAAATTCCAAAATAGAAATATTGTTTTTCATAAAGATGTGTTGCCCTCTTAGGTTCACTACTAAGTTAGTGGTGGGCTTACAATATTTGCAACTTATGAATAATAATTATTTTAATTAATTAATCTACTTGGAATTAACTCCTTAATTCCAAAAACCTCACTATCTATGAAAACACCTAACAAGTAGTCATGGGAAACTAATCTTATGTGAAATAACAAGTAAACCAATTTATGTTGCAAGTACTATACATGTATGGTCCTTTTAACAACTAATCTCCCGATTGAATCTAAAGCATGAATTATAAGTCGAAATCCTAAATGATTCAATAATTGTGATTCCATTTCAAGTTTCAATGATTCCTGATGAATCAAGATTCATCCTGTTTTGGCCAAGGTCTTTGAATCATAAACTATGAAAACACAGAAGATTCACTTGTTAAATAAAAAACAAATATTGAATTCTATATTGGCTATTGACAAACCTCCATACACGCTAGTAGAACACCCAACATATCCCTTTTGTAAATGTCAAGCAATTAGAAGATATATCTAAGTGTTGTAGAATGCACATAAAGCTACTATCATGACTCAAGTCCAAGGACTAGACGTGTGCTATCACAACATAAAAATTCTTATTTCGACAGATAAAGTCTCGAACTTAGAATTTCTTATAGGCTATGTTTGGTGTACTTGTTCTCTAACAAGTACCCACATACACTCACTTGCGTCTCTACACTAATGCCAATGGAATGCGACATCCACGTCTTACGAGCATGCATCATATGTGCGAGTCTTACCGAGCTATTTGATGCCCCAACTCAAAAATCTCTCAACTCGGAATTTATTTATGACCAAAGCCTTATAGACATGTTCGATGATCACCATCATATGCGTGACCATGCCCTATAGCTAAATTTGGTTTAAAGACTTTATCTAATGTAAAAAAATAAAAATATGCAAGACATAAGATAAAAAAAATATATTTTTATTAATATGATTCCCAATAAGATTATCTTTACAAAAGAAAATGAGTACAATACACTCAATCTAATTGGGGTATTAGGCATCACAATGTTAACCATACAACTCTTACTGGTGAAGAAGGATCCCATAAGTAGTATCTTGATCCTCGTTCTGCCTCTGAAGCTTATTTGACATTGATGCCAACATGTAGCATCAAGCTTGTAGATTGTCATCAAAATACCATAGAAAATCTATATAAGTGTCTAAATTAATATCCTCTGGTGGAACTAAAGGAGGCACGATGTCGAGGACATATGCCCTCTTCTCAAATTGAAGGATTATCTTAAGGTTTTTAGCTAATCAACAAAGTTTGGTCCAATTAATTTATTTTGCTCAAGAATTGTTGCTAGTGGATTATTTGCCATTTTAATAGAAAATCTACAAAATATACATGAAGTAGAAAATGTGTAAAGTATGGGCAAATTATATCCATTTAGAATAAGGTCTTTAATACTTAATGTCTACCACTATTTTCTTCGAATTCCATCACCCCTAATGGAAGTTTGGGAAATTGAATTTCCTAATGGGCTTGAGGTCCAACAAAAATATTTTATACCCTAATTTTATAAGCCCATGAAATATTTCTATCGATGGTTAACTTTTTGATGATTGTATCACTACATAACCCTCAAGTTTGTTTTGCCTCACCTCTTCCCATAGCCGACATGGTAATAAGTGTCAAAGAGCACCCATCAAACGTTCATGTAGATGGAGCATCATAATGTCCCATGACTCATGGCCAATATAATGATGAGTCTATTCCACGTGCATTTCTATGCTTGGTAGAGATCAAAGCTTTCCAACACAAAACCACTACATGAATCATGGCCAGTGATCAAGTATGGTAGCGTCGTCATGTCTCTACCTTTGATAGTAGGCATGGAATGAAAGGTTCTACCTAACTTGTCTATTTTTATTTGAAATCAAAAAAATTCTCTTTAAGTTTCAAAAACTTAGGGTTTTCAATTTTCCAAGACCTCATCAATTAAATTACTTAGTGGGTTATTTAATGTTTATCATCATATGCGTGGATGATGAAGGCCAACTTATGCAACCAGTTTGAGCCAAAAATGGGTCATGTTCAATACAAGGGTAGAAATGTGAAGAACTATTCTATTTCATTTCATTTTGTACACATACATTCATGGGCCTTAAATCTCCTATTCTATTACATTTTGCTTTTAATAACCCATACAAGCATGGGCCTCTAGGCTTTGAATGTCCTCCATTCACAAAATTGAAATAGAAACCTCACTTTCTTTTCTACTTTATTTACAATAACTTAAATGTAATATAAAAAATAGAATAAGAGGCTCACATGCCCCAAAAACCCAAAAATAATTAAAAACATCCAATCATATTGGTCATAGGCCCATGATCATCCCTAAATAAAACATGAAATAAATATTTTATCACGTGAATTTTAAAGCAAACAAATTTACCAAATTGTTAAATAATGCATTTCCAAGAATTGGACACAGTCTTTTATTTTCTAAAAAATAATTTTTCAACATTTAAAATTAACAATTATTTGAAAATTAATAAAATAGAATATTTTATAAATTACATGTAAAGAGACTGCCCAACCGCACATTGTGCAACCAAATGACAAAATATCATGCAGGTTACACGCTCATTTTAGGGCCAGAACCAGCCCCTGCATACAATAGCCTGGTGCACGCACACTATGCACAACAGCATACACAAGCGGCAATCGCACGTGCTGCTGCTGCCTCACAGCGCACAGTCTGCGCATGGGCATGGGCTCTGAGTCTAAATGCATCATATGCTCCAGTATGTGCATTTACATAATATTTTAACAAATTTCAAATATCTTACATGCAATTAAGAAAATTAATTATGCCAAAACTAAAATACAAAAGCAAAAATACATGTTCATCAAATAAACATACAAATAAAATCACATCAACTGTTAATAATGTGAGTCGTTGCTTTGATGCCACTGTTGGTTTGTTATAACCTAGGGGGTAAACGCAATGGAAATTAATTTTTTTAAATAAAACATGCAATAACGTTCATTGCATTATCCTTAATTTTGCAACAATTTTACGATCGGCGTTATTAATAGTTTATTTATGAATAGAATTTTAATAAAAGTGACATGATTCAGTATCTTTGTCAAACTCTTTGATTTGAATGGTAGGATTAAGGCAATCAATTGTTGGATTGTTATAAAACTATAACCAAGGAGTCCACACGTCCTCCCTCTAAAGAAATCCATACCTTGAACTAGAATAATCGAAAATAGAAAACTTGCTAGTATTGTTTGTTTTCTTTTTCAAGCCTAACAGGGAGTGAACATTAATCTTTAATCCAACTGAAGGAATCAAAAATTAAGTGTTTATTATTATTGTTCTTAATCCAACTAGTGGAAGAGGAACAATATACTTGGATATTGAAGAACAAATGGGAGGGAGATGAGAAAAAAAGAAAGCGATTTTCTTATCTTTTGCTAGTGGCCAATTTTTTGAGGGTGTAGGAAGTGTAGGAGTTTTTCTTCAATATTCTATTTGTATGGTGGCTACTAAAATTAGGTCAAACCTAATATTAGCCCTACATGTTGATTTAGTTGTTTGGAAAGTCTAACTTTCCTAACAAACCAAATCCACATCAACCTAAGCCCTACATGTTGATTTGGTTGTTTGGAAAGTCTAACTTTCTTAACAAACCAAATACATATCAATCCAAAATCACTCTTCCCTCTACTCCTTATGGCCGAAAATATGGCCAATAATTGGCCACAAATTTTTGGCCCCTCTCTCTTCTAGATACATTGAACCTATCCCATAAATTTAATCTTAATATCTTATATCAATTAAATATGAAAAACTCTTTTTCCTATTTAATTTAATTCTTTTAATATTCCAACGAGCTTCTACTAATAAACATTTTTATATTGGGCCTGGATTTCATGACGCACATTAATTAATCCAATTAATTAATTAGCCAAAGTTCAATTAATTAATCCAATCAATCAATTAATTCATTCTAAATTGGATTCCCAATCTTATTAGGTATAATTAAATAATCCTATCATTTAATTGTATAATTAACTCAACTAAATTGAATTAACTTAATCCTTAATTAATTAATCCAATGGATTAATTAATTATATCCAACTCTTTAATTTTAGACTAGAGGTTATTCATCCCAAAATATGTGTGACCCTTTAAGTTCACTACTAAGCTAGTAGTGGACTAACAACATTTACTACCTAAAAATAATAATTATTTTGATTAATTAATTTAATTAGTTAATCCACTCGAAATTAGCTCTTTTATCCCAAAAACCTCACTATCCATGAAAATATCTAGAAAGTAATCATGACAAACTAGTCATAGGTGAAATAGTAAGTGAGCCTATTACAATTATGAATATCATGCATGTAAGATTCTTCCATCAACTAATCTCTCGATTGAGTCTAGGGTATGGATAAAAGTCAAAACCCTAATTGACTCAATAATTATAACTCTATTTCAAGTTCCAGTAACTCTTTATGAATCGTTCGAAACCCTTTTCTGACATTCATCCATACCTTGAATAAAGATTTCAAAGTAACGAACTATGAAAACATGATATTCACTTGTTCTACTAGACAAGTGATAGATCTTTTATTGGCCACTCATTAACCTCTATACGTACAGATGTAATACCCAATATAATCCTTTTGTGATAGTCAGATAATCAGAGAATGCATCAAAGTAAGTCATGATATGTATAAGGTTACTATGGTGCCTTAGTCAAAGGATTAGTCGACAAATAAATTTTCCAACTAAAAATTTCTCGTAGGTCAGTTCAGTGTACTTGTTTTCTAACAAGCTCCTGCATACATATACTTGCATCACTACACTAATGCCCTACTGCTAAATTTGGTCTATGAATTTTATCTAATGTGCAGAAAGAAAATGCATGATATAAGATAAAGAAAGTATATTTTTTATTAACATGATTCCCATTAAGATTGTATAACAAAAGAAAAGAGTATAATACACCTAATCTAATTGGGGCGCCGACATCGTACTATAACATTAGTACTATATGGGCTCAATAAATTGGGGCATATGGGAAGAGATGAGGCAAAACAAACTTGAGGATTGTATAGTGATACAACTGTCAAAGAGTTAACCATGATAGAAATATTTCATGGGCTCATAAAATTAGGGTGTGAAATATTTCCATTAGACCTGAAGCCCACTAAGAAATTCAAAATCCCAAACTTCCATTAGGGGTGATGGAATTCGAAAAAAATAGTGGAAGATATTCATAATTAAAGACCTTATTATAAATGAATACATTTTCGAATAGATGCTTGATTTTCTATCTTACTTAGGATAATAGTTATCACTACTATATCCACTTGGTTTATTCTAGACGACACTAAATATTACTAAGCTCCAAATCTTTCTGGATTGCTCTTAAAAATTATATTATTGTTCTTAAGATTTTAAGAGGTTTAAAATGTGCAAAAGAGAGTTTTTATAAATAGTTATAGAAACAGTTTTCACAAAAGATGTGAAAGTACCTCCTACTGCACATTCTATAAAGAATTGAAAAAGACATCCTATAAGGAGTTATAGGAGACTCTAGTTTTCAAAGATCAATTTTATTTATTCGTTTCACCTACTCTAAGACATAGGGTCTAAGAGATGGTTTGAGAAAGAGTTCACAATAGAAACAAAAAAATAAAATAAAATAGGCTAAGCTAGAGTTTTAATCTAGACAAGATAAGTTTATGCTACCATTGCAGTAAAACAAATCATGGAAAAAGAAAATGAAAGTTTTGAATTTCTCAAATGAATTACAAAGAGTTCTAATTCATTTCTTGAATTGGAAAGAGTTCTAATTCAGATATTTAAGTTAGAAGGAGTTCTAATTTAAATAAAATATTTTGTTGAAGTCAATTGTTGATAATTCTTCTTGGGTATTTGATCTCGGATATAATCCCATCTCTACAGAGAGTTGTAGAGGGTGACAAGAAAAAAGAGTCTAAGAGAAAATCCTTAAATTTGGAAGTGAAGCAAAGGTTACTTCATCGTTTGAAGGATTAGTCCGCTTATCTCTAGATAGAATTAAGGATAGTGATAATTATTTGCCTATAGTGTGAATGATTTAAGAGTAGGATTTCAGTTAAGTTAGAGAAAGTTTTGATTGAAAAATCAATAGATGGAAATGTTCTATGACTCTTGATATTCGTACATTGGTAATTAATTTATATTACCCTGAAAAATTCAGTCTAACAAAATCAACAAAATAAATTTAGATAACCATACATAATTGTGATATGGTAGGTTAGGTCATATCCCTGGAGAAAGAATTCACAAGATGGCTTATTTGCTTGACATCTTTGACTTGCATGAGATGTTGACTTGTGAATCTTATCTTATGGGTAGGATGACCACATCACAATTTGTGGGACAAATGGAGCAATGCACCATTTGGATTTGATCCAAAAAAATGGCATGTATAAGGTAAAGAATAAAACTGACAGAAGTATTAAAATCTATTGACATGATCAAAGAAATAAATACTAAGGCGGTAAGTTCTTTGATTATTGAGTTTCACTAAGCTCTCTCTTCCACTCTAGGATTATACTTTAGAATCGACGACATTCTTATGAAGAAAGTCACCAAAGTTTATGCTCAAAAATATCATATTAGATATGATATAGGAAAAACTCCTCATACCTAATGGTACAAGGAGGCTTGCTTGTGCAAAGCGGTTTAGTAAGAGATAGGTTAGATACAAGATCCAACTTATACAAATTTATAGAGTATCCAAAGGAATTCATTGGATACCGCTTCTATGATTTATCAAATCTTAAGTGTTAGTATTGAGGAATGTGACCTTCTTGTAGAAAGATGTTTTCTATTGGATAGAAAATGGTTAGATCATAGAGCTTAAAGAATTTGAAGAACCATGAATTCTCTAGTAAAAAGCAATGGTATGTAAACAAATTACTTAATTTTAAGTACACAAGGATTCCCTTAAATATTGATTCAAAAAGGACATTAATGTATGACATCAATTCAAGAAAATTAGAAAAATACCATTCGGTATGGACTCTGTGTACTCCAACAAGGTACGGACCTTGATGGACCTACTAGAGGGTATAATACCCATTGGCTGCAAATAGG
The DNA here is from genome assembly GCA_019321725.1 of Paulownia fortunei. Lineage (NCBI taxonomy): Eukaryota > Viridiplantae > Streptophyta > Magnoliopsida > Lamiales > Paulowniaceae > Paulownia > Paulownia fortunei. Next base: position 8,521,808 of record CM033115.1, on the reverse strand, counting down.
TCTCCAAGCAAAAGCTTGTATTATACAGGGAGATGATGAACTGTAAGGCATAACAAGAATAAAAGGGTTTCACTCAAAGTCAAGATGTTAACTATTGAGGAAACATCTTACTAGATACAATGCTAAAGCCCATTGGTATCTTGTTAGCCATATTTGAGTGTATGGAAGGATATGAGGGTTATCTTCATTGATAGAAATAGTGAGAAGAACCAACCTGACCTTCATATTTGATGGAAGCAAGTAGAAGGTTTGCAAGCTTCAAAAGTCCATTATTGGACTTGACACTAAATTCTTGAGGTTGGTACATTCGATTCGCTTAGTTAATTAACTAATTTGATCTACTTAGGAATGCAAATGGAGCATAGGTGTGCAAGAAAATTAGTAAGCGCATAGTAAAATTTATTGTGTTAGTAACATTCTACTCATAAGGATATTATAGAAATGTTATCTACCAAGTTCTCCAAGAGAGATTTAGAGGGCATCCTAGAGTTTGGGGATTTAGACCTATAAGGATTCTTGGACTACTCTAAATCTACGTGTATAGATGCTAAAAGAGTTTAGCATGGAGTCACAACTATTTTTTTCGAAGTCTATATCCCTGAAGACTTATGAAAGAAAAAAAAAGGATGACTCACATACTTTAGGTATGTAAAACTATGTATGAGACGTGATATCAGGAATGCTTTGAGTGTTATGAACAAATATCAATCTATTTTATGATTACATCATTAAATTCCATAGATAAGGTCTTTAAGTGCTTATGAAGCATTAAATACATCTTCTTGGAACACGATTAGGAGAACTAAAGCTAGGATATTGCATCTAGCTTTTAGTCTAAAGTAGATAACTCGATCCATGCCTAGAATCATATTTGTCCTAAATGGTAATAGTTTACTAGAAGGAGTTCTAGTCTTGAGATGACCTCGGACTCCACCATCAAAGACAAATACATTGTCGCATGAGATGCTGCAAAGGAATGTGTTTGAATGAGGAACCTCTTCTAAAGGGTTGGAAGTAGTTTTGGCTATTCTTAAATCCAAAAAAAGTCTACTATTATAATAATAAGGTTGTTATACAAGCAAAAGAGCCAAGATCTCATCATAGCACAATATAAGGTGATACCATCTGATTAGAGTAATCATTTATATAGGTGACTCAATAGCGGATAAAATAGCCTTTGTAGAAATTCTAGCAAATCTATTGACCAGACCCTTAGCACAAATAGTATTCAAAGGATATCCTTGGAAGATGGGCCTAAGATACTTAGTAATTGGATATAGGGCAAGTGGGAGAATGTTAGAGTAGTGCCAGACATGTCAATTAATGGTCGCTCTTATATTCTTGAAATAGATAATCTTATTCGATATATATTAACTTATAGGTGCTTCTTTATCTTGATTGCACTTAGACATTTAAATCAAACCCCTAGATCATATTTAGCTACGGTGTATGGTCGCGCTTATGATGACGATCATGGAATATGTCTCTAAGGCTTTGGTCTTAAATAAGTTCTGGATCAAGGGCTTTTTGAGACCGAACATTGAATAGCCTAGTAAGACTCGTGCATACGATCTAGGCTTGTAAGACTAGGATGTTGCATTCCATTAGCATCAACATAGTGATGCTAGTACATGTATATGGGTGCTTGTTAAAGAACAAGTTCACCGAACATGGCCCGTAGAAAATTCTTAGTTGGAGGCTTTGCCTGTCGAAATAAGAATTTTCGTGTTGTAATAGTATATGGCTAGTCCTCAGACTTGAGGCATAATGGAAGCCTTGTGCATATCCTGCAATACTTCGATATATCTTCTGATTACTTAACAATCACAAAAGGGATGTGTTGGGTGTTGCACTGGTGTGCATAGAGATTTGTTAGTGACCAACAAAGAATTCGACAAGGAAATCTCCTGTTTTTTCATAGTTCATGATTCAAAAATCTTGGCCAAGGTAGAATAAATTTTGATTCATCATAAGTCACTGGAACTTGAAATGGGATCACAATTATTAAATCAGTTGGGGTTTCGACTTGTAATCTATGCCCTAGATTCAATCAAAAGATTAGTTGTTGGAAGGACCATACATATTTAGGACTAGTAACTGAAATAGGTTTACTCACTATTTCACATAATACTAGGTAATCATGCTACTTGCTAGGTGTTACCATGATTTGTAGATTCTTGGAATTAAAGAGTTAATTCCAAGCATATTAATTAATCGAACAATCGTTATTCATAAGTTACAAAAGTTATAAGCCTATTGCTGGTATTAGTTGTGAACCTAAAAGGGTCACACATAATTTTGGATGTTGACATTTCAGAATTGATAAATCCAATTGTTGGATATAATTAATTAATGCATATTAAATAATTAGGGTTTTTAATTTGTTCAATTATTGGGTTAAATATTTAATTAAATGATTGGAGTATTTAATTAAATCTAATTCGATTAGGAAACCCAATAAATGAAGTAGAATAAGTTAATCAATTGGATTGATTAATTTGGGATTTGGGAATTAATTGATTAATTGAATTAATTAGCTGGACTTTATTTAAGTCTAAGCCTAAGACCAATAACTAGTGGCCTAATTGTAGGAGCCCACTAGATAAATGAAGAGAAATAAATAAAAAATAAATAGGATTTATCTTTAAATATATATATGATATATATAAATTTAGATATGTACATATATGTACGTGTATGTGTTTGTGCGTGTATATATGTAAATATTTATTAGATAAATTTATATATGTATATATGTATAGATGGGATTTTGACTTTTCAAAATCCCCAAAATTAGGAATATGGCCTAATTTTAGGAGGCTAATGTCGTCTTGATTATGGCCATATACATTGAGGAGAGAGAGAAGTGGTTGGTTGGTTATTTTTAGATAATGGAGATCATTCAAAATTAGACCAAAATATACATGTGTGTATTAAGCCACTTAGTGGCCGATTTTAATAGAATATACAACTCTAAAAATCAGCCAACACCCCAATAATGTTTAAGTATGGCCAAAATTTTGAGAGAAAGAGAGAAGAAAGTCTTCATCTATTTTTTTCTAGAATTTTGGCTCACATGGAAGAAAAAAAATAATTTTTCATCTTTTACTCTCAATTCTTTGATTTATCTTCAAAAGGTGTAGAAAATAATTAATCTATAATTATTCATCTATACAAATACATTCTCAAATCATCGGTTGAATAAGGGATTGTAATTCTACTCCAAGAATCAAATTCATAAACAAAGAAGGTTCTATTAATAATTTATTTTGGTATCTACATCTAAAAGGTGGACAATTTAGAGGGGAGGCATTTGAATCCCTACTTTCAATGAGGTTACAGAGTTTTGGTGATAGCCACAAAACTTGGAAGTGATTCCCTCATCATCACACAAAAAAGAGTTTTACGAGGGTAATTTTTTATTTTGTATAAAATGATAGCAAAATGTAAATTGTTAAAATTGCTACTATAATATAAATTTTGTGGTCTGAAAACATTAACAAACACAAAAAATATTATAAATTGAATTTGATTGAATTGAAATGATAAAATGTTACAATCTCTATGGATTCTCTAATTCTTCTCTTTAAGAACTCGAGCCTCTTACTACTCACATGACCAGATATGATTCATGCATTACATATTAATTGCGTGCTATTTGCATTGATATGACATCATATAATTTATTTTATTTTATACAGCGTTCTTAATCATAAAACTTAATTTTGAAGCTCTCGCACGGTATTGATTATCGAATCCCCTAACCTAAGTGCTTGATTTTATATTGAGATAAGAAGAAATTTAGGTATCAATATAGTGAATAGTACTAGGTTACACGTGGTAACCTTAGGAGTTCGAAAGGTGTCACCAAAAAATTTATAGAAAGGGAGTCGGTTCGATCATGAATTTTAATATTTTATGTATACTTAAATCATACACTTGGGACAAGTAGACATACAATACTATAATTTAAATGTTATATAACTAGGTTCATAGGCTTGTAACACTATCGGTGCATAAACTTATCAATCGAGCAAGAACCGATGATTTTTTGGGTGAAGAACCTAATGAATGGACATAGGAACTAGCTACGGCAATGAATGGTGATGAAGATAGGTTTCAACCAAATAAGAATATGTGAGACACACAAGATTAGGGGTGCAAGATAAGGGAGAAAATCAGATTATACCATTACATGCCACCTCAAGCTTATATCATCTCATGCTTAGACTTATCAAGCTATCGCTCAACCTATTATTCACTCTTAAGCTAACAGCCATGACTTAAACCTTCTTCTAAACTATTTCAGCTTCTAAATACAAGGAAAAATCTCTCTAAATAGGTCCGAACTAATTCCAACCGAAAAAGGAGGCAAAACAAGCAAAGGGAAGGAGAAATAACCAAGTTCAAGTAGAAAACTATGCAAGATGAGCTTAACCTACGGGTTTGGCATGACTTTCAGATTTATTTTGAGGTTTATTGGCTTATTAAGCTTTGAACATTATTTTTAAATGTGTTAGGATGTTATTAGATAGACTTTGATGCATAAAGAAAGGGTTTGTGGTTGGAAATATTTGATAGAAAACACTTGTGCTAGAAACTGTCACCTTGCTGTATTTTTGTGTTTTAGGCTTCAAAAGTGTATGGTATGCTGAATAAAACCTATAATTATCATCATATACATATTTATATATAAGTTAAGAGTATTGGAATGAATTTTGATCGGTTAGAAATTGAAATAGAGAATGATATTGGAGAAACACTCAAACTGCAAAATCTATTTTGGTGTGCTGTGAAAGAGACTGAATGAGAGGAGCTAAATCCATTAGTTTAGGCAAGAATATAACTTGGTTGTCTCTGTGTATATGTTATATAAGTGTGGTAAAAATTTGGGAGAGATTGAATATATGTAAGGGTGCCAAAACTATTAATGTCGTGAAGTGTGCAAAACTATCATGGTAGGAAAATAATCTGTTTCAGTATGCTGTGAAGAGAGTTGAACTTGGGAAGCTATATCCATGAGTTTTAGCACTTCTATGATATGGTTACATTTATATAGTGTGATAAATTTTTTGGAGTGATTGTATATGTTTAGGGATGTCAAAATTATCATGCAACTAAATTGGACAACAAGTAAATATAAAAATGTGAATCTGTCCCATTTGATAATTTAACATATTTTAACCTAGACATGTTGCTATTGAGTGTTAACAATTAGGTACATGATATTAGAGTTATAATACTTCAATTATATGATGTTTACATGTATCTAAGATGAGAAATTAAGGTATTGGAGGGACTAGATTGGGTTCTAGTTTGTAAAACCCAGATAGCTTGGTGTTTAAGGTCTTAGTATGATATTTTATACTTTCAACTTGTCAAATTAGGAATGGTGCTTGATGTTGATAATACTACAAGCTATTTTACATCTAAGATTGGAGGGGAACAATAAACAAATCTAGACTAAGCCACCAACCAAGTGAAAGGTAAGTAAAGATTCATTTGCAACTACAATATATAGACATAATAAATGTGTGATTTATATTTAATATCATAGATCATATGTGCAAAGCAGAGGACACACATTACTATCATTCATGTCCATTGAGCATATATACATGGGTATTGGCTTGTGCATGCATTATATACGAGCATTGTGATAAATCTTGCATTGCACGACATGATTCTAAGAAAGAAAAATATTTTGCTGACCACTACTAGTGCACCGAAGCATGCATGGATTTGTAGGTTTGCGTGCATGGATTTGCATGCTTATATGATTATTGGCCATTGGACTATGGCGATGTACAGAGCTCTTTTCTGGTGTACATAATAGTAGCGTTGGTCAGGGGCCTAAGAAAGAAATGATTTTGAGAGAAATATTTGATGCATAAAATTGCATTATGGGCATAGCATTTTGAGATGCATGACTTGATATTGTGGATTATTCTTTAACATACATAATCTTTACTTGTTGAGTATTAGCGCATATAGTTTATACATTGTAGGTGAGTACGACGACGCTTGAAGCATCTTTTACTGGTTGGGTGATGATTGGAGCTCCTGCATATATCTAAGAGAGTGTGTACATGGATGACGACCTATTGGGCTATTTTGTTGGCTTGTTATATTTTGAGTCTGTTGTATTATATTTTTAGACTGGTACTATATTTCGTGTTTAAAACTTTACTGTAAATAAGTATATAAATATTGGGTCATTGTGGGTGTTGTGTTTTTATATAAATATTGATCCTGCTATATACATGACGTGTGAGAAAGTATTTTAAACAGGGTTGTGTATGTAAGAAGTGATTTATCTTTTCTTAAAGTGTTACAAAAAAAAAATTCCATATATGCATACAGGTTCTATCATGTCAAATTATATTATATATCTAGTTGTGTAGTAATGGGGGTGTTACAAGAATCATTGATTTGATCTCCTTCAAACTTGATTTTGTCCTTCAATAACATTAATTTCAAGGTTTAACACCTTAATATCAAATCAAATATTAGAACTTGAAGAATGTCGGCTTTTTAGATTTGAATATTTATTAGTGGAATCGACCCTTCGATCTCTTTCAAGATTTATTTGATCTCCACTAATGTTAATTCGAAGGTTGAACAACTTAATCTCAAATTAAACGCTATTATTTGAGTAGACTCCATGATGAACGCATTGATTTTCATCTTAATTACCATAAATCTCCTTGAATTTGATCGCCTTGGATTAAGAGAATTTCCTCCAACACCTTTCTTGCTTGGACTTCTTCTTCACAAGTTATGTTGTTGTTGTGTTTAATTCCTTGGAGATGACCGCTATTTATACTTGTAGGATATGGGCTTTTGGAGAAGTTATTTGATGAAGTGGCATGATTTGGTTGGCCCTTCATGATTTGATTGACATGACAAAATGTGATTTGAATGACCACTTTGTATTGGTATTCACTTTCATAACTTACAAGATAAGTTTTGATTTCCAAGAATTGAGATTTGCCACTGGCGACATATGATTGGCTAATAAAATTTATATTATAATATCAATTAATCGACTATTTTTTTTACCCGTGTCACCATTCAATTCATATATAAAGCATAAATATAAAAAATCAGCAAGTATATAATTTCTATCTCTAGTGATTTTTTTTGTGATTTTGCAACTAAAAATTATTCTTTTGTGAACTAAAAGACTACAAATAACATCCTAACATGATTTTAATCAATAATAGAAGCTTTAAAAATCATAAACTCTCAAACAATTCAAGAACATAAATTAAAAACATGAATTAAAGCTTACCTATGCATAGATTTTAGATTCAACTTGCTCCTCCTTACTTCCCTTTACTTTCTTCACCTTTTTTTATTTACTTGGAATTACTTGAGAGCAATTTCTAACATTCAATATGAAAGTTTTGGAAGTGAAATAGCTCAGAAAATAGTTTTTGGCCGTGGCTCAAGGATAGAAATGAAGAAAGGTTGAGTAGGAAGCTTGAGGTGGCAAAGCTTGAGGTGTCAAGTTGTGGTTCAAATATGATATTTTTCACACCTTATACAGTCCTACACTATTGTTTCTTGTTACTTATTTATCTGTGTACAACCTACTTTAGTCTCCATATGATCGGATAATACATTATGACCTAATTTATTAACCGTTCATTCGATCTCCAAATCGATTGACATTCGATTCTTAAATAATTATCTAGTTTTTATTTTCTAAAATCACATGCACATATGAACCTTGTATTATGATACTTAAATTACATTATATCATGTCCGATATCCCAAGTATGTTAATCTATGGATGTATACTTTTAAAACACCTTGATCAAATCAAATCGAATCATATAAGCTTACTAGTGACACCGTTAACACTTCTAAAATTATAACATAAAATCTATGAATATCCACTATATTGATCAATCTATTCTTTATCTTATCTAAATATAGAATCACTTAATTGGGTTGTAAGATCTCAACCACTAATTTCAAGTGATAGCATTGGAGGTATAATGATTAAGAATGCTATAAAAGTTGCGATGTAGATGTTAACGCAAATTAGCATATAAGTAGCATGAATCATATTGGCCAAGTGAGTAGTGTGAGGTTTGAGTATTACAAATATGTGTATTTGTATGTGCAAGAGGCTTTGTGTCCAAAACAATAAAATCCACTAGAAAGTAAAACTTATTAATTTGCACCAATACATCTTCTACTACTCCCTTTAGAACTTTAATCGAATGGTCAACTAGTTCGAGTACAACATAAGTTATTTTAAGTTCTCTCAAATCTAACTGTTCATAAACTGAGAAAAGTAGAAGATTTACACTAGCACCATGATAAAACAAAGCATGCTCTATTCTAGTGTTTCCTATGGTACATAAAATGGTTGAACGACCTGGATCCTTGTACTTTGGTGGAGTAAATTATTGAATGATTGAAAAAACACTTTTAGTTAAAAATGCCTTCTATTAATTGTACACAAATCTTTCAAAAATTTGGCATAAGGTGGAACTTGCTTGATTGAATCCAATAATGGAATATTAATCTTGACTTGTTTAAAAACTTCAAAGATTTAAGTATTTGAGTTCAACTTTTGATTCGGTAGCAATCTTTGAAGAAAAGGAGCTAAAGGCGAGTATTTTTCTTTTTTATCATTTTCAAACTCACCTTCCTTAAACTTACCTTCATCGTCAAGACTATTTCCATTTTCATTTAAGAAGGTGGATTAGAAACTTACTCCTTAGGATGAATAGTCATGTCAATAACTTTTCCATTATGAAGAGTTATAATCAAATTAGCCTCATTGATTACATTTTCACCTAAAGAAGAAAAATGACACTGAGTGGAAGGATTAGGTTGATGTTGAGCAGGAAATTTATCTTTTTCATGAGTACACAAAGAAGCTATCAGTGTTAAAAGTGTGTTTTTGGCCTTATTGATGGCTTGTGAGGTCTAATTATTGATGTTTGTTTGTCCATGCATAAATTCTTGTAAAGTCTCTTCAAAGGATTTTGTATGTGGAGGTGGATAAGAATGAAAGTGTTTATCCACACCTTTGTCTACAACAAATCAACATTTCACATTAGCAGTCAGTGGGGTAGAACCATACAATAAGCTAAATGAACCAAAGTATTGTTGTATCATTGGAGATACATAAATCAAGAATCACTACAAAATAAGAAAGGTTTTAACACCAATACTTATTTATGCACACCTTTATCTATAATAAATCAAGGTTTCACATTAACAGTCGGTAGGATAGAACCATATAATAAGCTAAATGAACTTAAGTATTTGTTGTGCCATTTGAGATACATAAGTAAAGAATTACCACAAAACAATGAGGGTTTCAATCAAAAATTAAAATAATAAAACAACACACTAGAACATTATACACCTTTATAACTGTTCATCTTTCTCTATTAAGAGGTTCATCTTTTCTCCTCAACTAAATGAAATTTAGAAAGACACAATGAAAGTAAAGAAGACTAAAACTAGAAAAAAAACTACAGAATATATTTCTATTGCTACTAGAAACCTTACATTACTACTAGAAAACTTGGCCTAAAGAAAGACAATAATAAAACTTTATTTCCCTCTCTAATGATTTTTGTGTCTTAAATGCCATCCAAGAACCCCTATTTATAGCAAAAGAATTGGCATCTCCAAATTCACTCCAAATTAACTTTAAATGTTCTCTAAATTCACATGTCCGTTTTAGATCCAAAATTTGCCACATATTTCTCTCCATGCAATCAACTAAATTTGGTAAAGTGATCAACAGAATAGTTGTAGATTTGTCTGTTATCTTTATTTTTCAACTTGAATCACCTAATCCCAACTACTAGGAAGAGATTTATGCTTGATTTGATGAGATGTGTCAGCATAAATTGATCAAATTTTCTGCTATAATCAAAGTTGAATTAGGCTGAGCTTCCAATAGTAATGTTGTAGTTATATCTCTTAATTTCAAATGAAGCAAAAATTAGGTTCATATAGCTTTTAAGTATGGAATTATGTCCAAAATACAAAAACTGTACAAGTTTAGAAACATGTTTATTTTGAATTTAATGCGAGCCCAACAATCACTTGCAAAGTCTAAGTAATTTTTTGCATATATTTTGATCTATACATGATGGACTTAGGTAAAATAAAAATGGCCCATTTATTCAAATTGTGATGCTTTTTTTATCCAATGAAATATTATTTCCCAATTTACTCATGAAACGTGTTGTCTTCTTGGGGGTGTTCATAGTCAAAACCTTTATAAGCAGCAATATCATGCCCAAGATGCTTGTACTTGGTGCAAAAAGGAGGGCAATCTTCATTGATGATTTTTTTCGAAATCACAACATCCCCACAACCAATTAAAATCTCGTCTCCTTAGGTGTAAAATATCATTTTCAATGCAGATTCTTGGTACACAGGTGAGTACAATCCGTTATTAGTTCATCTATATTTGTGGTTTTCCAATAGGGGATGTAATTCCAATTAGTCTCTTTCAATGAAAAAGATGAACAAGTAGTTCTGGCAAATGAATCCAATTGGGAACCATCAATGACTCAATTTTAGTATCGAATTTCAGCGTCCATTTAAAGATACACATTTGGAATTCATCAATTCTCCAAGTCAGCTACATCTAAATTTGATGAAATTCGTCTTCATTAGAAAACTTAATTAGGACATGCTTAATATTAACTGCTCCCACATGATATGCACCTTTTAAGCCAAATCCAAAGAATTTAGATTATATTATTAGAATTCCAGGAGAGCTTTAAGAAAATTTTGTAATTAATGTGAATTAATATGGTGCAGCCATAATATCCATTTTCTCCTTGGTAAAGTGGATAATTTTTTCCCCAATAGAAAAAAAGCCTGACTGTATGGGGTTCCTTCAACAAAACTAAAAATCATGGTTGTACATGATATTTGTGCTATAGATTGGTTAAATTTTTTAAGAACAATGGTGAAGGATAATTTTTCTGGCGTGTCTGGTGGATTTGGTGGCGTGGGGAAGGTAGAAGTAGGGTTTGGGTCAGGAGAATCCTTTGAAGGCTACATAGGAATGGATACTAGGATTTTTTTTTTATTTTTAAGGAGGATACTAGCTGGTTCTCCAACTCCCCTTCTGCTAACTTGAACTCATTACCAACAAGGTCACAAGTGCAAAGTGCTTACCAATATGCTCCCTTGACTCATCATGGAATAAATGCTAGGAATTTTTTTTTTAGCTAATTCGTCTAGGCATAGGATTCGACATAGACCTCTACCTGTGTATTAGTCGAAGATATCAAAAGTGGAATGTTACATTTTGAAGAAATAAATAAAGAGTACTTCTTTCCTTACAATCAAAATGTAATAATGGAAAATATAAAAATGGAGTATTACTCCCTTACAAATTTTATTTAAATCAAAAATAAGGAAATGAATGTTTGTCTAGTCTAATTATTCCCTTGAGAGTTCTTGGAAATTGCTCAGCCATCCAAACCCCAGCTTGAGTATCAAAATGGTGATTAGCAATAAAATCGGTTGCTTGATTCCCCTCATGGTATAAATATGAAATCCATAGGCTGATCTTCGAAGAGATATGCTGAATCTTAGCCAAAAGCTATTAAAAACTCTAGTCCCACCAATTTTTTATTGATCAATTGGATAATCGGCATCGTATCTAATTCCAGCCATATCTAGCCTCAAAATAATGTTGAAGACCTTGAGCAACCACATACGTTTCAGCATATATGTTTGTAGCATGCCCCAAGAAATTTTAGATAGCTAAAATTGGTTCACTAAGGTGATTCCTGATGATACCACCTCCTCTAGCCCTCCCTGAATTACCTCGACTAGCACCTCCCAATTTAATTTGAATCAAGAAGGAGATGGAGTCTTCCATAGAATCTTAGTTGCACAAAACTTTTGTTCTTGTTGACAACATGGAATCCTAATTTCAATGTAGTAAATATATCCCCATCTTAGAAAAAAAATGCCTGAGTAAGCCACACCATTGAGCTCGATGTAAATGATCTAACACCTTCCAAATAGTTTTTAAGCATAACATGCCACATTTTTATATTTTGCGTCTTTATAGGAGGACCAAATTCCCTAAAGAATAAGAAGGGGTATAACCAGCCTAGCATGAATTTTAATTATTGAAGAACCATGAAATCACCAATAATGAATAAAAAGCTGAATGAACTCAGTATGTAGGGCAGGTACATGAAAAACCTCTTCAAAGAATGCCCAAACAAGTCGAGCCTGCCTATAATATATAAACAAATGAGTAATATCTTCAACACTCTCTCGACAACAATGACAAATTGGCCAAATCAATACCTCTATTTATCATGGTCATGTCAACAGTAATCTAATTGCGAAAAAAATACTATAAGAAAATAGAAATTATTGGTGTAAGAATTTGATTCCAATTAGTCTCCATCAACATTACGCTCGACTTATTGTGAAAATGTTCCTAAGAAGATTTCAAAGAAAAAGAGCCATCTAATGACAATTTCAATCATGGTATATCTACCTGCATGGGCGAGAAGGGTGTGTACAGGATTAATTCAACCAAATAGGACAGAACAAGAGTCCTTAATTTTTTAACATCCCAACTGCTATTTATATGAAACGAAGCACAAGGGTTAAGAGTTTGTATGTGTCCAATAATTTCAAAGAGTGGTCGGTCCCCTACCCAATAATCAAACCAAAATAAACAAAAGCCATGACCAAGTCTCCAAAAAATATTAGGCTCAGTTTCCTTCCTTTACCCAACATAATCCTTTCCAAATAAAAGAATGATGCGCCTTGAATGACAATACTTGGCACACATAAATCAAGCATAAAGAGACTCTGACATCCTGAAATTCCACCAAAGCTTAATAGCAAATGAATATATCACATCCTCGTTATTTATAATAGCTAAACCTTCTTCATTAAAAGGACAAGAACACAAATGAATTTTAAAATTCTCATCACGTGAACCCTAGAAGAAATGGCTAAGCTATGCAATCAATCCTTTCAATAATGGATTTTGGGGTTGCCAAAACTTGAAAGAGGTTCAAAGGTATAGAACACAAAACACTTCGGATGAGTCCCAACCTTCCACTATGTGAACAATGTAGCCTTACCCAAACCAGAAATCCTTTCTTTAATTTTTGCAAGCATACTATCCAACAAGACACCTTTCCTCCCTACCTTTAAATAAAGGAGAGCCTAGATATGTTAAGGGAATCCTCTTATATGAAAATCTAGTAAAAGATTTAACTACTTGAATTTTCAATGCCGAAACTGATTTTTCAACCACAAGTAAGCTTTATCAATATTGATACTTTGGCCAGAAATAACTTTGTAAGAAAATTAATCAATAATATAATATGAATCAAATATTCATATTATTAATGTGGATTGGTATATCCATACACAATGGATTGCCGATCCAGGTATCCCAAATTAAGCTTGTCTACTAGCCTCTTTTTTTATCGAACCATGAACATACCTTTCTCGTCGGTGATGAATAACTACTGGAGTTATTCATTTAATTACACACATCAAATCCTTGTAGTCTATGGTGATGCTCCAAAGAAGAACATAGAGAGAAATTTTAGGAGATATTTGGAGAGAGTTTTGAGAGAATTATATTTATTCACACACTTTGTTTGATGGGGATTAGAGACATATATTCCTACTCAAGGTAGAACCTCAGTCCAATTAGGAAACTCAATCCCAATCAAATTGTGGAGACATCCAACTAAATATGGATGTCAATTGAGTCAAGGGTCCTAAACTCGATCCAATTTCCAATAAGCTTCATAAGAATGAAAGAAATCTATTAATCTATGCAGCCCACTTTCAAATATCATAGTGAAGACAGTAAAATCAGCCCGCATAGGCCAAATGTGACACTAAAAGTCCTCCTGAACAATTATATTGAAGGACCGGATGATTAGTAAAAGATTTTGCAGACCTCTAGATAGAAATTCCAAAGCTAATATAAAAAGAGCTGACGAAATAGGATCTCCTTGATGCAAACCTCTAGATAACTTAAAAATTTCCTCAGGTTTACCATTAATCAAAATAGAGAACCAGTTGTTCTCCACAGAATGCTTGATTAAGTGGATAAACTAATGAGGAAAGCCAAAACATTTAAGCATTTGATATAAGAATATCCAACTAACTCGGTCATATGACTTTGCCATATCGAACTCAAAAATATGTTACCCTCCTTACATTTATTATCAATCGAGTGAACCAATTCTTGGGCAAGAAGTATATTATCTTTAACGAGCCTACCACTCATAAAACCACTTTGTGATGGATAAATCAACTTAGAAAGAACACCTAAAAACTTATTACATAGCAATTTAATAACTTATTTTTTTAGATTCTCAATTTTGATTATCAACATAATAATCATTGAAGTAAAATTCTGCGGCATAGGTACTCTATAAAAGAATTCTACACAAGTATCATATAGATCCCAAGCAAAAATCTCCTAAAACTTTGAAAGAATATTGAAGAAAAACCATCTAAAGTTCCAACACTATATGGAATTGTCCATAGGTACCTCATTTAGTTCTTCAATATATTTAGCAGCCTAAGGTCTTCATATCCAACAAAAGCATGCAAAAGATTTCAAAGCTACATAGATCCATTTAAAAACTCAAAATAATTTTTTTGAAGGTGGAACATTGATTCGCTAAGGCTATCATAAGGATTGATTTACTTGGGAATGTTGATCAACTAAGTGTCTACAAAAGGATTAGTGGGTGAATAATGATTTTCTTGTGTTATACATTAAAGACATTCTACTTATAGGGATGATGTACGAATGTAACAATTAACTAAGACTTGTCATCTACTAAGTTCTCCATGTAGGATTTGGGAGTAGCATCCTGGAGATTGGGGATCAAGATCTATAAAGATAGATCTGAAAGGATACTTGGACTATTCCAAATCTAAGAACATAGATAATATTCTAAAAGGGTTTAGTATGGAAGAATCCAAGAAGATATTCTTGCTTTTTGAGTCATGCGATTTCTTTTTTGAAGTCCATGTCTTCAAGGACTTATGAAAGAAAGAGAAATAATAACCCATATACTTTGGTGCATCCTTGACAAAAAATATAATATATATAAATCTATGTACGAGATATGATATCATAAATGCTCTAAGTGTCACGAGCAGATATTAATCAATTCTATGCAAAAGGCACTGGAAAGCCGTAGTGTAACACCCTCATTACTACACAACTAGATATATATTATATAATTTGACATGATAGAACCTGTGTGCATGCATGGAATATTTTTTTTTTTAACATTTTAAGAAAAGCTAAATCACTTCTTACATACACAACCCTGTTTAAAATAGAAGGATCAGTATTTATATAAAAACACAACACCCACAACGACCACAATATTTACATACTTAACTACAGTAAAGTTTTAAAAAAGAAATATAGTATCAATCTAAAAACATAATACACCAGACTCAAAATATAACAAGCCAACAAAATAGCCCAACAGGTCGTCATCCATGTACACACTCCCTCAAACACCTGCAGGAGCTCCAACAGCCGACCAGCCAGCCAAAGATGCTTCAAGTATCATCGTACTCACCTACAATGCATAAACTATATGAGCTAACGCTCAGCAAGTAAAGATTATGCATGTCAAAGAATAATCCACAATATCAAGTCATGCAACTCAAAATGCTATGCTCACAATGCAATTTTATGTATCAAAATATTTCTCTCAAAATCATTTCTTTCTTGGGCCCCTGACCAACGCTACTATCTCATGCACCGGAAAAGAGCTCTGTATACCGCCATAATCCAATGGCCAATAATCATATAAGCATGCAAATCCATGCATACTCATACGCATGCAAATCCATGCACGCGAACCTGCAAATCCATTCATAACACCATGCAAATCCATGCATGCTTCGGTACACTAGTAGTGGTCAACAAAACATTTTCCTTTCTCTGAATCATGCCGTGCAATGCAAGATTTATCACAATGCTAGTATATGATGCATGCACGTGCTAATGACAATGCCCATGTATGTATGCTCAATGGAGAGCCCTTTACTCTGCACATATGATTTATGATATTACATATAATTCACACATCTACTATGTCTATGCATTGTAGTTGCAAATGAATCTTTACTTACCTTTCACTTGGTTGGTGGCTTAGTCTAAATTTGTTTAGTATTCCTCTCCAACCTTAGATGTAAAATAGCCTGTAATATTACCCAACATCAAGCACCATTCCCAATTTGGCAAGTTGAAAGCACAAAATCTCATACTAGACCTTAAACACCAAGCTATAAGCTAACAATCAAGCTTTCACAAACTAGAACCCAATATAGCCCCTCAAATACCTCAATTTCTCATCTTAAATACATGAAAACATCATGTAATTGAAGTATTATAACTCTAATAGCATGTACCTAATTGTTAACACTCAATAGCAACATGTCTAGGTTGAAACATGCTAAGTGATCAAATGTGGCAGATTCACATTTTCATATTTTCTTGCTGTCAAGTTTAGTTGCATGATAATTTTAACATCCCTAAACATATCCAATCACTCCCAAATTTTTACCACACTTATATAACATGTATATAAATGTAACCATATCATATAATTGCTAAAAATCACGGATTTAGCTTCCCAAGTTCAGCTCTCTTCACGACATACTGAAACAGATTATTTCCTACCGTGACAGTTTTGCACACTTCATGACATTAATGGTTTTGGCACCCTTAAGTATATTCAATCACTCCAACATTTTCACCATACTTAGATAACATATATAATGAGACAACCAGGTCATATTATTACCAAAAATAATCGATTTAGCTCCCTTAATTCAGTTTCCTTCACAGCACACCAAAACAGATTTTGCTATTTTGGCAGTTTGAGTGTTTCTCCAATATCATTCTCTATTTCAATTTCCAACTGATAAAAATTCATTCCAATAATCTTAACTCATATATGGTCATGTAAATGGTAATAATTATAGGTTTTATTCAACATACCATACACTTTTGAAGTCTAAAACACAAGAAAACAGTAAGATGACAGTTTCTGCCACAAGTATTTCCTATTAAGTGTTTGTGATCAAAAACCCTTTCTTTGTGCACCAAAGTCTAACTAAAAACTTCCTAACACTTTTATAAGAGATATTGAAAGCTTAATAAGCCATAAAACCATTCATAATAATCTGAAAACCAAAGGCAAAACCGTAGATAAGTGTTTACCTATGCAGATTTTGAGGCTAACTTGATGGTAATCACTTCTTCTTTGCTTTTCTTGCTTTTATTTCAACTTGGAATCAATTTGGATCACATGGAGACCTTAAGGTGTGTGTTTAGAAGATGAAAATGGCTGAAATGAGGGTCTGGTTGTTGCTTAAGGGTGAAGGGTTTGAGGTGTTAGCTTGAGATGTTAGCTTAAGCTTAATAAGAAAGCACGAGGTGTCAAGTAAATGGCAAATCTGATTTTCTCCCTTATCTTGCAGCCCTAATCTTGTGTGTCTCATCTATTTTTATTTGGTTGCAACCTATCTTAATCACCATTCATTCCCATAGGTAATTCCTATGTCCGTTCATTCGATCTCCAAACCGATTCGCATCCGATTCTTAAAGAATTATCTAGTTTGCATTTCTAAAATCATATGCACATAAGGGCCTTGTAATATGACACTTAATTCATATTATATCATGTACAATATCCCAAGTATGCTAATTTACAAAAATATACTTTTGAAATAACTTGATCAAATCAAATTAAACCGTATAAGGTTATTAGTAACACTTTTAGCACTTCCAAAATTATAACCTATATATCCCATCTATATCTAATATTGATCCACCTCATTTTCTTCTTATTTCAATATAAAATCAACTACTTAGATTAAGAAATTCAATAACTAATATCGTGCAAGAGCTTCAGAATTAAGTTTAATATTCAAGAATGTCGTATAAAATGAAATAAATTATGCAATGTCAATAGAAATGCAAATAGCATATAAAATTAACATGTAATGCATGAATCATATTTAGCCATGTGAGTAGTAAGAGGCTCGGGTATCACACGTAGAGACAATCCTTAAGTACTTATGAAGTACTAAAGATGTCTTTGTAGAATACAGTTATGGAGAGTTGAAACTAAGATGTTTCATCTAGAGTTTAGTCCAATGTACATGACTTAGAGTTATGTCTAGAATTATGTTCATTCTAATAAGTGGGATAATTAGTTGAAAAGAGTTCCAAGCTTGTAACAACCCACCGTGGTTGAATATATCATTACACGAGATGCTACGAAAAGAGACTATTTGGATAGGAAATTTTATCTAAATGTTAGATGTAGTTCCAACCATTGTTGATCGAGTACAGGAGTATTGGATAATAATGGGGCTATTACGCAAGCAAAGAAACCAAGGCCTGATCAATTGATCCAAGCCAAAAATGAATAGCTATACCATGATTCTGAAAAGTATTGGGAGAGGCAACGTCAGTGTAGAAAGATTTACCTTCATAAAAATTATAGCAGACCCACTGATTGACCCTGAGATAAGTATTTGAAGGACATCATGGGGAAGATGGGCCTTTATACTAGGGCAATTGTCTCTAAAGTAAGCGGGAGCCAATTAATTTGGTTGCCCTTATACTCATGTGGAATCAGTGTTATTCATATTAATATCATTAAAAGAAAATCTTTATCTTAAATTCATCATTATAAGAATTAGATAAAATCTTTAGACCACATATAACTATAGGGTGTGGTCGCACATATGGTGGTGATTGTGGAATATGCCTCCAAAGCCATGATCTTGAAATATTCCAAGTTAAGGATCATTGAGATGGGACATCAATGACCCCATCAAGACTTGTGCATACACAAGATGCATTCTCGAAGGGAGGACAGCTGTTGGGGGAACAAGTACACTGAACTACCCTACCTGAAAATTTCTAATTGGAAATATTTTATTATCGAATGGGAATTTTCATGTGACGATAGTGCAAGAATTAGTTCTTGGACTTGAGGTATATTATAAACTTGTGCATGACTTGTTGCACTTTGATATATTTTTCAATTGCATGACAATCACAAGGGGTATGTTGGATGTAACATTTTCATCTTTATGTATAAAGGTTAATGAGTGGTTAGTAAATGATTCGTCATCTATCTAGAATAATAGATGAATCTCATATATGTTCCACTGCACTTTACTCAAAAATCTATGACTAAGGTTGGATGAAAATTAGAAGAGAGGATTTCTAATTGTTCATTGAGTAAAGATACTAGGAATTTTTTTTCTAATTATTTATCATCGAGTCAAGATAATAGGATTTTTTTTACTAATAATCGATGTCCTAGGCGCAAATGGGAGATTAGCTTACAGAAGGACTGTACTTACATGGTATACATAATTGAAATAGGTTCGCACTTCACCTAAGACTGAGAGTCATGATGCATTGTTTGGTGCTTCCCATGACTTGTGGGTACTTGGAATTAATAGGTTAATTTTGTGAAAATTAATTAATTGAATCAATTATTCAGTATAAATAATTTTTCAGCTAAGTTTCAAGAGTTGTAAGCCCATATCTAGCTTTGAGCTGTAAGGGGTCATATACTAAGTTGAAAAGAGTATACTTCTAGCTTAAATATATCCAAGGGTTGGATCAAATTAATTGATGGAGATTAACTAATTAAGGAGCTCAAATTAATTTGAAGAGTGAGATTAATTTAAGAAGTTAAATTAATTAATTAATTAAATAATATAGTTATTAAATTCGACCTAATATGATTAGGAGCCCTACATGTGATCAAGTTAATTATTTGATATGATCAATTAATTAAATTGGGCATATTATATGATAAGATTATATAATAACTTTGAATATAATTAGAAAGCCCAAGTGGAACCAATTAATTAATTTATTAGATGAAATAATTAAGTTGGGCTTATTAATTGATGGGGATCAATTAATTAGACTTAATTAAATTAATTAAAATTCAAGACCAAGCTAATGGGCTCGTAGGAGGCCCTTATGATGTTTACTTATAAGAATTAAACTTTTTTTTTTTATTTTAAAGGAAAGAAGAAATCAAATAAGGAAGGTAGCAAGTGAATCCCTAATAGGACTAGGGTTGGAGGAGTCTCTATAGTGGCCAAAAATTGCTAGAAAAATTAATTCAATGGAGATTAATTAAATTATGGTTTCAATTAATTCAAAAAGTTAAATTAGTTATTCAATTAAATAATTACATTATTTAATTTGACCTAATAAGATTAGAAAGTATAATTGGAGTGGAACAATTATTTGATTGGATCAATTAACTGAGAGGACAATAAATTAATTTAATTATTAAATTAACTTATTCAATTGAATACTTGGATTATTTAATTGGGCTTAATTTGATTAAGTGTCCTATATGGAATTAATTAATTAAACTTGTGCTTAATAATTTAATTGGATTAATTGGTGGATTTAATTATGAGTCCAAGCCCAATTCAAATGGCTCATATGGAGATGCACACAAAAGTTGTTGAAAGAAGATGGAGTTCCAAGAGTTTGATATTCTGGGAAATCTCTAATTGGATTAGATAAAATAAACCTCCACGTATCTTTGGAAGTTATAAGAGATGGAGTTGGAGATTTTGGGGGGATCTTGAGATCAACAAAAAATCCTCCTCCAACCAATAAGAAAGGTGGCCAAAAATCTGTGAGTGAGACTCTTAGAATTTTTGGCAACCACATTATAAAATAATGGGGCCGAAAATTTGAGGATTGAATCCTCTAATTTTCAGACATCAAGAATTTTTAGCATAAAAGTTTTTCCCTTCTCTATCATTTTTTCCAACAAAAGAATTTCGTCTTTTAATTATAAGTATTCAATTCTTTGATCACAAGTTGATATTAAGAATTAATATTCACCATACACTCCAAAAACTTGGTTAGTAAAAGAATCAGAATTGCTGGCGAAGTTCTGATTTTGTGTTCTTGCTCAAAGTGTGGACTGCTGGTGTGGCTTGCAATTAAATGTAATCTAACTTCGCAAGTGTATAGGCCAACAACCAATAAAGTGTATGAGTATACAGATGTCGTGTCTTTAGAGAGTATGTGAGCAACTACTGAAGTATAGATAATACAACTATATTTTACCTATTGAAAGTTTGGTAGATTAATTTGAAAACTTTGAACTAAAAATTAACAAGCAACAAAAATAATCAAGAAAAATAGGGGATTTAAACTTAGGTGGAAAAGTGCTCTATACAATTTTAGCTATCTAATAATGCATTAGGCTTTGTGATTTTTTCATCTTTCGATATTCAAGTCTATGACTATTGCGTGTGCTAACTCCTATATTCCTATAGTGACCTAGCCCACAGCATACACTACACGAGCACTAGTTGTGACACTACCTCCCGATCACAATTACAACAACAAGGTTCATCTCAAAACTGGCCAAATTTCAATAAGCATTAAAAACATAGTGCATGCTAATCACAAAATCAACAATTGTCTGCATTACATACAAGTCAACAATTCACAACTTCATAGAAATGGCTTTTTATGTCTTAGCAAAAGTAGTTTAGCTTATATTAAAATTAAGTAAGCACGAAGAGTTTCCCAACATCATGATTCTTACAAATTTTTCAAAATTAATCAAAATGAAAGAAGTTAAAGTAGAAAATTACAACAACTAAGTGATTCTTCACTTCTTTAAAATTTTCAATGCCCAATAAACCTCATTCTTCCCTTTGTCTTGAATTCTAAATTCCTTGATGATAGGTGTGCGTGGTTTTTGGTGTAATGTGTGGAGAAATATGGAGCAATGGTTGTTTTATATGTAAAGAAAAAGTGAGAATTTAGGTGTAGAGTGTGTGTGTGTGTGTGTTGAATGTTATGTCTTTTGTGTGTTGTTCCTGAAAATATATGTAAGCATGTGTATATCTCTCATTTATGTGATGTAATTGTATATGTATAGTGTATCTAATTGGGTCTCGCATGGTATGTACGATGTAAGTACTATATCTAAGATGTGGGAAATTAGAAAGATGCCAAAATGAACACTTTTTCTCCACTTGTCATTAAAATCCCACTGGAGTATATTTTTCTATCATGTACACTGGGCCCGCAGCTCGAAACTTTATGTTTTGTAATTTTTGCATTGGGGTCGTGGCTCGGACCCCTTATATTAATTACAAGGCAAAAATATGTGCAATTGTGCTCATGGAGGTGCTGGAAATGTCACAATTTATGAGCCTATCGACTACTCCCAAACTTACCTTTTTGCTCATCTTCGAGCAAAACTCAAAATCAAACAATCATAAGCTCATACTTTGATCATAAATTACTAAGCTTGATCAACCAATTCGAATGCCTCATAAATTTGTATTGTATATAAATCCAAAGGTTAGTCACAAAGCTAGTCAAATGACACTACAAAAATTGTGCTTTATCAATCTAGTCATGAATTCGAAATGTGTGTGTGTGAATTGTCAAACTCAAGTTTAATCGATGCATTTTAGGTATAAATTTCACAACCAATGACCCCTTTGGTTTAAACAAGGAATCTCTTTTGTGCCCCATAGGCATGATTTTCATACACCTTCTCTACTAATATAGACACCACACAAACATCAAAAGGACTTTAATAAGCTGGTAATGTAAGGCCTAGGTTTTAGCTTACAAAAAAAGGGTAAGGATAACAAAAACAAGAGAGCTAAGTGTTTTTGCACTTCAACATCTTTACTCTCCTCCTTTATTCTTTCTTCTCCACTTTTCTCCATTTTGCCTTTTTGGGATTAATGCTTTTCATCATATTCTTTTTTTTTCAAATATATTTCTTTATTTTGTACACATTCTTTTTATATATTTTTTTAATTCTCCTTTTTCAATGAATCCCAAGACTTCATTTTATTGTTCTTCATTCCTTCACAACCCCCAAACTTATTTCTTTTTGTCAGATTGGATTGCTCATACACCCTTAATTTTCCATTCACGTAACCTCATCAAAAGTGCACAATGTGTCACACTAAACTCTCTTAGGGACAAGTCATTATTTTTCAGGTTGCCCAAGGTTGATGTAATGAGTTTACATGAAATAAAGTCGAATGGTGGTATCATTCTATACGAAAAGCTCAAAGGGATAATTAGTGAATAAAAATTTGATCATGCTAAGCTTGAAAGGCTCAAAAGAGTCGAAGATGGCCTAAATCATTTTCCAATTAAAATGGAAGCAAAATCCAACACCAAGTAGTATGCAATTCACAAGATTTGACACAACATGCTCAGTGAAAATTTATCATTCATAATAAAGATCAAATACACACAAGAATCGCCATGTCACGAGACTAGCAATCTTTCTTTCTTCTAAACTTTATACAATATCAATTAGGTATCATCATAGGCCATCAGTAATCAAGTTATTCATTTAATCATAAAATATGAACTCAACTAAGTTTGTTAAAAAAACATGTTTGCTCTTGAACTCTCATCGCACACAACATATGCAATTCACACACAAAGCTTCAATAAAAATAAAAAACATTGGCTCAATTTTTCATAGAAAGCTCAAACACACAAAATACGAATCCCACTCCCAACTTTAAAATTAACATTGTCCTGAATGTTTAATGAAATAAATCACACAAGAGAAGAAAAATAAGAAACTCACCTTTCCAATAGATGATGCCCTTGGAGTCCATGGAAGATCTACAAATATCACAAAGGTGATGTTCATCTACATAAGAAAAAAGAGACATGAAAGCACATGGGCGAAAGTAATGAAAGTGAGAACATAAACTTCAACAAAGCAATGCAATAACTAAAGAAAAGAAACTAGACATGCGTAAATCTGGAAAGAGAGCATACTTAAAAAACTAACTAAGAAATTATTCAAAAGAAAAGGAAACAAAGGAGTTGGGTTGCCTCCCAAGACGCGCTTGGTGTATAATCATCGACTTGACTTTATTACCTCTTGTTGGGAAAAGGTGAGATAAAATTAGACATCTTACTCTTGTTACCTTCACCCAAGCAGTACTTGCATCTGCATTAATGACCCCATATCAAGGGGTTTTAATTTCTCCACATGGGTCTGGCCTTGCATGGTTGATCGAAATCTTAGTCTTGGCTTGCCTAGAAATTTTAATTTCACTTGAAAATACTTCTTAATGGGTAATTTGGCATCAAAGTGTACAAGAGCAGCCACTAAGCTTTTATCCTCCATCTGTCATTTTGAATTTTTAAATAGTTCTTTAATTGCATCCTTCAAGTTATTTTTTTTGCACATGCTTAACAACAAAGGGATCACAAGCATCTAATTGATTACACTTATGTTTTTCTACCCAACAATTCAATCCCTTATCTTCATTCACATCAGCATGCATTTCACATTTTTCATTTTCTTTTAAGTTCATAATGCATGCGTTAACTTTCTCCTCATAATTAGTTTGTTGTAAACGATCATTTGCCAATGGGTCAAGGGCATAATTTTTCCACACAAGTTCATTTCTACCGGATAATTAAATGCTTTTGAAACATGAAAGGTCACTTGGTCATTCCCTATTCTAAGTATCAAATTTCCTAGCTGCAGATCAATCAAAGCTCTACTCATTAGAAGAAAAGGTCTACTTAGAATAAGAGACACATTAGCATCTTCCTTCGTGTCTAACATAATGAAATCACCCAAGAAAATAAACTTGTCTACCTTTATGGGTACATCCTCAACAATACCTCTTAGATACATGATGGACTGGTCGGCTAGTTGAAGTGACACTATTGTTGGCTTTGGCTCTCCTAATCCAAGCTTTCTATAAACCGATAAAGGCATAAGATTAATACTTGCTCCTAAATCACATAAAGTATTAGAAAAAGTGATTGAACTAATAGTGCAAGAGATAGAGAAACTCCTGAGGTCCTTAAGCTTAAGAGGAAGCTTATTTTTCACAATAACCAAGTACTCCTTGGTCAAGTTCACCATCTCATGTTCCACCAATTTCCTTTTGTTTGACAATATATCTTTCAAGAATTTAGCATAACTAGTCATTTGAAGTAAAGCATTGGCAAATGAAATATTAATATACAACTTTTTAAAGACTTCAAGAAATTTATAAAATTGCACATCTAATTTTTGCTTTTTTAGTGTCATAGGATAATATGGAGGAACACTTATCGCCTCATTAAGGATAATCAATTTTGGTGAAGTGTTAGGCTTTGATATTAGCTTGTCTTCCTTTCTTTGTTGAGGATCCACTTCTTGCACTTTGGTATCTACCTCTTTTCTATTTCTCAATATGATTGCATTTACTTGTTCCTTGGGGTTTTTCTCCATGTCACTTGGTAATATCCCTTGAGCATGCCCCCAGACCATACAATTTGACCTATTTGGGTTTCCAAATTCCATAACGTTGCCTAATTATTTTGTAGTCTCACTTCAATATTGCCCATAAATTTGGCCGCAAGTTCTTCAAAATTTGGTTTCTTGTCTTAGCGTAGGTAATCGGGTGGTGGAGGTCTTATAGTGTTTTAATTAGTTTGAGAAGTGTGATACCCGAGCCTCTTACTACTCATATAGCCAAATATGATTCATGCATTATGTGTTAATTTTATATGCTATTTGCATTTCTATTGACATTGCATAATTTATTTCATTTTATACGACATTCTTGAATATTAAACTAAATTCTAAAGTTCTTGCACGGTATTAGTTATTGAATTTTCTAATCTAAGTAGTTGATTTTATATTAAAATAAGAAGAAAATGAGGTGGATCAATATTAGATATAGATGGGATATATAGGTTATAATTTTGGAAGTGTTAAAAGTGTTACTAGTAAGCTTATACGGTTTAATTTGATTTGATCAAGTTATTTCAAAAGTATATATTTGTAAATTAATATACTTGGGATATTAGACATGATATAATGTGATTTAAGTGTCCTATTACAAGGCCCATATATGCATATGATTTTAGAAATGCAAACTAGATAATTCTTTAAGAATCGGATGCGAATCGGCTTGGAGATCGAATGAACGGACATAGGAATTACCTATGGGAATGAATGGTGATTAAGATAGGTTGCAACAAAATAAAAATAGATGAGATACACACAAGATTAGGGCTGCAAGATAAGGGAGAAAATCAGATTTGCCATTTACTTGCCACCTCATGCTTTCTTATTAAGCTTAAGCTAACATCTCAAGCTAACACCTCAACCCCTTCACCCTTAAGCAACGACCATACCCTCATTTCAGCCATTTTCATCTTCCAAACACACACCTTAAGGTCTCCAAGTGATCCAAATTGATTCCAAGTTGAAATAAAAGCAAGAAAAGCAAAGGAGAAGTGATTACCATCAAGTTAACCTCAAAATCTGCATAGGTAACACTTATCTACGGTTTTGCCTTTGGTTTTCAGATTATTATGAATGGTTTTATTGTTTATTAAGCTTTAAAGATCTCTTATAAAAGTGTTAGGAATTTTTTAGTTAGACTTTGGTGCACAAAGAAAGGGTTTTTGATGACAAACACTTAATAGGAAATACTTGTGGCAGAAACTGTCATCTTACTGTTTTCTTGTGTTTTAGGCTTCAAAAGTGTATGGTATGTTGAGTAAAACCTATAATTATTACCATTTACATGACCATATATGATTTAAGAGTATTGGAATGAAGTTTTATCAGTTGGAAATCGAAATAGAGAATGATATTGGAGAAACACTCAAACTGCCAAAATAGCAAAATCTGTTTTGGTGTGCTGTGAAGGAAACTGAATTAAGGGAGCTAAATCCATTGTTTTTGGTAATATTATGATCTGGTTGTATCCTTATATATGTTATCTAAGTATGGTGAAAATTTTGGAGTGATTGAATATACTTAATGGTGCCAAAACCATTAATCTCATGAAGTGTGCAAAACTGCCACGGTAGGAACAATCTGTTTCAGTATATCGTGAAGAGAGCTGAACTTGGAAAGCTATATCCATGATTTTTAGAAATTATATGATATGTTTATATTCATATACATGTTATCTAAGTGTGGTAAAAATTTGGGAGTGATTGGATATGCTTAGGGATGTTAAAATTATCATACAACTAAACTTGACAGCAAGAAAATATGAAAATGTGAATCTGCCACATTTGATCACTTAGCATGTTTCAACCTAGACATGTTGCTATTGAGTGTTAACAATTAGGCACATGCTATTAGAGTTATAATACTTCAATTACATGATGTTTGCATGTATTTAAGATGAGAAATTGAGGTATTTGAGGGGCTATATTGGGTTCTAGTTTGTGAAAGCTTGATTGTTAGCTTATAGCTTGGTGTTTAAGGTCTAGTATGAGATTTGGTGCTTTCAACTTGCCAAATTGGGAATGGTGCTTGATGTTGGGTAATATTACAGGCTATTCTACATCTAAGGTTGGAGAGGAATACTAAACAAATTTAGACTAAGCCACCAACCAAGTGAAAGGTAAGTAAAGATTCATTTGCAACTACAATGCATAGACATAGTAGATGTGTGGATTATATGTATTATCATAAATCATATGTGCATAGTAGAGGGCTCTCAATTGAGTATACATACATGGGCATTTTCATTAGCACGTGCACGCATCATATACGAGCATTGTGATAAATCTTGCATTTGCACGGCATGATTCAGAGAAAGAAAAATATTTTGCTGACCACTACTAGTGCACCGAAGCATGCATGGATTTGCATGGTTTTATGCATGGATTTGCAGGTTCGCGTGCATGGATTTGCCTGCTTATGAGTATGCATGGATTTGCATGCTTATATGATTATTGACCATTGGATTATGGTGGTGTACAGAGCTCTTTTTCGGTGCATGGGATAGTAGCGTTGGTCAGGGGCCCAAGAAAGAAATGATTTTGAGAGAAATATTTTGATGCATAAAATTGCATTGTGAGCATAGTATTTTGAGTTGCATGACTTGATATTGTGGATTATTCTTTGACATGCATAATCTTTACTTGTTGAGCGTTAGCTCATATAGTTTATGCATTGTAGGTGAGTACGACGATACCTGAAGCATCTTTTATTGGTTGGGCGGCGGTTGGAGCTCCTGCAGGTGTCTAAGAGAGTGTGTACATGGATGATGACCTGTTGGGCTATTTTGTTGGCTTGTTATATTTTGAGTCTGTTGTATTATGTTTTTAAACTGGTACTATATTTTGCTTTTAAAACTTTACTGTAAATAAGTATGTAAATATTGGGTCGTTGTGGGTGTTGAGTTTTTATATAAATACCGATCCTGTTATATACATGACATGTGTTATAAAGTATTTTAAACAAGGTTGTACATGTAAGAAGTGATTTATCTTTTCTTATAGTGTTACAAAAAAAAAAAAAATATTCCATGCATGCACACAGGTTGTATCATGTCGAATTATAATATATATCTAGTTGTGTAGTAATGAGGCTGTTACAAGAAGTGCCTTGACTGACGTCTCCATGCAAAATATCATATGGGATTCTAAGTTTAGGAATAAGGATTGTTTGCTTGCTTATTAAAATTCCTAACATAATTGGCTTGCTCGGATGAGGATGAAAATAGATTCTCCACTTGACATTCGGTGTTATAGTGTCCATCTCCACATAGCTCACATGCGACAATTTGCACCTTTATCACCAAAGCACTCATGTTATCAACCTTTATAGTGTGCACTTTCGCTACCTTCTTTCCCCAAATTATTTTCATTTGCCAATATAACTATTAGATACCATTTTCTCTAATAATTAGTACGCTTCATTCGGAGTTCTCCCCATTATTATGCCTCCCACTATTGCATCTATCATGTAGGTAAACCATGGTGTAGGCAACTTATTAACAAATCCTTGAACCCCTCCCAACCCTCATATAAGGACTCCAACTCTAATTACATAAATGTAGTAATGGCGTTCCTCATTTTGGTGGTTTTGGAAGGTGGGAAGTACTTGGCAAGGAATGCTTATGCCATGGCCTCCTATGTGGTGATTGATCCGGCACGTAAGAAATTAAGCCAACTCTTTGTTTTGTGCCTCAAGAAAAATGGAAACAATCTTAGTCTAATAGCATCATCGGTCACTCCATTGTGCTTAAAGATGTTACAAATCTCTAGGATGTTTACGATGTGGGCATTAGGGTCATCACTAGACAAACCACCATATTACATCGAAGTTTGTATTATTTGAATGATTATCGGGTTAATCTCAAAAGTTTGATTGTATTGCCTACCTCATAATACTCAAATTGGTCCAGTTAACTGAAAGTTTAGCATAATCCAAACTGATCTATTCTCCACATCTCGCTCGTTATTGGCCATTCTTTTCTCTTTTGTTTTTCTTATCATCAAATAGAGAGTTCTTTCAATTTTCAGGTTGTATGGCCTGAGATCCCATGTAGATGATTGGGTCATGCACCAACAACACCTATAATGAAAAACAAGAGTTCTCAAAGTAGCTTGCATAAAGAAAATGAAGCAAAGAAAAACAAAACTAAAAACAATGAAACAAAAATAAAGCAAATAAGATGATCAAACTACAACTAGATAAATCAACCTCAATATTGAAAAAACATACTCCCTGACAATGGAGCCAAAAATTTAGTGTGGCTTGCAATTAAATGCAATCTAATTTCACAAGTGTACGGGCCAATAAGTAATAAAGTATATGATTATATGGATGTCGTGTCCCTAGAGAGTATGTGAGAAACTACTACAGTATAAATAATCCAACTATATTTAAGCTATCAAAAGTTTGGTAGATTGATTTGAAAACTTAAAATTAAAATTAATTAACAATAAACACAATCAAGAAAAATAGGGAATTTAAACTTAAACATTGTTGGAGAAATGCCAAGGCATTAGATTGTCATTCTATTGCATTGTAATTCTTACAAGTTAGTGAATAGGATTGACATTGAATTATGCGATAGTGGGAACTCCAATATTATGTGATACACTTTTCCAAGATGTACCATACTTATTACTAGAAAGCAACCAATATATTGGTATACAAGTTTAGATGTCCAATATTGCATTAGGCTTTGTGATTTCCTCTAGCTTTCGACGGTCAAGTCTATGACTACTGCTTGTGCTAACTACTATATTTCTATAGTGACCTAGCTAACGACATACACTACACAAACACTTATTGTGACACTACCTCCCGGTCTCAATCACAACAACAACGTTTATCTCAAAAAATATAGTGCATGCTCATCACAAAATCAACAATTATCCACATCACATACAAGTCAACAATTCACAACTTCTTAAAAATGTCGTTCCAAGCCTTGGCAAAAGTAGTTTAGCTCATATTAAAATTAACTCAGCACCAAGAATTTCCCAACATTATGATTCTTACAAATTTATCAAAATAAAACAAAATAAAAGAAGAAATTAAAGTATAAGATTATAACCACTAAGTGATTCTTCACTTCTTCAAAATCTTTAATGATCAATGATGCCTATTCTTCCCTTTATCTGGGTGTGTGTGGTTTTGGTGTAATGTGTGGAGAAATATGGAGGAATGGGTGTTTTGGATGTAGAGAAAAAGTTTGTAAGAATTTAGGTGTAGAGTGTGTGTGTGTCTGTTGAATTATGTGTTAAATGTTATGTCTTTTCTATTTTGTTTCAGAAAATATATGTAAGCATGTGTGATCTCTCATTTGTGTGATGTAATTGTGTGTGTATCTAATAGGGGGTCATATGGTGTGTGTGGTGTATGTACTATACCTAAGGTGTGGGAAACAAGAATAGTGCCAAAATGAGCCTTTCTTCACCACTTGTCATCAAAATCCCACTAGAGAATATTTTTTTATTATGCAAATTAGAGCTGCAGCTCAAGATTTTGCAATTAATGAGGCCAATGATGATCCTAGGGTTTCTTCAAATCTTAATGATATTTCTTGTACTCTCAATGAGACCTTGAATTTTTTAAATATATGTGAGGATTTAGATCTTGCACGTGTATTTATTGAAATTGATCCTTCGGAGGAAGCTATGCGAGAGGTCCAGGACTCATCTTCTCATCATCAAAGCCTCTTTTTCAAAATTATTGAATCAACTATTTTGATTCCACTAGTCAAAGCTTGAAATAAAAAAAGAGAGTAATAAGCAGATTCAAACCAGGTGTAGTAAATGGTCCTCTCCAGAACAACTTGCCTCACATGATTCTTGAATATTCTTACTTGGAATATTAGAAATATTGGGAATGATCAATCACAAAATGAACTTAAGAAAAGTATAACAAAGAAGAAGCCTGAGATAATGGACATAGTTGGGACTATTCAACTTAGCGTCTATAATAGATGCTAGAAAATGTTTGGTCATTTTTTGGATCTAATCTATAAAAACATGCAAGATAGAAAAATAAGAATTCATTAGACAATATATTCATTTATAATATGATCTTTAATTATAAATGTCTCCTACTATTTTATTCAAATCCCATTATTCTTTAGATGATGATTTGTGAATTATATTTCCTAGTGGGCTTATGGTCCAATTGATATTTTAAATGCTGAAGAATATGAGAGCACATAAAATATTAGAAGGTGGATAACAACCTTGTTAATTGCATCATATATAAACCCCAAAATGTTTTGCCTTACCATTTCCCATATGCCCCAAGAATTCATGACATATGGTATTAAGTTTCAAGCAGTACCCTTCAAATCTCCATGTAGATGGAGCATCTAGATGTTCCATGACTCATGGACGACATTAAAAATAAGTCCATCCAATGGACATCTCCATGTTTAGTTCTAGATCATAGTTTTCCATCATTTAGACATCCCACGACTCATGGACAATATCCAAAATACGGTAGCATTGTCATGTTTTCTACTTTTGATGGAAGGCATTGATATAGAATTTTTAATAAATTCATGTCTTCTACTTTTGATAGAAGGCATGGACGATTAGGCCTAACCTAATTTTGCCCGTATTTGATTGATATAGAATTTTTCACAATTCTTTAAATTTGACTATCATGTAAGGGTTTATTTTATAAATTACAAGACCTCATTTTGTTACTTGTTTTATTTAATATTACCCTATCCTAATGATCGCAACCATCATTAAAAGAAAAACATTAAATAAACCTATGCATGCATTTAACATACACACATAATATAGGGATGATCATGGGTCATATCCTAATGAATCCGTTTGAGCCAAAGTGGATCTACGTTAGTCTAAGAGCAGCAATTAAAATGACACATAGATTCTATCTATATTATGAATGTATCACTCACACATTCATTGAGTCATCATTCCTTGCTTTTCTACACCTTGCCCCTTCTTCTTGTCAAACAAAAAGAAAATCCTCACCACTTTTTCACATATATTAATAACTTGTCCTAGGTAGATGTAGTATAGAGGTTCATTATAGGTAAATTCAAGCTGGAAATTCCTCAAACACTTAACCTACAACTTTTGTTCAAGTTCTGGAGTTCATCTTCCCAAAACCTAGGAATCCCTCATGCACCGTCAATTATCCCATGCTTGATTTTTTTGTTATATTTGGACTACACAGAATGATTCAAAACATAAGAGGAATACAATTTCAATCATCTAGAATTACAATAGCATGCTCCTTTAATTTGTTAGGAGCTACTTTTTGGAGGGGAGATATTCAAGTTTCTAACTTGTGGTACTTTAAGAGGCTACTAAGAAAAATAAAAGGTGCACAAGAGAGTTACCAAGGAAAAGCTTGCAGAGGGAAGGTTGAAGTTGAACCATTATGGTTCTGTAACACCCCCCTAACACTAAATATAGATATTGGTGTAGCAATAATTTTGATAATGTAGCACATGTGTGTGCATGTGTGTATATATATATTTACTTTTCTCAAATGTAGCACTTTGAGAAACAATATTTTCACACATATAACCCTTTATATAGAAAAATCACAATTTATATAAAAACACAACACCCATCATAGTCACGCTATTCTCAGGCTGATTTACTATTAAATTTCAAGAGTTATATAGGACACGACATTCTAAAATTATAATACGAGAGACTCAAAAATAAAAATAATAGCTTTTACTTTCGGAAGAAGTAAGGATATTTTGCATCTTGTAGCCCTTTATATATAGTCATCAATTTACATAATAATAATGAATGTCAAAATTAGAATATGCCCGCAATACAACCCAACAGGTTGTTATCTATGTACACTAATCCTCAGAACTTGTAGAAACCCCAATAGCTTGCCCAATAAATTTATGGTATCAAGTATGACCAGACTCATCTACAACGCATAAACTATATGAGCTAATTCTCACCAAGTAAAAATTATGCATATCAAAGAATAATCCACAATATCAAGTCATGCATCTCAAAATGCTATGCCCATAATGCAATTCCATGCATCAAAACATTTCTCTCAAAATCATTTCTTTCTTAGGCCCCTGACCAATGCTACTATCCCATGCACTGGAAAAGAGCTCTGCACATCGCCATAATCCAATGACCAATAATCATAAAAGCATGCAAATCCATGCATGCTTCGGTGTACTAGTAGTGGTCAATAAAATATTTTTCTTTCTTAGAATCATGCCGTGCAATGCACGATTTATCACAATGCTTGTATATGATGCATGCACGTGCCAATGCCCTTATATATATGTTCAATGGACATGAATGACAGTAATGCATGCCCTCTGCTACGCACATATGATCAATGGTATTACTTATAAATCACACATTTACTATGTCTACACATTGTAGTTGCAAATGAATCTTTACTTACCTTTGATCGGTTGTGTGTTACTTCTAAGTTTTTTAAGTATTACTCCTTAACCCTAGATGTGAAACAGTCTGTAAAAATACAACATATCAATCACCATCCTCAATTAACAAGTTCATTATACCTAATATAGTATAAAGATCTTGAATCTCAATTTAACTAAACAACCTTACCACTTAGAAATTAAATCTATACTAACTTCACTTAATTGATGTATTATAACTATTAAATCATTTCCCTAAATGTTAGGGATCAAATGCACCACATCTATGCTAGAACATGTTAATGAAACAAATGGGACAGATTCACTACTTCACATTTTCTTGCTGCCACATTAATGTGTATGATGATTTTGAGACCCTTAGACATATTCATTCACTCCAAAAAATTTATCACACTTATCTAACATAAAAAAAAATGTAACCATGTCATAGAATGGCTAAAATGCACGGATATATCTTCCCAAGTTCAGCTCCCTTCACAGCATACTGAAACAAATGTTTCCTACCGTGATAGTTTTACGCACTTCATGACATTAGTGGTTTTGGCACCCTTAAGTATATTCAATCACTCCAAAATTTTCACCACACTTATATAACATATAAAAAGAGACAACCAGATCATAATTTCCAAAACTAATGGATTTAATACTATAAAACTAATCCACTTCATATATGACAGAATCTGAAATTCGATGGTGACAGTTTTGAGCATTTCTTCAATATCATGCCCTATTTCAATTTCTAATCGATGAAAATTTATTCCAATACTATTAACCTATATATAAACATGTACATGATTATAATTACAGGTTTTATTCAACATACCATACACTTTTGAAGCCTAAAACACAAAAAAATAGTAAGGTGACAGTTTCTACCACAAGTATTTCCTATTAAGTGTTTGGCATCAAAAACCCTTTCTTTGTGCACCAAAGTCTAATAAAAATTTCCTAACACTTTATAAGAGATATTGAAAGCTTAGTAAAAAATAAAAACATTCAGAATAATCTGAAAACCAAAGGTAAAACCATAGATAAGTCTTACCTATGCAGATTTTGAGGTTAAACTTGATGGTAATCACTTCTCATTTGCTTTTCTTGCTTTTATTTCAACCTGGAATCAATTTGGAGCACTTGCATACCTTAAGGTGTGTGTTTGGAAGATGAAAATGGTTGAAATGATAGTCTGATCGTGGCTTAAGGGTGAAGGGTTTGAGGTGTTAGCTTGAGATGTTAGCTTAAGCTTAATAAGAAAGCATGAGATGGCAAAACTTGAGGTGGCATGTAATGGTATAATATGATTTTCTCCCTTATCTTTCAGTGCTAATCTTCTGTGTCTCACATATTCTTATTTGGGTGCAACCTATCTTAGTCACCATTCATTCCCATAGGTAATTCCTATGTCCGTTCATTTGATCTCCAAACCGATTGACATCGGATTCTTAAATGATTGTCTAGTTTGCATTTCTTTCTAGAATCATATGCACATATGGACCTTGTATTATGACACTTAAATCACATTATATCATGTCCAATATCCCAAGTATGTTAATCCATGGATGTATACTTTTAAAACACCTCGATCTAATTAAATCGAATCATATAAACTTACTAGTAACACCTTTAACACTTCCAAAATTATAATTTATAACCTATGAATATCCAATATATCGATCAATCTATTCTTTTTCTTATTTAAATATAGAATTTCTTAATTAGGTTATAAGATCTCAACCATTTATATCATATGATAGCATAGATGTCTAACGATTAAGAATGCTATGTAAGATGCCATGTAAATGTTAATAAAATTAGAATATAAGTAGCGTGTAATGCATGAATCACATTGGCCAAGTGAGCTGTGAGAGATTCGGGTATCACATCCTCCCCTCCTTATAAAAATTTCGTCCTCGAAATTTCACTTACTGAAAAAATTCAGGATTCTTAGTTCTTATTTCATCCTTATTTCCCAAATAGCTTCTTCTGTTGATTGACTTCTACTTTGTACTTTAACTAATGAGATATTCTCATTTTAAAGTTACTTTACATCCCTTCCTAGAATCTCTATAGGTCTTTATTCATATCTCCGACCTCAATTTAGTTCTATTGGTCCCATAGATGATATAGATTCATGATATACTTCCTTAAATTGAACAAATGAAACACATTGTGAACTCGAGACGTTGATGCAAAGAAGTTGAGTTTATAGAAAATATTCCCAATTATCTCAGTAATGCAAAATAAATCAATGTACCTAAGATCAAGTTTGTATGTAACATCCCCATATTTTTTTTGCCCAAGCCGCATAATCCATTTCATTGGAGACACCTTCAAAAAATTGATCCCCTATCATAAATTGCAACGATATTCCTCTTTAATCCGCATAACTCTAGGATCACCTCTAACGAGTTTCCATACATTAGCAATTTGTTCTACCACTTCCATCATTTCCCAAACCATATTCAACCTAAAAGAACACCAATTTCATTTCAATAAAATGATGACCTAAATTTTCTATCATACAATGCCTCATAGAGAACTATCCCAAGTAGCCTTATCACTATTGTGATAAGAAATTCCTCCCAAGAAATAATTTTCTCAATTGACATCAATAATCTAATGCACAATCTCTAAGCATATCTTGCAAAACCTAATTTGTTTGTCCTGGTTGCCCATTGATGCAAGGATGATCACAATACTAAAATATAATTTTATTACCAATACCTGATGTAATATCTTCTAGGAAGTGGACAAAGACCTTAAATCTACATCAAAACTAATAAACCATAAAGTCTAACTGCTTCCTATACATTTGTCTTTCCATAGATTTCCATGGAATACCTAAGGTAAATTGAGAAAGAATGAGCATATTCAGATAATATATGAACAATAACCCAATTCCATTATCATGTATAAAATTTCTGAATGCCTTTCCATTTCCACCTGAAAATAAAAGTAGAACTAAGTCATTCCAACATATGAACTTTTACATATATCCCTTTTTTGTGGCAAACCAAATATTAACAAAATATTCCATAATAGCTCGTCTAGTATCCGATATTTGTACATTTTCTTGAGATCACAAACATCATTCATACCACTAAATAAAACAAATAAAAAGGTGTAACACCCCCATTACTACACAACTAGATATATATTATAATTCGATATGATAGAACCTGTGTGCATGCATGGAATATTTTTTTTTTTTTTTTGTAACACTATAAGAAAAGATAAATCACTTCTTACATGTACAACCTTGTTTAAAATACTTTATAACACATGTCATGTATATAATAGGATCGATATTTATATAAAAGCTCAACACCCAAAACGACCCAATATTTACATACTTATTTACAGTAAAGTTTTAAAAGCAAAATATAGTACCAGTTTAAAAACATAATACAACAGACTCAAAATATAACAAGCCAACAAAATAGCCCAACAGGTCGTCATCCATGTACACACTCTCTTAGACACCTGTAGGAGCTCCAACCGTCGCCTAACCAATAAAAGATGCTTCAGGTATCGTCGTACTCACCTATAATGCATAAACTATATGAGCTAACGCTCAACAAGTAAAGATTATGCATGTCAAAGAATAATCCACAATATCAAGTCATGCAACTCAAAATACTATGCTCACAATGCAATTTTATGCATCAAAATATTTCTCTCAAAATCATTTCTTTCTTGGGCCCCTGACCAACGCTACTATCCCATGCACCGGAAAAGAGCTCTGTACACCGCCATAATCCAATGGTCAATAATCATATAAGCATGCAAATCCATGCATACGAACCTGCAAATCCATGCATAAACTCATACGCATGCAAATCCATGCACACGAACCTGCAAATCCATGCATAAAACCATGCAAATCCATGCATGCTTCGGTGCACTAGTAGTGATCAGCAAAATATTTTCCTTTCTCTGAATCATGCCGTGCAAATGCAAGATTTATCACAATGCTCGTATATGATACATGCACGTGCTAATGACAATGCCCATGTATGTATACTCAATTGAGAGCCTCTACTATGCACATATGATTTATGATATTACATATAATCCACACATCTACTATGTCTATGCATTGTAGTTGCAAATGAATCTTTACTTACCTTTCACTTGGTTGGTGGCTTAGTCTAAATTTGTTTAGTATTCCTCTCCAACCTTAGATGTAAAATAGCCTGTAATATTACCCAACATCAAGCACCATTCCCAATTTGTCAAGTTGAAAGCACCAAATCTCATACTAGACCTTAAACACCAAGCTATAAGCTAACAATCAAGCTTTCACAAACTAGAACCCAATATAGCCCCTCAAATACCTCAATTTCTCATCTTAAATACATGAAAACATCATGTAATTGAAGTATTATAACTCTAATAGCATGTGCCTAATTTTTAACACACAATAGCAACATGTCTAGGTTGAAACATGCTAAGTGATCAAATGTGGCAGATTCACATTTTCAATATTTCTTGCTGTCAAGTTTAGTTGCATGATAATTTTAACATCCCTAAGCATATCCAATCACTCCAAAATTTTTACCACACTTAGATAACATGTATATGAATATAACCATATCATATAATTGCTAAAAATCATGGATATAGCTTTCCAAGTTCAGCTCTCTTCACGACATACTGAAACAGATTGTTTCCTACCGTGGCAGTTTTGCACACTTCATGAGATTAATGGTTTTGGCACCATTAAGTATATTCAATCACTCCAAAATTTTCACCATACTTAGATAACATATATAAGGATACAACCAGATCATAATATTACCAAAAACAATGGATTTAGCTCCCTTAATTCAGTTTCCTTCACAGCACACCAAAACAGATTTTGCTATTTTGGCAGTTTGAGTGTTTCTCCAATATCATTCTCTATTTGATTTTCAACTGATAAAACTTTATTCCAATACTCTTAAATCATATATGGTCATGTAAATGGTAATAATTATAGGTTTTATTCAACATACCATACACTTTTGAAGCCTAAAACACAAGAAAATAGTAAGATGACAGTTTCTACCACAAGTATTTCCTATTAAGTGTTTGTCATCAAAAACCCTTTCTTTGTGCACCAAAGTCTAACTAAAAACTTCCTAACACTTTTATAAGAGATATTGAAATCTTAATAAACAATAAAACCATTCATAATAATCTGAAAACTAAGGCAAAACCGTAGATAAGTGTTACCTATGCAGATTTTGAGGTTAACTTGATGGTAATCACTTCTCCTTTGCTTTTCTTGCTTTTATTTCAACTTGGAATCAATTTGGATCACATGGAGACCTTAAGGGGTTTGTTTGGAAGATGAAAATGGCTGAAATGAGGGTCTGGTCGTTGCTTAAGGGTGAAGGGGTTGAGGTGTTAGCTTAAGCTTAATAAGAAAGCATGAGGTGGCAAGTAAATGGCAAATCTGATTTTCTCCCTTATCTTGCAGCCCTAATCTTGTGTGTATCTCATAATATTTTATTTTGTTTCAACCTATCTTAATCACCATTCATTCCATAGGTAATTCCTATGTCCGTTCATTCGATCTCCAAGCCAATTCGCATCCGATTCTTAAAGAATTATCTAGTTTGCATTTCTAAAATCATATGCATATATGGGCCTTGTAATAGGACACTTAAATCACATTATATCATGTCTAATATCCCAAGTATATTAATTTACAAATATATATACTTTTGAAATAACTTGATCAAATCAAATCAAACCGTATAAGCTTACTAGTAACACTTTAAACACTTCCAAAATTATAACCTATATATCCCATCTATATCTAATATTGATCCACCTCATTTTCTTCTTATTTCAATATAAAATCAACTACTTAGATTAGAAAATTCAATAACTAATACCGTGCAAGAACTTCAGAATTTAGTTTAATATTCAAGAATGTCGTATAAAATGAAATAAATTATGCAATGTCAATAGAAATGCAAATAGCATATAAAATTAACACGTAATGCATGAATCATATTTGACTATATGAGTAGTAAGAGGCTCGGGTATCACAAAAGGTACATGATCATCACCTAAAACTTAGTCTTGTAATTTCATATCCCTCATTTTCATACCTATCTCTTATTAAGTGATTATAATCACTTATCACAAAATCTATTTAAGTGACTTTTCTACCTTTCATCTCTATCCTGACCTTTCATTGACCTTATTTGAGCATTTGAAATTGGATCAAACAAAATTAGTCTTACCAACATATTAATAAATAGATAATTCACCACTTACTCTAATTCATCCTCTATACAACCCTCAACTCCATAATAGTTTATGATGTAAAGTTTGTTTTGAATATCAGTCTAGTGAGATATTTTATTCCAATGACATCTATTGTTATATGGATCATACAATATACTCAGTTACTAATAATATATATCCTTTCTTTAGATTTAACTCCTTTTAAGTATATAGATATTTCAGTACTTTGGTTTTGTAATGTCACATGTAGTATTACATAAATAATCTAATTAACTCAAAGAGTGTCGAGTAACTTTTCTATATTACATCAAACATATACCAAAACACAATGAGATAAACCACTATACACAATAAATAACTTATATCTAAAGTTGGAGTCACTACTGAAGCTCATTCAATTCTCTTTAAGTAAGTATAAATTTTTTTCCCACTTAGCGAACCATTCAAATTTCATATACCTATATGTATGATGAAATAAAGTAGTAACAACTAAGGAGAAATTTTTGACTGAATACCCAATAATATCACTAACTCAAAAAACATTTCTTATTTCTATCACATTTATTGGCCTTCTCTATTTCAGTACAATCTCGAAGTTTTGAATAGTTACAAGGACACCTTCTTAAGAAAATTACTAGTACCAAAATAAATATTGTATCACATAATCGAAAGATCGCATTTACTAAATCCAACAAATAATTTCTACTTCCTTAAAGTTTTCAAGATCATATTGAAAGGTCAATCATATTTCTCCTTATTATACACTAAGATATCATTTATGAATATCACTCAAACATACCCATATAGAATCATCAAACATATTATTCATCAT
This sequence comes from Paulownia fortunei, assembly GCA_019321725.1. Classification (NCBI taxonomy): domain Eukaryota; kingdom Viridiplantae; phylum Streptophyta; class Magnoliopsida; order Lamiales; family Paulowniaceae; genus Paulownia; species Paulownia fortunei. The sequence continues at coordinate 8,480,953 of CM033115.1, read as the reverse complement.
GTATAATCAAAATAATTAGGGTATTAGTCATCCCAATGGTACAATAAGAAATTCATAATTAATTCAAACTTAAAATCATTCCTTAAGATCATAGTAGCTCATCTTAATTTATCAAATAAATCTTAATATGAAAATCTGTACTTATTATAAATTATTACTCAATTCAGTTGCAATAAAAAAAATATATAACCTCAAGATTCATCTTTCTTGTAGGTGAATATGAAGTGGAGCTTGTTTAGGAGAATTACTAAACCTTAATGCCTTGCCCAACATTATAACAATATCACTTAAGGTTCATCGAATTCTAATAGGTGTATATGATAAACTAAAAGAGAGATTGGATTTGTTCTTACAGCTATATCCAGGATAAAATCAATTGGTTAGCCAATAGCATGCCCGAAAACTTCTTTTCAACATGTATCAAGAGATCTGAGATCACACAAATAGATTTTTAGTAAACTTGGTCATTTCTAAAAAATCTAACACAACCCAAAGATCGATAATAACTCTTTCTTACAACTCTCTTTCACGGTATAAAATTATAATTTGATAATCTTCTTTATTTTCTATAAATAGTAAACATTTTTCTGCTATGGCCTCCATAAAATTTCTAAATTTTCATCACCTAGAATTTAAAAGTCTTAATAATCCTGAAATAACCCACCATGCATAATTCTCAATAAATCAATCAACATAAAAGGTTATATCATAATCCTAGCCAATATAACAAATTAACATAGAGCTCTTAAAATCTAATTAGTTGATCTTGAACCTCCAAAAGGAATTAAAACATTGTAATTAACCTCATATATATATATTAAGTACCCTATCTAGGCTTATTACATACGTAGTAGATAATAGAGAATATGTAACTCTAAAGATAGAATACCAACCATAAATTTTGTACCTATTACAATTGATGAGTCTGCCTCAATATTATTTTATACAAAATATTAAAACACATGGCCAATAATATTCATGAAATATAAAATGAATTATACAACAAATAAAACATACTGGCATGGTTGTGCTCCACCAGTTTCAAAGGTCATGTGCATAGACAGTTTACAGAACCACAAACTGAGCTCTGATACCACTTTGTAACACCCCAACACTAAATATAGATATTGGTATAATAATAATTTTGACAATGTAGCACATGTGTGTGCATGTGTGTATATATATATTTCTTTTGTCAAATGTAGCACTTTGAAAAATAGTATTTTCACACATATAACCCTTTATATAGAAAATAATCATTTATATAAAAATACAACACTCATCACAGTCATGCTATTCTCAGGCTGATTTACTATCAAATTTTAAGAGTTATATAGAACGCGACATCCCAAAATTATAATACGAGAGACTAAAAATAAAAATAATTGCCTTTACTTTCAGAAGAAGTAAGGACATTTTGCATCTTATAGCCATTTATATATAGTCAGCAATTCACATAATAATAATGAATGTCAAAATTAGAATATGCCCGCAACACAGCTCAACAGGTTATGATCCATGTACACTGATCCTCAAAACCTGTAGGAACCCCAATAGCTTGCCCAGTAACTCCATGGTATTAAGTATCATGAGACTCACCTACAATACATAAACTATATGAGTTAATGCTCAAAAGTAAAGATTATGCAAGTCAAAGAATAATCCATAATATCATGTCATGCATCTCAAAATACTATGCCCACAATGCAATTCCATGCATCAAAATATTTCTCTCAAAATCATTTCTTTCTTGAACCCTGACCAATGCTACTATCCCATGCACCAGAAAAAGAGCTCTGCACATCGTCATAATCCAATGACCAATAATCATCAAAGTATGCAAATCTATGCACATTCATACGCATGCAAATCCATGCATGCTTCGGTGCACTAGTAGTGGTCAGTAAAATATTTTCCTTTCTTAGAATCATGCCGTGCAATGCACGATTTATCACAATGCTTGTATATGATACATGCATGTGCCAATGCCCTTGTATGTATGCTCAATGGACATGAATGCCAGTAATGAATGCCCTCTGCTATGCATATATGATCAATGGTATTACTTCTAAATCACACATTTACTATGTCTATACATTGTAGTTGCAAATGAATCTTTACTTACCTTTGATCAGTTGTGTGTTACTTCTAGGTTTTTTAAGTATTACTCCTTAACCCTAGATGTGAAACAATCTGTAAAAATACAACATATCAATCACCATCCTCAATTAACAAGTTCATTATACCTAATATAGTATAAAGATCTTGAATCTCAATTTAACTAAACAACCTTACCACTTAAAAACTATAACCGAATACAACCTTCTATGTACCTTTGTTCCACATCTTAAATCTATACTAACCTCACTTAATTGATGTATTATAACTATTAAAACATTTTCCTAAATGTTAGGGATCAAATGCACTACATCTATGCTGGAACATGTTAATAAAACAAATGGGACAGATTCACCACTTCACATTTTCTTGCTGCCACATTAATGTGCATGATGATTTTAACACCCTTAGACATATTCTTTCACTCCAAAAATTTATCACACTTATCTAACATAAAAAAAAAATGTAACCATGTTATAGAATGGCTAAAACTCACGGATATAGCTTCCCAAGTTCAGCTCCTTTCACAGCATACTGAAACAAAATTTTCCTACTATGATAGTTTTACGCACTTCATGACATTAATGGTTTTGGCACCCTTAAGTATTGTAACACCCTCCCCCCCATTCCTACACAACCATATATATTGTATAATTTGACATGATAGAACCTGTGTGCATGCATGGAATATTTTTTTTTAACATTTTAAGAAAAACTAAATCACTTCTTACATACACAACCCTGTTTAAAATAGAAGGATCAGTATTTATATAAAAAACACAACACCACAACGACCACAATATTTACATACTTAACTACAGTAAAGTTTTAAAAGAGAAATATAGTACCAATCTAAAAACATAATACACCACACTCAAAATATAACAAGCCAACAAAATAGCCCAACAGGTCGCCATCCATGTACACACTCCCTCAAAACACCTGCAGGAGCTCCAACAGCCGACCAGCCAGCCAAAGATGCTTCAAGTATCATCGTACTCACCTACAATGCATAAACTATATGAGCTAACGCTCAGCAAGTGAAGATTATGCATGTCAAAGAATAATCCACAATATCAAGTCATGCAACTCAAAATGCTATGCTCACAATGCAATTTTATGCATCAAAAATATTTCTCTCAAAATCATTTCTTTCTTGGGCCCCTGACCAACGCTACTATCTCATGCACCGGCAAAAGAGTTCTGTATACCGCCATAATCCAATGGCCAATAATCATATAAGCATGCAAATCCATGCATACTCATACGCATGCAAATCCATGCACGCGAACCTGCAAATCCATGCATAACACCATGCAAATCCATGCATGCTTCGGTACACTAGTAGTGGTCAACAAAACATTTTCCTTTCTCTAAATCATGCCGTGCAATGCAAGATTTATCACAATGCTAGTATATGATGCATGCACGTGCTAATGACAATGCCCATGTATGTATGCTCAATGGAGAGCCCTCTACTATGCACATATGATTTATGATATTACATATAATTCACACATCTACTATGTCTATGCATTGTAGTTGCAAATGAATCTTTACTTACCTTTCACTTGGTTGGTGGCTTAGTCTAAATTTGTTTAGTATTCCTCTCCAACCTTAGATGTAAAATAGCCTGTAATATTACCCAACATCAAGCACCATTCCCAATTTGGCAAGTTGAAAGCACAAAATCTCATACTAGACCTTAAACACCAAGCTATAAGCTAACAATCAAGCTTTCACAAACTAGAACCCAATATAGCCCCTCAAATACCTCAATTTCTCATCTTAAATACATGAAAACATCATGTAATTGAAGTATTTATACTCTAATAGCATGTACCTAATTGTTAACACTCAATAGCAACATGTCTAGGTTGAAACATGCTAAGTGATCAAATGTGGCAGATTCACATTTTCATATTTTCTTGCTGTCAAGTTTAGTTGCATGATAATTTTAACATCCCTAAACATATCCAATCACTCCAAAATTTTTACCACACTTATATAACATGTATATAAATGTAACCATATCATATAATTGCTAAAAATCATGGATATAGCTTCCCAAGTTCAGCTCTCTTCACGACATACTGAAACAGATTATTTCCTACCGTGACAGTTTTGCACACTTCATGACATTAATGGTTTTGGCACCCTTAAGTATATTCAATCACTCCAAAATTTTCACCATACTTAGATAACATATATAATGAGACAACCAGGTCATATTATTACCAAAATAATCGATTTAGCTCCCTTAATTCAGTTTCCTTCACAGCACACCAAAACAGATTTTGCTATTTTGGCAGTTTGAGTGTTTCTCCAATATCATTCTCTATTTCAATTTCCAACTGATAAAAATTCATTCCAATACTCTTAACTCATATATGGTCATGTAAATGGTAATAATCATAGGTTTTATTCAACATACCATACACTTTTGAAGTCTAAAACACAAGAAAACAGTAAGATGACAGTTTCTGCCACAAGTATTTCCTATTAAGTGTTTGTGATCAAAAACCCTTTCTTTGTGCACCAAAGTCTAACTAAAAACTTCCTAACACTTTTATAAGAAGATATTGAAAGCTTAATAAGCCATAAAACCATTCATAATAATCTGAAAACCAAAGGCAAAACCATAGATAAGTGTTACCTATGCAGATTTTGAGGCTAACTTGATGGTAATCACTTCTTCTTTGCTTTTCTTGCTTTTATTTCAACTTGGAATCAATTTGGATCACATGGAGACCTTAAGGTGTGTGTTTGGAAGATGAAAATGGCTGAAATGAGGGTCTGGTCGTTGCTTAAGGGTGAAGGGTTTGAGGTGTTAGCTTGAGATGTTAGCTTAAGCTTAATAAGAAAGCACGAGGTGGCAAGTAAATGGCAAATCTGATTTTCTCCCTTATCTTGCAGCCTTAATCTTGTGTGTCTCATCTATTTTTATTTGGTTTCAACCTATCTTAATCACCATTCATTCCCATAGGTAATTCCTATGTCCGTTCATTCGATCTCCAAACCGATTCGCATCCGATTCTTAAAGAATTATCTAATTTGCATTTCTAAAATCATATGCACATAAGGGCCTTGTAATATGACACTTAATTCATATTATATCATGTCCAATATCCCAAGTATGCTAATTTACAAATATATACTTTTGAAATAACTTGATCAAATCAAATTAAACCGTATAAGGTTACTAGTAACACTTTTAGCACTTCCAAAATTATAACCTATATATCCCATCTATATCTAATATTGATCCACCTCATTTTCTTCTTATTCCAATATAAAATCAACTACTTAGATTAAGAAATTCAATAACTAATATCGTGCAAGAGCTTCAGAATTAAGTTTAATATTCAAGAATGTCGTATAAAATGAAATAAATTATGCAATGTCAATAGAAATGCAAATAGCATATAAAATTAACATGTAATGCATGAATCATATTTAGCCATGTGAGTAGTAAGAAGCTCGGGTATCACATCCTCCCTCCTCCTTATAAAAATTTCATCCCCGAAATTTCACTTACCGAAAAGTTCAGGATACTTAGTTCTCATTTCATCCTCCCTTTCCCAAGTGGCCTCTTCTACTAATTGGTTTCTCCATAACACTTTAACCAATGGAATCTGTTTATTTCTTAGCTGCTTCACTTCTCGTAATAAAATCTGTACAGGTTTTTCTTCGTAGCTCAAATCTGTCTTTAATTCCACTAGTTCATTCTTCAGAATGTGAGAAGGATTAGCAATATATTTCCTCAGCATAGACACATGAAATACATTGTGTATTTGGGACATAGATGTTGGCAGATCTAGTCTGTAAGAAACATCACCAATTCTTTCAATCACCAAGAATGGGCCAATGTATCTGGGACTCAATTTTCCTTTCTTCCCAAACCGCATGATGCCCTTCATTGGTGCTACTTTCAAAAACACTTGATCTCCTATCGCAAACTCCAACGCCCTTCTTCGTCGATCTGCATAACTTTTCTGTCGATTTTGGGCAGTTTGCATTCTTTGTCGAATCTGTAACACGGCTTCTGTCATCTCTCTAATCATATCTGGGCCCAAAAGTTTCTTCTCACCAACTTCATCCCAGTGTATCGGAGACTTACATTTTCTGCCATACAATGCTTCATAGGGAGCCATTCCAATGCTAGTCTGATAGCTGTTGTTGTACGAAAACTCCACCAAAGGTAGGAATTTACTCCACTGACCTTGGAAGTCTAATACATAGGCTCTGAGCATATCCTCCAACGTCTGTATTGTTCGTTCAGATTGCCCATCTGTCTGAGGATGATATGCTGTACTAAATGATAATTGTGTTCCCAAAACTTTGTGTAAACTCCTCCAAAAAGTAGACAAAAATCTTGAATCTCTATCAGAAACAATAGACAATGGCACACCATGAAGTCTGACAATCTCCTGAATGTATAATTGGGCATAGCGATCCATGGAATAGGTAGAACATATGGGAAGAAAATAAGCAGACTTGGTCAATCTATCGACGATAACCCAAATAGCATCATGACTCTTAGTAGTCTTTGGCAAACCAGTTACGAAATCCATGGTGATCCTTTCCCATTTCCATTCTGGAATAAGTAGAGATTGTAAAGTCCCTGCGGGTCTTTGATGTTCGGCCTTTATTTGCTGACATGTTAAACATTGCTCCACATGCTGGGCGATGTTCTTTTTCATACCCGCCACCAATAATGCGATTTCAAGTCTCTATACATCTTAGTAGCCCCTGGATGTACTGAATAAGGGGTTGAATGTGCCTCTTTTAAAATGTCTTCCCGAATGTTATCAATATTTGGCACACAAAACCGCCCTCTAAATTGTAAAATATCACCCTGAGTCATCTTAAATTCAGTAGACTTCCCTGCAGCAACATATTTTCTCATATTGATGAGATATTCATCATCTCGTTGTCCCTGTTTGATCCTATCAATTAGCGTAGGCTGAAGCGTCAGGGCTGCCAACTTTGCCTCTATTACTTCTGTCTGTAAAATCTCTATATTCATTTTCTGCAAATCATTCAGTTCCAATTTCTGAATTAAAGCCATAGCCATTGTACTTTGTGTGGATTTTCGGCTCAATGCATCAGCTACAACGTTGGCTTTACCTGGGTGGTAATTGATCACACAATCATAATCTTTTACCAGTTCTAGCCATCTTCGCTGCCGCATATTCAACTCTTTCTATGTGAAGAAGTATTTGAGGCTCTTGTGATCAGTAAAGATCTCGCACCGTTCACCATATAAATAGTGCCTCCATATTTTAAGCGCAAATACTACAGCAGCAAGTTCCAAGTCGTGCGTGGGGTAATTCTTTTCGTACTCTTTAAGTTGTCTGGATGCATACGCAATTACTTTGCCATTCTGCATCAGTACACATCCTAATCCATTCTTTGATGCGTCACTATAAATTACGAATCCTCCCGTACCTGATGGAATTGAGAGAATAGGTGCTGAAGTCAGCCTCTTTTTCAGCTCCTGGAAACTTCGCTCACACATATCTGTCCATCTAAACATCACCCCTTTTCTGGTTAATTGTATCAATGGCATTGCAATCTTGGAGAACCCCTCCACAAATCTTCGGTAATATCCAGCTAAACCCAGAAAACTGCGCACCTCTGAAGGATTAGTAGGTTGCATCCAGTTGTTGATAGCTTCAACTTTACTTGGATCTACTGATATTCCCGCTCCTGATATAACATGTCCCAAGAATACCACACGATCCAACCAGAACTCGCATTTCTTGAATTTGGCGTACAACTGCTTCACTTTCAGGACCTCTAGTACTTGTGTTAAATGTGCGGCATGTTCTTCTTTAGTTCTGGAGTAAACTAGAATGTCATCTATGAACACAATAACAAATTTATCCAGAAATTCTTTAAACACTCTGTTCATCAGATCCATGAATGCTGCTGGAGCGTTAGTCAATCCAAATGGATCACCAAAAATTCATAGTGCCCATATCTTGTACTAAATGCCGTCTTGGGGATATCCTCTTCCTTTATTTTCAATTGATGGTACCCAGAGCGTAAGTCAATCTTTGAAAATATTGCCGCACCCTGAAGCTGGTCAAATAAATCATCGATTCTGGGTAACGGATACTTATTCTTAATTATGACCCTGTTCAACTCTCGATAATCGATGCACAGTCTCATGGTGCCATCCTTCTTACGTACAAATAGAACTGGTGCTCCCCAAGGTGAAAAGCTCGGTCTGATGAATCCCTTGTCCAACAAGTCTTGTAATTGTACTGTCAATTCTTTTAACTCCAATGGAGCCATTCTGTAGGGAGTTTTTGAGATTGAAGATGTTCCTGGTTGTATGTCAATAACAAACTTTATTTCACGATCTGGTGGCAGTCCCGGGAGATCATCTGGGAATACTTCAGTATATTCCCGTACCACTGGTATTTCACTCAGAGTTGGTGGGTGTTGTTCCTCAATGTTCATGACACTCACCAAGTACCCTTCGCAACCATCATCGAGTAATCGTTGTGCCTTCACTGCTGAAATCATAGGAAATCTGAAATTTTTCACAATGCTGGCAAATGTGAAAGACTTTTTCCCAGAAAGTTGAAATGTCACCGTCCTTTCCTTACAGTTGATAGTAGCCCCATACTTTGACAACCAATCCATGCCCAAAATAACATCATAATCATTCATATCCAGTACAATCAAATCAGCCTGTAATTCTCTACCTTCAACAAGTATAGCACAAGCTCTCAAAATCCGATCGGTTTGTCTAGCATCTCCAGAGGGAACTGTTACACTATAACTGATTTCTGCTACGTCTGGTATTCTACCCAGCCTCTTCACGTACTCAGTGGATGCAAATGAATACGTGGCTCCAGAATCAAATAATACAAGTGTTGGAACACTAGAAATATAAAGTGTACCTGTTACCACCGATGGATTTGCTTCTGCATCCGCCCTGGTCATGGTGAATACCTTGGCTGGTACATTCTTTTAGATGGTCTGATTCTGTTTACCTGGGCAAAATTTAGCAATATGTCCTAGTATTCCACATCAAAAACACGTCCTGGTTTCTATATAGCAGCCTCCAGTATGTCGATTACCACATTTCTGACACACAGCTTCTGGCATTGGTGCTTTTCCTTGTTCGACCCGTGGCCTCTTATTTTGACCTTCTTGTTGTTGGCCTAGTTCTCCTTGAAATTTAAATCCCGGCTTCTGCATTTGGAATGACCTCTTTTGCCCTACAGTCCATCTCTGTCCCTGCTGTCTGAACTGCTGTCGAGCCTCATGTGCACGAACGATTCTCAATTCAGCCTGTTCTGCCACCAACGCCCTTTCAGCCACCTGTGAAAATGTCACCTTGAGTACCCGCCATATTCACATCCCGGTATAACTCTATCCTCAAACCCTCCAGAAATCTCTCTACTTTCAATACTTCAGTGCTGACCATGTGCGTAGCAAACCTGGACAGTTGTTCAAATTTACGAATATATTCCCCAACAGTCATCGCTCCTTATCGTAGTTGTATAAACTCGTTCATCTTCATCATGCGAACTGGAGCTGTGAAATATTTATTTCGAAATAACTCCTTGAATCTATCCCAGCTCATGGTAGTAATGTCCTCTATACTGCTAATCATGTCCCACCAATGGCCTGCACTACCGCGAAGCATGAAAGTTGCACACATTACCCTCTCCTCTACTGGCACCCTGCTGTACTGGAACATGTTCTCCAGGGTCCTCAACCAATCCTCTGCAGCGGTAGGATCAATAGCATCCTCAATATTGGGGGATCCAGTCTCCGAAATCGTTCTCCCACCATATATATATAGTCTGCCCGCTGTTGGTTTACCTCCACCCGTGGTTGCTCACCATTATCCCTCTGTCGAATCAATTGTTGAATCTGTTCGGACTGTCGTTCAATCAGTTCTGTTAACCGATTAATCATGGTATCTCGATCATTAACCGGGATGGGTGTCTCATTCCTCTGTGCTCTGGCACCACCACTGCTCTCACCATGAGTTCTCACTATTTTGCAGCGCTGTTTATACAAGTTTGACAACATATGGCCAATATAATTTATGAAATATGAAATGCAATATATGATAATATAAAACTTACTGGCATGGCTGCGCTCTGCAAGTTTCAAAGGTTCTGTACATGGACAGTCTACAGAATCAAGACCTGGGCTCTGATACCGCTCTGTAACACCCTCCCCCCCATTCCTACACAACCATATATATTGTATAATTTGACATGATAGAACCTGTGTGCATGCATGTAATATTTTTTTTTTAACATTTTAAAAAAGCTAAATCACTTCTTACATACACAACCCTGTTTAAAATAGAAGGATCAGTATTTATATAAAAACACAACACCCACAACGACCACAATATTTACATACTTAACTACAGTAAGTTTTAAAAGAGAAATATAGTACCAATCTAAAAACATAATACACCACACTCAAATATAACAAGCCAACAAAATAGCCCAACAGGTCGCCATCCATGTACACACTCCCTCAAACACCTGCAGGAGCTCCAACAGCCGACCAGCAGCCAAAGATGCTTCAAGTATCATCGTACTCACCTACAATGCATAAACTATATGAGCTAACGCTCAGCAAGTGAAGATTATGCATGTCAAAGAATAATCCACAATATCAAGTCATGCAACTCAAAATGCTATGCTCACAATGCAATTTTATGCATCAAAATATTTCTCTCAAAATCATTTCTTTCTTGGGCCCCTGACCAACGCTACTATCTCATGCACCGGCAAAAGAGTTCTGTATACCGCCATAATCCAATGGCCAATAATCATATAAGCATGCAAATCCATGCATACTCATACGCATGCAAATCCATGCACGCGAACCTGCAAATCCATGCATAACACCATGCAAATCCATGCATGCTTCGGTACACTAGTAGTGGTCAACAAAACATTTTCCTTTCTCTAAATCATGCCGTGCAATGCAAGATTTATCACAATGCTAGTATATGATGCATGCACATGCTAATGACAATGCCCATGTATGTATGCTCAATGGAGAGCCCTCTACTATGCACATATGATTTATGATATTACATATAATTCACACATCTACTATGTCTATGCATTGTAGTTGCAAATGAATCTTTACTTACCTTTCACTTGGTTGGTGGCTTAGTCTAAATTTGTTTAGTATTCATCTCCAACCTTAGATGTAAAATAGCCTGTAATATTACCCAACATCAAGCACCATTCCCAATTTGGCAAGTTGAAAGCACAAAATCTCATACTAGACCTTAAACACCAAGCTATAAGCTAACAATCAAGCTTTCACAAACTAGAACCCAATATAGCCCCTCAAATACCTCAATTTCTCATCTTAAATACATGAAAACATCATGTAATTGAAGTATTATAACTCTAATAGCATGTACCTAATTGTTAACACTCAATAGCAACATGTCTAGGTTGAACATGCTAAGTGATCAAATGTGGCAGATTCACATTTTCATATTTTCTTGCTGTCAAGTTTAGTTGCATGATAATTTTAACATCCCTAAACATATCCAATCACTCCAAAATTTTTACCACACTTATATAACATGTATATAAATGTAACCATATCATATAATTGCTAAAAATCATGGATATAGCTTCCCAAGTTCAGCTCTCTTCACGACATACTGAAACAGATTATTTCCTACCGTGACAGTTTTGCACACTTCATGACATTAATGGTTTTGGCACCCTTAAGTATATTCAATCACTCCAACATTTTCACCATACTTAGATAACATATATAATGAGACAACCAGGTCATATTATTACCAAAAATAATCGATTTAGCTCCCTTAATTAGTTTCCTTCACAGCACACCAAAACAGATTTTGCTATTTTGGCAGTTTGAGTGTTTCTCCAATATCATTCTCTATTTCAATTTCCAACTGATAAAAATTCATTCAATACTCTTTTGAAGTCTAAAACACAAGAAAACAGTAAGATGACAGTTTCTGCCACAAGTATTTCCTATTAAGTGTTTGTGATCAAAAACCCTTTCTTTGTGCACCAAAGTCTAACTAAAAACTTCCTAACACTTTTATAAGAGATATTGAAAGCTTAATAATCCATAAAACCATTCATAATAATCTGAAAACCAAAGGCAAAACCATAGATAAGTGTTACCTATGCAGATTTTGAGGCTAACTTGATGGTAATCACTTCTTCTTTGCTTTTCTTGCTTTTATTTCAACTTGGAATCAATTTGGATCACATGGAGACCTTAAGGTGTGTGTTTGGAAGATGAAAATGGCTGAAATGAGGGTTGGTCGTTGCTTAAGGGTGAAGGGTTTGAGGTGTTAGCTTGAGATGTTAGCTTAAGCTTAATAAGAAAGCACGAGGTGGCAAGTAAATGGCAAATCTGATTTTCTCCCTTATCTTGCAGCCCTAATCTTGTGTGTCTCATCTATTTTTATTTGGTTGCAACCTATCTTAATCACCATTCATTCCCATAGGTAATTCCTATGTCCGTTCATTCGATCTCCAAACCGATTCGCATCCGATTCTTAAAGAATTATCTAATTTGCATTTCTAAAATCATATGCACATAAGGGCCTTGTAATATGACACTTAATTCATATTATATCATGTCCAATATCCCAAGTATGCTAATTTACAAATATATACTTTTGAAATAACTTGATCAAATCAAATTAAACCGTATAAGGTTACTAGTAACACTTTTAGCACTTCCAAAATTATAACCTATATATCCCATCTATATCTAATATTGATCCACCTCATTTTCTTCTTATTTCAATATAAAATCAACTACTTAGATTAAGAAATTCAATAACTAATATCGTGCAAGAGCTTCAGAATTAAGTTTAATATTCAAGAATGTCGTATAAAATGAAATAAATTATGCAATGTCAATAGAAATGCAAATAGCATATAAAATTAACATATAATGCATGAATCATATTTAGCCATGTGAGTAGTAAGAAACTCGGGTATCACAAGTATATTCAATCACACCTAAATTTTCACCACATTTATATAACATATAAAAAAATACAAAAAGGTCATATACTTGCCAAATCTAATAGATTTAATACTGTAAAACTAGTCCACTTCATATAGGACAGAATCTGAAATTCAATGGTGACAGTTTTGAGCATCTCTTCAATATCATGCCTTATTTCAATTTCTAACCGATAAAAATTTATTCCAATACTCTTAACCCATATATAAACATGTATATTATGATAATTACAGGTTTTATTCAACATACCATACACTTTTGAAGCCTAAAACACTAGAAAATAGTAAGGTGACAATTTCTACCACAAGTATTTCCTATTAAGTGTTTGTCATAAAAAATGCTTTCTTTGTACACCAAAGTCTAACTAAATGATTTCTAACACTTTATAAGAGATATTTAAATCTTAATAAACAATAAAACCATTCAGAATAATCTGAAAACCAAAGGCAAAACCGTAGATAAGTGTTACCTATGCAAATTTTGAGGTTAAACTTGATGGTAATCACTTCTCCTTTGCTTTTCTTGCTTTTATTTCAACTTGGAATCAATTTGGAGCACTTGCATACCTTAAGGTGTGTGTTTGGAAGATGAAAATGGTTGAAATGATAGTCTGGTCGTGGCTTAAGGGTGAAGGGTTTGAGGTGTTAGCTTGAGATGTTAGCTTAAGCTTAATAAGAAAGCATGAGGTGGCAAAGGTTGAGGTGGCATGTAATGGTATAATCTATTTGTCTCCCTTATTTTTCAGCCCTAATCTTGGGTGTCTCACATATTCTTATTTGGTTTCAACCTATCTTAATCACCATTCATTCCCATAGGTAATTCCTATGTCCGTTCATTCGATCTCCAAACCGATTGACATCGGATTCTTAAATGATTGTCTAGTTTGCATTTCTAAATCATTTGCACATATGGACCTTGTATTATAACACTTAAATCACATTATATCATGTCCAATATCCCAAGTATGTTAATCCATGGATGTATACTTTTAAAACACCTCGATCTAATTAAATCGAATCATATAAACTTACTAGTAACACCTTTAACACTTCCAAAATTATAATATATAATCTATGAATATCCAATATATCAACCAATCTATTCTTTTTCTTATTTAAATATAGAATTTCTTAATTTGGTTATAAGATCTCAACCATTTATATCATGTGATAGCATTAGAGGTCTAACGATTAAGAATGCTATATAAGATGCCTTGTAAATGTTAATGCAAATTAGCATATAAGTAGCATGTAATGCATGAATCACATTGGCAAAGTGAGTTGTGAGAGGTTGGGGTATCACAGGTTCGAGCAAAAGGAATTGTTAGAGATTTAATGGGAGATCCTTAGTTTGCCTACTGCACATTTCTTGGAGAAACATCAAATATATATGCAAAGTTGGTTGTAGTGTTAGAAAGGGTATCCATGTGTTTCCTTAAAGGATTCACAAGATTGTGCATATGCAAAGTTGATTTCACGGGTGGAAGGGGGTATCCATATGTTTCCTTCAAGGAGTCACAAGATTGTGGATTAAAGCAGATGCGATGGTCTTAACAAATCTTCTACAAGGATAACACTTTAGGAACTGGTTATTCTCAAGATTGATAGCCAATTTTCCTTTCTTCAAATAGAATATGCAATTTAAAATTTCATACATATATAGAGAGGGCAATTAGATAGCTGATGGGCTGGCATATCATACACGCATAATAAGACAATCACTTAGATGGAATTCGGATAATATCCCTATATTTATTTGTGCAAGCTTACTAATTGATAAAATTTATTTTTCTTATTTTAGATTCGAATAAAAATTATAAGGGGCTAGTACCCATTGTTTACAAGTACCCTACTGCACATTTCATTCGGAGATTTAATTAGATGATGGTTTTCAAATTTCATCATTGTGTCTAATACCGGTGCAAGCTAAACCCCCCACCAAGGCACAGACGATGTTAGCTAAAAAATGTTTTGAGTATCTTGACTCAATGATGAAATAAAAAAACTCTCGTCTAATATTTATCCAACATCGGCTAAGGATTTCAGAGTCAAGTATAGTGCAACACATAGGAGATTTATCTATTCATCTAGATAGACAATGTGTCCTTTTTTAGCCACTCATTAGCCTTTCATACATGAAGACATTATACACAACAAGTTTACCTCATGATTATTATGCAATTAGGAAACATATCAAAGTGAAATGTGTCGTGTACAAAGTTATAATTGTGGCTTAAGTCCTAAGGACTAAATTTTGCACTATCTTAACCAGGAAATTTCCAATAAAAAAATAATAGTTTCCAATTGGGGATTTTTAGGGTAGTTTAGTGTATTTGTTCCCTAACAAGCACCGACAGGCATGCATTGGTGTCTCTATACCAATGTCCATGGAACAAGGCTTTCATCTTACAATTCTCTATCATATGTACAACTCTCAACAGGATCAAAGATATCCTATCTCAATGATCCTCAAATTAGAATATTTTAACACCACAGCCATGGAGACATATTCTACGATTGTTATTATATGTGTGACCATATCACATAGCTATTTATAGTATAGGTATTGGGTTCGCATGATCCCGTGGTATGCATAGTACAAAATTAAAAATTTAAAAACATCATGTAATAATAATTACAGTAGTACCTTTAAATTCGATGCGATTTTAATGATCTCAAAATTAAAACTAAAACAGTATCAATTTATACCTTTTGATGCACTCCTGTTGATGTATGAATTGAAGCAATCAATTGCCAACCCCTTTCAAAATTATGGTTCACAAGGATCCAAGCGTTTCTCCTAATGTAGTCCACATTTTGAGCAAGAACACAAAATCAGAATTCCACTAGCAATTCTGATTCATTTACTAACCTAGTTTATGAAGTGAATATAGTGAATATTAATTATAATTATCAACTAGTGATAAAATAATTAATATTTTGACAAGGGATGGAATTTTGACGAAAAATGATGGGAAAAAAAGAATAATTTTTCTCTTTTTATTTTTGGCCTTCTTGGTATAAATATGGGACTTAAAAATTCCAAAGTCACACTCTTAGTACTTTTGGTCTCCTTATGATTGGTTGGAAGATATTTGGTTTACCCAACATTCTCTAACTCATCCCTTCATATCTTTCAAAAATATTTAGGGTCTCTAAAGAATTTCAAACTCTTGAGTTTCCATCCTATTCTAACCAACTTTATGGGCCTTTCCTAATGGGCGTTTTTGAATTGGGGTTGAACTTAAAATTGAATTCCACAATTAATTGAATTAATTATTTTAGCCCATATTTAATTAATTAATTCCATCTAGCCAACCTAATCAAATTAGGTCTAATTAAATAATCTAATTATTTGATTGAGTAAATAAATTTAACAATTAAATTAATTTATAGACTACATAATTAATTTGATCCAATCAAATAATTATTTCACTCTAATTGGGCTCCCTAATCTTATTAGGTCTAATTAATTAATTCAATTATTTAATTAAATAATTAATTCAACTCCTTGATTTAATTTAAGCCCTAATTAACTAATTTCCATTAATTGATTGGATCCAATCCCTTACATCAATTCCTAAGTTTGAAATATTTCATCTCAATTCAGAAATGAGCTAGCAATGGATTTGCAATATTAGCAACTTATGAATAATTATTATTATTTTGATTAATTAATCCAATTAATTAATCCACTTAAAATTAAGTGGTTAGTTTCAAGAACCTCACGAGTCATGGAAAACACCTAGTAAGTGTATCATTGCTACCTAGGCTTAGGTAAAATAGCGAGTGAAACCTATTTTAATTACGAGTACCATTCACGTAAAGTCTTTCAATTAACTAATCTCCCGATTGAATCTAGGCATGGATTATGTCACAACCACCCAATATATGCATATATATATAATTTGTGTTACATAATTTGTGCATATGTGCATGCGTATAACTTTTTTTTTGCTAGTTCGTTCGAAAAAACACAGATAAAAGTAAAGTATTTTCACATCCTGTAATACTATATGTAATACCCGAGCCTCGCGCAACTCACCTGGCCAATATAGTTCATGTATTTTATGCCACGTATGTGTCATTTGCATTTTAATTGATATTTCATAATGCATTATATTTTATACGGTATTTTAATAATTAAACTTTTGAAGTTGTCATCGATATTAGTTTTCAAATTCTTTAACCTAATTGGTTGAGTTGGTACTAAGATATGAGAATTTAGGTGTCAACTATCAGATAATATTATGATACATGTAAGTGAAAGGTGGCATCGTTGTGTTTATCGGTGTAGAATAAACTATGCAAATAAATTAATTAGGGAGAAAATAATGATAGTAATAGTAATAATAATAATAAAAGAAAATAAGTACATTATCATATTAATTAAGAGATTGTAAATTCTTAATAGAAATAAACTTGGGGGTTTATAAATAAACATCAAAATATTATATACTAATTATACATATAAAAATATAATTAATATATATATACATATATATATATGTATAGATGTACGAAATATATATATAAGTATATATGTGGAGAATAAAATAAATGGTAACATAATATATATATGCATATATGCGTGTACAGAGTAGTGTATAATATATTACACATGTTATAACATATTGTAGTTGATAAGTATACATATGTTATAATATATTATATTAGGTTTCTTAATTGTTAAGCGATAATTATGTATGTTAACACACATCCGCACCATAGCAAAGAAAGGAAAAGAAATATGTATTAACACGCACCACACACACACGTCTTCACGGCAACAAAGAAAGGAAAAGAAAACAAAAAGAAGAAGAAATAGCACGAACAAATTTCAACTATAGAAATTTGAGAAAATTTTAGATAAGTCCCTTCTTATTTTTGTATGGATAAAAATATATGTCTATGTCATTTATTTCTAATTTGAAAGAAAGTTTTTGATCCAAGTTAATTAGTTATCTACCTGTGAGACAATAACTAATATACCCCTTTAATTTAAAATTAGTTACGAATATTCTATTTTATTATCTTGTATTAATTGGATGACGGAGTTAATTAAATTGTGGGATTGATTATAGGATTATAACATATCAATTAAATAATATTAGAATAAATTTAAGATGAGAAATTAAAGTATATAAAAGGTTCTGATTGGGGTGAAAAATATAAAAAAAATTAATGTTTGATTGTTACTTAATTAAATTTAAGATTTAAGATCTCTTATGAAATTTGATATAGAAACCTATTGATTAAGAATGAAAATTAATACGTTATACTTTTACAGGCTGCCTCATATCTAAGGTTAGGGAGGAGAATCTTGTTAACCTTTAGTAGGATATCAAAGGTAAAAGGTAAGTGAAAATCCAATTGCAACTACAATGCATGGGCATAGTATTTCTTGGCTTATTTATATTAAATGTGATCCTTGTGTCTTGATGAGTGTTTTGATGAGTATTATAATCTTATAGTGCATACGTTGTTTGGATGACAAGATATGTGATTTACTGTGTCATTAAATATGCCATTCATTAATATTTACATGTGCATGCATAACACGTGCTCACAGTTGAACTTTTGCATGCATAATATTATTTTCAAAAAGAAAATATTTTGGTTGGCCACTACTAGTGTACCGAGGCCCATGTGTGGCTTATTTATATGATATTTGGGGTACCATGAGTATTACTTTTCAGAGGATCATAGAGGTTGAGAGGGGGTGTGCCTCTGGTGGTCACAAGAGGGTGGACCACTTGAATGTGCCCTTATTGACGCCGTTGGTGAGAATACTTCTGGATGGTCATAGGGGAAGACAGGGGGTGGACCTTTAGTGATCCCAGAAGATGGCCCCCAGACTGTGTCGATCTGTTTATGGCCATGTGATTATTAATATTATTGAGAGCTCTATTCGGTACATAGTAGGTGGGCCAAGGGCCCAGTGATGAAAAATGATTTTGAATGAAATGATTTTGATGCATGAGTTCGTATTCTTAGCATGATCTCATAGAAATGCATTGCATTTACATTGGATTATCCCCTTCAGCATGTATGATTTTCATTTACTGAGCATTAGCTCGTGTAATTCATGCATTGTAGGTAAATTTGATAATACTTAAAGCCATGGACTTACTGAGCGAGCGGATGGAGCTCCTATAGGTTCTAAGGATCAGTGTACATGGATGACGACCTGTTGGGCTGGTTGTTAACTTATTTGATTTTGGAATTTATTGTATTAGGTTTTAGGATTTGTACTATGTGTTACTTTTAAAACTTTTTTGTACATGGGTATGTAAATGTTATGGTTGGTATGGGTCATCTGCAGGTATATATATTAGTTTGTGAGTGATAAAAAAATAATTTATTATTTATTATGTTGTTACAGAAAGAAAAAAAAATTGTACATGCACACAAGATTTATCATGTCAAAATTATTATATATATAAATATATATGTGTGTGTAGTATTGGGGGTGTTACACTATATATATATAGTTATTTGAATGATAACAAGGTATATCGAAATCATCATAAACCCAGGATAAGGTATAATGCAATAGATTGTAAAATCAAAAGCACAGCCTATTAAATAGCCCCAACAGGTCGTCATCTATGTACATTAATCTTTGAAAGCCTGTAGAAGCTCTACAGCCAACCCAGTAAACCAGAGGTCCCAAGTCTCACCATGCTCACCTACAATGTATAAACTACATGAGCTAATGCTCAATAAGTAAACATCATGCATGGCAAGAGTATGATATGAAATCTCATGCAACTCATCCCTAAGAAATGATGTTATAAATGTGTCAAATTTGAGTACTCATAAATCAAAGAGTTTTTTTTCAAAATCACTTCATTTAATTGGGCCCTTGGCCCACCTACTATATACCGGAAAGAGCTCTGCACAATATCAATAATTAAATGGACATAAATAAATTAACTTAGTCTAGAGGCCATCTCTTGGGATCACTAGAGATCCACCCTCTGTCTTCCCCTATGATCCGCTAGAAGTCTTCCCACCAGTAGAGTCAATAAGGGCACAGTCAAATGGTCTACTCTCTCGTGACCACCAGAGGTACACCATCTATCAACCCCTACGATCCTCCGAGAAGTAACACTCGTGGCACCACAAAATCTCACATAAGCATGTCTTGCATGCCTCAGTACACTAGTAGTGGCCAACCAAAATATTTTCTTTCTAAAAATCATGTCTCAAATCATATCGTGCATGCAAGAACTTGAACTATACTCATATGCCATGCATGCACATGTAAATGCTCATGAATGGTATGTTCAATATGAAATGCAAGTCATCTTGCTCTTAATCTGTTTCAAGAGTCATAAAACTCTTAAGGTACATACTATACTTGTCATCCAATCAATTTAAATATCATCAACATATTAGGTATAAATGCTTTAAGACATACTATGTTCATGCATTGTAGTTGTAAATGGATCTTTACTTTACTTTCACTTAGTTCATGTCTAGGTTAATTAGTGTTCCTCCACAACCTTAGATGTGGAATAATTTGTAAAAATATATTATATGAATCAAAATCCTTAATTGGCAATTTTACTACTCCTAATATCATACAAACACCTTGAATCTTAAATTAATTAGGTAACAATCAAACATTGCAACTTAGAAGCTAAAACTTTATAAAATATCCTAAATAACTTAATTTCCCATCTTAATGTGTGTTAAGATCACCTAATTGATGTGTTATAACTCTTATAACAAGCCCTTGAATAACAAAAATCAATTACACCATAGATATGTTGTAACAAGTAAAATGGGACAGATTTTTACCTTCTAATTGCTGCCACATTCGGTTTCATAGATATTTTGACATCCTTAGGAATATTTATTCACTCTCAAATTTTTACCACACTTAGAAAACATATAGAAAAATATAACCATGCTATAAAGTTTCCAAAATGCACGAGTTTAGGTCCCCTAATTCAGTCCCCTTCATAGCACACAAGAACATATATACTTACTTCGGCAGTTTTGAGTGTTTCTTCAATATCTTGCCCTATTTCAATTTCTAACTGATGAAAATTTATTCCAATACTCTTAACTCATATATGAACATGTATATGATGATACCTACATGTTTTATTCAACATACCATATACTTTTGAAGCCTAAAACACAACAATACAGCAAGGTGATAGTTTCTAGTACAAGTGTTTTCTATCAAATATTTGCAACCAAAAACCTTTTCTTTGAGCACCAAAGCCTGTATAATAACATCCAAACACATTTATAAATAATATTCAAAGCTTAATAAGCCAATACACTTAAAATAAATCTGAAACTCATGCTAAACCCGTAGGTTAAGCTCACCTTGCACAGTTTTCTACTTTTGCTTGTTTTGCCTCCTTTTTCAGTTGGAATCACTTAGGACCTATTTAGAGAGACTTTTCTTTATCTTTGGAAGCTGAAATAGTGAAGAAGAAGGTTCAAGTCGTGGTTGTTAGTTTAAGAGTGAACAATAGGTTGAGGTGCTAGCTTGAAAAGTCTAAGCATGAGGTGGTATAAGTTTGAGGTGGCATATAGTGGTAAAATCTGATTTTCTCCCTTATCTTGCAGCTCTAATCTTGTGTGTATCACCTATTCTTATTTGGTTGCAACCTATCTTAGTCACCATTCATTCCCATAGGTAATTCCTATGTCCGTTCATTCGATCTCCAAACCGGTTGACATTTGATTCTTAAATAATTATCTAGTTTGCATTTCTAAAATTATATACACATATGGACCTTGTATTATGAAACTTAAATCACATTATATATGTCCAATATCTCAAGTATGTTAATCCATGGATGTATACTTTTAAAACATCCTGATCTAATTAAATTGAATCATATACACTTACTAGTAACACCTTTAACACTTTCAAAATTATATCATATAACTTATAAATATCCAATATATTGACCAATCTATTCTTTTTCTTATTTAAGTATAGAATTACTTAATTACATTATATGATCTCAACCACTAACACCATGTGATAGCATTAGAAATCTAATGATTAAGAATGTTATATATTAGCATATAAGTGGCATGTAATACATGAATCATATTGGTCAAGTGAGTAGTGTGAGGCTTGGGTATTACAGATTATTAGTCGAAAGCCTAATTACTCAATAACTGTGATTTCATTTTAAGTTTTAATGACTCATGATGAGTCATTAGAAAACCCCAGTCTAACATTCATCCTACCTTGGCCAAAGACTTTTAGGTTATGAACTGTGAAAACGTAGGAAATTCATTTGTTATGCCAGACAAGTGACGGATCCTTCATTGGCTACTCATTAACCTCCATACATATCAATGCAACATCTAACGTATCCCCTTTGTGATTGTCAAGAAATTAGAAGATACATCAACTTGGAACATGATATGCACAAGGCTACCATAGTACCTCAAGTCTAAGGACTAATCGTGTACTATTATAATATAAAAATTCTTATTTCAACAAACAAGTTTCCAATTAAAAATTTCTAGTGGGTCTGTTTAGTGTACTTGTTCCTTAACAATCACTCGTATACATGCACTAGCATAACCACGCCAATGTCCATAGAGCGAGATATTATTCTCATGTGATCATGCATCGTATGCGTAAGTCTATTGGGCTATTCGATGTCCCATCTCAAAAAGTCATGAACGCAAAACTAATTTAAGACTAAAGCTATAGAGGTAAATTCCTTGATCACCATCATATTAAGTTTGGTCTTGGGACTTTATCTAATTATAATAAGTAATATAAAATAAAGTAATTTGCCTATTTTATTAATATGATTTGAAAAAGATTGTTTCTACAAATAGGGACTACTCTAACAATAAGGACTTACATCTAATTTTTTAATGGTGAATTTAAAATATAGATTTCTAATTTATGATAATAACATGAATAAGAATGATTTTAGAAGTGTGTAGAGATAATCAGATCACTTGGCTCTTCGGGCACTACTCTAACAATCTCCCACTTTCTTTACAGACAATTGCCCTTATATTAAGACTCGTCTTCCTGAGATGCCCTTCAAATACTTTCTTAAGGGTTCAATCAGTGGGTTTATTATGTTTTCTACTGAGGGAACTCATTCTGCTTCGATGTTTTCTTTTCAAAATTTGATGGTATTGGCTTTTATATTTGCTTAGCACTAATGAAGAGACCTTGGCTTTTTTGCTTGCATAATAGCCCTATTGTTATTGCAGTACTCTAGTACTTAATCAAACAATAACTAGGACTACATCCAATACTTGATAAAGCTCTACATCCACATAATATTTTTTTACAGCATCTCATGCTATGTTGTATTCAACCTTGGTGGAGGAATCTATAGTTATTTCAAGCTTTGAACACTTTTCATTTAACCATCCCATCATTTATGATGAACATAAATCTAGACATAGATTTTGAGTCATCTACATCGGACTAAAAGCTAGATTAAGTATTCTAGCTTCAATTCTCCACAACTGTACTCTAAAAAGACATCATTTGTGCTTTGTAAGTACTTAAGAATCGCCTCTGTGGCTTTCTAATGCTCTTTCTCTGGATAGGATTGATATCTACTTATAACACTCGTAATTTCTGTTATGTCATGTCTCATACATAAATTTTACATATTTTATGCTTTCTATTGAGGGTGCATAAAGTATGTGAGTCAATGTTTTTCTTTCTTCCAAAAGTCTTTGGGGACATAGACTTGAAAATAGAAATCCTTTGACTCATAAGAAAGAATCTCCTCTTGGATTCTTTATTGGTAAACCCTTTTAGCATCTATGTACATTAATTTGGGATATTCCAAGCAACCTCTTAGATCTCAATAAATCTGGATCCCCAACCTCTAGGATACAACTCTCAAATCCTTTCACAGAAAACTTGGTAGACAAAAAGCCTCAGTTGACTATAATATTCCTACATCATCCCTATTAGTGGAATGTCATCATTGTAAAATACAACAAACATCACCTTGATCCCACTAACCTTCTTATATACACTTGGTTCATTCACATTTCTAAGGGAAATAAGTAATTTGATTTTCTCAATGAATGGAGTGTTTCAACTTTAGGAAGCTTGTTTTGAGTCGATAAGCTTTCAAATTTTTTTGCTTGCTTTCTTTGGATATAAAGGCTTTAGGCTGCTTTATAGAGATATATTCCTCAATATCCTTATTAAGGAAAGTTGATCCTCATATCTAATTTATCATATCCTATGGTCACAATACGCGAATATAACTAGAAAAATCCAAAATGGACTTTAGCATCCATCTGCCAAAAGATTTCCTCCATAGTTAACACCTTCACTTTCAGGATAACCTTTTTACTACCAGTTGTGTCTTATGAGTCACCATCTCCCCATGTTCTCGAATTTTAAGTTTATAGATTCAATTACAGCCAATAAGAACTATTTTCTCTATTGGGTCTACTATTGTCAATATATTATTGGAGTATATGCAATCTATTTTAGATTGCATGGCATTTCTCCACCTTCTAGAATTGAGGCCATGCATTATTACTCCTTAATTCCTTGGATCAATATCTAAAGAGAGATTATCCTTGTTGCTCTCTAGCAAGAGGCCTTTACCTTATATAAGTAACCTCGAGATCCTTTCTATATCTCTTTTGGTAGTTGTAGACTAGAAGTTAGTAATTTGTTCATGTACCATTTGCCTTTTGTGAGGCAAACTATGATTCTTGAACTTTTTCAAGTCCTATGATCCATCTATTTCTATCCAATAAAAATTCATTCTTATCAAGAAAATGACATTCGTCAAAACAAACACCATTTGTTCTGAGGGGTCATAGAACTTGTATCTAATGGACTCCTCTAGATACGTTATAAACTTGTATAAGTTGGGTCTTGCATCCAACATACCTCCTACTAGTTATTTTAAAGAAGCAGAACACCCCATAACCTTAGGTATTTAATATTTGGGGTCACACTATATTTCAGATAATGTTTTGGAGACTGACTTAGATAGCATTATTAATTAATAAAAATGTCATCAATTCTAGGGTGTACCTCACAATGATGGAGTGAAACTCATCATGGATTCACTTAAAGAAAATCTGATGCTCTATTGGATAATCAAAAGAGAACACCACCTAAGTATTCATTGCCTTAATAAAGATAAAGGACAGTAATACTTTGACCAGTTTGATTATCTAATCGTAATATTTTTGAATATTCAGGATAGAATTTGGGGTTGAATAGATCATTATGAATGTAATGATATTAGTTAAGAACTATGGAACATTTCCATCTTTTGATTTTTCAATAAAAATCATCTTTATTCAATAGAGATGTTATTTCAACTAGTGTTTGATACTAAATCAAATATTTAATGCTACCCTAATTATATTTAGAGCTAAGTGAATTATTCCTATAGCCAATAAAGTAATCTTTGCTCTGCATGCAAGCTTAAAGATTGACCTCTATCTTAGTCTCTTTCTTCTTGTCATCCTTTACAACCCTTGGCAGAGATGAGATCATATTCGGTATCCAATACCTAAGAAGAATTATCAATCATAATGGTTAACTACGACAAAGTGAGATTAGAACCCTTTCAAATTTAATTAATGAAGACAATACTTGCACTTCCTCTTTATTTGCCCCAGCCTTGCCTTAATGGTGACAGACTTCTATCTTATCTGAATTAATTCTCTAGTGTTGCCTTATTTTATCTCTCAAACCTTTTGTTATACCTTCTCTTTGATCGTCTGTCCTAGAGTAAGAGGAACCAATAGGAAAAATAGGCTTTTATGGTTAGATTCTCCTATAATATTTATGGGAAAACCTTCTGTAACAATTGTAGTGGGCTCTTCTAAAACATTTGAAGAATATGCGTCCACAACCTTTGTAGGAGGTACTTCTATAACTTTTGTGGGAGCCTTTCTACAAACCTTTGTAGATGTCCTCTAACACACTTATGATGTTTTAAATTCAATAACCATTCTAAAATTCAAAAACCATCCAAATAGATTGGGAAGTGAGTTTGTTTGTGTGTCTAGACTAGGTTAACTGGTTTTTACTAGCGATAATTATTATCCTATTCGAGGAAGAAAATCAAGCATTTGTTTTATTAATATTCATTTATAATTTGGTCTTTAATATTAATTGTCTCCTACCATTATATTTGAATTCCATCGTCCTCATAACACAATAACAATTGCATTTTCATGCAATCCTCAAGATATTTTACCTTACCTCTTTCATATATCCTAATTTTGTAAGCCTATATGGTACTAAGTGTCAAGCATTACTCATCAAGAATCCATGTGAATAAGACAACAAAAATATCCCATGACTCGTGGCTAACATTTTAGCCCTCTTACCCTATGGGCATCTCTATGCTAGTAGTGATCATAACTTACCCTCACTTAGAACATCTCACAACTTGTGGCCAACAAACTAAGTCTAATTATGTTTCACATGTCAACTACTATTGATGGAAGGCATGGACGATTGGGTCCAACCCAATATTGTCCATATACACTCTTGATATAAAACCATTTAAGGTTTTTATACTTGAAATAGTTTCAAGTGAGGGAAATGCATGGGTTTGTTTGTTATGCAAAGTCTCATCTTATGATTATCTTGTTTAATACTATCTATCCTACTGATGACAAGAAAATGAAACATCATAAGACATACATTAAACAATCACTACATGTATCTATATACTCTAAGATAAATGATTATTCAAGGGCCTTTAATCCTATACAATTCACTCAAGCCAAAGTGGATCAAGGTTAATCTAAGGATGATAATTAAAATACAAATAGACCTATGTATTACATAAATGTATAATATACCATACATTCATTGGCCTTTATTTTTTTCTTTTCTTTGTCTTCATTCTATCTACCTATAATGTCCATCAAATTACAAAAAGATAAACCTTCCGCCTAATTCTACTCTCATTTTTTTATAAAACTACAAGAAACCTTGAAACAACTCCAAGGAAAGGTACATAGGAGGGAGATAGAAATATTTTCTGAATAAAAACCACAAAAATGTGAGACTCATAGGCCTTATTTTAATTAAACTAAATAGTAAGTAAGCATGCATAAAATTAAACCAATCACATTATTCCAGAATTCATGATCATCCATCCAACATGCTAAACATAAATCATCACTTGATAATGAAAGCATGTAAATTTACCGATTACATTACGTGCAATTTGTTTTTAATTTAGGATCAAAACTCTTGGTTTTCCTTAAAAATAATTTTTCCTAAAATTAACATCTAATTTTAATTTTGGAAAACTTAATTTTCGTGCAATGTTTGCTCGTCAAAATGAAATTGGCATAAGCCTCAAACTTATACCCTTTTGCCATTTTTCTTATCAACACCTTAAGGTCTTTGTGAAATCTTAATTGATTGATCAAGAATGCTTCATTTCTAGATCATATTGAGCAATCTTGAAAAACTTAATCAAGAAACTAACTTTCTTGATATTGTTATTACTGGGTTACCAAAACCATGGGACCCATAACGTAGTGGAAAATAAAATTTTAAAACATGCATCACATATATAATTTAATATCTCAGGTTCAAAACATTGATCGGTTATAACTAAAACAAATTGATACCCAAAAATATAAATTAGACTTTAACTTAGTGCTACTATTTGATGAATAGGATGTTGAAACGACTCAATCCATTGGCCCTTAAGAACTCTTCAAATCCAAAACACCGTATATAGAGATTGAATTCACCAAGACCCCCAAATGTTGATCCTCTAAGTGTATATCCATACCTCAGATACCCACTCACACTAAAGCCTATACTAGTAAGCTTGTATTCGATAATTCATACCTAAGGTGTTGTATGGGTTCATGGAATAAAATAAGTCACAATCTATTTGGGTGTTTGATCAACTCTTAATTCAACATAATACTAGGAGAAAAGCAAGAAACAATTTTCTTGTGTTTGTGTAAGAGGGCCGAAAATCCACATATATTAAGCTTGTAATTTTTGACCCCTATGGGGCTTTAAATAACTCCCATAGTTTACTCTATGTGGGACACTTTCCCAGTCCAACTTAGATTCCAAGAGGCAACTCTTTGATCCGTTTCCAAGTCCAACTTAGATTTAGATGGTAAGTCTTTAATTCCAAATTAAAGATATATGGTAAGTCTTTGATCCCAAGTTAAAGACTTAAGGTAAGTGTTTGACTCCAAGTCTATGACTTAAGATAAGTCTTTAATTAAAATCAAAGACTTAATTTCCTAATCCTCGTGGGTTTCCTACAAGCCCACACCCAATGGG
Source organism: Paulownia fortunei (assembly GCA_019321725.1). NCBI lineage: Eukaryota > Viridiplantae > Streptophyta > Magnoliopsida > Lamiales > Paulowniaceae > Paulownia > Paulownia fortunei. The sequence continues at coordinate 8,452,507 of CM033115.1, read as the reverse complement.
CCATGATCCAATATTTATTAGATCCAATTTAACTGATTTAATCAATTAGATTAATCCATTTAATAAATTATAAAGGCCCATAATAATAAATTATTCCAAATAATTAATTACTTATTCCATGATGGGCCATCTAATCTAATTAGGTTATTCAATTAAATTAATTCAACACTTGAATTAATTACATCTTATTTAATTAATAATATTGGTTAAACATAATCCAAGTCCTGAATTAATTACTTAGGTAAAAAATGAGCTTCTCCAAATAAGTATGCGATGTGTAGGTTTACCCACATACTAGTAGTGGCCTCATAAGACTTTATTGAAGAATTAATGCTTTAATTATTCTTGATTAATTAATCAAATTAACTATTCATCCTCGAATTAACCCATTAATATCAAGAACTTTACCAATCATAGTTAGCGTCCAACAATAACCTATGAAGACCTAGACATAAGTAAAGGTGGCGAACCCTTCCTATTACAAATACCGTAAAAGACTGGTTATTCTATTAACTAATCTCCCGATTGAGCCTAGAGTGTAGATTATTAGTCGGAACCCTAATTGTTCAATTTCATGAAACCATTCCTAGTATATCTGTTCATTGATGCTAATTAGGAAACTCATTTTCTAATTACTCATCCTAAACATGGACATAAATTTTAGAATCAAGTATCGTGGAAATCATAGGAGATTCACCTATTCTATTATATATGTGATGGATCCTTTGTTGGTTAATAATTAATCTCCATAAATGATGATAATGCGCCCAAAATATCTCCGTTGTGATTTTCAAGTAATCAGAGCATAAATCAAAGTACACCATGTCAAGTATGAGATTACAATGGTGCCTTGAGTCATAGGACTCTATTATGCACTATCATAACAATTGAAAACTTTGCATTCAACGATCATATTTCCTTGGGAATTTCTAGTAGGGTATGTAATACCCAAGTCTCATGCTACTTACTTGCCCAATATCATTCATGCATATTCATATATTGATTGTATTGACACTAACATGAAATCATTCATTTCATCTTGTAAAGGAATTTAATTGTTAAACTTTTATAACTCTCGTATGATGTTAGTGGTCAACATTAAAATAACTTAGGTGATCAAATCTATATCGAGATACGGAGGAAAATTTGGTTGATCATATGTTGAATATTCATAGGGCCCATGTTATAATTTTAGAACTGTGGAAGATGTTACTAATAAGCTTACGTGATTTGATTCGGTTTTGATAATTTTCATTCTTAGGGAATTAGACATGATATCCTATAATTGAAACATGACATTAAATGGTCTATATGTTCATAAAACTATCAAAGTGTAATCTTTAAAATCGTGCAACAATCTATTGTCAATCAGTTTAGAAATGGAATGGTTGGTTAGGAAATTAGTGTTGGAAATATTTATAAGATTTTATGATGATTAAAATAGGTTGTAATGAGATGAATAAATGTGGAGAACACCTAATTTTTCTTGCAAAGGTGAGTGTAAAATCATTTTTTTACTACAAGACAACATCTCAAGCTCTTGCCACCTCAATCTACCACCTATTGTTTGTCTTCCTTCTAAGTGAGAAAGCCATGAGCCAAACCATTTTAGAAACTATTTCACCTTACAAAACTTTGTCTTAAAATTTCAATTTTGTTTCTAAGTGATTCCAAGTGAAAGAGAAGGCAAAGGAAGCAGAGGGAAGTGCTAATTCACAACTGGAGGCTGAAATTATGTATATGTGAGCTTAAGTCATACATTTGGCATAACTTTTTATATTTTTTTAAGGTTTTACGTAAAGATCCATTTGCAACTACAATATATAGACATAGTATGTTTTGTTGTATTTGTATGAAATGTGATGATGCTGATTGGAGAGGTATGAAAACAAGTAGATTATGCACCTCATGATATTAAAAATGCTTGAAAGATGTTTAGAACAAATGGCTTGCATTTATACCATTCATGAGCATTTGTACATGCATGCATGACATATGAGCAAAACCAAGATTTTGGCATGCGCGACATACTTTGAGAAAGAAATTGCATTACAAAGATGTTTTATTGACTATTGCTAGTGCATTGAGGCATGTTTATGTGATATTTTGGGCTGCAAGTGGGATACTTCTCAGGGGATCATAGGGGAAGACAAGAAGTGAACCTCTAGTGATCACGGGAGGATGGTCCACTTGACTATGTATTTATTATGATTAACACGGTGAGTGGGATACTTCTCAAAGGATCATAGAGGAAGACAGAAGGTGGACCTCTGGTAGCCATGAAAAATGGTCCACTCGAATATGTTAATTCAAGATTGACGATTTGATTAATGATGTTACACAGAGATTTTTCTAGTACGTAGTAGGTGGGCCAAGCGCCCTATGAAAAAAAGTGATTTTGAGTGAAATACTTTGATTTATGAGTACTCAAATAAGATATATTTCTGGCATGATATCTTGGAAATACATTACATCATAATCATATCATGTTTTTGGCATGCATGACTTTTACTTATTAGGCATTAACTCACGTAGTTCATGTATTGAATATAAGCATGGTGAGTCATGAGCTCTCTAATTTACTTAACTGGATAATGGAGCTCCTATACATTTTCAAAGATCACTATACATAGATGATGACCTATTAGGATATTTTGTGGGCTATTATTAGGATCTTAAGTTTTGTTGTATTGTATATAACTTTTGAAAACTTATAGTAAATAAAGCTAAGTGTGGGATAATTATGATGGATATTATGGTTACACAAACTGTTGTTTCTTTATATATAGGGCTTCTAGTTCAAAAAATAAAATAATATGCACACAAATTTATATTACCTTATCAATATTATTTCTATGTATATGTATGTACATTTACAGGGGTGTGAAAGGGTAGTTTAGTGTACTTGTTTTCCAAAAAGCACCGTCATATATGCACTAGTGTCACAACACCATGTCTATGGTAATAGGTACCCTCTCTACAAGCATGCATCATATGCGCAAGTCTTATTGGGCTAGTCAATATCCTATCTCAAAAAGCCCTCAACTTGGAATGAGTTTAAGACCATGATTGTAGAGGCATGTTCCATGATCGCCATCCTATGCGGGACCATGCTCGGCAGTCATATGTGATCTAGGGATTTCATCTAATTCTAGTAACATGAATTTAAGATGAACATTACCATTGCTAATTGAAAAAGATTGTTTATTACAATAGTATACAAAAGGCAATTAATTCATTTGTTGGGCATTACTCTAACAATCTCCTACTTGTCCTAAAGTCAATTGCCCATGTGTTTGAGGCCCATCTTCTTAATATGTCCTTCAAACACTCACTATGCTACGGGTTTGTTATTGGATCTGCTTGTTTTTAGTTGAGGCAACTCTCTCCACTTTGATATTGCCTCTACCAACGATCTCTTGAATCAGATAGTATTGCCTTATGATGTACTTGGATCTTTGATGAGAACTTAGCTCCTTTCTTGTGTAATTACCCTATTGTTATCATAATACAAAAGTACTAGATGAAGAAACATAACGATAGCTAACTTTTGAATGAAGTTTCATATCTAAATTACCTCATTTGCAGCATCACATTAATAAGTGTATTTTTACATGTTTTATATAAATTTCTTTATCTCTTCCTTGACTATTTCTTGTTAATATTAGGTTTTTATTAATAAATTATCTATGATAGGATTTTGGGAGTGAAGAGATCGAAATGAGCCAAAATGGAGTTTAAACAAGCAATTTTGGGCCAAATTTCCTTGTCTTGGTGCTACTACGGCAGTGTTTGTATTTTGATCATAAGTTTATGCTCTGAAGCCTTATTGACCTTATTCTTGATTCATTTTGAAAAATAATAGAAAGGATACAACTTTCATATTGACAACTATGCCCAATTAAATTGATTTCAAATGAAAAAATGGGTTAAAGAATTTGAAGTGCACTGAAACTTATAGATGTGGCAGTCTTTGTATTGTTGGCCTAACTTTCTCCAAAAATGCGATATTAAGTTGATTCATGCATTTATACAAATCCAACAAATAAGGCTACAATGTGTATAAAGATACCAAAACTAATTCATTAGAGAAAAAGGTCAAAATTAATTTCAAGATACTGAATAGAGCATAATTGAGTTTGTGGCAACATGTGTGGCAGAATGTTCAGCCCCAGAGCGCCGAAATCTCTCGCTGCAACTCCACTTCATGACAGCAATAATAAAAATATCAAATATCAAATTTTAAAACACAATTTTGGTGGGAATATCTTAGATTTGGATAAGGATATAAAAGGCCTAAAACCTTAAGACTGCAATATTCACATACAATAATTCTTAGATTCACACTTTGGGCCTTGGGCACCAAGAAAAGAGGAATAGAGAGGAAGCTTGGGGAAGAACACACTCCAATTGTTCATAAACTTCAGATTTGTTCTTCACTTTATGGATTCCTTGAACTCCTAAAATCTTTATTTTATTTTATTTTTCATTTAATTACACTAGGCTAGATTTACTATTAGCTTAAGGGTGATTTCAAAACCCTAGGCATGAATTTGTGTAACTAAAGTGTTTGAGTTATTCCTTACTTGTCCAATTCAGATTGTTTACGTTCTTTTATGATTAATCTCTTCATGGTGTTCTTGTTTTATTTTGGTGCTCAACCAAGCAGGGCTTGAGAATTGCCTACAACTAGATTAAAAATCATAATTGATAATTATCTTTAATTACTAATCATTAGTAGTAAATTATGATTAATGATTATGGGTTATTTTCATTAATTGCAATGAAGAACATAACCTAAGTTGAACAAACTAAGCTTGTGTTTTTGTTGCTTTGATCAACCTATCCTTTTAATTTTAATGTTTCCATTGAATTAAGTCTATAGAGTTTGTTCTCAGTTGTTTGATGGTAAGGGAATTAGGTGGAGAGCTTATTCTACCTAATAGCAAACTAAGGAAAGATTAGGATAACAGAGCTTAATGTTATCTATAGTTGGTAATGTTAATGGAAACTTTTGGGATAATATTGGTGTTAATTTACAATTCATTTTCTAGTGATGACGAATAAAACCTTAACCAAACCTTTATCAATCTTGTGTTCATTTATTTAATTCTCATTCTTAGAATTGCAGTTTAGTTTTTTTTTACAATTTAATTAATTGAATGAAAACCCCTTATTTGTCTTTGAGTTCACTTGTTGAGTCTTAGAGTCTTAGGTTGTTAATTAGTGAGTCGAGTCTTTAGTTATAAAGTCGATAATAAATTAATTAGCCTCACTCTTCCTAGGATCGACCCTTACTCATGATTGTACTTGTCAAAGAAAATTAGGTAGTAATGTTTAAATTTGGTAGCCTAACTACAACCGACCAAATTTTTTACGTTGTTGCTAGGGACTGAGCGTCTGAATAATTTTTTTATTTTGAATTTTTTATGCATACTTTATAACTTGAACCACTCTTAGACCACCTTTTTTAGGTGAGCATAGGTGAGAAAGAAACACCACAAGTTCAGCATTGCTAAAAAACTCACCCAAGTTTAAGATAAACTTATTCGGGTGCTTTAAGATCATAAGACAGTGATTAGATGGACGATACCAACATCGGCATATGTTGATGAGTAAAAAAGAAGGCTTTATCGGGCTGAGGACTCTAAACTAAGCATTTATTAAGAGGCAACCCAATCTCACCGTCATATATTTGATCTCTCTAATTCTCATTCTCTTTTCTTTCCATCCATTTTATTTTATTTAATTCTTTTATTTTGCTTTATATTGTGTTATTCCAATCCAACCCCATTGCATTTAGTTCTTTATGTTGGTAGCCTAGGCTTACACTGAGGACACTGTAAGGATTAAGTGAGGCAGAAAGGATATAGGAATTAAACTTTTTGAATTTTTAGACTTAGATTTTACTTTGTTTTGCTTTCTTTATGTCTAGATTTTAATGTTTGAGTCCTATATGTTCTTCCAACTTCTATGATGCGAATCGAGCATGAATGATATGGTTGTGTTTGATGATAGGTGTTGTTTTGGACCTTGATGTTATTCTTTGTTTGATATAGTTTTTGTAATGATTATACTCAACTTTTTTTGCACAAATAGCTATGTTCCTTGGTATGGGGACAAGCATGTTAAATAGGTAGTTCTTATACCCATATATTTAATTATCACTTGGGTTTCAACATATAGGGGTTGAGTATAGGAGCTCTTTCGGAGGTCTGTCGAGTTGAACAAGTGATTAAGCATCATTTGGAACTTGATTAAGGCACTAAGATTTCTAGAACTGAGAGAACATTCTATATAGTGAGTTGAGTTTTTCATTGAATAAACCTTTTCTTTAGTAACCATATCTTCTTTTGTAGCCTAAAAACACTATTATCCTTTCCTTATTTGGAAAATGAATTGAAGCTTGAGAGACAAAATTCATTCACAAGGTGAGTTCGCAAAAGAAATCTAGGTTGGAATAGAAAATAAGTATATAACAGTCCAAAAAAAGAAGGAAAAAGGGGGAAAATTGAAAACAATGCATGAAAAAAGAAAAGAAAAGAAAAAGAGAGGTAAAAGAAAATTTATGTTAAAAACAATAAAAAGAAAAAAGTTGGAAGGCATTGAAATATTATGAGCTGCAACTAAAGTTTAGAATATTTGCAAAGCTATTTAGAATGATAAAGAAGATACCAACAAAATGACAATAGGCCCCACTGTTAGACTTGTGGATTATGAGGATCACTCATTGATGAGATCTCAATGTCTAAAATGCCATGAAGTTTTAAGAAACTTTATTGCATCATATTCTTTTCTTTCTTACCACATCACTACCCCCTGACCCTATTATAATCTTTGATAAAAACCTTTTGATTTCATGTGGTGCCTTCGTTTTAGTGAAGAATTGTACCAAAGGAGAAGCCTATAATGTTCAACTCTTTCAAAAGCAAACGAGTGAAGGTTTTTGTGAGGATTTATGGGAATTAACTTATTTAAAACATGCATAGATTCATCACTATTGAAATTGCTATTTATGTTCACACTTGATTATAACTATTGTGGAAATGTATTTGCTTTTAAAAGACTAAGGGTTCAATTCAATTCTTGTTTAATTTCATTTATGTATTCACTTGGTGCTCCCTAAGATTAATAGAGCGACATAAGAATGATGTTAGGAAACTAATATAAGCCTGACGACAGTATAACATCAGCAACATGATGCCAGCATGACATCATAATCTAGAAGGAATGGATAACATCAGCGATGATGACAGCCCTAAAACATCTGGTAGTAATGATGCAAGCCATGATGTTAGCAAAGAACAACTGTCCCAACAGCATATGGCAAAGAATAACTTTACTTTATTAAAGTAAAGAATATGCACTATAGGAAAGTGACGTATAGGTCACGCGTCTATAAAGGTATGGTCCTCAGGCCACGCGTCAATAACTTTAGAAAAAGAAAGGGCAATAAATATACTAGTGTAGGTTATTTTTAATCAACGCATCTTGATTTTTCTTTTTGTCAGCGTCAACCTATTAAATGGGTTTGGAGTCCGGGACTCATGTTGGTGACCCTCACCTATAAATATGCCAGTCCCTTATACTTTTGGATCATCGATCAAGAGAGTAAATAAGAGAACTATTCTTTCAATAAGCTTCCGCTCACTATCTTCAGTAAATAAAAGCTTTTCTTTCCTACAAATGTCTCCAAAAAACCTAAACACCCCCACAAAATAATCTGGTATCAGAGCCTGAAAAGGTTCCGCACCAAGAAATAGTAGAAGGAATACACCATTTCTAAACAACCTTCCCTTCAGGGAGGGAAAAACCCTTTAATAGTTTAAACCTATACATTAAAGTTTAATTAGATAATTTTTCCCTACCTAAACCTCTTATATCTTCAAAGAAATAAGCACTTGAAAGACTCAAACTGGTAAAAGACCGAAAGAAGCCTATTTTAAGCCTTCTGGAGAAAGAAAGGCCATTTTCAAGGAGAGTACGAGTGAACCAAAAGAGAAAGATCAAGATGGCATCCTTCAACCAAAGAAAAGACAGAGGCAATGAGAAATTAGAGGTAAACATTATCTTCTTAAACTTCTAGGAATAGATCATAAACTGAATAAAGGCTGAGTACCCCATAACCCATATAAGTGTTACATCTGTTTTAGTTTTATGATACATTTTCAAGATCTTGCTAATACTTTGTTTGAAATAGATTATAGTAATATAGAACAACAGTTTTGGTTCAAAATAATAGCCACACTAGTTGATGGTAACTTTACTGAATACCACCACTATGTAGAAAGTGCTACTATAGAGTTTAAAACTAATAATGGCGAAAAAAGTAGTAAATACATATTACCTCAAACATGGGTACATCTTACGATTAAACTTTATAACAGCCGAAAATGGAAGTATGACCATTGGAAAAAAATAAATAGAAAATTTTCAGTTGTCCCCACTGATAAATCAAAGTTTGTGCTATGTAAGCATGGTGGAAACCCCCCTTTTAAAAAACCAACACATAACTTCTTAACCCAAGAAGAAGAAGAAACAAATTTTGAAATAGAAGAATATAATATATTTGAACAATATATTAAACAACAAGTCTTTAACACAGAACCACCAGCTTATAATAAAACAAAACTTGAAAAGCTAATTCACTTAGTAGAAAAAACCTAAATAATAGGAGAAGATCCAACTAAACATTAGGAAAGAAACAAAATAGTTTGTAAACTAGAAATAATAAATACTGAATTAGAAATAATAGGAAAAGATATAAATATAGTCCACAAGACAAGAAAGAATTTGAAGAACAAAGTAAAGAATGAAAGAACTTGAAAATAATAAGAAATAGTTATTGTCCTCACAAAAGTGCAGCCTTTATGGTTAGAAACCATTCAAAAGAAAAAAGAGGAAAAGCGAGAATGGTCATAAATTACAAAATGTTAAACAACATTACTAGAAAAATGGAATATAGTTTTCCAAATAAAGATATTTTAATAGATAAAATCCAAAATAAAAAAATCTTAACTAAATTCGACTGTAAGTCAAGATACTGATAGGTAAGAATGGCTGAAGAATCAATACCATGGACTACCTTTACAGGCCCTAAAAGAGGACATTGTGAATGGTTAGTCATGCCATTTCGTCTTAAAAATGCCCCTGCAATATTTTAGAAAAAGATGGATAATATATTCAAATACTTAGAATATTATCTTATTTACATAGATGATATCCTAGTTTTTAGCAATAGCAAAGATGAACATTTTTATCACCTTGAAACAGTTTTTAAAAGGTTCATTGAACATGGATAGTCATTTCTAAAAAGAAAATGGAATTATTTAAAGAATATATAGAATTCCTTGGACATGCCATAGGCAAAGGAACTATAAAATTACAACCACATTTGTAATAAAGATTTTATAATTTCCAAAACAATTGGAAGAAACAAAACAACTCCAACAATTCTTAGGATTGTTGAATATTGCTAGAATGTATATAAAATATCTTGGAAGACTTGTAGGACCACTTTGCCAGAAAACAAGAAAAAGAGGGCAAAAGTACTTCAACAAATCAAACATCGAGCTGGTAAGAAAAATAAAAGAACAAGTTAAAAATCTTCCTAATTTAAAATTACCATTAGAATCTAAATATAAGATAATTGTTAGTAAAACCAAAAAAATGCTCTCCCAAAAATGAAGAAAAAAATTCAAGATACGCTAGTGGAATCTTTAAAAATAAAACTATAACTTCAATAGAATGCAAAATTGAAGGAATAATTTATGCTCTAGAAAAATTCAAAATCTATCTAAGAAAACCATTTACAGTAAGAACGGACTGTGAGGCTTTTGTAAGACTTTATAAGTATAATGGTGAAAGAAAAACTAGTGTCCGTAGATGGTTAAGATTTATCTATATAGTGAAATGGGTATGAAATAACATTTGAACATATCAAGGGAGAAAAGAATGTTATTTTCAATTTTCTTTCTCGACAAACTAATATGTTGTTCTAAGCAAGTCACAAGAACAGATGAAGAAGAAAAACAAATTGGCTCCAGAATATTGTTTGGACCAATAATGCTAAACAAATATTCTAAAGACTCTAAATGGTTCTCTATAAACCAATTTAATAGGATTCTTGAACCTATGGTTCAACATGCCCTAAACAACCTGTTCAAAGCAGGAACAACAAATAACAAGACTCATTTTTTTAGAATCCTGAATGCCTTGGCCTACTAGTTTGGTAAAGTGCCAAAACAATACTTTCTCATTATACGAGAGAAACAACAGGGAATGTTCTAAACAAGATCGAAGGTCAAATCTTCGATAAGAGGTTACAACAAATCAGAGATCAAAATCTTTGATAATATTCAAGAGTTAATAGAGGAGGTAGCAAATATATTTGGAAAAACAAATATATATATATATATATATATTAAGCCTCCAATAAAAGAAAACATTCAAAAAGAAAAAGAAAAAAAAGTAAATAAGTCCAGTAGATAGAACAACAACCAACTGGAGAAGGGATGGAATACCAACAGGCCTTAGCAAAGGATATCACACATGACTTCTTTTTCTGCAGGCACTGTGAATCCATGGAAAACATGTTCAGGAAACTGAATAAAAGAATCAGAGAACTTGAGGAGAAAGACGAACAACTTGAAGAAGGAAATCAACTTCAAAGAAAAGAAGGAAGAGTAAGAGTGCTTAGAAATACGGAACAACAATACTTACAAGCTAGGCCCTTCTTCTACCCACAACTTTTCCTAAACATATTGCCAGATAAAATTAGATACATGATCTAGACAAAGATGGAAGAAAATTTCTACAAAGAGGCAAAAATGCTGGAAAACTTAGGAAGAGAAATTGCAGCATATCAAAAAAGGATCCCAAGCCTATAGGCAACAACACTACAAGAACTTATTAAAGAAGGAGAAACAACTGTTGAGTCTTTTGTGGTTCACAAAACAAATATTAGGATGAATATGTTTGAAGAATTTATCTATGGGGACATAAGAATCAACCCTTAAAAATTGATAAACTATGGTCTCTTAGAAAAAATAATTCTCCATAGAATCTCTAATTGCAGGTTCTTTGGAAGATAATGCATTAATTGAACTCGAGATACTGTTGATACCTCTAGGATGAGAAAATGGTGTCATCCCTGCTAAACATATTATCTGGGCAAGAAAATGGAGACCAAACGATGTTAATCATCCAACTTAGATAATAAACAAACTTTTTAAAGAATAGTTCGACACATAGAGGCATACAAAAGCACCTAAAACCAGGTGGAATGATTGGAGAAATGAAACATTACAGGATACTTCCTTTGGGATATGGATGACTACCAAGTCATCTATGTCGAAAATAAGCTCAAAGTCTGGGTAGAATATGAAGGACCTAGAATTGCAAGGCTCGATAAAAAGAAACTCAGACTCTGGGAAATTTTTTCAATACAACTAGAATCCTTTCATGAATTAACCCTAGAAAAAAGAAACCTTGACAATATAATAATTGACAACAAGATGGACGACTTAAACCATCAACATAATATCAGAGTTCAGCAGCAAAGCGTAGTGAATGGATAGAGTGACATCAACAAACTAACATAAGCCTAACGATAGTATAACATCAGCAACATGTCATCAACATAACACCAACATGTCATCATCATATGGAAGGAACGGATGTAGTGATGCAAGCCATAACATCAGCAAAGAACAGCTGTGTCGATAACATCTATCAGAGAATAACTTCACTTTATTAAAGTAAAGAATTTGTATTATAGGAAAGTGACCCTCAGGTCAGGCGTCTGTAAAGGTGTGGTCCTTAGGCCATATGTCAATAACTTTAGAAAAAGAAAGAGCAATAATTGTACTAGTATTGGTTACTTTTGACTGACGCGTCTTGATTTTTCTTTATGTCAGCATCAGCCTATTACATAGGTTTGGAGTTCAGGACTCATGTATATGACCCTCACCTATAAATAAACCAGTCCTTTATACCTTTGGATCATCGATCAAGCAAGTAAATAAGAGAACTATTCTCTCAATAAACTTCCACTCACTATCTTCAGTAAATAAAAGCTTTTCTTTCCTACAAATATCTCCAAAAAACCCAAACACCCACACAAAACAATCTTAGAAGCACTCATGAGACTGTAACTTGAATATGCTAAATGCAATGAAAGTGGATTCATTTTGCTTGTGTTTAAATCTTGTTTTGTGTGGATGAAGTTGATATGTGCATATTTTGACATGTTTTACTTCAATTCCATTATGTTTTCCTTCATTTATTATTGTTAATAATAGGTTCTTATTAATGCTTAATGTGTGATATGACTTTGGGAGTCAAGGGAGTGAAAATGAGCCAAAAATAGAGTTTAAACAAGTAATCTTGGGCTAAATTTCATTGTCGGCAGTACTACTACAGTAGTGTTTGTATTTTGCTCATAACTATCTACTCTAAAGCCCTATTGACCTGATTCTTAACTCATTAGGAAGTAGAGAGATAGAAATACTACTATCATGATGAAAAACTGAGCCTAGTTCAATTGATATTCAGGAGAAAAATTGAGATAAAGAGTTAGTAGTATACTGAAACTTTCAAATATGGTAGTCTTTGTATTATTGGCATAACTTTATCCAAAAATGTAATATTGAGCTAATTTAAACATCAACAAAAATCTAACAGATAGGCCTACAGTTCATATGTAGAACTAACATCTAATTCATTCAAGAAAAAAAGTCAAAAATTGATTGCAAAACATTGAGCAGAGTATAATAGAGTGCATGGCACCATGTGTGGTAGAATTTTTAGTATTGCAGCTCCATGAGGTCTTGCCATGGATCTAGTTGGTGAATTAAGAAAGAATGGTCATTGCTGTGCTGCTAGAATCTCAAGCCGTAGCTCCAGTTCATGATAACAAAAATATCAAATATCATGTTTTAGAACACGATTTTAATTGAAATCTCTTAGATTGGAGAATGATATAAAAGTCGCAAAACCCTAAGACTTCACACAATTACATACATCAATTATCAGTTTCACATTATGGGTCTTGGGCCCCATGAATAGAGGAATAAGGATGAAGCTTGGAGAAGAAGACACTTCAATTCTTCATCAACTTCAGACTTGTTCTTCACTTCTTAGATTCCCTTGAGCTCCTAATGTCTTTTATTTTATTTTTCATATTCTTTTCAATTATACTAGGCTAGATTTTCTATTTTGTTAAGGGTGATATGAAAACCCTATACATAAATTTATGTAATTAAAGTGTTTGATGTTATTCCCCACTTATCCAATTGAGATTGTTTAGATTCTTCCATGATTAATCTCTTCATGGTGTTTTTTTTATTTTATTTGGGTTTGCAACCAAGTAAGGCTTGAGAATTACCTACAACTGGATTAGAAATGTTGATTAGTAATTGTCTTGAGTTTCAATCATGAGTAGTAAATTATCATTAATGATTATGGGATATTTTTTGTTAATTGCAATGAATAACCTAATTAAGTTGAACAATTCGAGCTTGCATTTGTTGTTTAGATCAACCTATCTTTCTAGTTTCAATGCTTCTATTAAATTTAATCGAAAGAGCTTGTTCGAGATTGTTTAATGATTAGGAAATTAGGTAGAGAGCTTATTATATCTAATAAAAAACTAAAGATTAGGATACCAGAGCTTAATGTAATCCATGGTTGGTAATGTCAATGAAAACTTAGGGATAATATTGATGTTAATTCACAATTCATTATCTAGTGGTGGCGAATGAAACTTTAACCAAACATTTATCACTCTTGTGTTTATTTATTTAATTCTCATTCTTAGTATTCTAGTTTAGTTTACTTTCTGCAATTTAGTTAATTGAATCAAAACCCCTATTTATCTTTGAGTTCACTTGTTGAGTCTTAGTATCTTATGTTGTTAATTAATGAGTTGAGTCTTTTGTTATAGAGTTGATAATAAATTAATTAGCCTCAGTTGTGTGATCAACCCTCACTCATGATTATACTTGTCAAATAGTAATACAACCGACTATACATGCCATATTATACTCAGCCTCGGTAGTGGAATTTGTAGTCATCTCTTACTTGAAACACTTCCAGCTTACCATAGACTATTTAAGGTGAATATAAATCTGGACATCAACTTGTAATCGTCTATATTAGATTAGAAACTAGAATATCTAAAACTATCTAGTGTCTGCTCTCCAATGTTATAAATCAATATCATATCCTTAGTTCTTCATATGTACTTTAGGATATTCTTTATGGCAATCTAGTGTTGATAGCCTGGATTAGACTGATATCTACTTTTGACACTTAGAGCATATGTATATCGGGCCTAGTACATAGTATTGTGTATATAATACTTCATATGGTGGATACATAAGGTATGACATACATCTTTTCTCTTTCGTTTGGAGTCTTTGGGGATAGACTTTGAAAGTAAAATCCCATAACTTATCAGGAGGTATCCTCTTATGGGTTCCTCCATGCTAAACATCGTTAGCACTTTGTCTATGTACATAGATCAGGCAATCCTAGTAACCATCTAGATCTATCTCTGTAGTTTTGATCCCCAATATAAAAGATGCTTCTCCCAAATCCTTTATGGAGAATAGTGTAGATAACCAAGCCTTTATTAACTACAACATTCCTAGATTATTCCCAATGAGTAGGATGTTATCAACGTATACGGGCAAAAATATTATTGAGCACCTACTAACCTTCTTGTACGCGCGGTTTATCCGGACTCTTATGGAAATTAAATAATTTTATTACCTTGTCAAATCAAATATTCCACTTTGAGAAGATTGCTCATGTCTAAAAATGAATTTCTAGAGTTTGCAAACCTTTTGCTCACTCCCTTTGGATGTCAAATCCTTTAGTCAGAGAACCGTAGATTCCACCTTCATGGTTGAGTATATGACGACATGCAATGCTGTAAAACAAACTGTTAGGATGCCAAACTTCATCCAAGAGCTAGGTGTAGTTCAAACTAAAGTTGATTTGGTACAGATACACTGCCATAACAACTACTATTAGCCAAGTACAGGCGCACATGATGAGACGGTACTATTTGATTATGGAAATCATCAATAGAGGCAGCTTTAAAGTGGGGAGAGTTTCCTATTAGGTTCTTATATCCCAAAATAGGTATGTAACAAAAATTTAAAAAATTTAAAACATGCATAACAATTTAAACATGGAATTTTGAGAATAAATATGATTGACCAGTTTGCATTCTTGATCATTTGCTTAATAATTTAAATAAGAGTTCCTGCGATATACCTAAATTAAACACTCCATTTGATGATAAGGTTTGAAATGATTCAAAACGTTAGCCCTAGATCAAAAACTGGTTCGTAAGGAATCCAATCGTCTTCTCTCTAAGCGTATCCACACTTTAGGCAAATCTATAAATCTTGATCATTGTTGGAGAACTAAAACTCATTGCTTCTAATCTAAAATTTGGGAGTGCAAGTTTAATTCTTGTATCAAATTGTGATGAAAGAATTAAGTTGATGATCAAAAGATACAAGCAAATATGGAGAGGGGGCGGGCTAGGGGGCCGAATTTTTGCTTGTCAAAAGTATGCAATTCCTAGCCCCTATGATGATGTATATATACACCTTTTTTCTTGACCTAATTCCATTAATAAACTCAATCCCTTTCCATATCTATCTTCTATATTTCTTTCTATCCAAGACTAGGAGTCTTTGAATTGTTCACCAAGACTTCTAGTGGACCTCTTCTACGAGTCCATTAACTTGGGCTTGAACTTTTAATTAATTTAATTAACTCTATTTAATTGATTCCATCCATTAAACAAGCCCAATTTAATTAATTGATCCAATCAATTAATTAATTTGGTTCACTCAAGCCACCTCATTAAATCTGGTCCAATTAAATAATCATATTATTTAATTGAACAATTTAATTTAACCCCTTAAATTATTTTACTTCTTACTTAATTAATTAATCCAATCAAATAATTAATTCACTCCACAATAGCCCCTAATATTATTGGGTCCAAATATTATTAATATTAGTTGAATATATTAATTTAACTCCTTAAATTAATTTTACCTCCAATTAATTAATTTAATCTAACTCTTTGGATTACCTTCATGATTAAAAGTGGATTTTTCTTGTTTGTGTGTGACTCCGTATGTTCATAATTTAGCTAGTAGTGGGCTTGCGACTTTTGCAACTTAAGTGAATTGATATTTAGATTAATTAATCCAATTAACTAATCATCTTAGAATTAACTTCCTAATTTCTAGAACGTCACAAGTCTTGGGAAACACCTAGTAGTGCATCATGACTACTTACTCTTGAGTTAATTCGTCCCTATTTTGACTTAATAACTATGATTCCCTTTTAAGTCTCGTTGACCTTTTAATTAATCATTGGAAAACCGTCGTCTAATATTCATTCTGCCTTGAACAAGGACTTTGAGGTCAAGGACTATGAAAATATAAAAGATTTACCCATTCTTCCAAATAAGTGATGAATCCTTTATTGACCACCCATTAACCTCCATATATGAAGATGCTAAATACCATGCATCTTTCTTCTGATTGTCAAGCAATAGAAAATAAGTTAAAGTAAAACATATTATACATAAGGTTACTATGGTGGTTGCTTGGTGCCTAAGTCTAAGGACTAATGGTTGTACTATTGTATCCAGGAAAATCTCATTTGGTGAACATTATTTCTAATTGAGATTTTCCAAGTGACTTGTTTGGTGTACTTGTTCTCTAACATGTACCCGCACACGTGCACTAGCATCTCTATATCGATGCCTATAGAGTGAGACATCCTCCTTTTGAGCATGCATCATGTGCACAAGTCTTGATGGGGTGATCGATGTCCCATCATGATGAACCCTCGACTTGAAACTAATTTAAAACTAAAATCATAGAGGCATGTCCCATAATTACCATCATATGTGCAATCATGATCTTTAACTAAATATTATCTTGGCACTTTATCTATTTTTGTAAGTGTAATTGAAGATAAAGAAATGCCAATATTATTAATACATTTCAAATAAAATCATATTTTACTAAAGTATAGAAATGGCCGCTAATTGGCATGTTGAGCCTACTCTAGCAATCACCCACTTACCCTAAGCCAATTAGCTAAGTATCTCAGTCGGTCTTCTCAATGTGTCCTTTGAATACTCTTTACTCTAGGCGTTTGGTCAGTAGATTTGGTATATTTTTTGTTGAGACAACTCTCTCTACCTTGACATCACCTCTACCAATAATCTCTAGAATTATGTGGTGTCCCTCATGATATACTTGGATCTTTGATGAGATCTTGGGTCCTTTGCTTACTCAATTATCCCATTATTATCTAGTAGACAGGTATTGGATCAACAACAGATGGAACTACACCTAACCCTTGGATGAAGTTCCTTATCCAAATAGCTTCTTTAGCTACATGGCATGTAATGACGTATTCAACCTCGTGGTGGAATCTACAATCATCTCTAACTTGAATATGAATCTAGACATGAACTTTGAGTCATCTATATCAGATTGAAAGCTAAAAATCAATGAAGCCTTCGAGATTTAATTTTCCATTGCCATAAATCAAAAAACATCTTTAGTTCTTTGCAAGTATTTGAGGATTGTTTTTGCCACTTTCTAGTATTGTTCACCTAGATTAGATTAATATCTGCTCGTGACACTCATAGTATATGTGACATCAGGCCTAGTATATAGCATAGCTTTTCTTATGCTTCCAACAGCAAATGCATAAGCTACATAACTCATTCTCCTTCTTTCCTCAAGAGTCTTTGGGACATAGACTTAGAGAAAGAAATACCTTGACTCATTAGTAAAAATCTTCTCTTAGATTCCTCTATGCTAAACCACTTTAGCATCTTATATATGCACACTGATTGGGATAGTCTGATCATCCTCTTAGATCTATCTCTATAATTCGTGATCCCTAAAAGGCAGATGCATCTCCAAAATTCTTCAGGAACAATTGCATAGAAAACCAAGCCTTTGTTAACTACAACATCACTACGTTATCACTAATAAGTAGGATATCTTCAACATAAAGCACAATAAATGTTACTATACTCCCACTAACCTTCTTGAACATATAAGGTTTATCCTGATTCTTGAGGAAACTAAAGAACTTGATTGCCTCATCCAATCGGGTGTTCTAACCTTGGAAATCTTATTTGAGTCCTTAAATAGACCTCTTAAGCTTCCAAACCTCATTTTCTTCAGATATGAAGCCCTCAAGCTGCCTCATATAGATCTCTTCCTAATAGTTCCATTGAGGAAGGAAGTCATCACATCTATTTGTCTTATCTCATAATCATAATATGCAGATATTGCAAGCAAGATTCGAAATCGCCATAGGTGAGAAAATTTCCTCATGGTTAATTTCTTGCCTTTGAGTATAATCCTTCACAACCAGTCATGCTTTATAGGTTGCTACCTCTCTCTCTACTATGAGCTTTTGCTTATAGACCTATTTACAGCTAATAGTTACAATACCTTATGGTGGGTCAACCGAGGACCATACCTTATTGGAGTATATTCCTTGAATCAATGTGAGACATCACTTCTCTATAGTTTCTAGGATTGCTATCCAAAAAAAGCTTCTCCTTGTTGTCATGTAATAAGATGCCTTACCTATCCTATTACTTCAAAATCCTTTTAGATCTCCTTGGAGGTTGTGTCAAATGTGATAGTTTTGGGTGATTAAAGCACTATTGCCTTTGTGGGACATTTTGTAGGTGTTGAATTTCTTTAAATTCTATAACCTTGCTATTTCTATCTATTAGGAATCTTTTCTTAAGGAAGGTAGCATTCCTTAAAACAATATCTTTTATAGGATGGATCTCATATCCAACTTATCTCCCACTTGCTGTTTCACATCTCATATGGTGTTTTAGGTACTAACATATATAGCACTTTATTCAAGAAAATATACCGTCGTTTCTAAAGCACAACCCTAAAATGAAAGAGAAAGTCTATGGTAACTCATCATAGATCGAACCATGTCTAATAATATTTGGTTTCTATGCTCAGCTATCCCATTGAGTTGTGGAGTAGCAGACAATGTCCACTACCAGAGAATCTCATTCTCTCTTAAATAGATAAGAAACTTTGAGCGTAAGTGCACACCTCCTTGATTGGATGGAAGAACCTTGATACTTTTCCCAATTTGTTTCCATATTTTTTTGAACCTTTTAAATGCTTTAGACTTGTATCTCAAAAGATATATATACCTACACCTTGAATGATCATCGGTAAAGGTATTCCTTGGGCACTAACACTTAGTGGCTTGTATTCATACGTATGGATCAAATTCAATGGATTTACAACTCACTCCTCTTGTCCAACAAATAGTAATTTGATCATTTTTATTTTAAGGCCAGATCTATATGTTGACCTTTATTCCTAGTCCAAAAGGTCAAGCAATTATGCCATATTGTGAATTTTCTTATTAGAAATATAACCTAATTTAGCATGTCACAAGTAAGTGAAACTATGATTATCTAATTTTTATTTATTTTGTTTAATATGTTGGATGGATTTTTAGGGTAAGATAGTATATAAAATACTTGTCAAGACTCCAAAATAAATTAATGAAGAACCACTAAAAATAGAACAACTTCCATTAATAATCAAAAACTTTTAACCCTAATTATCTAAAAATAAAATAGAGATAATATTCTTTATTAATTCAAGAACATAAAGATAGTTATTTAAATCTATTCTAACTCCATTACCAAGTGCTAAATGAATAATCCATATGGCAAATGCAACTTTTTCTCCATTCCCCAACCTTCGAGTTGTCTCTTCTATACGTGATTCTTGATTTATGTATCTCCAACGGCACAATAAATATTTGAGTTCATTTAGCTTATTGTACGATTTTAATCCACCGACTGCTAATATGAAACCTTAATTTATTATTAACGAAGGTGTGCATAAATGCTTGATCCCATAAATAAGTGTTGGCGTTAAGAGATAATTTATAATAGTAAGATAATATCATGATTACCTTATTGCATGAGTTACTTGATAATATCTTCCAATTGAAACCTTCATTATGAATGGATTCCAATTATGGTAATTAATAGAGGTAAAAAGAAAAAATAATAATTTCTCTATCCAAAACTCAAGAGTGGATCCCTAATTCTCAGTACTTTTATTACTTTGATTTTTCTTTAGTTATATCATACATTAATTGTTCATGTATTTTGATTCACATAAAATCCATATTTTTAGAAATATAAACTTGAATTTTTCAAACAACTTCCCTGTGGATCGATTTCGAACTCACGAGAAATTTATTACTTACTACAACCTGCACCTGGGTTTGCAACATTAAAGTTGTAGCAAGTTTTTGGCGCCGTTGCCAGGGAAGGCAAGGTAAGTATTCAGGTTTGTTAATATTTTTTCTTTGTAAATATAGTTTGTTTATTTTCTTTATGGATATATTTATATAGTATCGTAGTCATAATTTTCGACGTTTAGTTAAAAATAATTCTGAAAGTTTGTTTGAAAATTTATTTAAATCATCTCCACACACTTCCACTATGGTTGAAAATAAAAGTGTCCAGGATGAAAATGAGAATCAACAGGTGCGTACCATGCGTTATTACTTGCAACCTCTTCAAAATTCTTCTCCTTCTTGTTTCATTTTTCCTCTGAATGCAAATAACTTTAGATTCAAGTCAAGTATGATTCCTTTACTTCCTAATTTCCATGGATTAGACTCTGAAAGCCCTTACTTGCATTTAAAAGACTTTGATGAAGTATGTGCCACTCTTGATGATCAAACTTGCACAAATGAGATTGTGAAGCTCAAATTATTTCCTTTTTCTTTAAAATATAAAGCAAAAAATTGGCTTAATTCTTTATAACCTAAGTTAATTGGCACTTGGCAAGAAATGCAAGCCGATGTTTTGAAAAAATTCTTTCCAACTCATAAAACTAATGCTTTGAAAAGACAAATTTAATTTTTTTCTCAAAATTCGAATCAAGCTTTCGTTCAATGTTGGAAAAGATTTAAAGATTTGTTAAATTCATGACCACATCATGGTTTTGAAAAATAGCGCTTAATTAGTTTCTTTTATGAAGGTTTAGCTCTTAAAACAAAATAATTTATTGAAATAATATGTAATGGTGAGTTTCTTGACAAAGAACCTGATGAAGCCCTAGAATATCTAGATCATTTGGCAGAAAACTCTCTATCATGGCATAATGTTAATTCTTCTGAAGATTCTATTAGATCTAATCTTGCTAATAGTAATAAAGTAGGCTTGCTAGTTTAACAAGAAAAGTTGAAACCATGGAACTTTAAAAAGTAAAGGAAATCAAATATGTGCAAGAGGAAGAAGTTTGTAGTAATTGTGAACTTTTGGGGCACTACAACAATGAATGTCCAAACATTCCAGTACACGTAAATTTTATGAACACATTCAAAAAATCTTTTCATTCTCCATATTTTGAAACTTACAATCAATAATGGAGAAATCATCCCAATTTTAGTTGGCGAGATGATAACCGTGCCCAATCGTTGCATTCATAAAAACCACCAAACTTTCATTTTTATGCAGCTCCACATACAAAATCTATTAAGGAGACTTTGCAAGCATTTATGCATGAACAAACAAACATCAATAATCAGACTTCACAAGCTATCACTGATATCAAAAACACACTTTCAACACTGGCAACTTCTTTGCATACTCATGAAAAAGGTAAATTTCCTGCTCAACCTCAACCTAATCCTTCCACTTAGTGTAATGTTTCTTCTTCATGTGAAAATGCAGTCAAGGAGGCTAATCCAGTTACAACTATTCGGAATGGAAAAATTATTGACAAAACTATTCATCCGATGGAGAAAGTTCTAATCTACCTCCAAAAATGAAAAATGGATCATTGCTGATATTAAAGGTATTAATCCTTTTATTTGCACACATAACATCTATCTAGAGGAAAATGCTAAACCTTCTAGACAAATGCAACGAAGGCTAAATCCTAACATGAAAAAAGTAGTGAGAAATAAAGTCATTAAACTCTTAGATAATGGAATCATTTATTCTATTTCTGATAGCAAATGGGTAAGTCCTACTCAAGTTGTACCTAAGAAATCTAGAGTTACTGCAGTCAAGAATGAGAATGATGAATTAATTCCAACCAGGACTGTTACTGGTTGGCGAATGTTCATTGACTATAGAAAACTCTACTCAATTACTAGAAAAGATAATTTTCCATTACCTTTTATGGATCAAATTTTAGAAAGAGTTGCGGGACACGAATTTTATTGCTTTTTAGATGGATATTTTAGGTATAATCAAATTGCAATTGCACTTGAAGATCAAGAGAAAATAACTTTTACATGTTCTTTTGGTACTTTTGCATATCGAAGGATACTTTTTGGATTATGTAATGCACCAGCTACATTCCAACGATGCATGCTTAGTATTTTTAGTGACATAGTTGAACATTTTCTTGAAGTCTTCATGGTGATTTTTCTATTTTTGGTAATTCATTTGATGATTACTTATCTAATTTAAAAAAGATTTTGATCAGGTGTGAAGAAAAGAATCTTGTGCTCAATTGGGAGAAATGTCACTTCATGGTAACGACTGGTATTGTTATTGGACACATTATTTCATCAGAAGGTATTAAGGTTGATAAATTTAAAACTGAGTTAATTGTCAATTTGCCAACACCAAAGACTGTGAAGGATGTTAGATCATTTTTAGGACATGCTGGTTTTTATAGAAGATTTATCAAAGATTTTAGTATAATATCTAAACCTTTGTATAATCTTCTAACAAAAGATACTATTTTTGAATGGACTGAAAACTGTGAAAATGCTTTTGCTAAGCTTAAAAGCATGCTTACGTCTGCTCCAATCATGCAGCTTCCAGGTTAGATTTTACCTTTTGAAATAATGTGTGATGCTAGTGATTATGCTGTTGGAGCTGTCTTGGGGCAAAGAAAAGATAAAAAGTCATATGTTATTTACTATGCAAGTAAAACTTTAAATGGTGCTCAATTAAATTATACAACAACTAGAAAAGAATTACTTGCTTTAGTTTTTGCGTTGGACAAATTTCTATCTTATCTCGTTGATTCACCAATTATTGTTTTCAATGATCATGCAACTTTAAAATATCTTTTGTCAAAAAAATATGCTAAACCAAGACTGATTAGGTGGATTCTCTTACTCTAGGAATTTAATGTTACTATTTGAGATAAAAAGGGAGTAGAGAATGTAGTGGTTGATCATTTATCGAGATTTGTCAGTGATGACTCATTTCAAACCACACCTATTAATGACACTTTTCCTGGTGAACAACTATTTAATATTTCTATTTTACCTTAGTTTGTTGACATTGTTAATTTTCTTGTGACAGGAAAGATGCCTTCACATTGGAACTCTCAAGACAAAAAAAAGTTTTTGACTGAGGTTAAAAAAAATTATTGGGATGATCCATAACTATTCAAATATTGTCTGGATCAAATCTTTCAAAGATGTGTGCCTCACAATGAGATAGGTAATATTGTCAAATTTTGTCATTTAGAAGCATGTGGTGGTCATTTTTCTGTAAATAAAACTATTGCAAAAATCTTGCAATGTGGATTTTATTAGCCAACTCTTTTCAAAAACACTTACACTTTCTACAAAAGTTGTGAAAGTTGTCAAAAGTTAGGGTCCCTTTCATAGAGAAATATGATCCCCCTACACCCTATACTAGTGATTGAAATCTTTGACTATTGGGGTATTAATTTTATGGGGCCATTTTCATTATCATTTGGTTTTCTTTACATATTGGTTGCCTTAGATTATGTTTCAAAATGGATCGAGGCAATTTCTTGTCGAAACAATGATCACAAAATAGTGATAAAATTTTTGAAAGAAAATATTTTAAGTCGAATTGGAATTCCTAGATCTATTATCAGTGATGGGGGAAACATTTTTGTAACAAAGTTTTTGAAACTTTAATGAGAAAATATGGAATCGTATATAAAGTTGCAACCCCTTATCACCCTCAGACAAATGGACAAGTTGAACTTGCAAATAGGGAGATAAAATAAATTTTGGAGAAAACAGTTAACCCAAATCGTAAAGATTGGTCTTTTAGACTTACCGATATACTTTAGACATATGGAACTGCTTTCAAAACATCATTAGGCATGTCCCTTATATGATAGTTTATGAAAAACCTTGTCATTTACCTGTTAAACTAGAACATAAAGCTTATTAGACAATCAAAATATTTAACTTCAACCTTGATGAAGTTTCAAAATTACGCAAATTGCAAATCAATGAACTTCAAGAACTGAGAAATGATGCATATGAGAATTCTAAAATTTATAAAGCAAGAATCAAAGATTTTCATGATAATAAAATTTCAAGAAAAATATTTGAGGTTGGTCAAAAGGTTTTGCTTTATAATTCTCGATCGCATTTATTTCCTGGAAAATTGAGATCAAGGTGGAGTGGTCTTTTTGTTGTAAAGAAAATATATCCTTATGGGGTGATTGACATTGAGAATCCTAGAAATTGTAATATATTCAAAGTAAATGGACAAAGAGTTAAATAATTTCTACAAAATCAATTTTAACAAGAGGAAATTCTTTTTCTTTTTAACCCTTGTTATGATTAGTGTTGTGTATACTTATTTTTTCTGACTTTATTTGTTATGAAATTTTTATTTTTTTTCTTTATTTTATTTTATTTTTTTCTTTTCCCAGTTAAATGGCGGATAACGGTACTCCGTGACTATAAAAGTCAAACTTGTCAGTTTCACAAACAATTGAAATCTTTGTACAAATTTTCTTTACTTTTATCATTCTCTTTTCTTGTTCTTTTCAAAATGGGTGACATTTTTCTAACTCTCAAGAAGCTATTTTCTTTTCTTCCTAAAAATGCAATTTTGAAAATTTATAAAATCAGGATTGAAAGATTGAGGATGCTTATGCACAAGGGCATTCCGAAGGACATACGATGGATAATTGAAGCAAAGGTAAGAGCATGTGAGTTTTCACATGAGTTTCCAGATTTGCTTACTAGATACATGCCTGGTTTTGATAAAAGTACATATTCAAAAAAACGAAGGGTGAAAAAAATAAAAGTTTATCACAATTGTGCTAGATGGACTTGCAACAAAAAGTATCGTTCTTTAGGAATGGTCTCTAAAAATTGAGAAGATAAACTTAAATTCATTATGGATGGACTGAGTAAGGAGTCTTTAGATCACATTATATTGACTCTTGAAATGCATTCATGTGGATTGGTACAGTGTGCAATTCTTGATTTATGGGATCGTTTTTGAAATTAATATGAGTTTTATAGTCTTGGGAATTTGACATTAAAAGACTCTGTTTGCTAGTTTATAAGAAAATGGGATGGAAAGCATATCCTCCCCCTATAGAGGGCGTTTAAGCCGTTACTGGACGTAAAACCAGAAGAAGATGTGAGCCACAATCACAACTACATGTACTTTCACATGTGAGTAGGTAATTTTTAAATTTTGTATGTGACCTTATTTTTAACCTTTTTGACAAAAGAAAAAGACATGTAATAAATGAATTCCCTATTCACACCTCAATAAATATCATCGTACTCACTCTATTTTTGCACAACTTATTTTTAAAAAAAAATAAAAAAAATAAAATAAAAAATAGAAGTTTCTTCAAGTCGTAAATTCAATTTGTGTTTTTTGTGGATCCAATCTTGGAAAAAAATGAGTTTATAGGAGCAGCCAATAACTTTGGTAGAACCTTAGCAAAAAAAATTCATTTAGTATATGGGGGAGGGAGTTTGGGATTAATGGGGAGTGTTGCTATTTCTGCTTATGTAGGAGGTGTCAAAATTCTGGGAGTTATCCCAAAATCTTTAACAGTACAGAATATCACAGGTATGACCATTGGAGATGAGCTAAAAGTGTCACATGTTCAAGACAAAATGCCTAACATGTTAAACAATGTGGATGCATTCATCATTCTATCTAGCAGTTTGGTATACTAGAGGAATTATTTCAAATTATCTATTGGGCACAATTCAACATTCACCAAAAACCTATAGGTATTCTTAATATTATTGGTTTTTATGATGGTTTGCTATCTTTTGTAGATCATGCTATGAAAAAAAAAATTATTTCAACTTCTGTAAGAAAAATCATCATTTCTGCTCCGACACCTAACCAGCTGATTGATCAACTTGTAGCATATATGCTAGAACCTGATCCAGCTTTAGCCAATGTGGATTGGTCCAATAGGAACAATGGTTGAAAACGCAAATTAAATTTGACTCTCAGTCTGTGATACTTATTGTTAATGATTTTATTTAATACTATGTATTTGTTTTGTTGTTTAAGCTTTATTAGCCACATTTCAGGTGATATCTTTCAAACTCTACTTTCATATCTATTTTTTATATTGGAGACAATGTCTCGATTAGGTTGGGGGAGGGATAGTTGATATCATGACTTGTGTGTTCAATGTGTGTTTTTCTAATATTTAAATAAAAAATAAAAAATCAAGCGTGTTTTTTTGATAGGTCTATTGAAAGCATGAAAAATGGTGGCTAAGTAAAGGGTAATTGTAACACTCTTAAGACGCATCCTTATTTTTTGCATAACATGGCAGGTTTGTGAAGTTTTTAACAAATGTTTGTCAATTACCAATTATTTTTTGAGTCGTAAAGGTTCTTCCAACTTCAATGATTAACATTAAGGATGAATAATATGGTTTGATTGATGATGGGTGTTGTTTTGGACTTTGATGTTGTTATTTGGTTAATATATGTTTGCGATAATTATACACAAATTTTATTTTGCCCAAATAGTTATGTTATTCAGTGTGATGACAATTATGTCAAAATAGATAGTTCTTATACCCTTTCTCTAATCATTACTTGAATCTTCGAACATGTAAGGGTTCAGTATTAGAAGTTTTACTTTTGCTCTGTCGAGGCGAACGACTGATAGTGCACGATTAGAAAAATAATTAAAGCATTAGGCTTTCTAGCACCATTGTCAAATCAGCTTATTCCCCATATGATGTTTCAATAAAACATCCCCCTAGTAAACCACTTTGATCCTTTCAATAAATAAATAATTTTTTTTATAACTATATCTTTTTATCTAGTCTAAATTCACTATTATCCAACCCTTGTTCTAAAAATGATTGGAGTTTAAGAGACATTTAATTGACAGCTTGAACTTACAAAAGAAATTCATGTTGGAATAGAAGATACTTGTGGGGAAGTTTCTCTTTAAAAAAAAAAGAAAAAAAAAGAAAAAAAAAGAAAAAAAAAATAAAAAAATAGAAAAAAATGCAAAGTATTACAAGTTGCAACTAAAAATGAGATGTTGCAAGATGAAGGGGGATCCAATTCAATAATAATAGACCTTAGTGTGAAATTTGTGGAGCTTGAGAATTCTTCATCGATAAATTCTATGTCTCTAATTTCATGAAGTTTTTAGAACCTTTATTGCATCCTATCCTTTTATTTCTTAGCTACATCACCACTCTTTAGCCCTATTACAACCTTTGTTGAATACCTTTTAATTTTATGTGGTGCATTCACTGTAGTGGAGATTTGCACCAAAGGAAGAGCCTGTGATGTTTAACTTTTCTGTTAGAGTTTGGGTGATGATTTTTGTAAGGTTTTATGAGAATTCACTTATTTGAAGCATGCATAGTTTCATCACTATTGACATTAACTGTCCACACACACATTTGAGTATGCTTACTGTAGAAATGTATTGACTTTTGAATGACTAAGAGTTAAACTTAACATTTGTTTGATTTTATTTGCATATTACTTTGTTGCTTCATGAGAATAAAAGTTGGGAGATGGTTATTATAGGTGTTTGTGCGTATCACTGCTAGAAACCCTCACGAGATTATAACTCGTACTTTATGGTCTGCCTAGGGGTTTAAAGGCTTGTTGCATATGCTAAATGTAATCGTAATTTCCTACGAAAGTGGATTAGTTTTTATTTGTTTTAAGCTTGCTCGAGGACAAGCAAGGGTTAACTGTAGAGGAATTTGATAAGTCATATTTTGACATATTTTTGTATTAAATTCTTTATACTTTTCTTATTTTATTCTTGTTAATATTATTGTTTTATTAACGTTTTATGTTAGGGAATAAATAGAAGAATATTTCCAAACTTGTATAGTATTTGTAATTTGAGCATACCTTCATGATCAAAAGTCTTATGAACCTAAAACTTGTTTCATTTGAAAGACAAGAATAGAGCTACAACTTTCCTATTGGAAGCTTAGCCCAATTCAGTCTTGATAGTAGCAGAAAATTCATCCAAATAGTTGCACAAAATGGATCACCAAAATTCGGATCAAAGTTCAGCCCAATATTGACATATTTTACCAATTAGGTTATATCTCTTGAGTCCAAATTTATTTTGGGCTGAAATTTGGATGTGTTATATATAAAAGATAAGTAAACAAGTTTGCTGAAGATAAGATAGTGTGAAAATGTGTCAAAATGGTAAAAATATAGTCTACAATTTGCTGCTTTTGTTAAAGGATGGCTCTTGGACATGACTCAGTACTTTGATCATATCTCCTTCATCCGACCGCCAAATTTGACAAAAGATATATGAAAATATATCAGCACCAAATGATCTATAATTTTAATTCTTTAAGTATCTTCAAAATCTAGTTGTATAGGACCGAAAATATAATTCAATTCAATAGATGAGAAATTGGTGTAACAATTTACTAACTCTTGGCAACTAGCATACCACTTGATTAACCCCTCCATTATTTATTTGGCCTCTAGCTTACTCTATGTACTATAAATATGCCATATATTAAGCTTGTAAGAGAGGGGGGCAAAGGATTTCTTTAGGCTAAGTTATCTAGTTTGTATGTTTTCTAGTAGTGTAAGTTATCTAGTAGTAATAGATATACATTCTCTACTTTCTCTTATATTTTTAGTCTTTGCTACTTTTATTATGTCTTTCTAAATTTTATTTTGTTGAGGAAAAATGGTGAACCTCTTGATGGAGGAATATGAATGGTTATAAAGGTAAAAAATATTTAAGTATGTTGTATTATTATTTTTATTTTTGATCTAAACCCTACTTGTTTTGTGGTGATTCTAGATTTATGTATCTTCAATGGCACAACAAATACTTGAGTTCATTTAGCTTATTGTACGGTTTTAACCCACCGACTGCTAATGTGAAACCTTAATTTGTTGTTAACGAAGGTGTGCATAAATACTTGATTCCATAAATAAGTGTTGGTGTTAAGAGATAATTTGCAATAGTAAGACAATATCATGATTACCTTATTGCATGAGTTACTTGATAATATCTTCCCATTGGAACCTTCATTATGTATGGATTTCAATTATAGCAATTAATAGAGGTAAAAATAATAAATAACCATTTCTCTATCCAAAACTCAAGAGTGGATTCCTAATCCTCAGTACTTTTATTACTTCGATTTTTCTTTAGTTACATCATACATTAATTGTTCATATATTTTGATTCACATAAAATCCATCTTTTTAGAAATATAACTTGAATTCTTAAACAACTTCCCTGTGGGTCGACCTTGTACTCACGAGAAATTTATTACTTATTACAACCTGCACTTGGGTTTGCAACCTTAAAGTTATAGTAATTATAGATTTAACTCCAATGTCAACTAGTGATAAGAGAATTAATTTAAATATCAAACATATGGAACCTTTGATGGAACTAAAGAACACAAGACATAAGAGAAAAGAGAGTGAATGTGTGTATATCAAAGTGGCCAAAAATTTTTCTTGTAAAAGCTCTCTAAAATTCGGCTACCATCTTGTAAGTATACCAGATAGCTCAATCCTATTCTAAATAGATTTGATCCCCTTTTCTATTTATCTATATCTCCATCTCGTTCCTCCTTATATTGTTTCTTTCTTTCCAATACTAGGAGTTTTTGATTAATTTACATCTTGGATGATGCAATGCATTTGGAAAGTGAATTCATGGCTCGCCAAGAATATCTAAAGGCTCTTAAAGAAAATAAATATTAGTTTGGCTAGGACAAGTTGATTTTTTTCGCAATTCATTTATTTTTTAGGGACTTATTTCATAATTTGGTATTTTATGTTTTTAGGATTAATTTTGTTATAAGGGGATAAGTCAACCAAACTAGTAGTGGGATTTGAGTAAAACTTTTTAAAATTTTGTCGATTGCCTGGAATTCCTGGTATTCAATCGACGTTGATGCTCTTTCAGTCACTATGCATGCTGCATCAGAGTGGTATTAGTTTTAGCACGATCTCATATCATGCCTCCACGGAGACGTGCGAATGACGCCAACCTCGATGAAGTCTTGTGCCGTGATTAGGTTACCCAACTTTGCCAATAGGCAGAACACTTGACAAAACAGTTGGCAACGCTCCATCACTGTCAACAACACTTTGATCCTGAGGCTACTGACAATGATCTTGACAATGGGTTTAATTCATTTACCCTATCTATAGCTCATGCTTGTGCCGATGATCGTCGATGGGAATCTGGTTTCAAGATCGATGTTTCAAATTTTCATGGAGAACTCTAGGTGGATGGATTCTTGGATTGGCTCAATAATGTGGAGAAAATCCTTGACTTCAAAGATGTCCCCGCCACGCTGTGTCCCTTTAATCACCACCCGTCTCTATGGCCGTGCTTAAGTGTGGTGGTAGTAATTAAAAGGGACCTATGTGGGCATCGGCAAACCCAAAATCACATCTTGGGAGAAATTTAAGAAATAAATGAGATTAATGTTTCTCCCTTATAATTATGAGCGCGACTTGTATCAACGGCTTTAATTACTCAGCCAAGGACCACACTCTATCAATGACTACATTGTTGACTTCTATCACTTGCTGGCTTGCACAAACCTTAATGAATTTGCCACTCAATTAGTCTCCAGATATATTGGTGGCCTCTGTTTCCCTCTCCAAAATATCTTGAATATGTTCAACCCATTATCTATTTTTGAAGCCTACCAACATGCATTACAGGCTGAGAAATAATTAGTGCATCCAACCGCTATCGGCTTTAGTGCCTTGTGTGTGCAAAGTACTGAATCTTCCTTATACCCACATCCCTCGCCCATAAGAGCTATGAAAGCAACTGCTATCATTCCCCCATCCTCATCCTGGCGGTGCCATTCGTTATTTCAATTATAGCGAACCAAGCCATTACCAATCTGATTATCAAAAGCCTTCTACTCATCGGTTATTTGACACTAACCAATTTAACATGGTTGACCCACTTCTTCCCTTTGCAGATAATACCTAACCCCACGAAGAACACTTGAAAGGTGATATTGGCCCTTTATCGATGGTGAGACAGATTTCCTCACCCCCTACTCTTTAGATGATGACTAGCGTCACACATCTTGTTGGGTTTGCTTGAACACAAGGTGTGCCTAAGAAAAATAATTTTTTTTAAACATTCATTCCATAACAATTATAACATTACCCAGGAATCGATGCGATTTTCTTGATTTCACAATTTTTAATAGTTTTACTGATAAATAAAAGGGTTTTGATTTATTCTTTTAACGCACTTTAATTATCGTAGTTTTGAAGAAATCGATTACTAGCCTCGTTTTGAATATTGATTTATAGGGATCTAATCATCTCTTCTCTAAAATAGTCCACACTTTGAGTAGGAATACGAAATTTAAACTCTGCTAGCAATCCAGATTTTTTACTAACCTAGTTTTTGGAGTGGGTTTTGTTTTTTGTGAGTATTAATTCTTAATATCAACTTGTGATAAAAGAATTAAATACTATTAAAAAGATGGAATTTTTCATGCAAGAAAAGATAGAGGGAGAAAATATTTTTTTCTCTTTTTCTTGATGGCTAAAAATTAAAGGATTACTTCCTCATATTTTCAACCCCCATATTTATAATGCGGTGATTGAAAATTCCAAGAGTCCCACTCTTGGATTTGTGCCCACTCCTCTAATTGGTTAGAGGATTTTTGATTGAAAGATCCCTAAAAAACCTCCAACTCTATCCCTTGTATCTTCCAATGATATGTGGAGATTTATTTTATCTAATCCACTAGATATTTCTGAGAATACAAATTATTGGGATTCCATTTTCTTCCAACAACTCTTGTGGGCATCTTTATATAGATTATTTGAATTGGGCTTGTACTCTTAATTAAATCCATCAATTAATTCAATTAATTGATTAAGCCCAATTTTAATTAATTAATTCTATCAAGGCCACTTAATCAAATTAAACCTAATTAAATAATCTAATTATTTAATTGAGTAAATTAATTTAGAGTCTACATAATTAATTGATTTAATCAAGTGATTGCTCCATTCCAATTAGACTTCCTAATCTTTTTAGGTCCAATTAAATAATTCAATTATTGAATTGAATAATAAATTCAACTCATTGAAAGGAATTTAAGCCCCAATTAATTAATTTTCAGTAATTAATTGGATCTGACTCTTTGGATCAATTTTGAAGTTAGGAATATTCCATTCCAAATTGTGTGTGATCTTTTTGGTTCACAACTACTAAAAGTGGGCTTGCAACATTTGCAACTCATGAATAATAATTATTCTAATTAATTGATCTACTTGAAATTAACTCATATTTTCCAAGAACCTCACAAGTCATGATAACCACCTAGTAAGTGTATCATGACTATCTAGTCCTAGGTGAATTAGCGAGTAAACCTATTTTAATTACGAATACCATGCACATCAGGTCCTTTCATCATTTAATCTTCCAATTAAGTCTAAGGTATGGATTAGAAGTCAGAGCCCTAATTGACTTAATAACTATGGTTCCATTTCAAGTTGCATTAACACATGTTGAATTATTAAAAAAAAAAACCATTTGACATTCATCCTGCCTTAGCTAATGAATTATTCTGCCAGACAAGTGACAAATCATTTGTTGGCCACTCATTAACCTCCATACATATTAATGCAACATCCAATGTACCCCTTTTATAATTGTCAGGAAATCAAAAGATACATCAGGTTGGAACACTACATGCACAAGGCTATCATGGTGCCTCAAATCAAATGAGTAATCATGTACTATCATAACATGACAATTCTAATTTTGACAGACAATGTCTCCAACTAAGAATTTCTAGTGGGCTTGTTTATTGTACTTGTTCTCTAATAAGTACTGACATAAATGCACTAGCATCACTACGCCAATGTCCATGGAGTCAGACATCCTTATGATGCGAGTATGCATCGTATGCCTGCCCTAGTGCTAATTACCCATGTACTTCAGGCATATCTTTTCAAGATGTCCGTTAAATACCTTCTGTGCTAGGGGTTTGGTCAGTGAGTTTGCTACATTTTTTGCCAAAGCGACTTTATTCATTATAACGTTGCCTCTACTAATGATCTCTCTAATTAGGTGGTATCACCTCAAAATGTGCTTGGATCTTTGATGAGATCTTGGTTCTTTCACTTGTGCAATAGCTCTGTTGTTATCACAGTATATTAATACAAGATTAATAATGGATGGAACTATATACATTGTACACAGCCTTGATGGTAGAATCCAAGGTCTTCATTTGCTTGGAACTCTTCCAGCTGACTGTACTACTTTTTATGGTGAATATGTATGCGGATATGGACTTTAAGTCATTTATATTGGATGAAAACTAGAATTGGTATAGGCTTTTAGTTTTAGTTTTCAAGAGCCGTATACAAAAAAGATATCCTTAGTTCTTCTCAAGTACTTAAGGATCATCTTTACAGCCTTCCAATGTTTCTCACCTAGATTGGACTAATATCTACTTGTGACACTCAGACCATATGCGACATCAGGCCTCGTACATAACATACCATATAGTATGCTTCCAATGGCGAATACACAAGTATGTGAGTCATCTTTTCCCTCTCATCAAGAGTCTTTAGGGACATAGCCCTTGAGAGAGAAATGTCATGACTTATTAGCAAGAATCCTCATTTGGATTCCTCTATGCTAAACCTGTTTAGTATTTTGTCTATGTACATGGATTTGGATAGTCTAATCATCATTCTAGACATATCTCTATAGATCTTTATTCCCAAAATAAAGGATGCTTCTCCCAAATCCTTTTTAGAGAACTAGTTAAACAACCAAGTCTTAGTTGACTGCAACATCCCTACTTCATTCCCAATAAGTAGGATATCATCAACATACATTAATATCACTGTACTCCTACTAACCTTCTTGTAGACACAAGGTTCATCTGGATTCTTGTGGAAATCAAACGATTTAATTGCCTGATCAAACTGGACGTTCCAACTTTGGAAAGCCTACTTGAGTCCATAAATAGATCTTTTGAGCTTGCAAACTTTTTGCTGATTCCTCTGGATATGTAACCTTTTAGCTATCTCAAATATTTTTTTTTTAATATTTTCATTAAGGAAAGCGATCTTCACATCCATCTATCATATCTCGTAGTCATAATATGTTGATATGGTCAGTAGTATCTATATGGATTTAAGCATCACTACTAGTGACAAAGTTTTCTCATAATCAATTACTTATTTCTGAGTATAACCTTTTGCGACTAATTATGCTTTGTAGGCCCAAGCTTCTGCATGTAGACACATTTATAGCTAATGGGAACTATTCATTGTGGTGGGTCCACCAAGGTCTATAATTTGTTAGAGTATATGAAGGTCATCTCAGATTGCATAGCATCTTACCAACATCCAAGGTGATATCAAATATCGCCTCTCCATAAGTTCTCGGATCACTATCCAAGGGGAGATTATCCTCATTGTTCTCTAACAAAAATTCATACCTCTTAGGTGGGTTTGTGATCCTTTCAGATCTCCTGTGCAACAAAGTTTGTGCATGTATGCGTGTGTATAACTTTTTTCTATTCAGCTAGTTAGTTTGACAAAACACTGATAAAAGTAAAATATTTTCACAACTTGTAACACTGTATATACATAGAGAGTTATTTGAATAATAAAAAGGTCTATCAAAATCATCATAAACTCAGACTTATTTACAGTGGAGTTGTGAAAGAGATATACAAGATAAGGTCACTAATATAATACAATAGATCATAAAATCAAAAGCACAACCCACAAAATAGCCCAACAGGTCATCATCCATGTACATTAACTTTTGAAAGCCTATAGGAGCTCCAATTGATTGGATGACAAGTATATTATATACTTTAAGAGTCTTATGATTCTTGAAATATATTGAGAGCAAGATGAGTTGCATTTTATATTGAATACACCATTCATGGGCATTTACATGTGCATGCATGGCATACGGGTATAGTTGAGGTTCTTACATACACGATATGATTTGAGAAATGATTTTTATGAATAAAGATGTTTATTGGCCACTACTAGTGCACTAAGGCATGCTTATGTAATATTTTAGGTACCGCAAGTGGGATACTTCTTGGTGGATCACAAAGGAATACAGAGGGTAGACCTTTGGTGATCACAAGAGGATGGTCTACTTGACTGTACCTTTGTTATAATTGATATCGCATGTGCGGGACTTCTCGGGTGATCATAGAGGAAGACAGAAAGTGTATCTCTAGAGGTTATGGGAGAATGGTCTACTCGACTGTATCAATCCATTATTAGTTATTTGATTATTGATAATATGCATAGCTCTTTTTAATATATAGTAGGTGGGCCAAGGGCCCAATAAAATAAAGCGATTTTGAATAAAAACTATTTGATTTTTGAGTACTCAAATTTGACAAAGTTCTATCATCATATCTTAGAGATGAGTTGCATGAAATTTAATATCATGCTCTTGGCATGCATAATTTTTACTTATTGAGCATTAGCTCATGTAGTTCATGCATTATAGGTGAGCATGATGAGACTAGAGACCTCTGGTTTACTGGGTTGGCAGTGGAGCTCCTACATGCTTTCAAAGATCAATGTACTTGAATGATGACCTGTTAGGCTATTTTATGGGTTGTGCTTTTGATTTCACAGTCTATTGTATTATATTAGTATCTGTATCCTATATATCACTTTCAAAACTCCATTGTATATGAGTTTGAATTTGTGATGATTTTGATAGACCTTGTTATTGTTCAAATAACTATCTATGTATATATAGTTATAGGATGTGAAAGTACTTTACTTTTATCTGTATTTTGTCAAACTAACTAGTTGAAAAAAAATTATACACACGCATACATGCGTAAACTTTATTGCACAGGTTATTTCTATATACATGTATTTATATTTTTAGTAAGTTGTGACAGAGTGGTATCAGAGTCTAGGTCTTGATTCTGTAGACTATCCATGTACATGATCTTGGAACTTGTGGAGCACAGCAATGCCAGTAAGTTTTATTTTATGTTATAATGCATTATGTATTTCATGAATTATATTGTCCATTTATTATAAAATATTTTATTAAAAAAATGGTATTGCAGTCATGGTGAGAATAAGGGGTGAAAGTAGTAGTGGAGTCTGAAATCTAGGAAAGGAGATACCTATTTTGAATAATGATTGTGATTTCATCATTAATCAACTTATAGAGCTTGTTGAATAACAATCATAACAAATTCAACAACTTATCCAGTAGAGGGATGTGGGTGGACAACCAAGGGCTGAAATGGTTCAACCATAATCGCAAGTAGAATAGGTGGAGATAGTTGGGGAAAGATTCAAAAAACTAAACCCATCAGTGTTTGAGGATGCAGTAGATCCTACAGCTGTAGAAGATTGGTTGAGAACTCTTGAAAACATGTTTAAGTATAGTGGAGTTTCAGAATAAGAGATCCTATATTCTTTATGCTTCGAGGCAGTGCTGGATATTGGTGGGATAAAATGAGGAGCATCAAAGACACTACTATCATGACTTGGGATAGATTCAAGTTGTTTCAAAACAAATACTTCACAGCTTCAGTTCGTGCAATGAAGATGAATGGATTTATATAGCTACGGCAGGGAACTATGACAGTTGGAGACTACATTTGTATGTTTGAACAAATATCTAAATTTGCCACACATATGGTCAACACTAATGCATTGAAAGTTGAAAGATTTCTTGAAGGTTTGAGACCAGAGC
Source organism: Paulownia fortunei (assembly GCA_019321725.1). Classification (NCBI taxonomy): domain Eukaryota; kingdom Viridiplantae; phylum Streptophyta; class Magnoliopsida; order Lamiales; family Paulowniaceae; genus Paulownia; species Paulownia fortunei. The sequence continues at coordinate 8,415,441 of CM033115.1, read as the reverse complement.
TATATAGAGATGTGAAAATGGCAGGAATCCAAGGAGTGGCTTACTCACAAATTGTTGAGAGAGATTTAGTGGTAGAACAAACTGAGCTTAGAATTTCCCATACTTAGGAGATTCGATGCCAATTCAAGCAAGGATAGGGGCAACGATGGGTTGGAAATAAAAAAAAGAGACCATTTTAAATGTAGAATAAAAAATCTAAATTCCAACAAAGACAAGGGCAACAACAGTGAGATTAGAGTAATCATACAAAGATTGATCAAGGTAAAACACCGATGTCGCAATCTTCTTGTCCTAAATGTGGTGGTCAGCACAGTGCAGTCTCCCTGACGGAGACTAGAACTTGCTTTGTGTATGGGAAGGTTGGACATATTTCTAGAGTATGTCTAAATAATCTAAATCCAATAGAACAAAGAAAAGTGCCAGCTAGAGTCTTTACCATCACTAGATCAGATGATGAGGTGAACCCATCAGTGGTAAAAGGTAAATTCTCTATCTTTGGTAATAGAGAATGATATTGGAGAAACACTCAAACTGCCAAAATAGCAAAATCTGTTTTGGTGTGCTGTGAAGGAAACTGAATTAAGGGAGCTAAATCCATTATTTTTGGTAATATTATGACCTGGTTGTCTCCTTATATATGTTATCTAAGTATGGTGAAAAGTTTGGAGTGATTGAATATACTTAACGGTGCCAAAACCATTAATGTCATGAAGTGTGCAAAACTGTCACGGTAGGAAACAATCTGTTTCAGTATGTCATGAAGAGAGCTGAACTTGGAAAGCTATATCCATGATTTTTAGCAATTATATGATATGTTTACATTTATATACATGTTATCTAAGTGTGGTAAAAATTTGGGAGTGATTGGATATGCTTAGGGATGTTAAAATTATCATGCAACTAAACTTGACAGCAAGAAAATATGAAAATGTGAATCTGCCACATTTGATCACTTAGCATGTTTCAACCTAGACATGTTGCTGTTGAGTGTTAACAATTAGGCACATGCTATTAGAGTTATAATACTTCAATTACATGATGTTTGCATGTATTTAAGATGAGAAATTGGGGTATTTGAGGGGTTATATTGGGTTCTAGTTTGTGAAAGCTTGATTGTTAGCTTATAGCTTGGTGTTTAAGGTCTACTTGCCAAATTGGGAATAGTGCTTGATGTTGGGTAATATTACAAGCTATTTTACATCTAAGGTTGGAGAGGAATACTAAACAAATTTAGACTAAGCCACCAACCAAGTGAAAAGTAAGTAAAGATTCATTTGCAACCACAATGCATAGACATAGTAGATGTGTGAATTATATGTAATATTATAAATCATATGTGCATAGTAGAGGGCTCTCCATTGAGCATAGATACATGGGCATTGTCATTAGCACGTGCATGCATCATATACGAGCATTGTGATAAATCTTGCATTGCACGGCATGATTGTGAGAAAGGAATATATTTTGCTGACCACTACTAGTGCACCGAAGCATGCATGGATTTGCATGCGTATGAGTATGCATGGATTTGCAGGTTCGCGTGCATGGATTTGCATGCGTATGAGTATGCATGGATTTTCATGCTTATATGATTATTGGCCATTGGATTATGGCGGTGTACAGAGCTCTTTTTCGATGCATGGGATAGTAGTGTTGGTCAGGGGTCCAAGAAAGAAATAATTTTGAGAGAAATATTTTGATGCATAAAATTGCATTGTGAGCATAGCATTTTGAGTTGCATATCTTGATATTGTGGATTATTCTTTGACATGCATAATCTTTACTTGATGAGCGTTAGCTCATATAGTTTATGCATTGTAGGTGAGTACGACGATACTTGAAGCATCTTTTATTGGTTGGGCGGCAGTTGGAGCTCCTGTAGGTGTTTGAGAGAGCGTGTGCATGGATGACGACCTATTGGGCTATTTTGTTGGCTTGTTATATTTTGAGTCTGTTGTATTATATTTTTAGACTGGTACTATATTTTGCTTTTAAAACTTTACTGTAAATAAGTATGTAAATATTGGGTCGTTGTGGGTGTTGAGCTTTTATATAAATACCGATCCTGCTATATACATGACATGTGTTATAAAGTATTTTAAACAGGGTTGTGCATGTAAGAAGTGATTTATCTTTTCTTAAAGTGTTAAAAAAAATATTCCATACATGCACACAGGTTCTATCATGTCAAATTATAATATATATCTAGTTGTGTAATAATGGAGGTGTTACAATATATCCATGTTAAGGATATATATTGCAAATCCATCTCATATTTTGAAGAATGAACCTACAGAGCTGAAAATAGATTTGAGTTAAGGAGAATGACCTATAGAGATTCTTCTAAGAGAAGTAAAACAACTTAGAAATAAAAAGATCCCATTGGTTAAAGTATTATGGAGAAATCAGTCAATAGAAGAAGCTATTTGGGAAAGGGAAGATGATATGAAAGTTAAGTATCCAAAACTCTTTTGATAAGTAAATTTTGAGGATGAGATTTTAATAAAGAGGGGAAGATGTAATACCCAAACCTCACACTACTCACTTGGCCAATATGATTCATGTATTACAAGCTACTTATATGCTAATTTGTATTAACATTTACATAGCATTTTATATAGCATTCTTAATCGTTAGACCTCTAATGCTATCACATGATGTTAGTGGTTGAGATCTTATAACCTAACTAATAAAAATTCTACATTTAGATAAGAAAAAGAATAGATTGGTCAATATATTGGATATTCATAGGTTATATGTTATAATTTAAAAAGTATTAAGGGTGTTACTAGTAAGCTTATATGATTCGATTCAATTAAATCAAGGTGTTTTAAAAGTAACGTTCATAAATTAACATACTTGCGATATTAGGCATCACATAATGTAATTTAAGAGTCATATTACAAGGTCCATACGTGCATATAATTTTAGAAATAAAAACTAGATAATCATTTAAGAATCGAATGTCAATCAATTTGGAGATCGAATGAACGGTTAAGAAATTAAGGCATAATTTATTATCAGATCATATGGAAATTAAAATAAGTTGTAAATAGATAAAAAAATAATGATAAAAAATAGATTAGAGCTATATAAGGTGTGTATAACATCATATTTGAACCACCTCTTGACACCTCAAGCTTTGCCACCTCAAGCTACCACATCAACCTTTCTTCATTTCCATGAAACCATGACCAAAAATCATTTCTGAGCTATTTCACCTTCCAAACCTCCATAATGAATTTTAAAAGTTTCTCTCAAGTGATTCAATTGAATAAAAATGTGAAGAAAGTAAAGAAAAGCAAGGGACGAGCAAGTAGAAACTTAAAGTTGTGTATAGGTGAGCTTAACTCATGTTTTAATTTCAATTCTTGAATTATTGGCGTGTTATGATTTCTAAAGCTTCTATTATTATTTATAATCAGGTTAGTATGTTATTTATGTCTTATTATTCATAAAAGAAGGATTTTCACAATAGAATCACTAAGGACAAAAACTGTATACTTGTTGATTTTTTACTTTAAAGCTATATATATGTATAATAACTTGATTAAAACCTGTATATTTAACCATATATGTGTTTATATATGAGTTTATGTGATGTATGTAAGTTTGGAGAGGTTATAAATTGAAATATAGTTTGATAATTAAAAAGACTCAAAACTGTCATGATAGAACTTACTATTTTCGTGTTGTGATAAGTGGGTTGGTTTTGCTGAAGTAGATTAGTGATTTTAGGCAATTCTATAATATGATTACATTGCTCTACATGTTAGCTAATTGTAGCAACCAAAAAAAAGAAAAAAAATTGTTAATAATCTCCTTTAGGTACTTCTTTTAAAGGAAGATAAATTAAAGTCCAAGTCCAGGTTAATGTGCCCGTAGGAGAGGCCCAACTAGAAGTCTTGAAGACTAAGTCTAAGATATCCTTTTTTATGTTGTAGCATTAATTACTCATTGATTCAACTGAATACTGAAAAATTTCAAGCAATCAAGAGAATTCTAAAGGGTTTTATTCAAATTCTATTACTCAGTTTGCAGGCCTTATCGCCTTATTTTTCAACCTAGGGTGGATTTTAGATTTGTATTGCATCAATTTCTGCAGGATGGAGAAGATTCATCCTTGAATCCACAATGGGGTCATCATCAGAGTCCGTGTTAGTAGTATAAGGAAGAAGGTGCTTAACATTGAAGACATCGAAAGTGTGAAGGTGACTAGAAAGCAACAGATGGTAAGCATTAGGATTTATCTTTTTAATGATCTCAAGTAGTCCAACTTGCGTGCAGCGAGGTTGTTGTACTTATGAGCTGGAAAATAATCCTTAGTCAAGATGGCCCAAACAAAATCACCCACATTAAACTCTACCAATCGACGTTTTTGGTCAGCTTGTAATTTATATTTGGAAGTAGATCCAATTAAGTGATCATGTGTTCGTTTGAAAACCTGCTGAAGCTGGGTAATGAGGTCAGGTACGGAGCCATCTGGGCTGACATAATCTGATAGAGGATGAAGATCACAGACTGAAAACTACATAGAAGAGACTAAAGCTAGTGTTGCGATTAATAACATGGTTGTGTGCAAATTCAGCAAGATTTCTGCATCCTAGGACTTCAAATTCGTAACCACCAAGCTGAGCAATAAGTTTCCTAAGGAGTGGTTCACTACTTCAGTTTGGCCAACTGTTTGTGGGTGATAGGCGGAGCTGAAATTTAAGAGAGTATTAACAAGACGACAAAGACTTCACCAAAAGTGACTAAGAAAACATGAATTATGGTCAGAAATAATCAAAAGAGGTAAACCATGGAGACAATAAATGTCATGAAAATATAATTGAGCAACATTAACTGTGTTTGTGGTCCTTTTGCATGGAATAAAGCGGGCTATCTTGGAGAACCGATCTACCACAATGAAGATAGAAACATTGCCTTGTTGAGCCTACGATAGGCCAAGGATGAAGTCTAAGCTAATATCTATCCATGGCTGATTTAGCAATAGTAAAAATGTAATACACCTCAACGTAACTGCAGAACCTAAACATGTTGATACAGTTAAGTTAAGAAATGTTAACTTTTCATCAATAATAGAGTTATGGTTTTAATAAAAATTCCCCTTTTTAGCTATAAGAGAAAAGAACTTGAAGTCATTTGTAGTTTTAAAATAGAGTTTTCAAAATAGGCTACAAAACAACTTGAAGCATAGCATATGAACAAATCTATATCCAACTGCTCTAAAGACTCAATCAACCTTTAAACCTTTAAATTTCCATGGCTGATAGATGCCATGGAGTCCATTCCTTGAGAAGCTCCATTAGAAGTCCAAGCTGGAATTTGGTTAGAAAGAGCAAAAACTTGTGCAGCTAATTGTGTAAATGAATCTACCTCAAGAACACCAGCAACTATTTTTATGGAAGACCTCTCGAAAGGCCATTGATAGCTATTAGTAACCATCTCCTCCAGCAAAATATGGGCTTCATTTGCAGTCTTAGACATCAAAGTCCCACCTGCGGCAGCATCTATTATAGTTCAAGTTTGCCTAGTCAAACCATTGTAGAAGTATTGTACCTGCTGCCAATCCTCATAACTATGTTGAGGACACCTTCTTAGAAAATCTTTAAACCTCTCCCAAGCTTCATATAGTGGCTCAAAATCTTGTTGACGGAATTGAGTTATCTCACTCTTGAGTTGAAGTGTCTTGCTTGGTGGAAAGTACTTAGCAAGGAATTTTTGTATCAAGTCATTCCAACTCGATATGCTACATGGTGCAAAATATTTTAACCATAGTCTAGCTTTGTCTCAGAGAGAGAATAGAAATAAACGAAGTCTAGTGGCATCATCGGGTACTCCATTCATTTTGATGGTGTCACAAATCTCCAAAAACATAGTTAAGTATGTATTTGGATCCTCCACCGCACTTCCTCCAGATTGGTTTTGTTGCACCATGCTAATGAGAGCTAGTTTAAGTTCAAAATTATTAGCATTGATCGGTTGTCGAGCTATCCCAAAGTAGTTTTAGTTCATGGTTGGTTGAAAATAGTCCCGAATAGCTCATTGTGTTTGTGGTTATTACAATAGAACATTGACATTCACATTAACATTGTTGGTGTTATTCGCCATGGTTTGATTATCAATTTTTTTGCTACTCAATAGGTCGAAGAGTCTGCTCAATTTCCGGATCAAAATAACCCAAGTCAAGACTACTAGTCTTATGCATACAAATACGCATAATCCAATGTAAGGCAAAACAACATCAAAATATGGGAAGAAAGTAAAAATAATCTAAATTAAAATCAAAACTAAGTCATAACAATATTAATGCAATTATGATAAAACAATCCCTAGCAATAGTGCCAAAAACTTGTTCGTGAAAATTATGCAAACCGCAAGTGCACGGTGTCAAATTTTAATATAATGATGAGTTGAGTTGAGTATCCACAAGGATTGTAATAAAAAATTACATTAAGTACCGTATTTCAAATAGTCCTAATTTTATCTAGAAAATTGAGTGATTGTTGGTAAACAAAGTAAAGTAAGATAAAAAGCATAGACAAGAATGGAGTTTTTAAAAGTAATTCAACAAACACCTTATGAGTAAGAAATTCTAGAGGAATGACTCATCAAATTATCACTTATGTTCTTCCTTCCAAAATATACCAATTCAAGTTAATAAGACATGTAAGTTAAGAATTCCTAAGCTCATCAATTCCCTCTCTCGAGTGCCAAATTGACTATAAGTTCTAACATGAATTTCGATATCTCTATAAAAATTCAAAAATAAAACTTTACAAAAGTTCAATGAATTCTTCTTCAAAACTTCAAAGGTTTCATAAGCTTCTCAACTCTATGATTCCTAGGTTGTGTTATCCCTATGATCATGTATAATCTTCCCTATCTCGAGTGTCGAATCTCATACGTTAAACAATCTCAATTAGTGGCCAATTAATCAAGATGAAATACTAAACAAGATAACACAAACAAGATGAATAACTTGAACTAATATTATTTGGAATTCAAAATATAGGTCTAAATAAGGTTACATCATCCTCTAGAAAGAAAAGTTTAGTTCCTCATGTATGAATATAACTTCAATAAATACATAAGAAATAACATAGAAATTGTTCACTAATTTGTGAAGTAGAAGTAATGGTTGAAGCTTTCTTTGTCTCCAAGAATGGTTTGTCTCTAAGAATGACCTTCTTCTCTCCAAGTCTCCTTGTTGTCCTTTGCTTCTTGGCTTCTCCTCACTCTTCTCCTCCAAAAATTGATTTAGAGACTTTGGAATCCCTCAAAATAGATGGGAAATGCCCTAAAGAGAGCAAAATGCCCATTTTGACCTTACTTGTCTGCTCGGTAGTACCTAGGTGCTGGTTAGCAGTGCATAAGCGCTGCCTTGTCTGTCCAAGACAGTGTGTACAGCGCCTAGGCGCTGCACTTGCTGCCCAGAATTGATTTATGCAGCGCTTGTAGCCTCTTTCAAATAATTTTTTACCACTTTAGAAGCCAAAATAGATTTTGGTGTCTTCATATGAATTATATCCCTATGTTTTGGATTTCCATTAAAACTTGAATCAACTAAATATGACTTTGTTGGAGAGAGTTATACTGAAAATACCAAGATGTGTCATCCTAGAAAATTGCAGCCCAGTGCTGACTTTTGAAGTTAGTTTTTCTCATTTAAATTAACAGAATTTGATTTTGTGGTAAACATAGAAGTTGTAGATCTATATCTTGGATTTACAATGGATCAAGAATAAAGTTTATATGAAATTGTTCTTGAGAGTTATGATTTAAATACCAAAACTACCATCAATGGCACCACAACTCGAATTCTTCAACATTTCAACCAAATTTTTGATTTCTTTCCATTTTCTTCTCTTATTGTCATTACCTACAAGATTTCACATTAAATACATAAAAAGTAACACAAACACTTGAAAACAAATCAAATGTTAATCAAAAGGTATATGAATTGTTGGTATAAAACTAACTTATCAATAGGTGGAGTTGAAATTTAAGAGAGTATTAACAAGACGGCAAAGACTTCGCCAAAAGTGACTAAGAAAACATGAATTTTGGTCAGAAACAATCAAAAGAGACAAACCATGGAGACAATAAATGTCATGAAAATATAATTGAGCAACATTAACTGTGTTTGTGGTCCTTTTGCATGGAATAAAGTGGGCTATTTTAGAGAGCCGATCCACAACGATGAAGATAGAAACATTGCCTTGTTGAGCCCGCGATAGGCCAAGAATGAAGTCCAAGCTAATATCTATCCATGGCTGATTTGGCAATAGTAAATATGTAACACGCCTCAACGTAACTGCAGAACCTAAACAAGTTGATACAGTTAAGTCAAGAAATGTTAACTTTTCATCAATAATAGAGTTATGGTTTTAATAAAAGTTTTCCTTTTTGGCTATAAGAGAAAAGAACTTAAAGTCATTTGTGGTTTCAAAACAAAGTTTTTAAAATAGGCTACAAAACAACTCGAAGCATAGCATATGAACAAATCTCTATCCAACCGCTCTAAAGACTCACTCAATCTCTAAACCTGTAAATTTTCACCTGCATTATATGAATCTAATGAGCTAAAGGCTCAGTAAGGTGAAACTGACGCAATAACAAATAGCGTACATGTAAATCACATAAATGATTAAATACATTATTCAATTTAATAACTTTTATTTATAAATCATTCTTTAAGCACCGTGAAGTATGATACCTAACTAATAGCAATAGATCATGGTTTTCAGAACCTTTTCATAATGATTGGTCAATAAGAGAAATAATACGGGGATTCCATACTTGGTTTTTAAACCTCAGGTATTAGTCATATTCTGTCTCATTCATTGTGGCTTTCCTATACCAGTTTTTCAATCTCAAGTATTTGCCACCTTTTGTTGGGTCCGTCGGTCCCTCCCGCATTATGTGCGTACCCGACCATTAATCAAGTTCCATACTTTCTTTTAAAAAAACTCATTATATTCTTAATATAGTATCATGCTTCATGAACCATGTATGTATCAAACATTACATCATTTGGCAAATAAGGACAATCACATTAAAACATGAACAACATTATATGATCCTTGTGATACAGTAAATGAAAGTTTCAACTTACCTCAAGTCCACTTTAAGCTAAGTGAAAAGATTAATCTCTTTGGAAGATAGGATATGTTAAAGGCCTAACATAATCAAATAATGCACCTTTCAATATCCTTTTAATAAATCACATAATCTATTCTAATTAAAATTATATATACTTTTCAATCTTTTGTAAACATTTCCATATCAATTACATAACCTAAAAAATAATGCATACTTCATATTTTACTATTAATTTACGAAATTAAACATTAGGGCATCCATTAAATAACAAATAATTCAAATATAATTATTAAGGCAGCCCACAAAATATGAACACAATCCAAATTAAAATGACATAAACTCAGTTCTAACTTAAATTGATTCTAACCTTCAATTAAGCAAACTAATTGCTATTGATCACAATAATTTGTAGGCACTTCCAAACACAATATAAGCATTACAAGATTAATAGAAATAAGTAAATTAAGCATATTTCACAAGACTATAAATTTTGCTAGAAACTAGCTTAATTTTGGCTTTAAGTCTATCCCACTTGATTTTTCATTCATACAAAAACATACTCAAACATGTAACCATCCAAGATACTACTAACTCACCATAAAAAACTTTGAAAAAGAATATACCTTGATTAAATTGGAATTAATATTCAAAATTAACGATTTTCAATTTTAAAAGGGTGAAAACTTGTTCTAGTTTGTGTTTTATGGATTTCTATGAATTGAATTCAATTTTTATGAGTAAGAGAGTGGATAAATTTGGGAGAAACTTTGGAGAAGAAGGCTGGTCATTTTTGAGGAGCTTCCACAAGAAAATATGGCTAAAAATAACTTGTTTGACATTTTAAAGAGAGATAAGTGGAGGGTAATGATTAGTTGCATCATGCATGGTGTCTTCTCATGCCAAAAGTCATGTTTATGGGCTAGGAAGATGACAACAAATAATGTTTTGGTGTTATAATCAAGTGCAATATGGTTTAGAATGATTTCATGCAACCCAGTCAACCTATAAATCAATTTGCACCATTTTGTATACTTTTTATTTTTAGCCAAATGTGACATATCTAAAGAAAATATTTAGGCAAATAATCACTTTAGAATTTAACAAGTATTGAGCAATACAAATAATTCATTTTATGGTCATTTAACACATCAATCTTTCTTAACTGAGGTATCGAGCTTTTCACTGCAAAAAGGGCACTTAAGGAATTGTAACACCCCTTAATCTAACTACAGAGTCCAAACAAGCTGATATAGTTAAGTCAAGAAATGTTAATTTTTCATCAATATTAGAGTTATGGTTTTAATAAAAGTTCTCATTTTTAGCTATAAGAGAAAGAACTTGAATCATTTTAAACACACCATATACATATATCAAAACTGAGTACATCTGTTTATAAAACCATAACAAAGCGGCTTATTTAAAAATAAAATAGAGTTTTCAAAATAAACTACAACACAGTTCGAAGCATGGCATATGAACAAATCTCTGTCTGGTCGCTCTACAGACTTAGTCAACATCTAAACTTGTATATTTCCACCTGCATCACATAAATCTAATAAACTAAAGGCTCGGTAAGATGAAACTAATGCAATAACAAATAACATATATGCACATCTCATAAATCATTAAATGCATTATTCTATTTAATAACTTTTATTCATAAATCATTTTTTAGGGCCCTTGAAGTGTGATACCTAACTAATAGTGATAGACTGAGGTTTTTGGAACCTATTCATAATGATTGGCTAATAAGAGAACTAATACGGGGTTTTCATACTTGGTATTTCAATCTCAGGTATTAACCATATTCTATCTCATTCATTGTGACTTTCCTATGCCATTTTTTCAACCTTAAGTATTTGCCACCATTTGTTGGGTCCGTCGGTTCCTCCCGTGTCCCTTGTCTATCCGACCATCAATCAAGTTCCATACTTCATTTTCAAAAACCTCATTATATTCTTAATAGTGTCATGCTTCATAAACTATAAATGCATCAAACATTACATCACTTGACAAACAATAACAATCACATTAAAACATGAATAAACATTATATGATTCTTGTGATACAGCAAATGAAAGTTTCAACTTAGCTCAAGTCCACTTTGTGGTAAGTTGTTTGTGAAATACTTTGCAAACCGCAAGTGTACAGTGTCAAGTTTTAATACAATAGTGAGTTGAATTGAGTATTCATTAGGATTATAATAAAAAATGGCATTAGGTACCGTAGTTTAAATAGTCCCAATTTTATCTAGAAAATCAAATGATGATTGGTAAACAAGGTAAAATAAATAACAAAATGTAAAGGTAACAGTGGAGTTCTTAGAAGCAATACAACAAACGCCTTATGAATAAGAAATTCTAGAGGAATGACTTACCTAAATATCACCTATGTTTTTCCTTTAAAAACATACTAATTCAAGTCAACAACACATGTAAGTTAAGAATTCTAAGCTCATCAATTCCCTCTCTCGAGTGCCGAATTGTTTATGAGTTCTAACATGAATTTCAATATCTCTATAAAAACTCAAAAATAAAACTCTACAAAAGTTCAATGAATTCTTCTTCAAAACTTCAAAAGTTTCATAAGCTTCTCAACTCTATGATCCTAGGTTGTATTATCCTTATGATCATGTATAATCTTTCCTCTCTCGAGTATCGAATTTCATACATCAAGAATCTCAATTAATGGTCAAATAATCAAGAAGCAATACTAAACAAGATAACACAAACAAGATGAATAACTTAAACTAATATTAATTAGAATTTAAAACATATGATCAAATAAGGTTACATCATCCTCTAGAAAGAAAAGTTTAGTTCATAATGGATGAATACAACTTCAAGAAATAAATAAGAAAGAACATGAAAATTGTTCACCAATTTGTGAAATGAGAGAAATTGTTGAAACTTTCCTTGTCTCCAAGAGTGGCTTCCTCTTCTTCAAGAATGGATTTCTTCTCTCCAAGCCTCTCCTTATTTCCTCTTTCAGAAAATGAATCCCCCTAGTCTAAGAACCCCCCTCTCATTTTAACTTATTTCAATTATTCTTTCTCCAAAAAATTCCTAAAATTCCTCCTCTTTTCATGGCTTATGCCCCATTTTCTCTTCACCAAATCTATTTTCTATGTAAGTTGTCCCCCAAAAAGTCCACAAAGTCTCTTTTAGAAGTTGTCCTTCATAGCTTTGTCCAAAATCCGAGTCAAAAGATCACATTTTCAGAATTTTCAAATTGTTTGGCGCCTAGGCGCAGAAGAATGGTGCCTAGGAGCCATATATTCTATTTCAACACTTCAGATAGCACCTAGGCACCTTGTTTTGGTGCCTAGGTGCCTTCCATTCTATTTTGGCAGCTTTAGATGGCACCTATGATATGAACCTTGCCAATGATACGACAAAACCCAACACCAAAATATGGAATCAACCCCAAGATCTTTAAGACGCAAGTTCAGTGAACCTTGACCCATGACTAGCAAATCAAGAACCAAGGCTACAATTAGATACAGAACGCCATACCAAGAAAAACTCAAGAACACTCAAGAATCTCGATGATAAGTTCAATTATTTTGAACGCCACAAGAATAACTTGATAAGTTCAAAAGTTCTTTCAAGAATGAAAGAAGAACAAGATAAACTCTCCAATTTTTTTTATAAATTTTGAATGTCCCAGAGTATACAAGTTGGTCCCCTTTAAATTGGTTTTAAATAATTGTAACTTATGGAAACAAAGAACTAAGAATAAGAAACTAATTATCCTATGGAAACAAACTAATCAATAGACTAATCAAGTAAATCCTACCTATAATTCATCCTTACATTTAGGAAACATTAAAATCTTGCCTATAATATCTTAATCAAGAAATCTTCAAGACAATAATCTTGGCCTTCCAAAAAAAACATGGAAAATGTGCATGTCCTGAATTAGGCTCCCGAAATCTTGGTGATTGACCTTTCCAAAGTTGAAAACATGTGTATCTTCAATTAGGCTCCTCAAAAACCGAAATAATGGTAACTAAATTTCCTTCAATCTGATTTGGAATTATTTGAAATGGATTTGGACTCATGTTGGGCCCCCATGTGTTTGGCATTTCACCAACTTATTGAATCAACCCATATAATGCTTCTTTAAAATGCTTGGCCCTAAATCTTATGATTGGTCCACTTGGTAAGCTTAATAGATCATATAATTGCTGACCTTGAGTCCTTCCAAGTCCACGTGTGAGTTCTCCCTCTTGTATGAGTGAGTGTGTAGCTTTGTTTTTCATCATTCTCCCCCTCTTGAAAAGGATTTGTCCTCAAATCTTCATCACCTACATCGAAAGGAGATAGATCAGAAACATTAAAGCTAGCGCTAACACCATACTCACTTGGTAGTTCAAGTTTATAGGTATTGTCATTGATGCGTTCCACCACTTGAAATGGCCCATCACCCCATTGAAGGAGTTTAGATCGCCTGTGCTCTGGAAAATGGTCCTTCCTCATATGCAGCTAAACCCAATCCCCCAGTTCGAAGATAACTTTCTTGTGTCCCTTATTAGTTTGTTTAGCATATTGTTCCATCTGACGCTCTATGTGTTGCTTTGCCTTTTCATGAATCTGCATGACAAGTTCTACTTTCTTCTTTCCATCTAAGTTAACACATTCATTCAAAGGTAAAGGGGTTAAATCCAAAGGAGTCAATAGATTAAAACCATAAACAATCTCAAATGGTGAAAATTTAGTTGCAGAGTGGATACAACGATTATAAGCAAATTCAACATGTGGTAAATAGTCTTCCCAAGTTTTCAAGTTCTTTTGTATGATAGCACGCAACAATGTAGACAATGTCCTATTCACTACTTCGGTTTGACCATCAGTTTGGGGATGACAACTAGTAGAAAACAACAATTTAGTTCCCAACTTTCCCCATAAGATCTTCCAAAAGTAACTCAAGAACCTTGCATCCCTATCAGAAATAATAGTCCTTGGCATGCTATGCAACCTAACAATCTCCCTAAAAAATAAATCGGCTACATGAGATGCATCATCAGTTTTATGACAAGCAATAACATGTGCCATCTTAGAGAACCTATCAACAACCACAAAAACTGAATCTCTCCCCCTCTTAGTCCTAGGTAAGCCAAAAACAAAATCCATAGAAATATCAACCTAAGGAGCACTAGGGATAGGTAGGGGTGGGTACAAACCATGTGGTTGCTGTCTAGACTTAGCTTACTTACAACTAATGCATTTCGCACAAATCCTCTCTACGTCACGTTTCATGTGCGGCCAAAAGAAATGCTCATGCAACACACCTAAAGTCTTAGCTACCCCAAAGTGGCCCATCAAACCACCACTATGTGCTTCCCTAACAAGTAATTCACACAAAGATGAATGGAGAACACACAATTTGTTCTCTCAAAATAAAAAATCATCATGCAAATAGAACTTCCCACACCCCCCTTTAGTGCAGTTTTTAAACAAGTCACCAAAATCAGAATCCGTTGCATATAACTCTTTAATGTATTCAAATCCAAGCAATTTAGAGTCAAGGGTTGAAAATAAAGCATACCTGCGTGATAGTGCATTGGCAACTGCATTTTCCTTACCTTGTTTGTATTTGATTACATAGGGAAAAGTCTCAATGAACTCTACCCATTTGGCATGATGTCTGCTCAATTTGTGTTGCCCCTTTAGATGCTTCAAAGACTCATGATCTGTATGAATCACAAACTCTTTTGGCCATAGATAGTGCTGCCAAGTCTCCAGAGTTCGAACCAATGCATATAATTCCTTATCGTAAGTGGGATAGTTTAAGGTTGCACCACTTAACTTTTCACTAAAATATGCAATCGGCCTTTCTTCTTGCATCAGTACACCACCGATACCTATACCTGAAGCATCACACTCAATTTCGAACATTTTAGTGAAGTTAGGTAAAACAAGTAAAGGAACATTAGTCAATTTATCTTTGATGAGCTTGAATGCCTTTTCTTGTTCATGTCCCCACTTAAATGGAACATTCTTCTTGTTGACTTCGATTAGGGGCGCAGCTATGCTACTGAAATCCCAAACAAAATGCCTATAAAAACTGGCTAAGCCATGGAAGCTTCTTACCTGATTTATCGTAGTCAGCATTGGCCAATCTTGAATTGCGTTCACCATTTCCTCATTGACCTCAATCCCTTTAGCACTTACAACAAAACCAAGAAATACAAGCTTGTCCGTGCAAAAGGTATATTTCTTAAGATTAGCAAATAACATTTCTTTCCTTAGGACCTTTAAAACAAGTGTTAGGTGTTTAACATGATCATCTAGGTTTTTGCTATAAATTAGGATATCATCCAAATAGACAACTATAAATTTACTAAGAAAAGCATGCAAAACATGGTTCATGAGCCTCATGAAAGTACTAGGTGCATTCGTTAATCCAAAAGGCATAACTAACCACTCATACAAACCATATTTTGTTTTAAATGCAGCTTTCCACTCATCACCCTCTTTCATCCTAATCTAATGGTATCCACTCTTAAGGTCAATTTTTGAAAACACACAAGACCCATGCAATTCATCTAACATGTCATCTAATCAAGGAATGGGATGTCGATACTTTACTGTAATGTTGTTGATGGCTCGACAATCAACACACATCCTCCATGTCCCGTCCTTCTTAGGCACTAGTAGCACTGGAACTGCACAAGGGCTCATGCTCTCTCTAACATACCCTTTTTCCATTAGTTCATGAACTTGTCGTTGAAGTTCCTTCATCTCCTCGTGATTACTTCTATAGGCTGGTCGATTTGGAATTGTTGCACCGAGTATGAAGTTAATTTGATGTTCAATTCCTCGAATTGGTGGTAAGCCTAGTGGCACCTCCTTAGGAAATACATCCTCGAATTCCTGCAAAAGGGAAAGAACGTTTCTCGGCAAAGATCCGACAAGATCATTAGTACACAAAAGGGCCTCCTTGTACATGAGTACTATAAGAGGCTGTTGTAAAGTTAAAGCTCTCTTGATCTCATTTTTTTTGCAATGAAGTTGTATTTTTTCTCTCTTTCACTCACCAAGGCTATGACTCTCTCATTTTTTTTCTCAACTTTGGCCTCTCTCTCTTTTTCTTTTCTCTTTTCACTTAATTTTTGCATCTTGAGCTGATCTTTGAGAACTTGTTTTGGATTTAATGGTACAAGTGTTATAGGCTGCTTTTTGTTGACAAAAGAGTACCTATTGGTGTAACCATCATGTGTGACATGTCGATCGTACTGCCATGGCCTCCCCAATAGGATATGACATGCGTGCATAGGTACCATATCACAAAGCACCTCATCCTCGTACTTGCCAATGGTGAATGCCACCAAAACTTATTTTGTAACCTTGATTTCTCCACAATTGTTTAGCCATTGAAGCCGATATGGTCGTGGATGTTTCAAGGTAGGTAGTGCCAATTTCTCTACTAACACAGTGCTAGAAATATTGGTGCAACTTCCATCATCAATTATAATGCTGCAAACCTTACTGTGTACAAAACACCGAGTATGGAATAAGTTCTCCCACTGGTTATTTTTTTCTTCCTTAACTTGTGCACTAAGAGCTCGCCTCGCCACTAATGATTCTCCTTCCACTGCATACTGCCCTTCATATGCGTCTTCAAGAGGTGGCATGTCATCTACTTCGTCTTTTTGTTCATCTTCTGTCTCAATTTCTCCTTGAGCATTGATCACTATGATCTTTTTGTTCGGGCATTGACTAGCTATATGTCCCCTGCCTTGCCACTTGAAGCACTTAATATCTCAATTTTTAGAAGTGGAGTATTCAATGTTACCTTATTTTAGCATTGTAGTTGGTTTGGTATCTTTAGAGGACTCGGGCTTATGTTTAATTAATGGCCATTCATCCTGTTTAGGTGCTGTTTTTCATAAAATTGAGGAGGTCATTTCTATTCCCCTTCTAGCCATGTTCCTCTATTTTAATTGCTGCTCAACTTTGATAGCTTGGTGCACTATATCCGTTAACTCCACATAGTGTTGCATCTCCACCACATCTGCTATCTCACGATTTAAATCATACAAAAACCTAGCCATGGTGGCTTCTTTGTCTTTCTCTACATTTGCTCGGATCATAGCAATCTCCATTTCTTTGTAGTACTCATCGACACTCTGGGATCCTTGAGTTAGACGTTGTAACTTGTTGTACAACTCCCGATGATAGTAGCTTGGAATGAAACATCTTCACATGATGACCTTCATCTCATCCCAAGTCTCAACAAGTCGTTCATGATTTCTCCTCCTTTCCTTCAACAATTAATCCCACCAAATAATAGCATAGTCAATGAATTCAATTGCAGCAAGTTTTACCTTTTTATTCTCGGAGTAGTTGTGGCATTCAAAGACCATCTTCATTTTCTTCTCCCACTCTAGATAGGCCTCAGGGTCATTTCTACCTTGGAAGGGTGGAATCTTCACCTTGATGCTTCTCAAATCATCATCTCGCTTAGGTCTTCTTCTACCAATGTCTTTGTCTCCACGCCCAAACCTTCCTCGGTTTATTTGTGGTTCGTTAAGCTCTTCCCACTCTTCTTCATCTTCAACATCACCCCATTATGCCCCCAGTTGCATTCGCCTAGGTGGTTGTCGAAATGGAGTGTTTTGATATTACCCCTTAGTTGACTCATCTTCTAACTTGTCCATCCTCTCATGAATTTGCTCCAATTCAGTCCTCATCATCTGCTTCATCTCGCCCAATAATGCCTGTAGTTGTAGGTTTGGGATGGTTGCTTGTTATATCTCTTTAATTGAGTTTTCTACTTGATTGTGTGATATGTTTAGAATCTACAAAACAATGTTATAAGACCTCACAAGCGCTCCCTCACGTGTTTTACTCAAGGAAGTGTCACTCACTCTTGTGTTTGGTACTCAATCAGCTTTTACCCTCTTATATTCTCAACACTCTTGCCTCTTTCCACTCATTGTGTCTTCTTTTCACTCTTAATCAAACTCAAGAACAATCAAGATTCAAGTGGCACTTCAAGATGAGAATCAATCAAGACAAATCATAAGATTTAAGAAGTAATTCTCAAGAAATTGATGCAAGCAATCAATGTGAAAGTAAGGGCCCATGAATAAGGAGAGCTAGGTTAACACCACAAGAATTTTTGATTTTGAAGAATTTGCAAGAAATTTTCTGATTTTGTTTGTTTGTTTGTTTGTTTGTTTTTTTTTGTTTTAATCAGAAACTAGAAAGATGAAGTAGGAATTTAGGAATAATAAGCGAATTAAAGGGATAATTCAAACTTGCCTTTGGAACCTAGGCTCTGATACCAACTGATATGAATCTCGCCAATGATACGATAAAATCTAACACCAAAATATGGAATCAACCCCAAGATCTTTAAGACACAAGTTCAGTGAACCTTGACCCATGACTAGCAAATCAAGAACCAAGGCTACAATTGGATAAGGAACGCCACACTAAGAAAAACTCAAGAACACTCAAGAATTTCGATGATAAGTTCAATTGTTTTGAACGCCACCAGAATAACTTGATAAGTTCAAAAGTTCTTTCAAGAATGAAAGAAGAACAAGATAAACTCTCTAATTTTTTTTATAAATTTTGAATGTCCCAGAGTATAAAAGTTGATCCCCTTTAAATAGGTTTTAAACAATTGTAACTTATGGAAACAAAGAACTAAGAATAGGAAACTAATTATCCTATGGAAATAAACTAATCAATAGACTAATCAAGTAAATCCTACCTATAATTCATCCTTACATTTAGAAAACTTCAAAATCTTGCCTATAATATCATCTTCATCAAGAAATCTTCAACACAATAATCTTAGCCTTCCAAAAAAAACATGGAAAATGTGCATGTCTTGAATTAGGCTTCCGAAATCTTAGTGATTGACATTTCCAAAGTTGAAAACATGTGTATCTTCAATTAGGCTCCTCAAAAACTGAAATCATGGTGACTAAATTTCCTTCAATCTGATTTGGAATTATTTGAAATGGATTTGGACTCATGTTGGGCCCCCATGTGTTTGGCATTTCACCAACTTGTTGAATCAACCCATATAATGCTTCTTTAAAACGCTTGGCCCTTAATCTTGTGATTGGTCCACTTGGTAAGCTTAATGGATCATGTAATTGCTGACCTTGAGTCCTTCCAAGTCCACATGTGAGTTCTCCCTCTTGTATGCGTGAGTGGGTAGCTTCGTTATCATCAACCTAGGTGCCCTATCTTGGCACCTAAGGTCCGTTGCTGTTGTTTTTCCTTTCTCCACTTCAGTACTCTTACACTCTTCAGCCCCTTGCAACTAATTTTTGTCCTCTTTAAAGGATGAATTGGCTTTTGACATCTTCTAATGAATTGTATCTCTATGTATTGTCTTTTCATGGGAACTTGAATCAACTACATATGACATCTTATCTCTTATCTTTCCAATGGATCAAGAACTAATTTGAAATGAATTTGGGATCAATCTTATGATTGAAGAATTAAAGGAATTTCTTGGTCTTCCTCCATATCTAACACCACAAAATCTACAGGAAATATAAATTTATCCACTTTTACTAATACATCTTCAACAACTCATCTTGGATAAGTGAGAGACCTATCCGCCAATTGCAAGGTGATAGTGGATGGCTTGACTTCTCCAATTACTAATTTCCTGAAAACAGAAAGTGGCATCAAATTAATACTTGCTCCAAGATCACATAATGCTTTATCAAAGAAAGATCCTTCTATGGTACAAGGAATAGTAAAACTCCCTTGATCTTTCAATTTGTGAGATTCACGATTTTAATCTCCACCAATCACCTTTTTTTTTACTTCACATCTTTCATGAACTTGGCGTAGTTGGGCATTTGCTCAAGAGCATTTGCAAAAGGAATATTAATATGAATTTTCTTGAAGATTTCTAAAAATTTTGCAAATTGTGAATCAATCTTTTTCTTTTGAAATCTTTGTGGAAAAGGAATGGGAACATTAAATTTAAAAGTTTCAAAGTTAGGAGTAGATTTTAGCTTCTCAGCCCCTGTTTGTTCATTTGATTACAGTTCTTCTTTATTTGGTTATTCCTCCATAGGACTTTCTCTTGAAGTGCTTGCCATTGGCTCATCAACTTTAGAACTTTGCATTTCCAGCCCCTTGATTTTGGTTCCACTTCGAAGTTGGATAGCTTTGCAATACTCCCTTAGATTCATTTTCGTATCACTTTAAAAGTTTCCTTTATGTTTTTGAGCATTAATTTCAGTAGCAAGCTGTCCAATTTGAGACTCCATTGATTTCATTTAAGCTCCTAAACTTTAAGCTAGGTGCCCCAATTGAGTCTCAATGTTGTTTATCTTCGCTTCATCTTTATTCAATCGGGCTCTTGTCTCACCAATGAAAGTGCTGATCAAATCTTCCACAAATGCCTTTTTCTAACCTACTTGAGAGTTTGGATGTGGTGGATTGTTGTAACCCGACGGGGGTTGAAGCATATTTCGATTATTAGCATAGAAAAAATTCTCATAATTTCTAAACCCCGGATGGTAGTGAGTAGGTAGTTGATTTCCCCTGAAATTGAATTACAATTATTGACAAAGTTTACCTGCTCATTACCTTTGGTGTCTATAAATGAAGTGCTGGTGGATGCCATGGAATCCATTCCTTGAGAAACTCCATTAGAAGTCCAAGCTGCAATTTGGTTAGAAAGAGCAGAAACTTGTGCAGCTAATTGTGCAATTGAATCTACCTTAAGAACACCAGCAACTTTTTTTATGGAAGACCTCTTGGAAGGCCATTGATAGCTATTAGTAGCCATCTTCTCCAGCAAAATATGGGCTTCATTTGCAGTTTTAGACATCGAAGTCCCACCTGCAACAGCAGCTATTATGGTTTGAGTTTGCCCATTCAAACCATTGTAGAAGTATTGTACCTGCTGCCAATCCTCATAACCATGTTGAAGACACCTTCTTAGAAAATCTTTAAACCTCTCCCAAGCTTCATATAGTGGCTCAAAATCTTGTTGACGGAATTGAGCTATCTCACTCTTGAGTTGAAGTGTCTTGCTTGATGTAAAGTACTTAGCAAGGAATTTTTGTGTCAATTCATTCCAACTCGGTATGCTACATGGTGCAAAAGATTGTAACCATAGCCTAACTTTGTCTCGGAGAGAGAATGGAAATAAGCGAAGTCTAATGGCATCATCGGGCACTCTATTTATTTTGATGGTGTCACAAATCTCCAAAAATATAGCTAAGTGCACATTTAGATCCTCCACCGCACTTACTCTAAATTGGTTTTGTTGCACCATGCTAATGAGAGTTGCTTTAAGTTCAAAATTATTCACATTGATCGGTTGTCGAGCTATCCCAGAGTAGTTTTCGTTCATGGTTGGTTGAAAATAGTCCTGAATAACTCGTTGTGGTGGTGGTTGTTGCAATGAAAGATTGGTGTTCACATTAACATTGTTGATGTTATCCGCCATAGTTTGATCGTCAACTCTTTTCGCTGATCTAATAGCTCAAAGAGTCCGCTTAATTTCTGGATCAAAATAACCCAAGTCAAGACTCCTAGTCTTACGCATACAAATATGTATAATCCAATATAAGGCAAAACAACATCAAAATATATGAAGAAAGTAAAAACAATCTAAACTAAAATCAAGACTAAGTCATCACAATATTAATGAAACTATGATAAAACAATCTCCGGCAATGACGCCAAAAACTTATTTGTGAAATACTTTGTAAACCGCAAGTATACGGTGTCAAGTTTTAATACAATGCTGAGTTGAGTATCATATCCACAAGGATTATAATCAAAAATCGCATTAAGTACTGTAGTTCAAATAGTCACAATTTTATCTAGAAAATCGAATGATGATTGGTAAACAAGGAAAAATAAATAACAAAATGTAAAGATAATAGTGGAGTTCTTAGAAGAAATACAACAAACACCTTATGAATAAGAAATTCTAGAGGAATGACTTACCTAATTATCAACTATGTTCTTCCTTTCAAAACATACTAATTCAAGTCAACAACACATGTAATGTAATGCCCAATTCTCTCCTACATAGCCAATAATAAGTATCTCGTATGAATATACATCTAATTAATGTGTATTATTAAATTATGACATACAAATAGCATGATTGCACGAACTTGAGTAATTGTTATTATATGCTCTAGTTATGTTTTAACATGCATTAGTACATGAAATATGAGATCAAACTTTTATTTTTCTTGATTTAACATATTCCTTAAGTGCCTTTTTTGCAGTGAAAAGCTCGGTATCTCGGTTAAGGAAGATTGATGTGTTGAATGGCTATGAAATGAATTATTTGTATTACTCCATACTAGTTATATGCTAAAATGATTAATTGCCTAAATATTTACTTGAAATATGTTACATTTGGCTAAGAACTAAAAGTATGCAAAATGGTGCAATTTGATTGGTTGGTTGACTAGGTTATATAAAACCATTCTAAACTGCATTGCACTTGATTATAACACCAAAGCATCAATTTTAGTCATCTCCTTAGCCCATGAATATGGCTTTTGGCATGAGAAGATACCAAGCATGATACAACCAATCATCACCCTCCACTTACATCTCTTTGAAAGGTCAAAGAAATCATTTGCATCCATATTTCTTGTGGAAGCACCTCAAAAATGACTAGCCCTTATTCTCATAAGTTTCTCTTAAATTTCTACACTCTCATACTCACAAAAATTGAATTCAATCCATAGAAATTCATAGAACACAAACTAGAACAAGTTCCACCCTTTTTAAGCTTGAAAACCATTGATTTTAAAGCTTAATTCCAACTTAATCAAGGTATATTCTTTTTTAATATTTCTTATGATGAATTTGTAGTATCTTGGATGGTTACATGTTTTAGTATATTTTTGTATGATTAAAAACTTAAGTAAGTTACACTTGAAGCTAAAACCAAGTTAATTAAGCTAGTTTTTAGCAAAATTGATAGTCTTGTGAAATTGTTTAATTTACTTATTTCTATTGATTTTTTAATGCTTATATTGTATTTGAAGGTGCCTATAAATGATTGTGAACAATAGCAATTAGTTTTCTTAATTGAAGGTTATAATCAATTTAAGTTAGAATAAGTCTACATCATTTTAATTCAGGTTGTGTTCATATTTTAGGGGTTGCCCTTATAATTATATTTGAATTATTAGTTATTTAATGGTTGCCCTAATGTTTAATGTCTTGAATTAGTAGTAAAATATGAAGTATGCATTATTTTTAAGGTTATGTAATTGATATGGAATTATTTACAAAAGATTAAAAAGTGTATATGAACTTTAACTAAAATAGATTAAATGATTTATAAAAAGGATATTAAATGGTATATGATTTGTTTGTGTTAGGCCTTTAACACATCCTATCTTCCAAAGAGATTGGTCTTTTTACTTGCCACAAAGTGGACTTGAGGTAAGTTGAAACTTTCATTTGCTGTATCACAAGAATCATATAATGTTGTTTATGTTTTAATGTGATTGTTATTATTTGTCAAATGATGTAATGTTTGATGCATTTATGGTTCATGAAGCATGACACTATTATTAAGAATATAATGAGGTTTTTGAAAATGAAGTATGGTACTTAATTGATGGTCGGGTAGACAAGGGACGCGGGAGGGACCGATGGACCCAATAAATGGTGGCAAATACTTGAGGTTGAAAAACAGGTATAAGAAAGCCACAATGAATGAGATAGAATACGACTAATAACTGAGGTTGAAAGACCAAGTATGAAAACCCCGTATTAGTTCTCTTATTGGCCAATCATTATAAACAGGTTCTGAAAACCACGGTCTATCGCTATTAGTTAGGTACCACACATTAAGGACCCTAAAGAATGATTTATGAAAGAAAGTTATTAAATTGAATACTGCATTTAATCATTTATGTGATTTATATGTATGCTATTTGTTATTTCATTAGTTTCACCTTACTGAGACTTTAGCTTATAAGATTCATGTGATGCAGGTGGAAATGTACAGGTTTAGAGGTTAACTGAGTCTCCAGAGTGTCCGGACAGAGATTTGTTCATATGCCATGCTTCGAGCTATTTTGTATTATATTTTGAAAACTCTATTTTGTTTTTAAATAAGCTGCTCTGTTATGATTTTATAAACAGTTGTACTCAGTTTTGATATATGTATATGGTGTGTTTAAAACGATTCAAGCTCTTTCTCTTATAGCTAAAAATGGAAACTTTTATTAAAAATCATAACTCTAGTAATGATGAAAAAAAAATTAACATTTCTTGACTTAACTGTATCAGCTTGTTTAGGCTCTGCAGTTAGGTAAAGGGGTGTTGCATGTAAGTTAAGAATTTCTAAGCTCATCAATTCCCTCTCTCGAGCTCATCAATTCCCTCTCTTGAGTGCCAAATTGATTATGAGTTCTAACATGAATTTCAATATTTCTATAAAAACTCAAGAATAAAACTCTATAAAAGTTCAATGAATTCTTCTTCAAAACTTCAAAGGTTTCATAAGCTTCCCAACTCTATGATGTAACACCTCCATTACTACACAACTAGATATATATTATAATTTGACATAATAGAACCTGTGTGCATGTATGGAAAATTTTTTTTAACACTTTAAGAAAAGATAAATCACTTCTTACATGCACAACCCTGTTTAAAATACTTTATAACACATGTCCTGTATATAACAGGATCGGTATTTATATAAAAGCTCAACACCTACAACGACCCAATATTTACATACTTATTTACAGTAAAGTTTTAAAAGCAAAATATAGTACCAGTCTAAAAATATAATACAACAGACTCAAAATATAACAAGCCAACAAAATAGCCTAACAGATCGTCATCCATGCACACACTCTCTCAGACACCTGCAGGAGCTCCAACCGCCGCCAAGCTAATAAAAGATGCTTCAAGTATCGTCGTACTCACCTACAATGCATAAACTATATGAGCTAATGCTCAGCAAGTAAAGATTATGCATGTCAAAAAATAATCCACAATATTAAGTTATGCAACTCAAAATGCTATGCTCACAATGTAATTTTATGCATCAAAATATTTCTCTCAAAATTATTTGTTTATTGGGCCCCTGACCAACATTACTATCCCATGCACCGGAAAAGAGCTCTGTACACCGCCATAATCCAATGGCCAATAGTCATATAAGTATGCAAATCCATGCATACTCATACGCATGCAAATCCATGCACGCGAACCTGCAAATCCATACATAAAACCATGCAAATCCATGCATGCTTCGGTGTACTAGTAGTGGTCAGCAAAACATTTTCCTTTCTCACAATCATACCGTGCAATGCAAGATTTATCACAATGCTCGTATATGATGCATGCACGTGCTAATGACAATGCCCATGTATCTATGCTCAATGGAGAGCCCTCTACTATGCACATATGATTTATGATATTACATATAATTCACACATCAAATATGTCTATGCATTGTGGTTGCAAATGAATCTTTACTTACCTTTCACTTGGTTGGTGGCTTAATCTAAATTTGTTTAGTATTCCTCTCCAACCTTAGATATAAAATAGCCTGTAATATTACCCAACATCAAGCACCATTCCCAATTTGGCAAGTTGAAAGCACAAAATCTCATACTAGACCTTAAACACCAAACTATAAGCTAACAATCAAACTTTCACAAACTAGAACCTAATATAGCCCATCAAATACCCCAATTTCTCATCTTAAATACATGAAAATATCATGTAATTGAAGTATTATAACTCTAATAGCATGTGCCTAATTTTTAACACTCAATACCAACATGTCTAGGTTGAAACGTGCTAAGTGATCAAATGTGGCAGATTCACATTTTCATATTTTTTTGCTGTCAAGTTTGGTTGCATGATAATTTTAACATCCCTAAGCATATCCAATCACTCCCAAATTTTTACCACACTTAAATAACATGTATATAAATGTAACCATATCATATAATTGCTAAAAATCAGGGATATAGCTTTCCAAGTTCAGCTCTCTTCACAACATACTGAAACAGATTGTTTCCTACCGTGACAGTTTTGCACACTTTATGACATTAATGGTTTTGGCACCATTAAGTATATTCAATCACTCCAAAATTTTTAACATACTTATATAAAATATATAAGGAGACAACCAGGTCATAATATTACCAAAAATAATGGATTTAGCTCCCTTAATTCAGTTTCCTTCACAGCACACCAAAACAGATTTTGCTATTTTGGCAGTTTGAGTGTTTCTCCAATATCATTCTCTATTTCAATTTCCAACTGATATAACTTCATTCCAATACTCTTAAATCATATATGGTCATGTAAATGGTAATAATTATAGGTTTTATTTAACATACCATACACTTTTGAAGCCTAAAACACAAGAAAATAGTAAGATGACAGTTTCTGCCCCAAGTATTTTCTATTAAGTGTTTGTCATCAAAAACCCTTTCTTTGTGCACCAAAGTCTAACTAGAAAATTCCTAAAACTTTTATAAGAGATATTGAAAGTTTAATAAACAATAAAACCATTCATAATAACGTTAAAACCAAAGGCAAAACCGTAGATAAATGTTACCTATGCAGATTTTGAGGTTAATTTGATGGTAATCATTTCTCCTTTGCTTTTCTTGCTTTTATTTCAACTTGGAATCAATTTGGATCACTTGGAGACCTTAAGGTGTGTGTTTGGAAGATGAAAATGGCTAAAATGAGGGTCTGGTCGTGCCTTAAGGGTGAAGGGTTTGAGGTGTTTGCTTGAGATGTTAGCTTAAGCTTCATAAGAAAGTATAAGGTGGCAAGTAAATGGTAAAATCTGATTTTCTCCCTTATCTTGCAGCCCTAATCTTGTGTATTTCACCTATTTTTATTTGGTTGCAACCTATCTTAGTCACCATTCATTCCCATAGTTATTTCCTATGTCCGTTCATTCGATCTCCAAACCGATTCGCATCCGATTCTTAAAGAATTATCAAGTTTGCATTTCTAAAATCATATGCACATATGGAACTTGTAATATAACACTTAAATCACATTATATCATGTCCAATATCCCAAGTATGCTAATTTACAAATATATACTTTTAAAATAACTTGATCAAATCAAATTAAACCGTATAAGCTTACTAGTAACACTTTTAACACTTCCAAAATTATAACTTATATATCCCATCTATATCTAATATTGATCCACCTCATTTTGTTCTTATTTAAATATAAAATCAACTACTTAGATTAGAAAATTCAATAACTCATACCGTGCAAGAACTTCAGAATTAAGTTTAATATTCAAGAATGTCGTATAAAATAAAATAAATTATACAATGTCAATAGAAATGCAAATATCATATAAAATTAACACGTAATGCATGAATCATATTTGGCTATGTGAGTAGTAAGAGGTTTGGGTATCACATCCTCCCCTTCTTATAAAAATTTCGTCCCCGAAATTTCGCTTACCGAAAAAGTTTAGGATCCTTAGTTCTCATTTCATCCTCCCTTTCCCAAGTGGCCTCTTCAACCAATTGGTTTCTCCATAACACTTTAACCAGTGGAATCTATTTATTTCTCAGCTGCTTCACTTCTCGTAACAAAATTTGTACAGGTTTTTCTTCATACCTCAAATCTGCCTTTAATCCTACTAGTTCATTCTTCAGAATGTGAGAGGGATTAGCAATATATTTTCTCAGCATAGACACATGAAATACATTGTGTATTTGGGACATAGACATTGGCAGATCTAGTCTGTAAGCAACATCACCAATTCTTTCAATCACAGAGAATGGCCAATGTATCTGGGACTCAATTTTCCTTTCTTTCCAAACTGCATGATGCCTTTCATTGGTGCTACTTTCAAAAATACCTGATCTCCTACCGTAAACTCCAGCACCCTTCTTCATCGATCTACATAACTTTTCTGTCGATTTTGGGCAGTTTGCATTCTTTGTCGAATCCGTGACACAGCTTCTATCATTTCTCGAATCATATTTGGGCCCAAAAGTTTCTTCTCACCAACTTCATCCCAGTGTATCGGAAACCTACATTTTCTGTCATAAAATGCTTCATAGAGAGCCATTCCAATGCTAGTCTGATAGCTGTTGTTGTACAAAAACTCCACCAAAGGTAGAAATTTACTCCACTGACCTTGGAAGTCTAATACACAGGCTCTGAGCATATCCTCCAACGTCTGTATTGTTCGTTCAGATTGCCCATCCATTTGAGGATGATATGCTGTACTAAATGATAATTGTGTTCCCAAAGCTTTGTGTAAACTCCTCCAAAAAGCAAACAAAAATCTTGAATCTCTATCAGAAACTATACACAATGGCACTCCATGAAGTCTGACAATCTCTTGAACGTATAATTGGGCATAGCGATCCATGGAATAGGTAGAATATATGGCAAGAAAATGAGCAGACTTGGTCAATCTGTCGATGATAACCCAAATAGCATCATGATCCTTAGTAGTCTTTGGCAAACCAGTTACGAAATCCATGGTGATCCTTTCCCATTTCCATTCTGGAATAAGTAGAGGTTGCAAAGTCCCTGCGGGTCTTTGATGTTCGGCCTTTATCTGCCGACATGTTAGGCATTGCTCCACATGCTGGGCGATGTCTTTTTTCATACCCGGCCACTAATAATAAATTTTCAAGTCTCTATACATCTTAGTAGCCCCTGGATGTATTGAATAAGGGGTTGAATGTGCCTCTTTTAAAATGTCTTCCCGAATGTTATCAATATTTGGCACACAAAACCGCCCTCTAAATTGTAAAATATTATTCTGAGTCATCTTAAATTCAGGAGACATCCCTGCAATAACATATTTTCTGATATTGATGAGATATTTATCATCTCGCTGTCCCTGTTTGATCCTATCAATTAGCGTAGGCTGAAGCGTCAGGGCTGCCAACTTTGCCTCTATTACTCCTGTCTGTAAAATATCTATATTCATTTTTTGCAAATCATTGAATTCCAATTTCTGAATTAAAGCCATAGCTATTGTACTTTGTGTGGATTTTTGGCTCAATGCATCAACTACAACGTTGGCTTTACCTGGGTGGTAATTGATCATACAATCATAATCTTTTACCAGTTCTAGGCATCTCCGCTGCCGCATATTCAACTCTTTCTGTGTGAAGAAGTATTTGAGGCTCTTATGATCAGTATAGATCTCGCACTGTTCACCATATAAATAGTGCCTCCATATTTTAAGTGTAAATACTATAGCAACAAGTTCCAAGTCATGCGTGGGGTAATTCTTTTTGTACTCTTTAAGTTGTCTGGATGCATACGCAATTACTTTGCCATTCTACATCAGTACACATCCTAATCCATTCTTCGATGCGTCACTGTAAATTACGAATCCTCCAGTACCTGATGGAATTGAGAGAATAGGTGCTGATGTCAACCTCTTTTTCAGCTCTTGGAAACTTCACTCACACATATCCATCCATCTAAACATCACCCATTTTCTGGTTAATTGTGTCAATGGCATTGCAATTTTGGAGAACCCCTCCACAAATCTTCGATAATATCCAGCTAAACCCAGAAAATTGCGC
Source organism: Paulownia fortunei (assembly GCA_019321725.1). NCBI lineage: Eukaryota > Viridiplantae > Streptophyta > Magnoliopsida > Lamiales > Paulowniaceae > Paulownia > Paulownia fortunei. The sequence continues at coordinate 8,385,782 of CM033115.1, read as the reverse complement.
ACCTCTGAAGGATTAGTAGGCTGCATCCAGTTGTTGATAGCTTCAACTTTACTTGGATCTACTGATATTCCCACTCCTGATATAACATGTCCCAAGAATACACACGATCCAACCAGAACTCGCATTTCTTGAATTTGGCGTATAACTACTTTACTTTCAAGACCTCTAGTACTTGTGTTAAATGTGCGGCATGCTCTTCTTTAGTTCTGGAGTAAATTAGAATGTCATCTATGAACACAATAACAAATTTATCCAAATTTATCCAAAAATTCTTTAAACACTCTGTTCATCAGATCCATGAATGCTGCTGGAGCGTTAGTCAATCCAAATGGCATCACCAAAAATTCATAGTGCCCATATCTTATACTAAATGCTGTCTTGGGGATATCCTCTTTCTTTATTTTCAATTGATGGTACCCAGAGCGTAAGTCAATCTTTGAAAATATTGCGATACCTGAAGCTGGTCAAATAAATCATCGATTCTGGATAACGGATACTTATTCTTAATTGTGACCCTATTCAACTCTCAATAATCAATGCACAGTCTCATGGTGCCATCCTTCTTACGTACAAACAAAATTGGTGCTCCCCAAGGTGAAAAGCTCGGTCTGATGAATCCCTTGTCCAACAAGTCCTGTAATTGTACTTTCAATTCTTTCAACTCCAAGAGAGCCATTCTGTAGGGAGTTTTAGAAATTGGAGACGTTCCTGGTTGTATGTCAATAACAAACTCTATTTCACGATCTGGTGGTAATCCCGGAAGATTATCTGGAAATACTTCAGTATATTCCCGTACCACTGGTATTTCACTCAGAGTTGGTGGGTGTTACTCCTCAATGTTCATGACACTCACCAAGTACCCTTCGCAATCATCATTGAGTAATAGTTGTGCCGTCACTGTTGAAATCATAGGGAATCTGAAATTCTTCACAATGCTGGCAAATGTGAAAGACTCTTTCCCAAAAAGTTGAAATGTCACCGTCTTTTCCTTACAGTTGATAGTATACTTTGACAACCAATCCATGCCCAAAATAACATCGTAATCATTCATATCCAGTACAATCAAATCAGCATGTAATTCTCTACCTTCAATAAGTATAGCACAAGCTCTCAAAATCCGATCAGTTTATCTAGTATCTTCAGAGGGAACTGTTACACTATAACTGATTTCTGCTACATCTGGTATTCTACCCAGCCTCTTCACGTACTCAGTGGATGCAAATGAATGCGTAGCTCTAGAATCAAATAATACAAGTGTTGGAACACTAGAAATATAAAGTGTACCTATTACCACCGATGGATTTGCTTCTGCATCTGCCTTGGTCATGGTGAATACTTTGGCTGGTATATTCTTTTGGCTGGTCTAATTCTATTTACCTGGGCAAAATTTAGCAATATGTCCAGTATTCCACATCGAAAACACGTCCTGGTATCTATATAGCAGCCTCCAGTATGTTGATTACCACATTTTTGACACACAACTTTTGGCATCGGTGCTTTTTCTTGTTCGACCCATGTCCTCTTGTTTTGACCTTCTTGTTGTTGGCCTTGTTCTCCTTGAAATTTAAATCCTAGCTTCTGTATTTGGATCGGCTTCTGCATTTGAACTGGCCTCTTTTTCCCCACAGTCCATCTCTGTCCCTGTTGTCTGAATTGCTGTCGAGCCTCTTGTGTACAAGCGATTCTCAATTCAGCCTGTTCTGCTACTAGTGCCCTCTCAGCTACCTGTGAAAATGTCACCCCTTGAGTACCCGCCATATTCACATCCTGGTATAACTCTGGCCTCAAACCCTCCAGAAATCTCTCTACTTTAAGTGCTTCAGTGCTGACCATGTGTGTAGGGAACTTGGACAGTTGTTCAAATTTACAAATATATTCCCCAATAGTTATTGCTCCTTGTCGCAGTTGTATAAACTCATTCATCTTCATCATTCGAATTGGGGCCGTGAAATATTTATTTCGGAATAACTCCTTGAATCTGTCCCAGCTCATGGTAGTAATGTCCTCTATGCTGTTGATCATGTCCCACCAATGGCCTGCACTACCGCGAAACATGAAAATGGCACACATTACCCTCTTCTCTACTGGCACCCTGCAATACTGGAACATGTTTTCCAGGGTCCTCAACCAGTCCTCTACAACTGTAGGATCAATCGCATCCTCAAATGTTGGGGGATCCAGCCTCCTAAATCGTTCTCCCACCATATATATATATAGTCTGCCCGCTGTTGGTTTACCTCCACCTGTGGTTGCTCACCATTATCTCTCTGTCGAGTCAGTTACTGAATTTGTTCGGACTGTCGTTCAATCAACTTTGTTAATCGGTTAACCATGGTATCTCGATCATTAACAGGGGTAGGTGTCTCATTTCTCTGCACTCTGGCACCACCACTGCTCTCACCACGAGTTCTCACCATTTTATAGTGCTGTTTTACACAAACTTGACAACATATGGCCAATATAATTCATGGAATATGTAATGCAATATATGATAATGTAAAACTTACTGGTGTGGCTGCGCTCCACAAGTTCTAAGATCATGTACATAAACAGTCTACAGAATCAAGACCTGGGCTCTGATACCACTCTGTAACACCCCCATTACTACACAACTAGATATATATTATAATTTGACATGATAGAACCTGTGTGCATGTATGGAATATTTTTTTTAACACTTTAAGAAAAGATAAATCACTTTTTACATGCACAACCCTGTTTAAAATACTTTATAACACATGTCATGTATATAGCAGGATCGGTATTTATATAAACGCTCAACACCCACAACGACCCAATATTTACATACTTATTTACAGTAAAGTTTTAAAAGCAAAATATAGTACCAGTCTAAAAATATAATACAACAGACTCAAAATATAACAAGCTAACAAAATAGCCCAACAGGTCGTCATCCATGCACACACTCTCTCAGATACCTGCAGGAGCTCCAACCGCCGTCTAACCAATAAAAGATGCTTCAAGTATCATCTTACTCACCTACAATGCATAAACTATATGAGCTAACGCTCAGCAAGTAAAGATTATACACGTTAAAGAATAATCCACAATATCAATTCATGCAACTTAAAATACTATGCTCATAATGCAATTTTATGCATTAAAATATTTCTCTCAAAATCATTTGTTTCTTGGGCCCCTGACCAACACTACTATCCCATGCACCGGAAAAGAGCTCTGTACACCGCCATAATCCAATGGCCAATAATCATATAAGTATGAAAATCCATGCATACTCATACGCATGCAAATCCATGCACGCGAACCTGCAAATCCATGCATAAAACCATGCAAATCCATGCATGCTTCGGTGCACTAGTAGTGGTCAGCAAAACATTTTTCTTTCTCATAATCATGCCGTGCAATGCAAGATTTATCACAATGCTCGTATATGATGCATGCACGTACTAATGACAATGCCCATATATCTATGCTCAATGGAGAGCCCTCTACTATGCACATATGATTTATGATATTACATATAATTTACACATCTACTATGTCTATGCATTGTGGTTGCAAATGAATCTTTACTTACCTTTCACTTGGTTGGTGGCTTAATCTAAATTTGTTTAGTATGCCTCTCCAACCTTAGATGTAAAATAGCCTGTAATATTACCCAACATCAAGTACCATTCCCAATTTGGCAAGTTGAAAGCACAAAATCTCATACTAGACCTTAAACACCAAGCTATAAGCTAACAATCAAGCTTTCACAAACTAGAACCCAATATAGCCCCTTAAATACTCCAATTTCTCATCTTAAATACATGAAAACATCCTGTAATTGAAGTATTATAATCCAATAGCATGTGCCTAATTTTTAACACTCAATAGCAACATGTCTAGGTTGAAACGTGCTAAGTGATCAAATGTGGCAGATTCACATTTTCATATTATTTTTGCTGTCAAGTTTAGTTGCATGATAATTTTAACATCCCTAAGCATATCCAATCACTCCCAAATTTTTACCACACTTAGATAACATGTATATAAATGTAACCATATCATATAATTGCTAAAAATCATGGATATAGCTTTCCAAGTTCAGCTCTCTTCACAACATACTGAAACAGATTGTTTCCTACCGTGACAGTTTTGTACACTTCATGACATCAATGGTTTTGGCACCATTAAGTATATTCAATCACTCCAAACTTTTCACCATACTTAGATAACATATATAAGGAGACAACCAGGTCATAATATTACCAAAAATAATGGATTTAGCTCCCTTAATTTAGTTTCCTTCACAGCACACCAAAACAGATTTTGCTATTTTGGCAGTTTGAGTGTTTCTCCAATATCATTCTCTATTTCAATTTCCAACTGATAAAACTTCATTCCAATACTCTTAACTCATATATGGTAATTTAAATGGTAATAATTATAGGTTTTATTCAACATACCATACAATTTTGAAGCCTAAAACACAAGAAAATAGTAAGATGATAGTTTCTGCCACAAGTATTTCCTATTAAGTGTTTGTCATCAAAAACCCTTTCTTTGTACACCAAAGTCTAACTAAAAACTTCCTAACGCTTTTATAAGAGATATTGAAAGCTTAATAAACAATAAAACCATTCATAATAATCTGAAAACCAAAGGCAAAACTGTAGATAAATGTTACATGTGCAGATTCTGAGGTTAACTTGATGGTAATCACTTCTTCTTTGCTTTTCTTACTTTTATTTCAACTTGGAATCAATTTGGATCACTTGGAGACCTTAAGGTGTGTGTTTGGAAGATGAAAATGGCTGAAATGAGGGTCTGGTCGTGCCTTAAGGGTTAAGGGTTTGAGGTGTTTGCTTGAGATGTTAGCTTAAGCTTAATAAGAAAGCATGAGGTGGCAAGTAAATGGTAAAATCTAATTTTCTCCCTTATCTTGCAGCCCTAATCTTGTGTATCTCACCTATTTTTATTTGGTTGCAACCTATCTTAGTCACCATTCATTCCCATAGTTATTTTCTATGTCCGTTCATTCGATCTCCAAACCGATTCGCATCCAATTCTTAAAGAATTATCAAGTTTGCATTTCTTAAATCATATACACATATGAGACTTGTAATATGACACTTAAATCACATTATATCATGTCCAATATCCCAAGTATGCTAATTTACAAATATATACCTTTAAAATAACTTGATCAAATCAAATTAAACAGTATAAGTTTACTAGTAACACTTTTAACACTTCCAAAATTATAACCTATATATCCCATCTATATCTAATATTGATCCACCTCATTTTCTTCTTATTTCAATATAAAATCAACTACTTAGATTAGAAAATTCAATAACTCATACCGTGCAAGAACTTCAGAATTAAGTTTAATATTCAAGAATGTCATATAAAATGAAATAAATTATGCAATGTCAATAGAAATGCAAATAGCATATAAAATTAATACGTAATGCATGAATCATATTTGGCCATGTGAGTAGTAAGAGGTTTGGGTATCACATATGATTCCTGGATTTTGTTACCCTTATGATCATGTATAATCTTCCCTCTCTCGAGTATCGAATTTCATACATTAACAATCTCAATTAATGGCCAAATAATCAAAAAATAATACTAAACAAGATAAAACAAACAAAATGAATAACTTGAACTAATATTAATTGAAATTCAAAACATAGGATCAAATAAGGTTACATCATCCTCTAAAAAGAAAAGTTTAGTTCATAATGGATGAATACAATTTCAAGAAATAAATAAGAAAGAACATAAAAATTGTTTACCAATTTGTGAAGTGAGAGAAATTATTAAAGCTCTCCGTATCTCCAAGAGTGGCTTCCTCTTCTTCAAGAATGGATTTCTTCTCTACAAGCCTCTCCTTATTTTCTCTTTCAGAAAAATGAATCGCCCTAGTCTAAGAACCCCCCTCTCCTTTTAACTCATTTCAATTATTCTTTCTCCAAAAAATTCCTGAAATTCGTCCTCTTTTCATGGCTTATCCCCCATTTTCTCTCTACCAAATCTATTTTCTATGTAAGTTATCCCCCAAGAAGTCCGCAAAGTCTCTTTTAGAAGTTGGCCTTCATAGTGTTTGTCTAAAATCCAATTTAAAAGATCACACTTTCAGAAATTTCAAATCGTTTGACGCCTAGGCACAGAAGAACGGCGCCTAGGCGCAGAAGACACCATATATTCTGTTTCAACAATTCAGATGGCACCTAGGCACCGTATTTAGGCACCTAGGTGCCTTCCATTCTATTTTGGTAGCCTCAGATGGCGCCTAGGCACCCTGTTTTGGCGCCTAAGCGTCGTTGCTGCTGTTTTTCCCTCCTCCACTTCAGTACTCTTACACTCTTCAGCCCCTTGAAAGTAATTTTTATCCAACTTAAAGAATGAATTATCTTTTGACATCTTCTAATGAATTATAGCTATATGTCTTTTCTTTTCATAGGAACTTGAATCAACTACATATGACATCGGTGGATAAAGTTATCCTGAAATACTAATATGTGTCATCCCAAAATATTACAGTCCAGGGCTGACCTTTGAACTCAGTTTTTCGCATTGAAATAGACTGAATTGGATTTGTGTGAACATAGAAGTTCTAGATTTATCTCTTCTCTTTCCAATAAATTAAGAACCAATTTGATATGAATTTGGGGTCAAGTGTTATGATTGAAATACAAAAATTGCCATCAGTACCACCACAATTCGAATTCTTCAACATTTCAACCAAGTTTTCTTTTATTTCTTTCCATTTTTTTCTATTATTGTCATTACCTACAAAATTTCAAACTAAATGCATAAAAAGTAACAAAAACACTTGAAAATAAGCCAAATGTTAATCAAAAGATATATGAATTGTTGGTATAAAACTAACTTATCATAAGTGAAAAGACCAATCTCTTTCCAATGGCAAATGGCACACACAGTCTCCCTTTATATCGAATAATTCCATCATCAGTAACAGAGAAGTCTCTTTCCAGCATCAATCTTTCTTTTCAATCTACTCAAATGCATATCCATGTTTTGACCTTCTTTAATTCTATCTTGAAGTGCAGGTTTCAACACTAAGGCTGATAATGAACACTTTTTCCATTTAGGTACAATTTCAAGCTCTAATACCTGCAAATTCAGTAATATTGACTTTTGTATAACAAAAAGAGAAGACATGAATTTTCTGCTCAATGCATCTACAACCATATTTGTTTTACCAGGATGATAGTTAATCATGCAATCACAATCCTTCACAAGTTCTAACCATCTTCTTTACCTCTTATTCAGTTCCTTTTAGGTAAAGAAATACTTTAAATTTTTGTGAACTGTATAAATCTCAAACTTCTCATCGTACAAATAATGTCCCAGATTTTCAAAGCAAAAACCACAATAGCAAGTTTCAAATCATGGGTTGGATAATTCTTTTCATATTCCTTCATTTATCTTGAAGCATAGGTAGTAACCTTCATATTTTACATCAAAACAACACCTAAACCATTTTTTGAAGCATCACTATACACCACAAATCCACCAGTTCTTATTGGAATGGTAAGAATAGGAGCTGTAGTCAATTTATGTTTCAATTCCTGAAAACTTCTTTCACAAGCATCAGTTGTTTATGAAATATTTTGCAAATCGCAAGTGTATGGTATCAAGTTTTAATACAATATTAAGATAAGTATCATATCCATAGGGATTATAATAAAAAATTATATTAAGTACCATAGTTCAAATAGCTCTAATTTTATCTAGAAGATCGAATGATGATTGAAAAACAAAATAAAGTAAGATAAAAATGCAAAGACAAGATACACACATTAGATACACATATACATCATTACCCATGTGATGCTCTAGTGGATACACTAAATTGATAGAGAGAAAAAGGAGAAAAAGTCAAGAAAAGGGGAATAATTTCAGGTTTTCATTGAAGAAAAGCCAAGAAAAGTGGAATGATTTTAGGTTTCTTTTGAAGAAAAGCCAAGAAAAGTGGAATGATTTTAGGGTTTCTTTTGGAAGACTTTAGGGAGAGAATCATTAGGGAGAAGTTTAAAACGGGAAGATCAACATCAGCTAAAAAAGAAAATGTATCTAGGTATGCGCCCTGTTTTAGCACCTAGGTTTCTTGTATTCTATTTTGGCAGCCTCAGATATCTCCAAGGCGCCGTGCATTCTGTCCTACCAACCTTCATTCAACACTTTGACACTGTTTAGTTTAGTACAACTAGTTTGTGACCTATTTTTAGACCAAATTAGATTTTGATATCTTCTAATGAATTATAGCTCCATGTCTTGGATTTTCATGGAACTTGAATCAACTATATATGACTTCTGTGGAGAGAGTTATGATTGAAATAAGAAGATGTGTATGAATTAAGAATTAACTTTTTATGAAATTTAGGCCAAGAGTTATAATTGAAATACGAAAACTGCCATTAGTAGCACCACAACTTGAATTCTTCAACATTTCAACCAAGTTTTTGATTTCTTTTCATTTTTTTCTCTTATTGTCATTACCTACAATATTTCAAACTAAATGCATAAAAAGTAATAAAAACACTTGAAAACAAACTAAATGTTAATCAAAAGGCATATGAATTACTATTATAAAACTAACTTATCAACGGTCCACAAGAACTTCACATTCCTTCTTGTCACCATTATCAATGGAGTTGTTATCGTTGAAAACCCCTGAACAAATCATCGATAGTACCCTGCTAATCCCAAGAAACTCCTTACTTTTGATACATTTGTCAGTGTTGGCCACTTAATGATAGCTTCTACCTTGCCTGGATCAACATAAATACTATTCTTGGATACTACATGACCTAGGAATACCACTTGCTCAAACCAAAATTCACACTTCTTAAATTTAGCATACAACTGCTTTTCCTTAAGAACTTGCAACACAATCTTCAAATGTTCCTTGTGCTCTTCTTTATCACAAGAATAAATTAGGATGTCATCAATAAACACGATCATAAATTTATCGAGATATTGCTTGAACACCCTATTCATTAGATCCATAAAAGCTGCAGGGGTATTAGTTAAAACAAAAGGTATCACTAGAAATTCATAATATCCGTACATTATTTGGAATATAGTCTTTTGTATGTCTTCTTCCTTGATCTTCAATTGATGATACCCAGAACACAAATCAATCTTAAAAAATATTGATGCTCTCTCCAATTGATCAAACAAATCATCTATTCTTGGAAGTGGATACTTATTCTTAACTGTTACTTTATTCATCTCTATATAATCAATGCACAACTGCAACGTACCATCCTTCTTTTTTCACGAATAACACAGGTGCTCCCTAAGGAGAATAACTAGGGCGAATGAAACCCTTATCAAATAATTCTTACAAATGAACTTTTAACTCTTTCAATTCTATTGGTGCCATTCGATATGGTGCTTTAGAAGTAGGGGTAGTTCCTGGCATAATATCAATCACAAATTCAATCACTCGATCCGGTGGTAGTCCTAGTAAATCATTTGGAAATACCTTAAGAAATTCTTGAACCATATCTATATTTTCTGGCTTTAATTATGGTTCGACCAAAATGTCCACAACACTTGCCAAATATCCAACATAACCTTTATGCAACATTTTCTGAGCTTTCAAAGTAGTTATAATTGGTAAGGATAGTGAAATAAGGTACAACTAAACACAAACTGTTCTTCTCCAGGTGGCTAAAATCACAATCTTCTTATTACAATCAATTGTTGCATGATATTTGGTAATCCAATCTATACCCAGAATAACCTCAAAGTTTGGCATTGGTAAAACAATGAGATTTCCATAGAGAGTCTTATCATTAATCTAAATAGAACAAGCCCTTAACATTTGGTTGGAATAGAACTATCATATTGTACCTTATTTTTAATAAATCTGGTGTAATGCCCAAGTTTCTCACAAATGCATAGGATGCGAATGAATGCGTAGATCTTGAATCTATCAATGTAATTACAGGTATCCCAGAAATTAAAATAGTACCTGTGACTACGGAAGCATCTGTATTAGCTTATTCTTGTGTCATTGCATATACTCTCCCCTGAACTATCCCCTGCACTGTTGGGCAATCCTTTGCTATATGTCTAGTCTTTTTACACTTAAAGTAATGATTAGTACCACTAAAGTATTCCCTAAAATGATTCTTCCCACACTTAGCACATATAAGCCTTTCAATAGCAGTAGAAGTTTGCCTAATTATAAGACGTTTTTCATTCCCTTGGTTTGATTTTTGCTCTCTTTTCTTCCACTAGTTCAGATTTCTAGGGGTGAATACTTACTTCTTTTGCTGATGGAATCTCTCAATTTCTTTTTCATCTAAGTCAGCCATCAAAGCCTTGTCCACCACTTCTCTAAACTCTATTGCTGAGGACATTCTCACATCTCGTCTAATTTCAGGATTAAGGCCTCTCAAAAAATGATTCATCTTCTCATTATTTTCTCGGTGATGTATGACACATACTTGCAACCCTCTTCAAATTTTTTCACATAATCACATATAGACATCCTTCCTTGTTTTAACTCCAATAATTCTTTTACTTTGAGTGACCTAGCATCCCTAGTGAAATACTTATCATAAAAGATTGTTATAAACATCTCCTAAGTTAGTTTTTCCATATTTACTGCAAGTTTAACTCCTTCCCACCAGGTTCTCGCATCCTTCTTCAACAAGAAAATTACACAAAGTATCTTCTCAGCATTGTTAATTTGCATGTAGTCAAAGATAGTGTCTAATGATTTCACCCATTCATCTATAACCATGGAATCAGACCCACTATTAAAATCAACAAGCTCCATTTTTCTAAATTTCTCATATATAGCTTGTGAAGTATCCTGTCGAGCTTGTGAAGTTTTTTTGTTGCATATCCAATAATTGTTGTATCTATTCACCATGCATTCTAGTCTGTTATTGAATGAGATCAGTTAAATTATTCCCCAAACTATGATTATCCTCATGATCATCCATTATCTTCTTTTTTGGTGCTATGACCTGATATAAATTGCCCATTCTCATTCCATTCACCAGCCAATAATAAATGCATAATCCTGATAATAACATGAAATGAAATATAATAAAATAAACAAACAGTTGACAGAGTATCCCAAACAGGATATGTTCATATCCCTTCTTTTGTTTACAGGAATGAGTAAACCACCGCTCTGATACACAAACTGTAACAACCCTTAACCTAACTACAGAACCTAAATAAGTTGATACACTTAAGTCAAGAAATATTAACTTTTCATCAATACTAGAGTTAAGGTTCTAATAAAAGTTCCATTTTGTTTTCTTTTTTTTTTGGTATAATAGAAAAGAACTTGAATTCATTTATTATTTCATTTTATTTTGAACACACCATATACATAAATCAAAATTGAGTACATTTGTTTACAAAAATCATTACAGAATGACTTATTTAAAAATAAAATAAAGTTTTCAAAATAAACTACAAAATAAATCGAAGCGTAGCATATAAACAAATCTCTATCCAACTGCTCTACAAACTCAGTCAACTTCTAAACCTATAAATTTGCACCTACATTACATGAATCTAATAAGCTAAAGGCTTAGTAAGGTAAAGTTGATGCAATAACTGATAGTGTACATGTAAATCACATAAATGATTAAATACATTATTCAATTTAATAACTTTCATTCATAAATCATTCTTTAAGGCCCTTGAAGTGTGGTACCTAACTAATAGTGATAGATCGTGATTTTTGGAACCTGTTCATAATGATTGGCAAATAAGAGAAATAATACGAGGTTTGCATACTTGGTCTTTCAACCTCATATATTAGTTGTATTTTGTCTCATTCATTGTGCCTTTTCTATACCAGTTTTTCAACCTCAAGTATTTGCCACCATTTGTTGGGTTCGTCGGTCCCTCCTACATCCCTTGCCTACCCGACTATTAATCAAGTTCCATAATTCTTTTTCAAAAACCTCATTATATTCTTAATATAGTATCATGCTTCATGAACCATGTATGCATCAAACATTACATCATTTGGCAAATAAGGACAATCACATTCAAACATGAACAACATTATATGATCTCAAACATTACATCATTTGGCAAATAAGGACAATCACATTCAAACATGAACAACATTATATGATCCTTGTGATACAGTAAACGAAAGTTTCAACTTACTTGAAGTCCACTTTAAGCTAAGTAAAAAGGTTAATCTCTTTGGAAGATAGGATATTTTAAAGGCCTAACATAATCAAATCATGCACCTTTCAATATCCTTTTAATAAATCACATAATCTATTCTAATTAAATTATATACACTTTTCAATCTTTTATAAATAATTCCATATCAATTACATAACCTCAAAAATAATGCATACTTCATATTTTACTATTAATTCAAGATATTAAATATTAGGGCAGCCATTAAATAACTAATAATTCAACATAATTATTAGGGCAACCCACAAAATATGAACACAATTTGAATTAAAATGACGTAAACTCTGTTCTAACTTAAGTTGACTCTAACCTTCAATTAAGCAAACTAATTGTTATTGTTCATAATAATTTGTAGGCACTTTCAAAATACAATATAAGTATTACAAGATTAATAGAAATAAATTAAGCATATTTCACAAAACTATCAATTTTGCTAGAAACTAGCTTAACTAGCTTAGTTTTGGCTTCAAGTCTATCCCACTTGATTTTTCATTCATACAGAAACATACTAAAACATGTAACCATCCAAGATACTACAAATTTACCATAAAAAACTTGAAAAATAATATACCGTGATTAAATTGAAATTAAGCTTCAAAATCAATGATTTTCAAGCTTAAAAGAGTGAAAACTTGTTCTAATTTGTGTTCTATGGATTCCTATGAATTGAATTCAATTTTTGTGAGTAAGAGTGGAGAAATTTGGGAGAAACTTTGGAGAAGAAGGTTGGTCGTTTTTTAGGGGCTTCCACAAGAAAATATAGCTAAAAATAACTGTTTGACATTTCAAAAAGAGATAAGTGGAGGGTGATGATTGGTTGCATCATGCATAGTGTCTTCTCATGCCAAAAGCCACGTTTATGATTTAGGGAGATGACAAAAAATAATGTTTTGATTTTATAATTAAGTGCAATGTGGTTTAGAATGATTTCATGCAATCGAGTCAACCTACAAATTAATTTGCACCATTTTGCATACTTTTAGTTTGTAGCCAAATATGACATATCAAAGCAAATATTTAGGCAAATAATCACTTTAGAATTTAACAAGTGTGGAGCAATACAAATAATTCATTTCATGGTCATTTAATACATCAATCTTCCTTAATCGAGATATCAAGTTTTTTACTGCAAAAAAGGCACTTAAGGAATATATTAAATCAAGAACCAAAAGTTCAATCTCATATTTCATGTACTAGTACATGTAATTGGACCATATAGTAATAATTATTCATGTTCGTGCAATCATGCTATTTGTATGCCATAATCTAATAATACGTATTGATTAGATGGATATTCATGTAAGATGCTTATTATTGGCTACGTAGGAGAGAATTGGACATTACAACAACCACCAGCAATAGGCACCAGAATGAGTAATAATTGGAGAACCTGTATCTCCAAATTCAACTCCAAAGAAGACTAGATCGCTTACGGAGATCTACCAGACATGTAACTTGATGATCATAGAGCCAGAGAGCTATGGAGCAACTTCTAATCAAGAAGTTTAGAGAAAAGCTATGGAAGAAGAAATAATGATTATAAAAAAGAATGAGACATGGGAACTCACAGACCTTCCAAAAAATAAATAAGCCATAGGAGTTAAGTAAGTCTACAAGACAAAACTTAACTTTGATGGATTAATACAAAAACACAAAGCGAGACTAGTAGCAAAAAAATATGTACAACAGTTCAGGATTGACTATAATGAGATATTTGCTCTAGTAGCTCGACTTGACATAATACGGGCACTAATCGCACTAGCCACACATAAAAAGTGGAATATATTTCAGCTAGATGTGAAGTCAACATTCTTAAATGGTTATCTTGAAGAAAAAATCTATGTTGAACAACCTCAAGGGTTCATGGTACAAGGACAAGAAAATAAAGTTCTTAGACTAAAGAAAGCACTCTATAGATTAAAACAAGACCTACATGCCTAGAGTAGCGAAATTGACAACTACTTCATTGAGATTGGATTCAAGAGGAGCAAAAGTGAGCCAACACTATACATCAAACCCAAAGTACGAACGACACACTTATTGTGTCTCTATTTGTTGATGATTTTATATACACAAGCAATAATGATAACATGATTGAAGAGTTTAAAGAAGACATGATGAAGATATCTAATGATTGATCTGGGGCTGATGCACTACTTTCTTGGAATTGAGATTACTCAAAGTGAAGATGAAATCTTTATCTATTAGAAAAAGTACATAGAAAGTCTATTAAAAAGGTTCAAGATGGAAAGTTACAAGACAACAACTCCACTTGATAATAACAAAGCGTTGAAGAAGGAAAATAGCTTACCAAAGGCAGATAGCTCACATTTTTGAAGTCTGATTGGAGTGAAGCCTCATTTGTAACAACAAGCTTGAGAACAAATCTTGAGGAAATAAAATCTGTTGTACTTGTCTTCCACTATCCATCACATTCTATTGTCTCCTACTACACATTCTACTACTATTTACTATTTTCCCTAGCAATTTTATTTACAACATTTTTCCTTTTGTGACCAACAACCTACTACAACATAAACTATCTTTACAATATATTCCTACAAAGAGGATAAATTCATGATGGAAAAGGTAGGGTCTCTAATGTTTCACTGCTTGAACTACGACCTAAAATTTAGCATCATATATGCTAAAGCAGAGCTTAAGGCCCAAGAGTTTTTCACTGAAATAAGCAACTGGGTGACCAGCCTATCTAAGGACTGCACCGATGCCAATTTTGGATACATAAAAATGGAGTTCAAATGGTTAGAAAAATTACAAAATCACCAGAATTATGGCGGTAGTTAATTGCCTCTTAATGTTAAGAAATGCAGCCTCCACTATAGCTGTCCAATTGAATATGCCACCTTGAATATAGTCAAGAAATAGGGCCATAATATTGCTAAAATTGGGAATGAAGAGACAATAAAAGAAGGCTAGACCAAGAAAGCTATGGACATTCGTGATCTATAGAAAGACCATCAATGGACACCATATAACCCAAATATTGGACAGTAGAGGTAAGGAACGTGCATTTGTTACAGACAAAATATCACACAAGTGGTTGAAATGTATCTCCTGGTTAGAACTATAAATAAGGATATCATCAAAACAAACAACCACGCATTAATCGATAAAGGGATGTAAGGCCTGATTCATGACATGCATGAATGTGCTAAGGGTGTTACACAAACCAAATGGCTTCACCAGCCACTCATAAAGCCCCTTATGTGTCTTGAAGGCTATTTTTCATCACCTTTCTGAATACAGATTTGGTGATACCTACTTTTAAGGTTCAGCTTGCTAAAGATAGTGGCCCCACCGAACTAATCTAACAAATTATCCAGGCATAGAATAGGGATATGGTGGCATACTGTGATCTTATTAATGGTGTGACTGTCCATGCACATATACCATGAGCAATTCCTTTTGTGTGTGAGAAAGGTTGATACAGCACAAGGACTAAGGCTCTCCCATATAAGGCCTTTGGCGAGGAGCTCTTTAGCTTAACAGTGTAACTCTTCATGTTTTTTTAGACTCATATGATAGTAAGGTTTGTTGGGTAGTGTGGTACCAGGAACCAAATCAATTTGATGTTGTATGTCACAAAGAGGTGGTAGACTATTGAGAAGAGTATTCGGGAAAACATCCACAAACTTATGGAGTAAAGGATGAACCATAGGAGTATTAGCAAATGAAAAGGCCAGTTTAGGGACCAACGCAAAGATAACTCCAGAATCCACCATGGCCTGCTCAAAGTGTGCGCGAGTTAAGAAAGTGTTACTGTCTCTAGGTAGTGTGGCATACTTATCGCCCTGGGATAGTAAAATATTCCATAAATGAAATTAGAATAAATATATGTTGGCACGACCAATTTCCTTATCGAATTGCTAGGGATGGCCCAAAAGCAAGTGGCAGCGTCCATGGGAACCACATCATACAGAATATCATCAGCATATGTAGTGCCTATGGAGAATAAAACTAAGGTATGATGGGAAACTGTAACTTCCATGCCTTTGCTTAGCTAGGCTAATTTATAAGGTCGGGCATATAGTTTGACAGGAATACCAAGTTTATACAATTACACTTCAGAAAGGATGTTCTCACATTACCCAAATTAATGATGAAGCGACAAACTTTATCGTGAATAGTGCACATCAAATGAAAGATAAACGTGTTAGAGTAGTCCCTAGGACTACTCTTGTATTTTTAAAAGAATCTTCTTCAAATTATATTTATAAAATAGGTAATTTTCTTTATTCGTAATTAAGTTAATTGAATAAAGTTATTAGACCAAATTTAGATACAGGGCATGGTCGCACATTTTATGGCAATCATGGAACATACGTCTAATGCTTTGATCTTAAATTAGTTTTGAGTGGAGGGACTAATAGACTCATGTAATAAAATGAATGCTCGTATGAGGAGGATGTCTTGCTCCATGGACATTGGCGTAGTGACACTAGTGCATGTATGTGAGTGCTTATTAGAGAACAAGTACACTAAACTGGTCCACCTGAAATTCTTAATTAGAGACATTGTTTGTCGAAATAAGAATTTTCATATTACGATAGTACATGATTAGTCCTTGGACTTGAGGCACCATGGTAGCCTTGTGCGTGTAGTGTTCCATCTTGATGTATCTTTCGTTACCTAACAATCACAAAGAGGGTACATTAGATATTGCATTGATATGCATGGAGGTTAATGAATGCCCAATAAAGGATCAATCACTTGTTTGGTAGAATGAGTGAATCTCCTATGTCTTCATATTTCATGATTTAAGAGTCTATGGGCAAGACATGATGAATGTTAGATGGGGTTTTATAATTATTTATCATAAGTCATTGCAACTTGAAATGGAATCATAGTTATTGAGTCAATTAGAGTTTCGACTTATAATTCATGCCCTATACTCAATCAGCAGATTACATGATGGAAGAGCCTCCAATGTAAGGTATTCATAATTGAAATATATTCACTCGCTAATTCACCTTAGATTAGGTAGTCATGATACACTTGCTAGGTGTTTCTCATGACTTGTGAGGTTCTTGAAATTAAGGAGTTAATTCCAAGTGGATTAATTAATTAGAATAATTGTTATTCATAAGCTGCAAATGTTGCAAACCCACTACTAGTTTAGTTTCGAACTTAAAGGGTCACACACAATTTAGGATGAAAATTTTCTAGCTTAGGAATTGATCCAAAGAGTTGAACCAATTAATTAATTGGGGCTTAAATTAATTCAAAGAGTTAAATTAATTATTTAATTAAATAATTAGATTATTTAATTAAACTAATTATTTAATTGGACCTAATAAAGATTAGAAAGCCCAATTGGAGTGGAGCAATCATTTGATTGGATCAATTAATTGTACATACCATAATTAATTTAATTATTTAAATTAATTTTACTCAATTAAATAATTAAATTATTTAATTGGGATTAATTTGATTAAGTGGCCTAGACAGAATTAATTAATTGAACTTGGGCTTAATTAATTAATTGAATTAGTTGACAGATATAAGAGATATCTTATAAGAAATTGAGTTGGATATTTTTTTGGGGGATCTTGAGATCAACCAAACATTCTCCAATCAATTAGAAGAGTGGTCGAAAATCTAAAAGTGGAACTCTTGGAATTTTTGATCACCACATTATAAATAAGGGGGCTGAAAAATTATGTTCTCCCTCCATCTTTTCTTCCACAAAACATTCTATCTTTTTAATAATATTAAATTCTCTTATCATAAAAACTAGGTTAACAAAAAAATTAAATTGCTAGCGAAGTTCAGATTTTGTGTTTTTGCTCAAAGTGTGGACTACTTTAGAGAGAAGATAATTGGATCCCTATGAATCAAAATTCAAAAAAGGGGCTAGCAATCGACTGCTTCAAACCTTATGACAACTGGAGTGCACTAATGGTATAAATCGAAACCCTTTTACTTATCAGTAAGATATCAAAAATTATAAGATCGATAAAATAGTATCGGATCTAGGGTTATGATATAATTGTTATGGCATTAATGTTACTATTTTTCCACTACACACAACCCACGATCAAGCGAACCCAATAGTGGTATCATAGCCATAGTATACACAATTCCATTCGGATTTGATTTATACCTAAAAATTTAATTGCTAAATTTTGATTGAAAATTGTATTTTTGATTGAGATAAAATAGTTCTCCAACTTATTTAACTATTAAATAATTAAATATCTTTTTGAATATGATTCGAAAAAAAAGAAGAAGTAGCCACACACTGGCTACGCATGTGCGTATGCCAGATGCATGCGTTGCACGCACTATGGTGCTATTAGACACCCTGTCATGTTAATTTTCAGAATTCAATTTTTCAATTTTTAATTAAACTGCTAATTTTAAATTTTTTGAAAAATGATTTTTCATGAAAAATTGAGATTTTATCCCAAGTTGTGAAGTTACAATTTTAAATAAGTTTGCATGCTTTGATAAATTCATGAGATATGTTTATGGTCATGTATGGAATGATCATGGAGCATTGATGACCAATGTGATTAGATTTTACTAATTTTGGATTTTTAAAATGGGCCTATAAGTCTCTTATTCTTTCCTTGTATGTACTTTACATTTTTGAAATAATAGTAGAATAGGGTGAGGTTTTTCTTTTATTTTTGGTGGACATGAAGAAGGACCAAGTGAATAATCAAGAGAAAGCCATGAATGTATGAAATATATTTATGTAATCTAAATTATTTTCTATTTTTATTTTATTACCCTTAGATTGACCCAAATCCATTTTTGGCTCAAATGGATTGTATAGGATTGGCCCATAATCATCTAAGTTATGTATGTATTAGATGCATGCGTATGGTTTATTTAATGCTTTCATATGATATGCTTGCTATTAATTGAACACAAACACATTAAATAAATTAAGTTAAAATTGATGAGGCCTTAGTTAAAAATAATAACCCCACTTGAATTAAAATCAAGTAAAGAAATTTTTAAAAATTTGATTTCAAGCAGATATGAATAAAATTGGACCCAATAATCCATGACTACCATTAAAAGTAGATGACATCATTATGCTACCTCACTTAGTCATTGGCCATGAGCCGTGGAGTGATTTTGTGATAGAAAGTTGTGATCTCTACTAAGAATAGCAATGCCTATGGAATGGACTCGTCCTTCATTAGCCATGAGTCGTCTATCTACACGGAGGTTTTATGAGCTAATAAAATTAGGGTATATGGGAAGAAGTGAGGTAAAATATCTTGAGGGTTGTATGGAGATACAATCATTAAAAGTTAACTACCTATCAATATATTTTATGGGCTCATAAAATTTGGGCATACAACGTATTGATCCCACTAGAAATATGATTCCCAAATTACAATTAGGAGTGATAGAAATTGAAAGAAATAGTGGGAGACCTTAACAAAGACCTTAAGACATTTATAACTTGTTACAAATGAATATGTTTTTGAATGAATGCTCATTTTATGCCTCGTTTAATTTTTTGTAGATTGTCTATAAAATGGCTAAAAATCTACTTGTATCAATCCTGGAAGCAAATAAACTAACTGGTCCCAACTATGTTGATTAGTTAGGAACCTACAGATTATTTTGCAATCCGAAGAGAGGGATTATACCTTGATGTGATACTGCCACCAGCCCAGCCGATGGACACCACTAAGGAGGAGCTTGTGGAATATCATAAACTAGTTGATGATGATCTGCAAGCATGATACTATATGTTGGCATCAATGCCAAAGGAGTGTAGAGGCAATATGAGGTACATGCGCATGCGGATGATATTTATCTTCATCTACAAAAGTTATATGGTGAATGTACTAGGCAAGCATGATATTAGATCTCAAAAGAGTTTTTTAGGACCTATCTGACGGAGGGCTCTTTAGTCTATGATCATGGATTGAAGATGATAGGCTTGATAGAAAGGCTCGAGTCATTTGGAGTTATTATGGACAACAAACTCTATTTGGATCTCATCCTGCAGTCTTTACCCGATAATTTGATACCTTCATTGTTAACTTAAACATGCATAAGATGGAAACTGGTCTTGCTGAGCTAGTTAACATGTTAAATATGGCTTAGTCCACTATAAAAAAGGACAAGCCGATCATGCTTGTTGGATCCTTGTCCATTCAAAAGCTACAAACCTGAGAAGAAGAAGGGAAATGAGAAAAAGTTCCTCATAGTCTAACAAGGTGAAGACGATGGGTGGCATCTCGAAGAGTTCCATTAAGGCCGACGATAAGTGCCACTATTGTAGCAAACCTGGGTATTAGAAAAGAAACTGCAAGGAGTACCTTGTGAGCCTGAAAAATTTAGGTATTTATTTTGTTGAAGTTAACTTATTAGTTAACGATGCTTCTTGTGTATTGGATACCAACTGTAGGTCTCATCTTGACAATGATATACAGGTGATGGCAAAAAGCAGAAAGTTAAATAGGGGAGAGATGGTTCTATGGCAAATAAATGGAGCAAAAGTTGTTGCATTAGCCATAGAAAGTGTCAACTTCGATTTAGGAAATAGAGTAGTTTTAGTTTTAAATAATTCTCTTTATGTCCTAGAGATAGTCAAGAACATTATCTCCATTCATGTTTTGGATGGGGAAGGTTTTACTCTTTCAATAAAATATGGAAATTGTTATATATTTAGAGATCCAGTTTTGATTATCTCTGGCATATTGATGAATGTTATATTCTATTACTCCCCAAAACTTATTTTTCCATGTTCAATAAAATAAAAGAAAATTAGGTAATCATAATTCTCAACTCTTATGGCACACTAAATTAAGATACATCTCTGTGAAGAGAATTCACAAGTTGGCCCAATTGCTCGATCTTCTGAAATATGTGAATCATGTCTCAAAGGAAAGATGACCAAATTACTCTTTTTTGGACAAGTGGAGCGAGTCAAAGATATATTGACTTCGATTCATACAGATAGATGTATGCAGGCTACTAAGTGTTAGTTTTTGTGGAAACTATCACTACTTCAAAATATTTACCAATGATTATACATTGATCTATACGTTATTTAAGTGTGGTAAAAAATTGTGAGTGATTAGATATGCTTAAGGATGTTAAAATTATCATGCAACTAAATTAGACAATAAGAAAATATGAAAATATGAATCTGTCTCATTTGATAACTTAGCATGTTTCAACCAAACATGTTGTTATTGAGTTCTAACAATTAGGTACATGCTATCAAAGTTATAATACTTCAATTACATGATGTTTACATGTATCTAAGATGAGAAATTAATGTATTTGAGGGACTATATTAGGTTCTAGTTTGTAAAAGATTGATTGTTACCTAGATAGCTTGGTGTTTAAGATCTTAGTTATGATATTTTTTGCTTTCAACTTGCCAAATTAGGAATGGTGCTTCATGTTGGGTAATATTATAGGCTTTTTTTTATCTAAGGTTGGAGGGTAACACTAAACAAATCTAGACTAAACTACTAACTAAGTGAAAGTTAAGTAAAGATTCATTTGCAACTACATTATGTGAACATAGTACGTCTTGAAGTGTTTATACCTAATGTATTGATGATAGTTAAATTGATCGGATGACCAATATATTATGTACCTTAAAAGGCTTATGATTCTTTTTGGTGCATAATAGGTAGGCCAAGGGCCGTATAAGATGAAGTTATTTTGAATAAATTCTCTTTGATTTATGAGTACTCAAATATGACACAATTCTAGCATTATATCTATGAGTTAAGTTGGATGAGATTTTATATCATACTCTTAGCATGGATGATTTTTGCTTGTTGAGCGTTAGCTCACGTAGTTCGTGCCTTGTAGGTGAGTATGGTGAGACTTGAGACCTTTGGTTACTGGGTTGGCAGTGGAGCTCCTACAGACTTTCAAAGATCATTATACTTGGATTATGACCTGTTGGGCTATTTTGTGAGTTGTGCTTTTGATTTTATAGTCTATTGAATTATATTAGTGTCTTTATCCTGTATGTCACTTTCAAAACTCCATTGTAAATAAGCTATGCTTTTGAGAGAACTTTTTATTGTTCAAATAACTATCTATGTATATGTAGTATTACAGGATGTGAAAATACTTTACTTTTATTAATATTTTGTCAAACTAACTATTGAATAAAAAGAAAAAGTTATACACACACATACATACACAAATACACACACGTACATGCATAAACTATGTTGTACAGGTTATTTCTCTCTATATATATACATATTTTTGGGAGGTTGTAACAGAATGGTATCAGAGTGCATATCTTGATTCTGAAAACTATCCATGTATATGATTTTGGAACTTGTGGAGTACAATCCTACCAGTAAGTTTAATTTTATGTTATAATATTTGTTATAAAATAATGGTATTGCAGTCATGGTGAGAATACGGGGTGAAAGTAGTAGTGGAGCCGGAACCCCAGGAGAGAAGATAACTATTTCAAAAAAAGATCATGATGTTATAATTAATCGACTTACAAAGCTTGTCAAATAACAATTAGACCAAATTGAACAACTTATCTAGCTTAGGGATATGGGTGGACAACTAAGGGCTAAAATGGTTCAACCGCAACCCCGAGTAGAAAAGTTGTAGAGAATTGGAGAAAGATTCAGAAAATCAAACCTACTGATGTTTAAGGATACATTAAATCCAACAACTACAGAAGATTAGTTGAAAATTTTGGAAAACATGTTTCAGTACAGTAGAGGTTTAGAAGAAGAGAAAGTGATGTATGTATTCTTTATGCTTTAAGATAGTGTTGGACATTCGTGTGATACAATGAGGAGCATCAAAGATACCACTATCATAACTTGGGATAGATTCAAAGAGTTATTTTGAAATAAATACTTCACAACCCTAGTTCGTGTAATGAAGATGAATGAATTTATATAGATATGACAAGGAACTATGACAGTTAGAGAATATAATCATTAATTTAAACAGTTATCCAGATTTGCCACACATATAGTCAATACTGATGTATTGAAAGTTGAAAGATTTCTTAAAGGCTTGAGACCATAGTTATATAGAGATGTGAATATGATAGGAATCCAATGAGTGTCATACTCACAAATTGCTGAGAAAGCATTAGTGGCAGAACAAGCTAAACTAAGAATTTCCCATGCTCAGTAGATTCACCGCTAATTTAAGTAAGGACAAAGTTAATGATAGGTTAGAAATGAAAAGAAGATACTATTTCAGATGCAGAATCAAAAATCTAAATTCTAATCAAGACAATGGCAACAATTGTGGGATCAGAGTAAGCGTATAAATATTGACCAAGATAAAACACTGATGTCATAATCTTCTTACCCTAAATATGGTGGAGAGCACAGTGGAGTCTACCCTATAGAGATTAGGACCTGCTTTATGTGTGGGAAGGTTAGACATACTACTAGAGCATGCCTAAATAAAATCTAATAGGACAAAGAAAGCAAGGTGTGCTTATATGATAGTTTGAGGCACCGCGAGTGTTACTTCTTGGAGGATCATAGGGGTTGAAAGGGGGTGTGCCTCTGGTGGTCATGAGAGGGTGGACCACTTGACTGTGCCTTTATTGACTCCACCAGTGGGAAGACTTCTGGAGGATCATAGGGGAAGACAGGGAATAGACCTCTGGTGATCCCAGGATATGGCCCTTGGGCTAAGTCAATATGTTTATGGCCATGTGATTATTGATATTGTTCATAGCACTATTCGGTGCATAGTAGGTGGGCCAAGGGCCAAATAAATGAAGTGATTTTTAATAAAAACTCTTTGATTTATGAGTACTCAGTTTAACACATTTATAGCATCATGTTTTAGAGTTGTGTTGCGTGAGATTTTATATCATACTCTTATTATGCATGATTTTTACTTATTAAGCATTAGCTCATGCAGTTCATACATTGTAGGTGAACATGGTGAGACTTGAGATCTCTGGTTTACTGGCTGGCAGTGGAGCTCCAATAAGCTTTCAAAGATCAATGTACTTGGATGACGACCTGTTGGACTATTTTGTGAGCTGTGTTTTGTATTTTACAGTTATTGTATTATATTAGTGACTTTATCCTATATATCACTTTCAAAACTCCTTTGTGATAGAGAGTTTGGGTTTGTGATGGTTTCTGATAGACTTGGTTAATGTTTATTAACTACATATGTATATACAGTATGACAGGATATGAAAGCACTTTACTTTTATCAATGTTTTGTTAAACTGAGTAGAAAAAAAAAGTTATACACATGCATGCGTGCACAAATTATGTTGCATAGGTTGTTTATATATATATATATTTTATACATATTGTTGGTAGGTTGTGACATAGAATGCCCAATGCCCCAATTGGATTGGGTGTATTATACTCTTTTGCTTTTGTAAAAACAATCTTATTAGGAATCATCTTAATAAAAAGATATTTTCTTTATCTTATATCTTGCATCATTTATTTCTACAAATTTAGCTACGGGGCATGGTCGCGCATATGATGGCGATCATGGAACATGCCTCTAAAGCGTTGGTCTTAAATAAGTTCTGAGTCGAGAGGTTTTTGAGATGAAACATCAAATAGCTTAGTAAGATTCGCATATATGATGCATGCTTGTGAGACGAGGATGTCATATTCCGTTGGCATTAGTATAGAGACGTAAGTACACCTAACGGTACTTGTTAAGGAACAAGTACACCGAACATGACCTGCAAGAAATTTTTAGTTGGAAGTTTTGCCTGTCAAAACAAGAATTTTTGTGTTGCGATAGTACATGACTTACCCTCAGACTTGAGGTACGATGGTAGCCTTATGTGCATCCTGCAGCACTTTGATATATCTTCTAATTGCTTGACAATCACAAAGGGGGTATGTTGGGTGTTGCACTGATGTACATGGAGGTTTGTTAGTGGCCTACATAGAATTCGACACTTGTCTTTTTAAATAAGGGAATCTCTTGTGTTTTTATAGTTCATGATTCAAAAACCTTGGTCAAGGTAAGATAAATCGTGATTCATCAAGAATCATTGAAACTTGAAATAGGATCACAGTTATTGAATTATTTAGGTTTTGACTTATAATTCATGCTCTAGATTCAATCGAGAGATTAGTTGTCAAAATAACCGTATGTGTATGGTACTCACAACTGAAATAGGTTTACTCGCTATTTCACATAAGATTAGATTGCTATGATTACTTGTTAGGTGTTTTTATGGATAGTGAGGTTCTTGGAATTAAAGGGTTGATTACAAGCGGATTAATTAATTAGATTAATTAATTTGAATAATTGTTATTCATAAGTTGCAAATATTGCAAACCCACTACTAACTTAGTAGTGAACCTAAAAGGGTCACACATCTTTATGGAAAGTAATATTGCTAAATTTTAGAATTTATCCAATGATTGGAAATTAATTAATTAATACTTATGTATTAATTAATTAAGGGTTCTATTTAATTTAATGGTTAAATTAAATTATTCAATTAAGTAATTAAATTATTTAATTGGACATAATTTGATTAAAAAGCCCAATTGGAGTAAATTAAATTAATCAATTAGATTGATTTGGGGATTTTTGAGTCCAATCCCAAAATTAATGTGGATCACTTTAGAAGCCTAATAAAATATGAAGAGAATAAATTAAATAAATATAATTTATTTAATTAATATATTTATAGATAAATAAATATAGTGACCGATTTTATGGGATAAAATCGGCCACTAAGATTTAATTTAAATATAGATATAATTATAGTATATATATGATATATATTTATCTTGATATTATTTGAAGAGTTCAAATTAATATCAACAATGTATGTAGATAATTTTGATGATTAATGTAGCCTCAAATTAGTCCACATACAATAAGAGAGAGAAGAGAAGAGTTCTTGGAAGATTTAGAATCCTTCCAATATAAGGTTTTGAAGTAGTTCAAAATTGAAAAATTTTCCAAGAGTTGGAAAGGGATTAAAATTTTCAACCCTATATATATGAGGAATGAAAATTACATAATCAATTTAGAAAATTTGAGCAAAAATTATTTTGTTTAAAGTCTTCTATTTTACTCTCCAAGAAAAGAAAAGAAAGAAAAAGAAAATCAGTTTCTTGTTATTTTCTTCATATTATTGTTTCAAGAACTTAAAGAATCAGTCTTTATTATTCTTGAAAATTTACTCCAGTTCTAGATGAGTAAACAATTAAAAGGATACTAGCGAATCCTTTTGATTGGTGTTGATCTTCCATATAGTGGACCTGATAGAGGGGAGACATTTAGATCCCTACGAGTTTTGATAGTCCAGGATAAGCAATTAATTGCTTTATTCTCTACAACAACCGGAGTGCACGAAAGGTATAATCTAAATTTAATATTTATTTATAAATTTACTTGAATAAGTGCAATCGTTAAAATCACTTTCGAATCAAAGTGGTTAAATTTATGTTTGATAAAAATTTTAATTTTCCGCTGCATATACCTTTGTGATTATAGCAAACCCAACATAGATACGAGAGGATAAAATCTGGTTGGCAGCAGGAGAAGTTGGAGCGAGATAATCGAATCATTGAGTTAGAGATGAAGCTAGCCATTGCCTCGTAAGCTAGACCACTCAACCATATACGATCAGGGCTATAGGTTTTGCATGTGAATTAATCTGGATTGTTGATAGGAATTTACTACTATATAGGATCAACTGCCACTCCATTCTTTATTGTAACCATTTTACTATCAAGATAAGTAGATAAAGAGATCGGAGCGACCTTAGCATCAACAACTCTTTAGCTAAACCTTTAACCTGAGCTTACTTTTATGAATCTGAGGTAGTGTTTTCTATTTCCTTGAATCATATTCGTCATTGTTTGTACTTCTTTTTATGATGATGTCTTCCCGAACTTCCTTCAAGCAAACTGTTAGAGTAGGATGCCCAGAGCCCCAATTAGACTGAGTGTATTGTACTCTTTTTCTTTTATAAAAATAATCTTATTGAGAATCATAATAATAAAAAAGATATTTTATTTATCTTATATCTTGTATCTTTTATTTCTACACATTAGATAAAGTCCTTAAACCAAATTTAGCTACGGGGCATGGTGGTACATATGATGGCGATCATGGAACATGTCTCTAAGGCTTCAGTTTTAAATAAGTTTCGAGTCGAGACCTTTTTGAGATAGGACATCAAATAGCTTAGTAAGACTTGCACATACGATGCATGCTCGTAAGACAAGGATATCGCATTCCATTGGCATTAACATAAAGACGTAAGTACATGCATGTGGGTGCTTATTAGGAAATAAGTACACTGAACATGGCCTAGAAGAACTTCTTAGTTGCAGGCTTTGCCTGTCGAAATAAGAATTTCTATGTTGCAATAGAACATGGGTAGTCCTCGGACTTGAGGCACAATAATAGTCTTATGTGCATCTTGGAGCAGTTTGATATATCTTCTGATTGATTGACAAGCACAAAAGAGGTATATTGGGTGTTGCACTAGTATGTATGGAAGTTTGTCAGTAGCCAACATAGAATTTGACACTTATCTTTTTAAATGAGAGAATCTCTTATATTTTTGTAGTTCGTAATTCAAAAACATTGGCCAAGGCAGGATGAATCGTGATTCATAAAAAATCATTGGAACTTGAAATGGGATTATTGTTATTAAATCATTTAGGGTTTCGACTTATAATTCATGCCCTAGATTCAATTAGGATATTAGCTATTGAAAGGATCGTACATGTATGGTACTCACAATTGAAATAGATTTACTCGCTATTTCACCTAAGACTAGTTTGTCATGATTACTTGTTAGGTATTTTCATGGACAGTGAGATTTTTGGAAGTAAGGAGTTAGTTCGAAGCAGATTAATTAATTAAAATAATTATTATTCATAAGTTGTAAATGTTGCAAGCTCACTACTAGATTAGTAGTGAACTTAAGAAGGTCACACATTTTTATGGAAAGTAACATTTCTAATTTTGGAATTTATCCAATAGTTGGAAAATAATTAATCAAGAATTATATTTAATGTAGTAGTTAAATTGAATTATTCAATTAAGTAATTGGATTATTTAATTGGACCTAATTTGATTAGAGAGCTCAATTGGAGTAAATTATAATTAATCAATTGGATTGATTAATTTAAGTTTAAATCAATTGGATTGATTTCTGAATTTTTTAGTCCAAGACCAAAAATTAATGTGGATCACTTACGAAGCCCATTAGAATATGAAGAGAATAAATTAAATAAATATAATTTATTTAATTAACATATTTACAAATAAATAAATAAATAAAGTAATCGATTTTATAGGATAAAAATTGGCCACTAAGATTTATTTTATATAAATATATTTTAGGTATATATTTGATATATATCCTTCTTGATATTATTTGAAAAGTTTAAATTAATATCAAGAATTTATGTAGACAATTTTGATAACTAATATAGTTTCAAATAAGTTCACATACATTGGAGAGAGAAAAAGAGAAGAGTTGTTGGAAGATTTAGAATCCTTCTAATATCAAACTTTAAAATAGTTCAAAATTGAAAAACTCTCCAAGAGTTGGAGTAGGAGAAATTTTTTAGACCATATATATAAGGACGGATGAAAATTACATGTATTAATTAGCAAAATAATTATTTTGTTAAGCCTTGTATTTTTCTCTCCAAGAAAAAAAAAAGAAAACAAAGAAAAAGAAAAGGTATTTTTCGAAATCTTGATTTTCTTGTTCTTTAAAAGAAAACGAGTTTCTTGATATTCTCTTTATATCCAAGTTTCAAGAACTAAAAGAATAAACTTTATTGTTTTTGAAAGTTTGTTCTTGATCCATCAATTGGATCAAAAAGGCAAAATTTACTCTAGATTCAGATTAGTAAACAGTCATAAGGATACTAACAAATCCTTTTAATTAGTGTTATTGTTTATATTGTGGACCTGATAGAAGGGAGATACTTGGATTCCTGCGAGTTCTGAAAGTGCAGAATAAATATTTGATTGCTTCATTTCCTCAACAACTGGAGTGTACGAAAGGTATAATTTGAATTATTAAATTTATTTTATATATATTCACTTGAATAAGTACAATCGTTAGAATTACTTCCGTATCGAGGGGATAAATTTATTTGATAAATTTATGTTTTATAAAAAAATTAATTTCTCGTTGTGCATGCCCCTGCGATAATAGCGAAGCCAACAGTGGTATCACAGTCAGATTTTGCTTATTCAGTGAATTCAGATTTATGGATGCACTATTTTTTAAATTGTTTAAATTTATGTTTAGTATATATAATTTGATTTTGCATGTTTTAAGCAATTAATGATTGAGAATTATTTTAATTGCTTATTTAAATTATTTAAATTTTAAAATCTAAAAAGGACAGCGCGCATGTGACGGGAACCTTTCGTGCTACTCGTCACGCTATTTTTTAGGTCTGTTTTATATTGATTTTTTGAAATTTTAAAATTTAATATTAATTTTAATAATTTCTGAAAAATTATTTTTCAAATAAAAATAATTTTCAAGCAATTAAAAATTTTCTCGAGTAAAAAATTACATTAAACAACTTGGTAAATTTATATGTTTTAATAATTACATGTGATGTAAATTATAAGCATGTATGGAATGATCATGAGTCATTGGACCAATGTGATTGGTTTTATATAATGTTTTTGAATTTTAAAATAGGGTCTGCGAGCCTCTTATTGCATCTATGTAAGTTATTTATTTTTTTATAAAGAGAGTAGAATAGGTGGTGAGGTTTTTCTTTTTCTTTGGAAGATGAAAAAGAATCAAGAAGGATGTTCCATTGAAGACCCATATTTTTATATGATACAATTATGTAATAGAATAGGTTCTATTTCATTTTATTACCATTCGACTGACCTTAGGTCCATTTTTTGCTCAAATGAACCGCATAAGATTGGTTCATAGTTAGCCACATATTTAAGTATGTATTAGATGCATGCTTAGTATTTTATTTAATTTTTTTATGCTTGCACAATCATATTATTATGTCATGCATTAAATAACCAACCTAATTTAAATACGATGAGGCCTTGGATAAAATTAAACTCCACTTAATTTATGAAAATTAAGTAAAAGATTTTTTTCAAAAAATTTGATGTCAAACTAAAATGGACAAGTTAGGTAGGACCTATCGTTCCATGCCTACCATTAAAGGTAGAGATATGACGACCGCTGCAACACTTAATTACTGGCCATGAGTCATGGGGTGGTCTTGTGTTGAAAAGTTGTGATCTCTTCAAAACATTGAGATGCTCGTGGGATGGAATTATCATTATATTGGCCATGAGTCGTGAGATATCCTGATGTTCTATCTACAGGAACATTTGATGGGTATTATTTGACACTTAGTACTACATGAGCTCATAAAATTAGGGTATATGGGAAGAGGTGAGGCAAAACAAACTTGAGGGTTGTATAGTGATACAATCGTCAAAGAGTTGACTACTGATAGAAATATTTCATGGGCTTATAAAATTAGGGTGTGAAATATTTTCGTTGGACCTCAAGCCCACTAGAAAATTCAATTTCCTGAAATTCCACTAGGGTTGATGGAATTCGAAAAAAAATAAAATAGTGGGAGACATTTAGTATTAAAGACTTTATATTAAATGAATACCTTTTTTCCCATAGTTTACTCATTTTCTGTTTTGTGCATGTTTTGTAGATTTTTCTACTAAAATGGCAAAGAATCCACTTGCAACAATCCATGAACTAAATAAATTAACTCAACCTAATTTTGTTGATTGACTAAGAAACCTTAAAATAGTTCTTCAATTTAAGAAGAGGTTATATGTCCTCGATACCCCGCCTCCTTCGGTTCCTTCAGAGGATATTACTTTAGAGGCTTATATAGATTACCTACGTCAAGTTGATGACAATCTATAGGCTCGATGCTACATGCTGGCCTTAATGTTAAATGAACTACAGATGCCGAATTAGGATCAAGATACTGCTTATGGGATCCTCCTTCACCTCCAAGAGTTATATGGTGAACGAACTCGGCATACAAGATATCAGATCTCAAAAGAGTTTTTCAGATATTGTATAACTAAGGACTCTTCAATCCATGACCATATATTGAAGATGGTAGCCCTCATTGAAAGACTGGCCTTCCTTGGAGTCGTTATAGAAAACGAACTCTATATGGATCTTCTATTGCAGTGTCTTCCTCCCTCATTTGACACCTTTGTTGTCAAATTTAATATGCACAACATAGAGACTACTCTCGCTATGCTTGTAAACATGTTAAAGATGGTTGAGTCTACCATGAAAAAAGAGAAGACAATTTTGCTAGTTGGATCCTCTTCCGGATCAAAGGCTAAAAAGCCAAAGAAAGAAAAGGGTTTCTCTAAGCCCAACAAGCTGAAGACTGAGGGCAGTGTCAAGAAGGTTTCTTCTCAAGCTAATAACAAGTACCATTACTATGACAAAGTAGGGCATTGGAAGAGGAATTGCAAAGAATATCTTGCAAGCCTGAAGAGTTTAGGTGTATATTTTATTAAAGTTAATAATAGTTCTTGGGTATTAAATACCGATTGTAGCTTACATATCTGCAATAATTTATAGATGATGATAAGAAGTAGAAAACTGGATGGAGGAGTGACG
Source organism: Paulownia fortunei (assembly GCA_019321725.1). Taxonomy (NCBI): domain Eukaryota; kingdom Viridiplantae; phylum Streptophyta; class Magnoliopsida; order Lamiales; family Paulowniaceae; genus Paulownia; species Paulownia fortunei. The sequence goes on along the minus strand of CM033115.1, from coordinate 8,353,978 downwards.
GTCCTTAGGTTGGGGAATGGAGCAAGAGTTGCTACATTATCTATAAGCACCATTAATCTAGCTTTTAAAGAATGGTTCTGTAATAGTTTTAAATAATTATCTTTTCATTACATATATTATTAAGAACATTATCACTATTCCAACATTAGATAGAGTAGGTTTTAGATTTACCATTGCGAATGAAAATTGTTCCATTTTCAAATATTTTGATTTTATCTATTTTGGTTCTCTGATGAATTATTTATATACTATTACTCCCCATAAACCCATGTTCACAATTCAACAAAATAAAAGAAAATTAGATAATCATAATTCCATAAGCTTATGGCACACAAGATTAGGGCATATTTATGAGAAAGAGTTTAACAAGTTGGCACAATTGCTTGATTTAAAGAACGAGCAAGAACTGCCAATATGTGAATCCTGTCTTAAAGGAAAGATAACCAAATTTTCATTTGTTGGACAAGTGGAGTGAGCCAAACATCTATTGGATTTGATCTATACAAATGTATGTAGGCCGCTAAGTGTTACTGCCCATGGGAACTATAACTACATCTTAACCTTTACTGATGACTTATCTAGATATAGTTATGTGTGCCTTTGAGATATAAGTCTGAAGTACTTAAAAAGTTCAAAAAATTCAGAATCGAAGTAGAGAAACAAATTGCCTTAAGTATAAAGATTCTTTGATCTGATCAAGGAGGTGAATACCTAAGCACAAAGTTTTTTGATAATCTAAAAGAGAATGAGATTCTCTCACAGTGGACTCCTCCTTCTACTCCACAACTTAAAGGAGTTACGGAACATAGGAATCGAACCTTGTTGGACAAGGTTTGATCCATGATAAATTTCACTACATTACTTCTTTTAGTTTAGGGTTCTGCCTTGGAACTACGACATACCTATTAAAGAGGGTGCCATCTAAAGTCATGCCTAAAACATCATATGAGATGTAGTATGGAAGGATACCTTTCCATAAATACCTTATGGTATGGGGGTGTGCTGCTTATGTGATGTAACAAGTGGAAGATAAGTTGGATATGAGATCCAGCTGATGCAAGTTTGTATGGTATCCAAAGGAGTCTATTGAATACTATTTCTATGACACCTCATAACAAAAGGTGTTTGTTTTGAGGAATGCCACTTTTCTTGAAGAAGAATTTATTTTAGAGAGAAGTGGCAAAGTTGTGGAACATGAAGAAATTCAAGAATAACATAATGCCTCAACTACTACAGTGATAACACACCAGCTCATGCTGGGCCCTCTAAGGTACAACCCCTTCGAAGGCTCGAAAGGGTCACAAGGGTACCTAAAAGGTACATCTTGTTGTTAGAGAACAAAAAAGAGGGACTCCCCTTAGATAATGATCCATGAAGCTATGGATAATCACTAGTAATAATGCTTAAATCAATTCGGATACTGCTGGCCATATCTACATATTATGACTATGAGATATGAAAAATGGATGTGAAGACCACTTTCTTTACTGGAAACATTAAAGAAGAGATCTATATGAAGTAGCCAGAAGGCTTCACATCCAGTGGGAGTGAGCAAAAAGTTTACAAGCTCTAGAGTTCCATTTATAGACTTAAACAAGTTTTGAGGAGTTGGAACATCCAATTTGATGAAACAATAAAAATTTTTGATTTTCATAAGAACCTGGATGAACCATGTGTCTATAAAAAGGTTAGTAGGAGTGTAGTTACATTTTTTATGCTATATAATGATGACATCCTACTTATTGTGAATCATGTGAGGATATTGTAGTGAATGAGAACTTGGTTGTCTAATTAGTTTTCCATGAAGGACTTGGGAGATGCATCTTTTATCTTAGGGATAAAGATCTATAGAGATAAATCCAAAAGGATGATCAGACTATCCCAATCCATATATATAGTTAAAGTGCTAAAAAGGTTTAGCATGGAGGAATCTAAGCGAGAATTCCTTCCTATGAGTCGTGGGGTTTCACTCTCTAATGTTATGTCTCCTAAGATACCTGAAGAGAGAGAAAAGATGGCTCGCATACATTATGCTTCCGCAATAGGGAGCATAATATATGTAATGTTGTGTACAAGGTCTGATATAACATATGCTTTGAGTGTCACAAGCAGATATCAGTTCAATACAGGGGAAGAACACTAAAAAGTCATTAAGATGATCCTCAAGTACTTGAAAATGACTAAGGATATCTTTATAATATACAGTAATGGAGAACTAAAACTGGAGGAATATACAAACTCTTATTTTTGGTCTGATATAGACGACTCAAAGTCTATGTCTAGATACATATTCATCCTGAATAGTGGTGTGGTCAGTTGGAAGAGTTCCAAGCAAGAGACGACTGCAAACTCTACTACCGAAGCTGAATATATAGTTGCATCAGATGCAGCAAAAATAAGAAATTTCATTCAAGGTTGGGTGTAGTTCCATCTATTTTTGATGTAGTAATGATTTACCGTGATAACAATGGAGCCATTGTGCAAGCAAAGAAGCCAACATCTTATCAAAGATCTAAGCACATAATCAAACGATATCAAATAATTATACTCTTTTTCTTTTGTAAAGACAATCTTATTGGGAATCATAATAATAAAAAAGGCATTTTATTTATCTTATATCTTTAATCTTTTACTCATACATATTAGATAAAGTCCTTAAAACAAATTTAGCTACAAGGCATGGTCACGCATATAATGGCGATCATAGAACATGCCTCTAAGGCTTTGCTCTTAAATAAGTTTCGAGTTGAGCTTTTTGATATGGGACATCAAATAGCTTAGTAAGACTTGCACATACGATGTATGCTCATGAGATGAGGATGTCGCATTCCATTGGCATTAATGTAGAGCCACAAGTGTATGTATGTAGGTATTTGTTAGGGAATAAGTACACCGAACATGACCCGTAAAAAATTCTTATCTAGAGGCTTTGCATGTCGAAATTAGAATTTTTGTAGCACTTTGATATATCTTCTCATTGCTTAACAATCATAAAGGATGTATGCTACGTGTTGCACTGGTGTACATGGAAGTTTGTCAATGGTCAATATAGAATTTAATATTTATCTTTTTAAATAAGAGAATCTCTTATATTTTTATAATTCGTGATTCAAAAATCTTGGCCAATGATTCAATAGGAATCATTGGAACTTGAAATGGAATTACAGTTATTGAATCATTTAGGGTTTCAACTTATAATCCATACCCTAGATTCAATCGGGAGATTAGCTATCGAAAGGACTGAATGTGTATGGTACTCACAACTGAATTAGGCTTACTCACTATTTCATGACCTAAGACTACTTTGTGATAACTACTTGCTTGGTGTTTTAATGGATAGTGAGATTTTTAGAATTAAGAAGTTAGATCAAAGTGGATTAATTAATTAGAATAATTATTGTTCTTAAGTTGCAAATATTGCAAGCCCACTACTAGCTCAGTAGTGAACTTAAGAGGGTCACACATCTTTATGAAAAGTAACATTTCTAATTTTGAGATTTATCAAATGGTTGGGAATTTATTAACTAATATTGATTAATTAACTAATTAAGGATTCTATTTAGTTTATTGGTTAAATTGAATTATTCAATTAAGTAATTGGATTATTTAATTAGACCAAATTTGATTAGAAAGGCCAATTGGAGTAAATTATAATCAATCAACTGGATTTACTAATTTGGGATTAAATCAATTAGATTAATTTGTGGATTTTTGAGTCCAAACCCAAATATTAATGTGGATCACTTAAGAAGTCTATTAGTATATGAAGAGAATAAATTAAATAAATATGATTTATTTTAGCATATTTATAAATAATGAATAAATTGATCAATTTTTATAGGATTTATTTTATACAAATATATTTTAGGTATATATTTGATATATATCCTTCTTGATATTATTTGAAGAGTTTAAATTAATATTAAGAATGTATGTAGACAATTTTGATAACAAATGTAGTCTCAAACAAGTTCATATACATTGAAGAGAGAAAAAGAAAAGAGTTGTTGGAAGATTTAGAATCCTTCCACTATCAAACTTTGAAATAGTTCAAAATTGACAAACTCTCCAAGAGTTGAAATAGGAGAAAATTTTCAGCCCATATATATGGGGATGGATGAAAATTACATGTATTAATTAGCAAAAAAATTATTTTGTTAAGTCTTCTATTTTTCTCTCCAAGAAAAGAAAATAAAAGAAAGAAAAATAAAAGGTGTTTTCTGAAATCTTGATTTTCTTGTTCTTTAAAAGAAAATGAGTTTCTTGATATTTTCTTTATATCCAAGTTTCAAGAACTTAAAGAATAAATCTTTATTATTTTTGAAAGTTTGTTCTTGATCTATCAATTAGATCAAAAAGGCAAAATTTACTCTGGATTCAGATTAATAAAAAATTAAAATGGTACTAGCAAATCTTTTTCATTGGTGCTATTTTTTTTATATTATACCCGATAGAGGGGAGACACTTAAATCCCTGCGAGTTCTGAAAGTTCAGGATAAGCATTTGATTGCTTCATTCTCTACAACAATCGGAGTGTACAAAAAGAATAATCTAAATTAATATATTTATTTTATATATATTCACTTGAATAAGCATGATCGTTAGAATCACTTCTGAATCGAGGGGATAAATTGATTTGATAAATTTTTATTTTTATTAAAATTTTATTTTTTTGTTGTCCATGCCCTACGATAATAACAAACCCAAGTCAAACTCATAGCATAAACATTCTTTCTTCTAGTTCATAAGACTCAAGATTAAGCTTTGGAGACATGACTGGACTAATTCAAAGTCCTGCTAAATTAGGCATGGGTGTACCCAAATAACCCACGACCAGTGATTCCTTCTACATCGAGGTATCCGAAAGTTTTTCCTCAGAGCTCAACCCTTAAGAAGATGGAGACTAGAAGGATGAGTCTACTAATAATGAAATCGACCCTAGTGAAGAGACTATTAGGCTTACAACCCCTTAGGTTTTTTATGTCCGTTTTACAGAACTCTAAGGCCTTTAGTATTAGATGTTAGTTCTTTATTCATCTAAGATTTTAAAATAATAAGTCATTTCACTCGTGATTGGATGCACAAACATCCCCCACACTGTAAGGCTCTCAATATAGCCAAAGGCAGGTTTGAGATTCCCTATTCCTAATTTCGTAGAAAATAAAATTACTCGCTTAGAGGCAAGTCCCACTCAACTTAGTCCGAACTCAATTAGGCACATCTTAGGGTTGTTTATTCTAAATGCGTAGTTATCACGTTGACCCCTTTTTCAAAAAGTTTTGGGCCTTGTATTCTGTTACGACATCTGTGAAGACTGGCATGGCTAGATTCTTCTATCTCAACCCTTATCCCAATTGCAAACTCCTTCATCACCTTTACTCCTCCTTAACCACAAGGAGAAATAGGTTTACTTTCATTCCAAACTCCTCGAGATCACCCTTAATGAGTTTATACAGACTGGCGAACCTCTAGACATCAACCTTGAAATTTAGGTGCAGTTAACTAGGGTGAGAACTTTATCTCGAGGTTAACCTAATGTTGGTAGGATGTCAAGAAGTTCATGAATGAACGTATATTCGCCCATGTGGGTTATAGCTCGACTCCTCAATCTGTCCATGAAATACTTGGTAAATCTTGCTTTTTTCCAAAATTTTCACTTCTTTGGTTGATATTAGTTACTTGTGCTTTCATTGCATGAATAAATGTTCGTGCATTAGTAATTGGGAAGATTTTCAAAGAAAAAAAGGATACAACTCAAGCTCAAGCTCTAGTCTCTGCCTAACCAGCTCCTCAATCATTTATGACCCCGCTACAATGGCGTGCTCTGAGCATCAATCTCCTACTACGATTCAACTCCTAGTAGTCGTTTTCGATTTGAAGCCAAACCCTTTGCCTACCTACAATATACCTGAGTCTCGGTAGATTGTTGCTTTTGATGAGGTCGGGCCCTCATGCCAGGACAAGTGTAAGGTAAAGAAGCAAAAATAAATAAAAGCTCAAAGAGCAATAAGCCAAGTAAAAGAGCTCGTACTGAGAAGTCGATCAATAGAGATAAAATAGATCCTAAAACTCTTAAGCAAATAGAGCATTAGGAAAGATAGTTAACCAAGGCACCAGATCATCTTCCTAGCCAAAGTTCTCAGTCATCACAAATGAGTTCTCGAGCACTCGATTGATCCGTAATTAGGATATCTCATCTAGGAGTTTGGTTTTGAGAATGAAGCCTCACAGGATTCGTATAAGATCTTCAAATCAAGCCTGCTTTGGTTAGGTAAAGTGGCCCTCTTCTTAATAACATTTCCTCGGCTTTAGGAGCACTACGCCCACAATATGCTGCAAGTATGACCTAACCCCCTCAAGTTTTTATATAATCAAAATTTCATTATTGGTATGTGTACTTAATTCATTTTTATATTTATGTGTTTTAGGGATCACTAGCTAACTCTCTAGTATGCCTATTAGAGATATGAAAAATTAGCTTTAGATGCCGCTGCTAAGAAGTTTCAAGAGAAACGATAATTTTGACAATGCTTGGGCCAAATTAAAGCGCATGGTTAAAGAGAAACTTGCCGCACAGAGCAAAGAGAAAGGGAAGAGTCCATAGAGAAGCAGAAAAAGCTCTTGGGGATGTAAAACCAGATCACGGAGGATTTAAAGAAGTCTTTGGAGATGTCGGAGGTAGATAGGGAAAGGATGAGGTTATCCAAGAAGGTTCAAGACTCCTTTGATGGGTGTAGGATCGCTGGTCACCAGGAATTAGCTTCAGAAGAGTTTGCTAACATGACCAAGCGATCCCAAATCTATACAACTCGAGATTTCATGAAGTTACCTAATTATGAGAATTATTGGCTGCAAAGGCTGCTGACTTCGAAGTGTTAGGTATTGAAAAGTGAGCTTACCAAACTTAATAGTTTCACATCTGCTTTTGATGTCACTGCACTAAACCCTCATAAGGATCTTGATGAACCCAAGCCTATGGATGATGAATTATTCTATTTCATAACAAAGTATTAAGGAAATCCAATGAACCTCATAACAATGAGGGTGCCATCTTCCCCAACAGTGAAAACACTAACAAAGAATTATCGGATGCTCCAACTCCCTAGGTCCCCAAACAAGCTAATATCTGACCCTTCATTTTTCTTTTCTTTTGTTACTATGAAGTGATCACTGAATCTTAAATAGCTTGTGGAGTTTGTTTGATCCCTTTTTTTGTTAATTTCCCTAGGAAATCTTTATCTTTTTTAGGACATAAATCGACATAATTTGATCTCCATAATTAGTTTATGCTTATTTTCTCAATCAAATTGCTATCTGGTCTCTTCATGTGATTAACGTGTTATGATGGCAATTATGATTGTGCCTTTTTTATCATTTTCACAATATTAATTATCTATTTTTTTATTTCTTACAAGTTGTGTTTCTAGGTTGCTTTTTCAGACAATGTTCCAATGAAATATTCCATATAATATCTTTATGGTCTCTTTCAAATCATTTTGATGTGTTGTATCTCAATATTTTTGAGATATTTTATGATCTCTTTTAGATCGCTTCATTATGATTTCTTGCTGATCATGTTTAGGGTACTTAAGACATTCTCTTATCTTTTCCAAATAATATCTTTATGATCTTTTTGATATCTTAATGATCTAGTAAGGGCCTTCCAAACTGGGATCGAGTTTACCCACGTGTTTGAACACTTCCATCTTTTTTAATACTAGATCCTAGCCTGAAAACTTCTAGGTTTCATCCACCTATTGTACTCAGTTGCATCTTGCTTTTTTCTACTTGAATCTCAAGGAAAGCTTGGTCTCTTTTCTCCTCAATCTAGTTGAGATTTGTGACCTTAGATTCCTCATTTGCTTCAACTTATTTCTAATCAATCATGTGGGTGGTCTTTCTGATCTCCACTAGGATCAAACATCTGATCCATACACTAAGCAAAATAATGTTTCTCCTATGGACGTCCTTGGGGTGGTTCGATATGCCCATAGAACTCTCAGTTGTTTGTCTACCCAGTAGGACTTAAAACATTCAAGCATTGTTTTCAAGTGCTGGAGAATGATCCTATTAGCCACTTTAATTTGTTGGCATGTGGATTCTCTACTAGTGAAGTTTTATCCAATCTTTATTTCTTCAAACTATGCGATCACTTTTTTCACTTAGAATTATGTCCTATAATCAAAGATTAATACATCGAAATGCTAAACCTGTATATTATATTTTTCCATAAGAAGTCCATCACCTTAGTCTTAAAGATCTTTGTGATGGCTTCTACTTATATCCATTTGGCGAAGTACTAAACAACAACTATAATGAACTATTTCTGGGCTTTTGCTAGTGAATGGTCCCCTAAGATGTCGATGCCCCAGTAATTAAAAGGATAAGTTATAAGAATTTGTTCCATTGGGATAGCGGGCTGGTTTAACCATTTTGCATAAAAATGGCATTTCTCGCACTTCTTCTTGAAATCCATGGCGTCATATGCTAATATTGACCAAAAATTCCGTGACATAAAATCTTTTGGGCTAAAATACCCCCTAAAATGATTTATGCAACTTCCTGGACCTCTCGCATCACGTATAAAGCCCTATAAGGCAATAGATATTTCAAAAAGGGACCCCCTACTTACTTTTGTAGAGATCTTCCATAAATTGGAACCTCGTGAACTTGATCTTGAGTCCATGCACCTCTATTAGGTCAGTTATAAGGTTACATGTCAAAAAATAATTTTTTGTCTTCAATTCAATTATTTTGGGAAAAAAAGATCAACATCAACCCTTTCTTTGGGCAACTATTGATCATTTACTTTTTTGAAACCCATCTCTGGATGCTTGGCAACCAAAACTACTACACGGCAACTATTGGTCTCAGATATTGAGCTCACGAAATGGGCAAGAGCATCGTCATAACTCTTAGTTTAATTAAAATTGTTTAAACTGCGCCATCAACTACTTTGCTCTAGAGAGGTAGTCCATCATAGATTTTTTTGTTTGCCTCAAATGTTCCATCCATTTGCAATGCCACTAATTAGGAATCTGTGTATGCCATTAACCTTTTAACTTGGCACTTAAGGGCCATTTTCATTCCTACTATCAGTACTTCATATTCTGCCTTATTATTAGTAACCTTAAAGTCTAATTTAAGCGCAACAACAATCTCCACAATGTTTGGTCCTTGTAATATTATGCCCACCCATCCCCTTTAGGTTGTGGCCTATCTATCCACATATTGCATCTATAGTTCCACCACCTTCTCTTCTTGTGGGTTTGACATCTCAATAAAAAATGTTAAGGACCTATTCTTTGACAACTGACATGCTCTATCATGTCGAACTATCCTAGTTTGACTGACCAATAAACTAGTTAACTCGACACCTCTGATCAAGCTAGATTCTACTTTAATGGTTGATTAGTTAACACTATGATCTCTTAGGATGAAAAACATGGTCTCAATCTTCATGCCAAGGTTACCAGTGCAGATGCTAACTTTTCTACTTCCAACTATCTCTCTTTTGCTACTTGTAGCACCTTACTTATAATATAAATAGGCCAGTTGGTTTCCCTTCATCTTTTACTAGGACAGAACTCAAAACTCAACACAAAATAGCAAAATAAAGGAATAGTGGTCCTTCTTTACAGGCTTCATCAATAATAGGGTGAGGTTAGGTAGCAATTTAGTTCATGGAAAGCTTTTTAACACTCATCTATTCATTAAAGTTCTTTACTTTTCCATAGACAGCGCCAACATATTTGGGTGAAATCAGTACACCCTCAGGTCAGGTCCATAAGAGTTCGATTGAAATAACATAAGAGTTTAAAAATAACCTGCGACACAAGCAAACATAGGCTAGCTTAGGTAGCCACAACCTAATCAAGACCCTCCGATGCCAAAGTTAGTAGAAGTTGAGAGGTTGAGATCATAAAAACTAATAGTGAACTGAAGGTCAAAGTATTAAATTACCCTAAGATTGTTTAGTAGAAGAGTATTTATAGCAGGTTTGACATGTGGACTGCAAATGTCTGGAGCCAAGTGGAATCATCTTACTAGTTCTCTGGTCATATCATAGCTCAATCTAATGATCATAATTTATGGGTTAGCTCAACTGATAGTCAAGTTAGGTTAGGACCTACAAAAAAATGCAAATCCATAGAGTCTTTGCAATTTTGTTAATAAAAAGGGCAAAATTGGAATTTTAGTATTGCCATATCAAGTAGTAAATGCTAGTATAGAAGGGACTGTCTAGAAAATTCTTAGAAATTCCTAATTTATTCATATGGACTCATGCAAAATAGTGGAATTATTTGTAGTCCACTTGTGACAATGGGGCCTGCATTCTCAAGAAAAATTAAGGTTTGATGGTTGGTCAAAGATCCCTTCTAAGATTTTCCAGTCTTACACTTCTCATTCATTCTTATAGCAAGCATCAAATGTCAAGTTCAATCTATCTAAACTTTCTAATATATCAAGTTCAGCCCAAGCAAAGTGTGTCTCCATGGATAACCTACAAATAATCAACTACAAACATTAAAATTAGTTTTAAGGAAATTTAAATATGCCCACCTAAGAACTATGCTACCCGAGCCTCTTACTACTCACATGACCACATATGAATCATGCATTACATGCTAATTACATGCTATTTTCATTGGTATGATATCATATAATTCATTTTATACGGCGTTGTTAACCATTAAACTTAATTTTGAAGCTCTCGCATGGTATTGATTATCGAATCCCCTAACCTAAGTGGTTGATTTTGTATTGAAATAAGAAGAAATTTAGGTATCAATATAGTGAATAGTGCTAGATTACACGTGGTAACCTTAGGAGTTCGAAGTGTGTTAGCAAAAAGTTTGTAGAAAGGGAGTCGGTTCGATCATAAATTTTAATATTATATGTATATTTAAATCATACACTTGGGACAACTAGACATACAATACTATAATTTAAATGTTATATAACTAGTTTCATAGGCTTGTAACACTTTCGATGCACAAACTTATCAATCGGGCAAGAACCGATGATTTTTTGGGTGAAGAACCTAATGAACGGACATAGAAATGCTACGGGAATGAATGGTGATGAAGATAGGTTGCAACCAAATAAGAATATGTGAGACACACAAGATTAGGGCTACAAGATAAGGGAAAAAATTAGATTATACCATTACATGCTCCTCATACTTAGACTTATCAAGCTAGCACCTCAACCTATTCTTCACTTTTAAGCTAACAGCCATGACTTGAACCTTATTCTGAACCATTTCATCTTCTAAATACATGGAAAAATATCTCTAAATAGAAGCATGTATGGATTTGCATGATTTTATGCATGGATTTGCAGGTTCGCGTGTATGGATTTGCATGCGTATGAGTATGCATGGATTTACATGCTTATATGATTATTGGCCATTGGATTATGGCGGTGTACAGAGCTCTTTTCTGGTGTATAGGATAGTAGCGTTGTTCAGGGGCCCAAGAAATAAATGATTTTGAGAGAAATATTTTGATGCATAAAATTACATTGTGGGCATAACATGTTGATATGCATGATTTGATATTATGGATTATTCTTTAACAGGCATAATCATTACTTACTGAGCATTAGCTCATATAGTTTATGCATTATAGGTGAGTACGACGATGCTTGAAGCATCTTTTATTGGCTGGGCAGCGATTGGAGCTCCTACAGGTGTCTAAGAGAGTGTGTATATGGATGACGACCTGTTGGGCTATTTTGTTGGCTTGTTATATTTTGAGTCTGTTGTATTATATTTTTAGATTGGTAGTTTATTTCGCTTTTAAAACTTTATTGTAAATAAGTATGCAAATATTGAATCGTTGTGGGTGTTGTGCTTTTATATAAATACTGATCCTGCTATATACATGACATATGTTAGAAAGTATTTTAAATAGGGTTGTGCATGGAAAAAGTGATTTATTTTTTCTTAAAGTGTAACAAAAAAAAATATTCCATGCATGCACACAGGTTTTATCATGTCAAATTATATAATATATGTAGTTGTATAGTAATGGAGGTGTTACAGAGTGGTATTAGAGCCAGGTCTTGATTCTGTAGATTATCTATATACATGATCTTAGAACTTGCGGAGCGCAGCCATGCCAGTAAGTTTTACATTATGATATATTGCATTACATATTCTATGTATTATATTGGCCAGATGTTGTCAAACTTGTGAAAAACAGTGCTGCAAAATGGTGAGAACTTGTGATGAGAGCAGTGGTGGTACCAGAGCGCATAGAAATGAGACACCTACCCCGATTAATGATCGAGATACCATGATTAACCAATTAATAGAGTTCATTGAACGACAGTCTAAACAAATTTAGCAACTGATTTGATAGAGGGATAATGGTGAGCAACTGCGTGTGGAGGTAAACCAACAGCGAGCGGACTATATATATATAGCGGGAGAATGATTTAGGAGGCTGGATCCCCCAACATTTGAGGATGCGATTGATTCTACCGCTGCAGAGGACTGGTTGAGGACCCTAGAAAACATGTTCCAGTATAGCAAGGTACTAGTAGAGAAGAGGGTAATGTGTGCCACTTTCATGCTTCGCGGTAGTGCAGGCCATTATTGGGACATGATCAGCAACATAGAGGGCATTACTACCATAAGTTGGGATAGATTTAAGGAGTTATTCCGAAATAAATATTTCACGGCCCCAGTTCGCATGAGAAGATGAATGAGTTTATATAACTGCGATAAGGAGCGATAACTGTTGGGGAATATATTCATAAATTTGAATAACTGTTCAGGTTTGCTACGCACATGGTCAGCACTGAAGCACTAAAAGTAGAGAGATTTCTGAAGGGTTTGAGGCCAGATTTATACTAGGATGTGAATATGGCAGGTACTCAAGGGGTGATATTTTCAAAGGGCGCTAGTAGCAAAACCGGCTGAATTGAGAATCGCTCGTGCATAGGAGGCTCAACAGTAATTTAGACAACAAGGACAGAGATGGACTGTAGGGCAAAAGTGGATGGTCCAAATGCAGAAGCCGATCTAAATATAGAAATTGGGATTTAAATTTCAAGAAGAACGAGGCTAACAACAAGAAGGTTAACATAAGAGGCCACGGGTCGAACAAGGAAAAGCATCGATGCCATAAGCTGTGTGTCAGAAATATAGTAATTGACATACTAGAGGCTGCTATATAGATACTAGGACGTGCGTTCTATGCGGAATATTGGGACATATTGCCAAATTTTGCCCAGGTAAACAAAATCATACCAGCCAAAGGAATGTACCAGCTAAGGTGTTCACCATGACCAGGGCGGATGCAGAGGCAAATTCATAGGTGATAACAGGTAAACTTTATATTTCTAGTGTTCCAACACTTCTGTTATTTAATTATGGAGCCACGTATTTATTTGCATCCACTGAGTTCGTGAAGAGGTTGGGTAGAATACTAGATGTAGCAGAAATCAGTTATAGTGTAATAGTCCCCTCTGGAGGTGTTAGACAAATCGATCGAATTTTGAGAGCTTATGTTATACTTGTTGAAGCTAGAGAATTACATGTTAATTTGATTATACTGGATATGAATTATTACGATGTTATTTTGGGCATGGATTGGTTGTCAAAGTATGGGGCTACTATCGACTGTAGGGAAAAGACGGTGACATTTCAACTTTATGGGAAAGAGTCTTTCACATTTGCCAACATTGTGAAGAATTTCAGATTCCCTATGATTTCAGCGGTGAAGGCACAACGATTACTCAATGATGGTTGCGAAGGGTACTTGGTGAGTGTCATGAACATTGAGGAACAACACCCACCAACTCTGAGTGAAATACCAGTGGTGCAGGAATATACTGAAGTATTCCCAGATGATCTCCCGGGACTGCCACCAGATCGTGAAATAGAGTTTGTTATTGACATACAACCAGGAACATCTCCAATTTTTAAAACTCCCTATAGAATGGCTCCCTTGGAGTTGAAAGAATTGAAAGTACAATTGCAGGACTTATTGGACAAGGGATTTATCAAATCGAGCTTTTTACCTTAGGAAGCACCAGTTCTATTTGTACGTTAGAAGGATGGCACCATGAGACTGTGCATCAATTATCGAGAGTTGAATAGGGTCACGATTAAGAATAAATATCCATTACCTAGAATCGATGATTTATTTGACCAGCTTTAGGTTGTTGTAATATTTTCAAAGATTAACTTACGCTCTGTGTACCATCAACTAAAAAGAAAGGAATATGATATCCCCAAGATGGCATTTAGTACAAGATATGGGTACTATGAATTTTTGGTGATGCCATTCGGATTGACTAATGCTCTAGCAGTATTCATGGATCTGATGAATAGAGTGTCTAAGGAGTTTTTGGATAAATTTGTTAATGTGTTCATCGATGACATTCTAGTTTACTCCAAAACTAAAGAAGAGCATGCCGCACATTTAACACAAGTACTAGAGGTCCTGAAAGTGAAGCAGTTATACACCAAATTTAAGAAATACGAGTTCTGGTTAGATCGTGTGGTATTCTTAGGACATGTTATATCAAGAGCAGGAATATTAGTAGATCAAAGTAAAGTTAAAGCTATCAACAACTACATGCAGCCTACTAATCCTTCGAGGTACACTGTTTTCTGGGTTTAGCTGGATATTACCAAAGATTTGTGGAGGGGTTCTCCAAGATTGCTATGCCATTGACACAATTAACCAGAAAAGGGGTGACGTTTAGATAGACGGATATGTGTGAGCGAAGTTTCCAAGAGCTGAAAAAGAGGTTGACTTCAGCACCTATTCTCTTAATTCCATCAGGTATTGGAGGATTCGTAATTTATAGTGATGCATCGAAGAATGGATTAGGATGTGTACGGATGCAGAATGGCAAAGTAATTGTGTATACATCCAGGTAACTTAAAGAGTACCAAAAGAATTACCCCACGCATGACTTGGAACTTGCTGCTATAGTATTTGTGCTTAAAATATGGAGGCACTATTTATATGATGAACGGTGTGAGATCTATACTAATCACAAGAGCTTTAAATACTTCTTCACACAAAAAGAGTTAAATATGCGGCAGAGAAGATGGCTGGAACTGGTAAAAGATTATGATTATGTGATCAATTACCACCTCGATAAAGCCAATGTTGTAGCTAATGCATTGAACCAAAAATCCACACAAAGTACAATAGCTATGGCTTTAATTCAGAAATTAGAATTGAATGATTTGCAAAAAATGAATATAGAGATTTTACAGACAGGAGTAATAGAGGCAAAGTTAGCAGCCCTGATGCTTCAACCTATGCTAATTGATAGGATCAAACAGGGACAACGAGATAATAAATATCTCATCAATATGAGAAAATATGTTGCTGCATTTAAGATGACTCCTGAATTTAAGATGACTTAGAATGATATTTTATAATTTAGATGGCAGTTTTGTGTGCTAAATATTGATAATATTCGGGAAGACATTTTAAAAGAGGTACATTCAACCCCTTATTGAGTACATCCAGGGGTCTTATTGAGTACATCCAGGGGCTACCAAGATGTATAGAGACTTAAAAATGCATTATTGGTGGCCGGGTATGAAAAAAGACATCATCCAACATGTGGAGCAATGTCTAACATGTTAGCAAATAAAGGCCGAACACTAAAGACCCGTAGGAACTTTGCAACCTCTACTTATTCTAGTATGGAAATAGGAAAGGATCACCATGGATTTCGTAATTGGTTTGCCAAAGACTACTAAGGGTCATGTTGCTATTTGGGTTATCACCGACAAATTGACCAAGTCTGCTCATTTTCTTCCCATATGTTCTACCTATTCCATGGATCGCTATGCCCAATTATACGTTCAGAAGATTGTCAGACTTCATGGAGTGCCATGGTCTATAGTTTTTGATAGAGATTCAAGATTTTTGTTTGCTTTTTGGAGGAGTTTACATAAAGCTTTGGAAACACAGTTATCATTCAGTATAGCATATCATCCTCAGACAAATGGGCAATCTGAATGAACAATACAAATGTTGGAAGATATGCTCAGAGCCTGTGTATTAGACTTCCAAGGTTAGTGGAGTACATTCCTACCTTTAGTGGAGTTTGCATACAACAACAACTATCAGACTAGTATTGGAATGGCTCTCTATGAAGCATTGTATGGCAAAAAGTGTAGGTCTCCGATACACTAGGATGAAGTTGGTGAGAAGAAACTTTTAAGCCCAGATATGATTTTAGAAATGATAGAAGCCGTGTTACAGATTCGACAAAAAATGTAAACTACCAAAAATCGACAGAAAAATTATGTAGATCGATGAAGAAGGGCGTTAGAGTTTGCAATAGGAGATCAGGTGTTTTTGAAAGTAGTACCAATGAAGGGCATCATGCGGTTTGGGAAGAAAGGAAAATTGAGTCCTAGATACATTGGCACATTCCCAGTGATTGAAAGAATTGGTGATGTTTCTTATAGACTGGATCTGCCAACATCTATGTCTCAAATACACAATGTATTTCATGTGTCTATGCTGAGGTAATATATTGTTAATCCCTCTCATATTCTGAAAAATGAACTAGTGGAATTAAAGGCAGATTTGAGCTACGAAGAAAAGCCTGTATAGATTTTGTTATGAGAAGTGAAACAGCTAAGAAATAAACAGATTCCATTAGTTAAAGTGTTATGGAGAAACTAATTAGTAGAAAAGGCCACTTGGGAAAGGGAGGACGAAACGAGAACTAAGTATCCTGAACTTTTTCGGTAAGTTAAAATTTCGAGCACAAAATTTTTATAAGGAGGGGAGGATGTGATACCTGAGCCTCTTACTACTCACATGGCCACATATGATTCATGCATTACATATTAATTACGTGCTATTTGCATTGGTATGACATCATATAATTCATTTTATACGGCGTTGTTAACCATTAAACTTAATTTTGAAGCTCTCGCATGGTATTGATTATCGAATCCCCTAACCTAAGTGGTTGATTTTGTATTGAGATAAGAAGAAATTTAGGTATTAATATAGTGAATAGTTCTAGGTTACACGTGGTAACCTTAGAAGTTCGAAAGGTGTCACCGAAAAGTTTATAAAAAAAGAGTCGGTTCGATCTTGAATTTTAATATTATATGTATATTTAAATCATACACAGAGGACAACTAGACATACAATACTATAATTTAAATGTTAACTAGGTTCATAGGCTTGTAACACTTTCGGTGCACAAAGTTATCAATCGGGCAAGAACCGATGATTTTTTGGGTGAAGAACCTAATGAACGGACATAGGAATTTCCTACGGGAATGAATGGTGATGAAGATAGGTTGCAACCAAATAAGAATATGTGAGACACACAAGATTAGGGTTGCAAGACAAGGGAAAAAATCAGATTATACCATTACATGCCACCTCATGCTTAGACTTATCAAGCTAGCACCTAAACCAATTCTTCACTCTTAAGCTAACAGCCACGAATTGAACCTTATTCTGAACTATTTCATCTTCTAAATACATGGAAAAATATCTCTAAATAGGTCCTAAGTGATTCCAACAAAAAAAAGAGGCAAAACAAGCAAAGGGAAGGAGAAATAACCAAGTTCAAGTAGAAAACTGTGCAAGGTGAGCTTAACATACGGGTTTGGCATGACTTTCAGATTTATTTTGAGGTTTATTAAATTATTAAGCTTTGAATATTATTTATAAATGTGTTAGGATGTTATTATATAGGCTTTGATGCATAAAGAAAGGGTTTGTGGTTGGAAATATTTGATAGAAAACACTTGTGCTAGAAACTGGCACCTTACTGTATTCTTGTATTTTAGGCTTCAAAAGTGTATGGTATGTTGAATAAAACCTATAATTATCATCATATACATTTTTATATATGATTTAAGAGTATTGGACTGAATTTTTATTGGTTAGAAATTGAAATCGAGAATGATATTGAAGAAACACTCAAACTGCCAAAGTAGCAAAATCTGTTTTGGTGTGCTGTGAAGGAGATTGAATTAGGGGAGCTAAATCCATTATTTTTGGCAATAATATAAATTTTATGTCTCTTTGTATACGTTATATAAGTATGGTAAAAGGTTGGGAGAGATTGAATATACGTAAGGGTGCCAAAACCATTAATGTCATGAAGTGTGCAAAACTGTCATGGTAGGAAAATAATCTGTTTCAGTATGTTGTGAAGAGAGCTAAACTAAGGAAGCTATATCCATGAGTTTTATCAATTCTATGATATGGTTACATTTATATACATGTTATCTAAGTGTGGGAAAAAATTGGGAGTGATTGGATATGTTTAGGGATGTCAAAATTATTATACAACTAATAGGACAGCAAGTACATATGAAAATGTGAATCTGTCCCATTTGATAACTTAGCATATTTCAACCTAGACATGTTGCTATTGAGTGTTAACAATTAGGTACATGATATTAGAGTTATAATACTTCAATTATATGATTTTTACATTATTTAAGATGAGAAGTTAAGGTATTGGAGAGACTAAATTGGGTTCTAGTTTGTAAAACCTAGATAACTTGGTGTTTAAGGTCTTAGTATGATATTTTATGCTTTCAACTTGCCACATTGGGAATGGTGCTTGATGTTGGTAATATTACAGGCTATTTTACATCTAAGATTGGAGGAAAATAATAAACAAATCTAGACTAAGCCACCAACCAAGTGAAAGATAAGTGAAGATTCATTTGCAACTACAATTCATAGATATAGTAGATGTGTGAATAATATGTAATATCATAAATCATATATATATAGTAGAGGGCTCTCAATTGAGTATACATACATGAGCATTTTCATTGGCATGTACATGCATCATATACGCGTATTGTGATAAATCTTGCATTGTACGGCATGATTGTGAGAAAGAAAAATATTTTGCTGACCACTACTAGTGCACCGAAGCATGCATGGATTTGCATGGTTTTATGCATAGATTTGCAGGTTCGCGTGCAGGGATTTGTATGCGTATGAGTATGCATGGATTTGCATGCTTATATGATTATTGGCCATTGGATTATGGCGGTGTACAGAACTCTTTTTCGGTGTATGGGATATTAGCGTTGGTCAGAGGCCCAAGAAATAAATGATGAGAGAAATATTTTGATGCATAAAATTGCATTGTGGGCATAGCATGTTGATATGCATGACTTGATATTGTGGATTATTCTTTGACATGCATAATCATTACTTGTTGAGTGTTAGCTCATATTTATGCATTATAGGTGAGTACAGCGAGGTTTGAAGCATCTTTTATTGGCTGGGCGGCGGTTAGAGCTCCTACAGGTGTTTGAGAGAGTGTGTACATGGATGACGACCTATTAGGCTATTTTGTTGGCTCGTTATATTTTGAGTCTATTGTATTATATTTTTAGACTGGTACTATATTTCGCTTTTAAAACTTTACTATAAATAAGTATATAAATATTGGGTCATTGTGGGTGTTGTGCTTTTATATAAATATTGATCCTGCTATATATATGACATGTATTAGAAAGTATTTTAAATAGGGTTGTGCATGTAAGAAGTGATTTATCTTTTTTTAAAGTGTTACAAAAAAAAATATTCCATGCATGCACACAAGTTCTATCATGTCAAATTATATTATATATATAGTTGCGTAGTAATGGGGGTGTTACAAGAACCCTATATTTGGACATTCAAGCTCAAACAGATTGTCAAACTAGTTAAGGTGGCCCTCGACTATAACCCTGTGATCCCTTAATGTGAACCGAAAGAAGAACAAATATATAAAGATCATAGAGGAACTTATGTGTGGATCTTAATTGCATATTTTTAATTCTACAACTTGACCTTATTTATAGTACCTTGATCTTATACATGGCTTCATTACAACAACCCGATCTCTAATATCCTAGTCTATTGTAATGAACTCTGACTCCGCTTACAAACCTTGTATCCTAGACACGTAAGTTCAAACAGATTGTTAGGCTTGATGATGCCTAAGTTATAACACATAGAACTAAAATGATAAAAGGGATCAAGAGAGAATTAAGTGTGGACTTAAATGTGTACCTTTAATGCTACAACTTGACCCTATTGATAAATACATAACTTGACATAGTTTTGTGCCCTAACATCACAAATTTAATGCAATTTTGTCTACTATTTATTCAATACTACACTTCATGTTGTAAAACTATTTTGTAGGAGCAAATTGGGAGATAATTTTTTATTGGATCAAAAAAGCATTATAATTGAGAAAAAAGTCATTTTTTTCCAAAGTCCATAAAGTGTGAATCAAAATATACAAGAAACCACATGGGCTATGCATGTGATGGTTGGAAATTTAGATTTAGGGTATTTTTAGACTTGGGTAAATTTCATATTTTAGACATAACTTGCGCTGAAAAGCCCTTTTCAATTGAATATTGATCAATTGAAAAGCTAAGATAAAGGGATACTACTTTACCGATAGAAGTTCAACCCAATTCAGCCTTGATAAAAGCAAAAAAATAGTCAAAGTGTCGTGGAAGGAATTTCTCTACTCAGACATGTCTCCATAAATCAAGCATCACATTCTCCCTATTGATTAGAATTAGATGAATCTATTTGAAAATAAAATCTAACAAATGGGGCTATAAATTTGTAAAAGACCATAACAACTAATTCAACCATTAACAAAGGGAAAAAATAGTCAAAATAGGTGGGTAGATCAATTGGCAGATTTTAACATATGACTTCTTATCTTAGAAATTAAATTAAATTAAGAAAAAATAGAGCATGGTTTTGGCTATAAAAAGAGGGAGATGATCATCAACCATAAGACGAGAAGGGATTCTAACTTCAGAAAATAAATGAAAAAGAAATGAGAGAAATAGAGGAGAGAAAATAGGAAGACGGATTTCTGCATATGTACTTAATGTCTTTCTAGATTTCTTATTCCTTTCTCATATGTATTTTGCTTCATTTTCATTCATTAGATTCTTGATTTGCAATGCTTAATTTGTGTTATTTCAGTTTCATTATGGTTTTTATGAGCTAAATTTCCTTAGCTAATGCCATGGTTAGCTGATTTTTGGAAGTATAGTATTTCTATTTACTATGGTATAAGATTATTTGATTTTATGTTAAGCATGTATTATGATGTTAATGCTATTAGAAGTATGGCCATATTTTAATAGATTTGTTTTATAGTAATTGAGATCAAGAGGTAATGTTTGAACAAGTGTTCTAATAATACATGTAATGGATTAATTGAACATAGAGATATATGAATTAATACATGCAATGGTCATAGACATAATGTTTGTCGAAAACTAGTGAATTTCATGGATCGGTAATGCACTCTTATCTAATTAAATTTACATAAGAATATAATATATTGTTAGATAATGATAGAATTGATATCTCTTGAAAAAAAAATATTGATTGACTTTGAAAATTTAGTTGTCACATGAAAAAGATATTTCTTGTAACCATAGTAAGTGGAATAATACATTAAAGAGAATTAGTGAACCTATGTCTTAGCCTTTACTTTATTATTTCTTTTTTCCCTACATACTTCTTTGTTAAAATATTCATCCATCATATTTGATCTTTAATAAAGATAGGAAAAGTTTTTATTTTAGTACTTGTTTACATAATCCCTTGGACACAACAATCCAGAATATTCACTCTTTATTACTTGACAAGTGCACTTGCTAGTAAGTTGGTTTCAATTTTTTTGCGCCATTGTCGGGGATTGTGTTTTAAATAATATTGAAATCCACTCTTTCTAGCTTTACTTTAGATCTTAATTTTTGTATATTATTTTTCTTTCATAGTATTTTCTTAGTTCTCAATATCTTTCTTATTTATTTATTTTCTTTATTATAGTTTTGGTAATTTTTGTTTTGTAGTTGCACATTTAGTGTATGGCCTGTTCTAGTTGTCAAGAACTTGTGTCATACGAACCTAGATTTGAAAGAACATTTCATGAGTTGAATAGAAAAGAAAAAGAAGGTATAACAAATAACGAGCAAGATGTAAACACTAATTTTTTGTTAGATTGTGCTAAGCCATCCATCAACGGTACCACTTCAAGCATTCGGAGGCCAGCCATTCAAGCTAAAACATTCGAGATTAAACTAGCCATCATCCAAATAATTCAAACATCAGTCTAATTTGGTGGCCTATCGAGTGATGATCCAAATGCACATATTACAAACTTTCTTGAGATTTGTGATATATTCAAGCATAATAGTGTAACGGAGGATGCAATAAGGTTGAGGCTCTTTCTTTTCTCTTTGCGAGATAAAGCAAAGTGTTGGTTGAATTCGTTACCCGTTAGTTCCATCACTACTTTGGAGGTTATGGCCAATATTTTTTAGCTAAGTATGTGTAATGATATATCTACTTTTATGTAGTTTGACATGGAGACATTGTATGAGGCCTAGGGAAGATTCAACATCAAGCTAAGAAAATGCCCACATTATGGTCATCCCATGTGGTTACATGTACAAACATTCTATAATGGTTTATCTCCAGCTAATCATGTAATGATTGATGCAACGGCAAGAGGTACCAATGACAATCTGATCGAACTACTGGCAAAAAGCCTGTTGGTGTGCATAATGGGGACACATATACAACCTTCATCACTCAAAATTGAGGCACTCAACAAAAATATTGACAATATGAGTGCCTCGGCCATGAAAGTGCAAAGTGTCACATGTGAATTATGTGGAAAAGGCTATTTTAGCACTGAATGTCAGGTGGGGAATCCTTTTTCTCAATGATCTAAGCAAGCTAATTTTGTTGGTAATTTTTACAGGCCACAAAACAACCCTTATTCCAACAAATATAATCCTGGATGGAGAAATCACCCCAATTTTTCATGGAGTAACAATAAAATACGTTAACCATCACCGCCGG
Organism: Paulownia fortunei; assembly: GCA_019321725.1. Taxonomy (NCBI): domain Eukaryota; kingdom Viridiplantae; phylum Streptophyta; class Magnoliopsida; order Lamiales; family Paulowniaceae; genus Paulownia; species Paulownia fortunei. Next base: position 8,331,089 of record CM033115.1, on the reverse strand, counting down.
CATTTCCATCTTAAGAAAAAAAGCCAAGCATAGAGGATCTTATGGCCAAGTTCATATCAACTACCAAAAAAAGATTCCAAAATCAAGGGGTATCGATCTAAAATTTGGAGACTCGAGTGGGGTAATTCCCGAGTATGATTTTTGTAGAACTCAAGGCGCACTGCCTAGTGACACCGAAATGAATCCTAAAGAGCATGTGAAGGCCATCGCATTGAGAAATAGAAAAGAGGTTGAAAGTCAAGTGAAGGAGGATAAACTTACTACCAGACCAAGCACTTCATCTACACCGATTAAATCACCCAAGGTGATAAGTATCCTTCATCTTTTTCCTTTAGCTTTAAAAAAACATAAATTAGACATGCAATTTGCTAAGTTTTTGTAGGTTTTCAAGAAATTGCATATTAATATTCCATTTGCTGATGCTTCACTTCAAATGCCTAGTTATGAAAAGTTCTTGAAAAGAAAATCTTGTCCAATAAAAAAAATTGGAGCAACACGAAATGGTGAACTTAATTGAGGAGTGCTATGTGATTGTTCAAAACAAACTTTCTCCAAAACTAAAAGATCTAGGGAGTTTTTCTATACCTCGCACCATTGGTCCAATTTCATTTCTTAAAGTTTTATGTGATCTAGGTGCAAGCATTAATCTTAAGCTTATGACTATTTTTAGGAAACTTGGACTTGGGGAGCTAAAGCCTACCACGCTATCTTTGCAACTAACTGACCACTCCATCAAATATCCAAGAAGTATCATTGAAGATGTACTAGTCAAGGTAGATAAATTCATATTCCCGATTGAATTGTTTGGATATGGAGGAGGATGTGGACATGCCTCATATTCTAGGTTGACCTTTCCTAGTTATGGTTAAGGCATTGATTGATGTATAATTAAGAAGGTTAATACTTAGAGTAGTGGATGAGCAAGTGATTTTTAATATTTTCAAGGAAATGAAGCATCCAGTTGATGAACATATATGATAAAATTGATATATTTGACCCTTTAGCACTTAAGTTTTTGCAAGAGAATAGGTTCAAAGATGAATTGGAGGCTTGTTTGATATTTGCAAAGGAAGAGGAGGAAGATGGTGAGAACATAAGGTATGTTATTGTAATCTTGAAGGGTAACTCTCCTTACAAAAGGAGTGCTCCACCGAAATTCGAAGTCTTGGAGAGGCCTTCTACCAGTCTACAAAGGCCCTCCATTGTGGACCCCCCAACTCTTGAACTTAAACCCTTTGCATCTAATTTGAAATATGTTTATCTAGATAATGCAAATTCTTTATCCATTATCATATCTTTTTCTTTGAAATGTGAGATGGAGGAGAAGCTCCTATGAGTCCTCAGAGAACACAGGAAAGCTTCTAGATGGAAGATAGCCGACATAAAAGGGATCTGACCCTCTATGTGCATGCGTAAAATCTTGTTAGAGAAGAGCTATAAGCCCTTGGTGCAGCCACAAAGAAGATTGAATCTAATGATGCAAGAGGTGGTAAAAGTCAAGACCATCATGCTCCTTGATACAGGTATTATCTATCCTATTTCTGATAGTGCATGGGTGAGCCCAGTTCAATGTGTGCCAAAAAAAGGAGATATGACTATTGTGCAAAATGATAATAATGAATAGATACCCACTAGAACAGTCACTAGATAGATAGCATGTATGGACTATAGGAAATTGAATAATGCAACCTGAAAAGACCATTTCCCTTACGTTTCATTCATCAAATATTGGAGAGGCTTGCGGATTTTGAATTTTATTGCTTTCTTGATGCATATTCGGGTTACAACCAAATAGCAATATCTCCCAAAGATCAAGAGAAAGCCACTTTCACTTGTCCGTATGGAACATTTGCATTTAGAAGAATGTCATTTAGTTTAAGCAATGCACTCGCTACTTTTCAAAAATGTATGATGGCAATTTTTCATAACATAGTTAAAAAAATTCTTGAAATTTTCATGGATGAATTTTTGGTATTTGAATCTTCTTTTAGCTAATCTTAACTTGGTGTTGGCTAGATGTGAAGAGACAAATCTTATTTTGAATTGGGAAAAATGCCACTTCATGGTGCAAAAGGGAATAGTGCTTGGCCACAAAATCTCCCACAAGGGAATTGAAGTGGATCGGGCCAAGGTGGATGTAATTGAAAAATTACCTCCACCAATAGTTGCAAATCCAAGTGTGGATTATGTCAAGTAATAAATTTATCGTGAGTTCAAAGTCTATCCACAAGAAAGTTGTTTGAAGATTTCAAGATTATATTTCTAAAAAAAGAGATGGGCTTTTGTGGTTCAAATATATAAAAATAGTGTATGCTATAACTGAAAAAAAAAACAAAGTAATAAAAATACTGAGAATTAGGGATTCGCTCTTAAGTTTTGTATAGATGAACAATTTTTATTCATTTTACCTCTTTTAGTGCCACTATTAAAATCCATACATAATGAAGGTTCCAATGGGAAGATGTTATCAAATAGCTCATGTAATAAAGTAATCATGATACTATCTTACTATTTGCAAATTATCTTTTAACTCCAATATTTATTTATGTGATCAAGTATTTATGCATAATTTTTGTCTACAACAAATCAAGGTTCATGTTAGTGGTTGGTATAGTAAAACCAAATGTCTAGTTAAATGAACCAAAGTATTTGTTGTGCCATTAGTGATACATAAATCAAGAATCACCACAAAACAAGTAAGGTTTAGATCAAAAATTAAAACAACAATGCAACACACTTAAATATTTTCTACCTTTATAACCGTTCCTCTTACTTCATCAAGAGGTTCACCCTTTTTCCTCAACAAAATAAAATTTAGAAAGACATAATGAATATAGAAAAGACTAAAAATAGAAGAGAAACTAGAGAATACATTTCTATTACTACTAGAAAACTTAGCCTAAAGAAAGACAAGAATAAAATATTTTTATTTCCTTTACCCCCCACTCATACAAGCTTAATACATAGCCTATTTATAGTGCTTGGAGTATGCTAGAGGCCATACATATAATGGGGAGTTAAACAATCAAGTGGTATGCAAGTTGTTAAGAGTTGGTAAGTTGTTACACCGAATCTTCTAAATCTTCACCTACTTAATTGAATTAAATTTTCAAGTCAGATACAACCATAATTTGATGATGGGTAAAGAATAAAAATAGTAGATCTTTCTGTGTTGATATATTTTCATATGTCAGTTGTCAAATGTGGATGCCGAATGAGTGAGATATGGCCAAATTACCAAATCATATTCAAGAGTTATCCTTCAACATCAGCATTGCATTGAAACATGTTTATTGACCATTTTGACATATTTTATCACCATCATGTCTGTAGAAAACTTGTTTATCTACCTCTTATGTATAACATATCCAAATATCGGCCTAAAATCAATTTTGGTTTTAGAGATATGACTGAATTCATAAAATAGGTCACGATTGGGCTTAACTCTGATCTGAATTATTAGTGATCAATTTTGTACAGCCACTTGTAATCCAAATTCTTTGATCCATACATATTTAATATGGGATTCAAAGTTTACATGAACTTGTAGATGAATGACTTATCAATCCATAGTCTCAACAATTAACCTAAAACCATTTCGAAATCAAAAGTAACACTAGTTTCTCTAAAACTTGCACAAAATAAGATAAAACTTTTTAATCTCATTTTTTTATGTTGATTTAACATTTTATTCCTAAAACACATAAATACATTAATTAAGAGTTTTAATGAGAATTTCAAAGCAAAAATAATTATTTAAATCCCAATTAAATATATAATTATTTAAATCCTAATTAAATGTACATTTTTAAATGTTCATCACACCCCCATCCAACATATTACTAGTTCCTAGTAATTATAGCATAATAAAATGCAATATAAGTAAAAAGAAACATGACATGATGATCATAATTTAAAAGAAACATGTAAAATAGTCTAACAATCACAAATAATCATTTATCAGATATCACAGATGCTATCGAGATTTAGTTTTTTAGAATTTCCAAAAGATATGCGTATGTAAACTAAGCCAACCTTTTATTTCACAGATCAAGATACACATAACTTCAAAATCAATCATGAAAAAGCCTAAACTCTTTATGTTCAAGTTCAACTGGTAAATGATAAGGTTTTTCATAAACTATCCTATAAGGAGACATGCCTAATGATGTTTTGAAAGTAGTTCTATATGCCCAAAGTGTATTGGTAAGTCTAAGAGACCAATCTTTATATTTGGGTTAACTGTCTTTTCCAAAATTTATTTTATCTCCCTATTTATAAGTTCAATTTGTCCATTTGTCCATTTGTCTAAAGGTGATAAGGAGTTGCAACTCAATATATTATTCCATTTTTCCTCATTAAAGTCTCAAAAACTTTGTTACAAAATATTTTTCTCCATCGCTGATAATGGATCGAGGAATTCCAAATTGACTATTTTATGATCATTGTTTTAAAAGAAAATTTCCTCGATCCATTTTGAGGCATAATCTATGGTGACCAATATGTAAAAAAATCAAATGAAAATGGAAATGGTCCCTTGAAATTATTACCCCAACAGTCAAAGATTTCAATCATTAGATGGGGTATTGGGGGCATCATGTTTTGCTTTGAAATAGATTCTAACTTTTGATAATTTTCATAACTTTTGCAGAAAGTGTAAGTGTCTTTGAAAAGAGTTAACCTATAAAATCTACATTGTAAGATCTTTGCAGTAGTTTTCTTTGCTGAAAAGTGATCACCACATGCTCTTGAATGAAAAATTTAAGAATATTACCGTTCTCATTATCAGGCATATATCTCAAAAAGATTTTATCAGGATAATATTTGAATAGGTATGATCATCCTATTAAAAGTTTTTCACCTCGATCAAAAAATTCTTTTTATCTTGGGAATTCCAATGTGGTGGCATCTTTCCTATCACGAGAAAATTAACAATGTCAGAAAACTATGGTAAAATAGAAATATTGAATAGTTGTTCATCAAGAAAAGTATCATTAATGGGTGTAGTTTGAAATGAGTCATCACAAACAAATCTGGACAAATGATCAGCCACCATATTCTCTACTTTTATCTTATCTCGAATAGTAAAGTTAAATTCCTAAAGTAAGAGAATCTACCTAATCAGTCTAGGTTTGACATCTTTTCTTGACAAAAGATATTTCAAAGCTACATGATCAATGAAAACAACAACTGGTGAGCTAACAAGATAAAATTTAAATTTATCCAATACAAAAACTAGAGTAAGTAATTCTTTTTCAGTGGTTGAATAATTTAATTAAGCACTATTCAAAGTTTCACTTGCATAGTAAATGACACATGATTTCTTATCTTTTCTTTGTCTTGAGAAAGTTCTAACAACATAATCACGAGCATCAGATATTATTTCAAAAGATAAAGTCAAATCTAGAGGCTGCATGATTGGAGTATACGTAAGCATGTTTTTAAGCTTAACAAAGGCGTTTTCACAATTTTTAGTCGATTCAAAGATAGTATCTTTTGTTAGAGGATTACATAAAAGTTTAGATATTATACTAAAATCTTTGATAAATTTTCTATAAAAACCAGCACGTCATAAAAATGATCTTACCTCCTTCACAAACTTTGGTATTAACAAATTAGCAATTAACTCGAATTTGAATTTATCTACTTCAATACCATTTGATGAAATAATGTGTCCAAGAACAATACCAGTTGTTACCATAAAATGTCATTTCTCCCAATTGAGTACAAGATTATTTTCTTCACACCTGATTAAAACATTTTCTAAATTAGATAAGTAATCATCAAATAAATTACCAAAAATAGAAAAATCATCCAAGAAGATTTCAAGAAAACGTTCAACCATGTCATTAAAAATACTAAGCATGCATCGTTGGAATGTAGCTGGTGCATTACATAATCCAAAATGTATCATTCGATATGCAAAAGTGACAAAAGGACATGTAAAAGTGATTCTCTTGATCTTCAAGTACAATTTTAATTTGATTATACCCAAAATATCTATCTAAGAAATTATAAAATTCATGTCCCGCAATCTTTATAAGATTTGATCCATGAGAGGTAATGGAAAATGATATTTTCTAGTAGCTGAGTTGAGTTCCCTATAGTCAATTCACATTCATCAACCAGTAAAAGTCGCAGTTGGAATTAATTTATTATTTGCTCTTGACTACATTAGCTTCAGATTTCTTAGGTACAAATTGAGTAGGACACTCCCATTTGCTATTAGAAATATGATAAATGATTCCAATTTATCAAAAGTTTAATGACTTCATTTCTCACTACTTCTTTCATAGTAGGATCTAGCCTTTATTGCATCTCTCTAGATGGTTAACAATTTTCTCTAGATAGATGTTATATGTGCAAATTAAAGCACTAATACCTTTAATATCAGTAATGATCCTTCCAAAAGCATTCTTATGCATTTTTTAGAGTTTCAATCAACTTACCTTCTTGGGATGCATCAAGATTGAAAGAAATTATTAACGAAAAAGTCTTATTCTCATCCAAAAAGGAGTATTTCAAATCAAATGGAAAATGTTTAAAATCAATTATAGGGGTTTTAATACTTGATGGAACAAATTTTACTATTGATGATGAAAGTTCTTCAAACCATAGTTTCCAAAAATGTTTTTTTTTTACAAATACTTTCACTTTCAAAACAAGTTTCCAGAGGATCAAAGGAATTAGTGAGAGTAAAATATTCTTGAACAAATTCCTCAATTGAATCCACTTTTTGTACTTTGACATCTTTTGCAAGTTGCTCACAAACATTAAACACATTTAATTCCCAAGTCATATTTCCAAAAGATACTTCAAAATACCATTTCTATAGTCAATCAAAGCATTTGAAGTTGCAAGAAAAGGATGATCAAAATGATACGAATATGTGTATGTGTATGTGTATGTGCAACAAGCTTTGTGTCCAAAAGAGTGAAATCCACTAGAAAGTAAAACTTATCAATTTATACTAATACATCTTCTACTACTCCCTTTGGAACTTTAATCAAATGGTTAACTAGTTGGAGTATGACGAAAGTTGATTTAAGTGCTCCCAAACCTAAATGTTAATAAATTGATAAAGGTAGAAGATTTACACTAGCACCAAGATCAAACAATGCAAGCTCTATTCTAGTGTTTCCTATGGTACATGAAATAGTTGGACAACTTAGATCTTTATATTTGGGTGGAGTGAATTGTTGAATGATTGAACTAACAATTTCAGTTAAAAATGTCTTCTTTTGCACATGATGTTTTTTTTATTGTGCACAAATCTTTAAAAAAATTGGCATAAGATGGAACTTGATTGATTGCATCCAATAATGGAATATTAATCTTGACTTATTTAAAAACTTCAAAGATTTTAGAATTTGAGTTCAATTTCTAATTTAGTTGCAATCTTTGAAAAAAATGAGCTAGAGATGAGTATTTTCCTTTTTCAACATTTTCAAACTCACCTTCATTAAACATACTTTCATTGTCAACACTATTTTCATTCTTTATTTCTAAAGGTAGATTAAACATTTTCTCCTTGGGATGAATATTCTTGTCAACAGCTTTGTCATTTCAAAGAGTTGTGATTGAATAAGCTTTCTAGACTGAATTTTTGCTTGAAGAAGAAACATGACACTGAGTGGAAGGATTAGGTTGAGGTTGAGTAGGAAATTTACCTTTTTCATGAGTACGCAAAGAGGTTGTAAGTGTAGAAAGTGTGCTTTTGATCTCATTGATAGCTTGTGAAGTCTAATAATATTTGTTTATCCATGCATAAATGCTTGCAAAGTCTTCGCAAAGGATTTTATATGTGGAGCTCGATAAAAAGAAAAGTTTGGTGGTTTTCTGAATGTAGCAGTTAGGCACGGTTATCATCTCACCAACTTAAATTGAGATGATTTCTCTAATGTGCATTGTAAGTTTAAAAATATAGAGAATGAAAAGGCTTTTTGAATGTATTCATGATATTTGCTTCTGCTGAAATGTTTGGACTTTCATAGTGGAGTGTTCCACAAGTTCACAAATGCTACAAACTTCTTCCTCTTGCACAAATCCAATTTTCTTTACTTTTTAAAGTTTCATGGCCTCAACTTTTCTTGTTAAATTAGCAATCCTAGCATTTAAATCATATTCTTTACTAAGGTAATATTTTTCATTATTACTATCAGCATAATTAGATTTAATTGAACTTTCAGAAGAATTAATAGTATTCTATGATTGAGAGTTTTTCTGCTAAATAGTCTAGATATTCTAAGGCTTCATCAGGTTCTTTATTAAGAAACTCACTATTACTCATTGTTTCAACAAATTATGTTGTTTTGGGAGTTAAACCTTCATAAAAGAAATTAATTAAGCGTCATTTTTTAAAATTATGATGTGGGCATGAATTCAATAAATTTTCAAATCTTTTCCATCATTGAAAGAAAGTTTCATTATGATTTTGAGAAAAAAGTTTGGAATTTTCTTTTCAAAGCACTAGTTTTTTTGAGATGGAAAGAATTTTTCAAAAAGTTCATCTTGCATTTCTTACCAAGTGCCAACTGATTCAGGTTTTAAAGAGTTAAGCTAAGTTTTTGCTTTATTTTTTAAAGAAAAATAAAATAATTTGAACTTAACAATCTCTTTTGTACAAGTTTGTTCATCAAAAGTGGCACATATTTCAATCAGTTCTTTCATATGCAAGTAAGGGCTTTCAAAGTCTAAACTATAAAAATTAGGAAGTAAAGGAGTCATACTTGGCTTGAATGGAAAATTATTTGAATTGAGAGGAAAAATAAAATAAGAAGGAGAGGAATTTCGAGCAGGTTGCAAGTAATAACGCATGGTATGCACATATTGATTCTCATTTTCATCCTCAATACTTTTATTTTCAACCATGGTGGAAGTATGTGGAGGTGACTCAATAAATTTCCAAACAAAGTTTTAAAATTATTTCTAACTAAACGACGAGATTATGACTACGATACCATATGAACATATAACTATAAAGAAAACAAACACATAATATTCACAAAGAAAAAATATTTATAAACCTAAAAACTTAGCTTGCCTTCTCCACCAACGATACCAAAAACTTGCTATAATTTAAAGGTAACAAACCTAAGTGCAGGTTATTTCAAGTAATAAATTTCTCGTGAGTCCAAATTTGACCCACAGAAAAGTTGTTTGAAGTTTTCAGGATTATATTTCTTAAAAGATAGGTTTTATGTTATTTAGATTATAAAGAAAAATTTATGTTATAATTGAGAAATCAAAGTAATAAAAGTATTGAGGATTATGGAGCCACTCTTAAGTTTTGGATAGAGGAATGATTACTTATTATTATTTTAACCTCTTTTAAATGCTACTATTGGAATCCATACACAATGAACATTCCAATGGGAAGATCTTGTCAAATTGCTCATGCATTTAGGTGATCATGATAATGTCTTACTATCTGTAAATTATCTCTTAATGCCAACACTTGTTTGTAGGATCAAGTATTTATGCACGTATTTGTCTACAACAAATCAATGTTTCATGTTAGTAGTCAGTATAGTAGAACCAGACATTTAGTTAAATGAACTTAAGCATTTGTTGTGCCATTAGAAATATGTAAATTAAGAATCATCACTAATCAAGGAGGGTTTTAATGCTAACATTTATTTATTAGATTGAGGATTTATGCACACCTTTGTTTACAACAAATCAAGGTTTCTCGTTAGCAGTCAGTATAGTAGAACTAGAAAATTAGCTAAATGAACCCAAGAATTTTTTATGCCTTTAGTAATAATTAAATCAATGAGGGTTTTAATAAAAAAATAAAATAATAATACAACACACTGCTTGCTAAAGTCCAAGCCCAATTTGAAAATGGCTCATTAGTAGAAGCCTATTTTGAATATTAGAATAATTAAATTAAATAGGAAAAATAGTTTTTATTATTTAATTAAAATAAGATATCAATATTGAATTTATGGAACAGGTTCAATGTATCTTGAGGAAAGACAGGCCAAAAATTGATGGCTAATTAGAGACCATATTTTCGGCCATAAGGATAGAAGCAAGAGGGGATTTTGGATTGATGTGTTTTGATTTGTTGAGAAAGTTAGACTTTCTAAATAACCAAATTAATATGTGGAGTTAATATTAGGTTTGACCTAACTTTTATAGCCACCATACAAAGTAGAAATTGAAGAAAAAATCTCATGATTCCTCTACTACAAGAAATTAGCCACAATCAAATAAGAAAAAAAAATATTTTCTTCTTCTCTCTTCTCCATCTCCTTTGTTCTTCAAATATCCTAGTGAATTGCTCTTCTTCCACTAGTTGGATTAAGAACAATAACAAAAATATTTAATCTTTGATTCCACCGGTTGGATTAAAGATTAGTATTCACTCTCCTTTGAGGCTTGAAAAGAAAACAAAGAACACTAGAAAGTTCTTTGCTTTTGGTTATTATAGTTTAAGGTGTGGACTTCTTTACAAGGAGGATACGTGGAGTCCTTGGTGAGAGATTTGCTACAATCCAGCAATTGATTGCCTTAAGCCTTGTACTGAATCAAAAAATCACAAAAAGGTAACGAATGACATCATCATTATATTTATATTCTGTTTATTGAACTATTAATAACGCCGATCATTAGAATTGATGTGAAATAGGGGGTAATGCAATAAACGTTATTGCATGTTTTATTTTAAAAAAATTATTTTTTGTTGCGTTTACCCCGTTATTTATAGCGAACCTAATATTATCTTCCTCCATCAAGAGGTTCACCCTTTCTGCTCAGCCAAATGAAATTTAAAAAGATATAATAAAAGTATAAAAGACTAAAATAAAAAATAAATTAGAAAAGACATTTCTATTACTACTAGAAAACTTAGCCTAAAGAAAGGCAACAATAAAAGATTTCCCCCTTCTATGGTTTTTTTGCTTCTTGAATGGCATCCAAAGGGCCATATTTATATAGAAGAGTGCCCTACATTGGCATTTCCAAATTCACTCTAAATGCACTCCAAATTTACTTCAAATGTGCTCTAAATTCACATATCTCACGTAGATCTGAATTTTGTCACACATTTTTCTCCATGAAATAAGCTGATTTTGGACACATGGTTAGGAAAAAGGTTGTAGATATGTCTGTTACTTCATTTTTCAACTCGAATCACTTAATTCTGATTACGAGAGAGAAAGTTGTTCTTGATTTAGTGAGATGTGTCTACATAAATAGATTCCTTCCAATGCAAACATTTAGACGAATTTTATACTTTTATCAAGGCTAAATTAGACTGAGCTTCTAACAAAAAAGTTATAGTTCTATTTCTTGACTTTTAAAGACCATAATATTTAGGTCTATAAGGCTTTGAATCATGGAGTTATTCCCAAAATATGTAAATTGCCCAAGTTTGGAAACATGTTGATTAGAATTTAATGCATGTCCAATACCACTTGCAAAGTTCAAGTGTTTTCTTGCATATATTTTGGTCTACAAATGATGAACTTAGGCAAAAATGGTCTTTTCTTCTAATTATGATGCTTATTTGATCCAAAGAAATATTATCTCCTAATTTACTCACGAAACATGTTAGCTTCTTTTGTTTTATTTTGGCTTTTTTTTATCTTATTTTGTTCATTGATTTACTAACATAAATCATTAATAAAAACTAAATATTAACAAGAATAAAGCAATAAAAATATAAAGAATTTGATATAAAAAAGTATAAATATATGCACTTATCAAGATCAAAGAGCTAAAGCAAGATCTACATTCGTCTTTTGACTTCAAGCATACTTCAGTACACAATCCTCGCATGTACCATAAGAAAATTAGGGTCTTTAATAAACTCAAACCCTGATCAAACTTACCTCCTACTGAGATCTCTCTTATGGACCAACCTCATCAAGGAGAATTGAGTGAAAAAAATTCCTCCAAGCTTTGGTGTAGCAATATGCTTGCAGTGTCACCCTGGCTCTTTATAGTGTCTACCTAATTGAACGTCGATATTAGTGAACTAAAATCTAGGTTTCATATATGAGAGGATTATGAAATTATCCATCCTATTAGCCTTAATAGAGTGCATAATCCTCTTGAAGCTGGGTGGTGACCTTAAAATGGTGGTAACAAAAGAGAGTGAGTACAGTATTATTTTCCAAGAGAGAGTGTGTTTGTAAGTTCTTAGGTGTAGATTACCTAAGCTATATTTGATTGAATGGTATTGTGGTGGTTGATTAAAATATAAGAACTAAAAAATCAAACAAAAATAACTAAAGTCTTAAGATATTGAGGGATTAAATGCAATACTAAAAAGAGAGTGAAGGCATTGGTTAGCCATCCTATGTTGTTATGAACCTAGGCGCACTCTCTCGAGATGGACCAAATCTACACTTACTAGGCAACCGGCACCATCTCTAGGGGTCGATCTATGGTATATACTATCTCATTTATTACTACAACCTTACCTCTTGATCTAATTACAATAGTTAGAATCAACTTGAAATTGGCCAAATCTCAAGAAGCATTAAACAGATAGCATATGCTCATCACAATCAAAACAACATTTTAATTACAATATAAACATCAACTCTTAGCTCCATAAAAATGGCTTGCCAAGCCTTGACAAAAATAGTTTAGCTCATATTGTAATCAAACAAGCACTAAGTGTTTGTCAATATCGTGATGGCTATAAATTTCTCAAAATAAAATAAAATGAAAGAATAAATTAAAGTAGAAGATTACAACCACTAAGTTATTCTTCACTTCTTCTTCAAAATCTTCAATGCCCAAATGAAGCTCCTCCTCTTCTTATCTTCAAATCCCCAAGCTCCTTAGTTAATGGGTAGTGGCAGTTCTAGGTATCACATGTGAAGAAATATGGAGAAGTGTGTGTTTTCGGTAGAGAGAAAGAGTATGTGATAATTTAGGTGTAGAGTGTGTGTAGGTTGTGAATTGTGTATTTAATGATGTGTATTGTGTGTTGTTCAAGACATATATATAAGTATGTGTGTATCTATTATTTGTGTGATGTAATTGTGTGTATATAGTGTATATAATGGAGTGTCACATAGTGTGTGAGGGTGTAGTGGCGTATAATAAGAAAGATTCCATGCATGGATGAGATTGCCACTTGTCCTGCAGCTATTTGTTTTTCATATCTTAACCATTTGTGCTGCGGCACCAAGATTAGGAACTGTGGTGTGAGTTGCTCTATTATTTGGGAATTGTGGCACATAAAGAGGGGTGTCACGATGCCTAGGAGAGGCTTGCTCATTGCCCAAATTTAGGAACTTGCACCACAGCACGAGCCTTCTAGTGCCGCAGTGGGAGTTCTTCTTTTGTTCAACACTGCAGCGCTTAGGAGGGGTTGTCATGGCACCACTTATGATAGAACTTACTGCCCGATTTTAGCTACTCATACTACGGCACCACCCAGGAGGTATCACGCCTCTAGTACTTTTTTATCTAATTTTGGCCATTTTTCACCATGTATTCACTCCATTCTTCATTTTTAATCCCTACACACAATTATCATAAAATAATGCATAATTATATCAATTTTAAGGCAAACACATGTGCAATTGAGCTCATGGAGGTGTCAAAAAATGTTATAATTTATGGGCTTATCAACTACCCCAAACTTACTTTTGCTCGTTCTTGAGCAAATCTCCAAATCAAACAATCACAGGCTCATGCTTTGATCATGAATTACTAAGCTTGATTAACCAATTTAAATGCCTCATCAATCGTTATTACACATGAACCCAAAGGTTGGTCACAAAGCTAGTCAATGACACTACAAAACTTATGCTTCATCAATGTGGTCATGAATTCAAAATGTGTGTGTGAATTGACAAGTTGAAGTTTCATGCATGCATTTTAGGTATGAATTTCACAACCAATGACTCATATGATCTAAGCAAAGGAGTTCTAGGTGTTCTATAGGCTAGCTTTTCATACATGTTCTCCACTCTAGACATTTGCAAACTTAGATCAAAAGGACTTTAATAAGAGAATAGGAAAAAACATGGGCTCCACACAAACTACTAAGGAATAGAGAAACACAATGATAACTAAAAACTAACAAAGATACAAAGAGAAGGAGTAGTTCTAATTTATAACCTTTAGTTTGATTTATAACCTCTCATGGGGAGTGGATAAAAGCAATAGTGGAAATGGTTTCGTCAACACCACCCCTCATATACAGTTTCAACCTTTGTCCATTCACTTTGAAAGCGCTCATCTTTGGAGTGTACACCTCCACAACTCAGGAAGAAAAGACCTTGGTGATGGTAAAAAGGTCTAGACCACCATGACTTCAACTTGCCTGGGAAGAGTTTCAATCAGGAGTTGTATAAGAGTACAAGATCCCCCTTCAACAAACTCTTTCTTCACAATGTGCTTATCATGCTATCATTTAGTTCTTTCCTTGTAGAGTTCAGCATTTTTGTATGCTTGCCCTCGGAACTCCTCTAACTCATTTAATTGTAACAACCTATTTTGCCCTGCAATTTGCATATTAAAGTTAAAAAATTTAGTAGCACATATGCACGCTACAAGATGTTTGAGTTCAACGAGGAAATGACATGCTTTACCAAAGACCAACCTATACGGTGACATCCTAATAAGTATTTTATATGCTGTCCTATAAGCCCACAAAGCATCATCAAGTCACTATGCCCAATCTTTCCTAGTCAAGCTCACCAATTTTCCAAAATTCATTTAATTTCCCTATTAGACACTTCTGCTTATCCTCTTGTTTAGGGTGATATGGTATATTAATTCTATGGGTGACTCTATACTTACTCAAGAGTTTTTCAAAGTGTTTGTTACAAAAGTGAGAGCCACCATCACTAATAATTGCCCTAGTTATGCCAAATCGAGTGAAAATATATTTCTTCAAAAATTAGACCACTACCCTAGCATCATTAGTGCGAAACCCACTTCAAACCATTTAGACACATAATCTATAGCAACAAGAATAAACTTATTGGAGCATGAGCTAGGAAAAGGACCCATGAAGTTAAGTCACCATATATCAAAAAGCTCGCATTCAAGAATATTATTTAAAGGCATTTCATTTTTCCTAGAGATGTTTCCAGTTCGTTGACACCTTTCACAACAAGCAACATAATTATAAGCATCCTGATATAATGTGGGCTAATAGAAATCAAATTGGAGTACCATAGTGGCTATTTTTGAAGGACCAAAATAACCACCTATCTCCCGGTCATGACAATAGTGCAATATAGATAGCATCTCCTCTCTGGGCACACATTGTCTCATAATATTATCTGCACAAACTTTGAACAAAAAATAGATCACTCCACATATAATGTTAACATCGGATAAAAACTTTTTCTTTTGATGAAATGAAAGATCATGGGGTAGGATACCAATTACAATGTAATTCACAAATTATGCAAAACAAGGAAGTGAAGAAATAGCATACAATTGTTCATCTAGAAAATTTTCATCAATTTGATCAACATCATCATGCACAACACTAGGACTCTCTATCCTAAGCAAGTGATCCACAACAACATTTTCTACACCTTTTTTGTCTCTAATCTCAAGGTCATATTCTTGCAAAAAAAGAACATATTTAATTAACCTTGGTTTTGTATCTTTCTTAGAAATAAGGTATTTAAGTGAGGAGTGGTCCGTGTACACTATCACCTTTACCAAGACAAGGTAAGAATGAAATTTATCAAATGCAAATACTACTGCTAAAAGTTCTTTTTCAGTTGTTGCATAGTTTTGTTGTGCTTCATTCAAAGTATGACTAGCATTGTAAATGATTTGGAATACCTTATTTTTTCTTTGCCAATGACTGCACCAATAGCTACATCACTTGCATCACACATAAGCTCAAATGGTAGGCTCCAATTAGGTGCCACCATGATAGGTGCAATGATTATCTTCTCCTTCAAAGTTGGAAGGCCTACAAACAATCATCATCAAAGATAAACTGTGCATCTTTCACTAGAAGACTTGAGAGAGGTTTAGCAATTTTTGAATTTTTTTTGATAATTTGGCTGTAGAAACCGGTGTGACCTAAGAAACTTCTCACTCCTTTTACCAATGTAGGAGGAGGTAACTTCTCAATCACCTCCACCTTAGCCTATCCGCTTTAATTCCTCTATTTGAGATCTTGTGACTAAGGACAATACCTTCGTTGACCATGAAATAGCATTTCTCCTAATAAGACAAGGTTGGTTTTCTCATACCTCGTAAAAACCAAATCAAGATTTGACAAGCAAGCATCAAATGATGGTTCAAAAATGGAAAAGTCATCTATGAAAATCTCAAGTAATTTTTCATAGATTTCATAAAAGATAGACATCATGCATCTTTAAAATGTTGCAGGTGCATTATATAAATCAAATGGCATTCTCCTAAATGCAAATGTACTATAAGGACAAGTGAAAGTGGTTTTCTCTTAGTCCTGGGGAGCTATAGTAATTTGGTTGTAACCCAAATATCTATCAAGAAAATAATAAGATTCCAAACCAGCAAGCCTCTCCAACATTTGATCAATAAAGAGAAAGAGAAAGTGGTATTTTCTAGTGGCATCATTCAATCTCTTATTGTCCATAAACACTCTCCACCCCGTGACTATCCCAATTGGTATCAATTCATTTTGATCATTATGAATAACAATTATACCTTCCTTTTTAGGCTCACATTGTACAGGACTTACCCACGCACTATTGTAGATAGGATAGATAATACCAGCATCGAGAAGCTTGATGGTTTTGGCCTTTACTACCTCTTGCATCATTGGATTTAATGTCCTTTGTGGCTACACCACGGGCTTATATCTCTCATTCATTAAGATTTTGTGCATGCAAATTGAAGAGCTAATTTTCTTTATGTTGGCTATCTTCTATCTAATAGCTCTCTTATGTTCCTTAGGACTCTTAGGAGATTTTCTTCCATCTCACCTATCAAGGAAGAAGAAATAATCACCAACAAGGAATTTGAATCATCAAGATAAGCATACTTCAAATGATAAGGAAGGGGTTTAAGTTGAAGGATTGGAGTATGACTTTTGTTGTGTAGAGGGAGGCCTCTCCAATTCCTCTAAATATGGTTGAGCACTCCTTTTGTAATGAGGGTTGGCCTTCAAACTTGTCACAATAGCCCGTATCCCTTCATTATCCTCCCCCTTTTCCTTGGAAAGACTAAACATGCCTCCACCTCATCTTTCAATCTATTCTCATTCATGAGTTCAATAGCTAAAGAGTCAAGTGCATCAATTTTATAACATCTATGCTCATCATCCGAATGTTTCATTGCTTTGAACACATTAAAAATCACTTGGTCATCTCTTACTCTAAGTATTAACCTCCCTAATTGAACATTAATTAATGCCTTACCCATGGCTAGGAAGGATCTACTTAGAATGAATGGTATGTCCACATCCTCCTCTATGTCCAAAACAAGAAAAGTAACCAAAAATTTGAATTTATCTACCTTGATAAGAACTTCCTCAATGATGCCTCTGGGATACTTGATTGACCAATTATCAAGTTAAAACGATATAGTTGTGGGCTTTGGCTCTCCAAGTCCAAGTTTCCTAAATGCTAGCACCTAAATCACATAAGACTTTGGAAAATAAAACAGGACCAATAGTGCAAGGGTTAGAGAAACTCCCGAAGTCCTTAAGCTTAGGAGGAAGCTTGTTTTGCACAATTGCCAAACACTCCTCGATCAAGTTCAACATTTCATGTTCCTCCAATTTCTTTTTGTTAGATAAGATCTTCTTAAATAATTTAGCATAACTAGGCATTTGAAGTAAAGCATCGACAAATGGTATGTTAATATGCAATCTTTTAAAGACTTCAAAAAATTTAGAAAATTACACATCTAACTTTTGCTTTTTCAGTACCATAGGAAAAGAGAGAGAAACACTTATCGCTTCATTGAGGATGACCCATTTGGAAGAGGTGCTAGGCTTTAATGTTGATGTATGCTCATTCTCTTCCTTTTGTTGATGTTCCTCTTGCTCGTCATTGAACTTCCTTTACCTTCAAGTCAACCTCTTTTCCATTCCTTAAGGTGATGGCCTTGACAAGCTTCTTAGGATTTTTCTCCGTGTCACTTGGTAATGTCCCTTGAGCACGCCCCAAAACCATGCTTGCATTTTGACCAACTTGAGTTCCCAAGTTTTGTAAAGTTGCCTCATTGTTTTGGATTCTAGCTTTAGTATTAGCAATAAATTTGGCCACAAGCTCTTTCAAATTTAATTTCTTCTCTTGGGGTGTGTAACTAGGTGGTGGAGGTCATGCCATGTTTTGATTGGCTTGAGAAGTAACTTGGCTAATTTGACCTCCCTATGCAAAATTCGGGTGATTCCTCCATCTTAGATTGTATGTTTGGAAATAAAGATTGTTTGGTTGCCTATTAAAATTCCCAACATAGTTATTTTGCTCGGATGAGGATGAAAATGGGTTCCCCACTTGACACTCGGTGCTATAGTATCCACCTCCATATAACTCACATGCGATAGTTTGTACCTTCATCGTCGAAGCACTCATGTTGTCAATCTTCTTGTTCAAGGTCTCGATTTGAGCTGAAATGGTGGAGTTTGTGTCGACGGTGTGCACTCCCACTACCTTTTTTCCCAAACTTCTATCCATTTACCATTGGTAACTATCAGACGCTATTTCCTCCAACAATTCATATGCTTCATTTAGGGTTTTCCACATGAATATGTCTTCCGCTGTTACATCTATCATAGCTTGGTTGGCTAGTGGCAAACATTGTAGAATGTTTTCACTTGAAGCCATATAGGTAAACCATAGTGTGGGAACCTCCTCAACAAATCTTTGAACTTCTCCTAACTTTCATACAAGGACTCCAACTCAAATTGCACAAATATAGCAAAGTCATTCCTCATTTTGGTAGTTTTGGAAGATGGAAAATACTTGGCAAGGAATGCTTGTGCCCTGGCATCCCATGTAATAATTGATCCAGTGGCTAATGAATTGAGCTAACTCTTAGCTTTGTCTCTTAAAGAAATTGGGAACACTCTCAATCTAATGGCACTATCAGTCACTCCATTGTGCTTAAAAGTACCATAAATCTTCAAGAAGTTTACAATGTGGGCATTGGGGTCATGACTAGGCAAACCACCATATTGCACTGAAGTTTGAATCATTTAAATGATTTCTAGTTTAATCTCCAAGGTGTTTACTTGAATTGTTGACCTCCTAATACTTGAATTGGTTCCATTGACTGAAGGTTTAGCATAATCCAACAATAATCTATTCTTTGTGTTCTCATTGTTGGCTATTCTTCCCTCTCCTGGTTCTTTATCAATAATTGATGAGTTTTCTCCATTTCTAGGTTGTATGGCATAAGATCCCGCATAGAAGATTAAGTCATGCATGAACAACACCTACAATAAAAGTAGAAACTCTTAAAGTAGCTTGTTCAAAGAAAATGAAACAAAGAAAAACAAAAGTAAAAGTAATGAAACAAAATAAAGCAATAAAATGGTCAAACTACAACTAGACAATCAACTTTGACATCACACAAAAACACACTTACCGACAACAACGCCAAAAACTTGGTGACCCCAAAATGGTGGTAACGAAACCCATAAGTGCACAGTATGAACAAGTAATAAATAGTGAGTAGAGTATCGTTTCCCAAGAGAGAGTGTGTGTAAGTACCTAAGCATTAATTACCTAAGCTATATTTAACTGAACGATATTGTGGTGGTTGATTAAAATATAAGAACTAACAAATCAAACAAAAATAACTTAAGTCCAAAGAGAATAAGGGATTGAATGTAATACTAAGGAGGGTCAAGGCATAGGTTAGCCATCCTATGTTGTGTGACGATGGGTCTTTCTATTATAATTGATGCTTTCTCTTGAGATGGACCAAATCAACTCCTAGTAGGCCACTGACACCATCTCTAGTTACGGGCCATCCCTCTAAGAGTGACTTGGGCTTTGTGAATTCCACTTGCTTTCGACGGTCAAATGTATAACTACCACATGTACTTATACCTATATCTATATAGGGATCAGTCCATGGCATATACTGCCTGGTCCATTGCTACATCTTTACCTCTCGGCCTAATTGTAATAATTAGAATCAACTTAAAATTGGTAAAATCTCAAGAAGCATTAAACACACAACATATGCTCAATCAAAACAACATTCTATTCATAATATAAAAATCAACTCATAACTCCACTCGTCCCTCAAAATTTTCAGGACCACTAGTGCCATGACGCCAAGATCAGGCATTATGGTGCAAGTTGTTCTATTCTCCCGACATTGTGGTGTATAAAAAGGGGTATCGCAGTGCTTAGGAAAGGCCTGCTCACTGCCCGATTTCAGCTGCTCGTGTTGTGGCGCCATGTACAGGGTGTCAAAAAATGCCATAATTTATGAACCTATCACTGTGCTTAGGTTTTCCCAAGCCAAAGCAATCGATCACATATTAAATAGCTTAGATACCAATCTTTCCTAATTAGCTCCAAATTTAATCCAACATATATATTGGTTTTGTGTTACAATACAAGTGTTTGAGGTCGAACCCAGCCCCAAACACTTTTAGGCCCTATTCATTAATACAACATCTAAGTAGTCAGGTGAGATAAGATTTTATTACTTAACTGCTCATCCTAACTATAGGTTTCTTTCTGAACTCCCTTCACCATTAAGATCTTGGATGGATAAGTATTAATTTTAGTAATGCTTCCCCTAATAGATTTTAAAAACTTTTATAAGATTGGCACCATGCTAAGCCAAACCTATTAATGTTGGAAACGTTACTTGGGATGAAGGGTCCATGAACTATTTAACTGCATAGGTTAATTGACTCCTCAAACAGGATAACCTAAAATCGATTTGTTTGAGGCCTATAGATGTCCTTGTAAAGAGAGATCTAGGTAATTAGATCTCCACTTCTCTCGTTTTTCATCTCTACTAGTCTTTCACTATTTGTGTTCATTAAGTAAGTATTCCTCACAAATCATATATCATAATTTTTAACTCCTGCTTTTCTTAGTCTATAACAATGGTTGCGAGAGCTACAAGAATTACCAACAAGTTGAAGTAGAAAGGGGTAACTTTTATCATTATAGGGGCTCAGCCTTTCTCGACCCCAACTCTTGAGAGAATCCTAGATACCATTCTTTTCGGGGTTCATTTAACGATCTCTAACCAACCTTGGAGCCTTAGAGATTCCATTCCTTGACCTCCAACCCCAACTAACACTCGTCCTCCTAGTGATCCCAATAGCCCTAAGAACTAGGCGATGGCTTGTGCACATTTATTTTCATGATGGTGAATCTTCCCAAAATTTGGGAAGGGGTGGAGATTCGCCACAAACACTACCCCAAGATAAGTTAAGGGTAAACAAACAGAGAAAGATGTGGATAAAGTGAGTTGCTTATAGAAATTATCTCGCATCAATGAAGATCTGGCTGGGGATTTAGAGAAATGGAAGACTTTGGGAGGTTTCGAATTGAAGAACATAATAGCCCAAGAAGTTGCTCTATTAGAAAATAAGGACTTAATGAACATCTCATCCCCTCCTAACCTCCAATCTTGTTGATAAAAGATTTATTTTAAATTGGAAGATAGCCTCTTCGAGTTTGATACTGAAAACTTATGTTGGCTAAGATTCATACGAGTTATACAAAGCTTGCCAACTACATAAAGATCAAAGGGTTCTCATACGCAATAGCTTTTCTCATTTAGAGAAATACTATTCCCATAATACCAAGTAAAGTAAGCAGTGTTTAATGCTCATTATTTCATGGGATTGAGTATTTTCTTTGCTTTAGAATGTGATAATTACTATTCATATTCAGTATGCTGCTTTTGTTCACCAATTAGCCCTCTAATGTTCATATTGGAAGTAAGAAAAGTTATTTCTAGAAGGAAGGTTGTTTGTGCTAACAAAGGATCTCATTAATCCCAAGACCAAATATGAGAGAATCTAATCTACTCAGCAACATTTAGATGTTGGAGCGAGATAACTGAATCGTTGAGTTAGAAATGGAGCTAGCCATCGCATCCATACTTCTGCTATTTTCTCTTCTTGCGGGTTTGGCATCTTAATCAAAAAATTGGCAAGGACCTATTCTTTAATTGTTGACCTACTCTGGTATTTGATGTCGAACTTTCCCAGCTCGACTAACCACTTAACTAGTCGACATCCGGTTAAGCTAGTTTCTACTTTAGTAGTTGATTGGTTAACATTATGATCTTATGGGGCTAAGAATATGATCTCAATCTTTGGGCTAATATTACTAGTGCTAGTGCCAACTCTTCCACTTCCAAGTATCTCTCTTCTGCTACTTGTAGCACCTTACAGATATAGTACATGGCCTGTAGGTTCTTCTTTCATCTTTTGCTAGGACCAAACTCATAGCTTGGCTCCAAATAGCTAAAAAAAGAATAGAGGTTCGCCTTTTACAAGGTTTTTTAACAAAAGGGAAAGGGTAGGTAGCGCTTCAGTTCTTGGAAAGCTTTTCATACTCATCCATCTATTCAAAGTTTTTAACATTTTCCATAAACAATGCCAACTGATCTAGTGCAGCGTCCTAGCAAGTACAATTAGGAAATTCGGGTCTTAACGAACTCAAACCCCCATTAATCTTACCTCTCGCTGAGATACCCTCTTCAGGACCAACCTGATCTAGGAGAATCGAGTGACACAATTCCTCAGAGCTCAGGTATAGAAATATGCTTGCAGTATCACCCTAGCTCTTAATAGAGTCTACCTCATAGAACTTGAATAATGAACCTTTCTATTAGCCATGATAGAAGGCACAATACTCTAATAGGGTGTGTGACTTTTTACTTGCCTATGCTTGAACCTGGGCTCAGGTTCTTCCAAGCTTAACCAGTCGATAATATATTAAATAACTTAGATGCCAATCCTGCCCAATTAGCTCCATATTCAATTTAACATATAGTGGGATTTCGTATTATGATGCAAATATTTTGAGGTCAAACCCAACCCCAAACACTTTTGGGCTCTATACTTTGTTACATGATACAAGTAGTAAGTTGAGAGAAGGTTAACCACTTATCCCAACTCTAGGTTTCTATCCAAACTCCCTTCATCATTAAGATCATGAAGGGACAAATATTTATTTATTAGTGCCCCCTGATGACCTAGGAATCTAAATTAAGTTTGGCGCCACACTAAGTCAAAACCGTCGAATCTTGGGGAGGTCACCTAAGATAAAGGGTTCAGGGACAATATAACTGCATATTAGTATAGTGCTAATCAATTCCTCAAAGAGGATGTCCTAAAATTGGTTGGTTTGAGCCCTGCAAATGTCCTTGTAAGGATAGATCTAGGGAAATACATCTCATTCTCTCCTTTTTCATAATTATCTCTACTTACCGTCTACTATTTCTATTCATTAATTATTCCTTATAAAATATATATATTACTGTTTTGAACTGCTTATCTTTTTAGCCATTTCTCTACAGCAATTGTTGCAAGAGCTGCAAGAATTGTCAACAAGCTTAAGGTGAAAGGGGTAGCTTGT
This sequence comes from Paulownia fortunei, assembly GCA_019321725.1. NCBI lineage: Eukaryota > Viridiplantae > Streptophyta > Magnoliopsida > Lamiales > Paulowniaceae > Paulownia > Paulownia fortunei. The sequence continues at coordinate 8,307,582 of CM033115.1, read as the reverse complement.
ATTGTTGCAAAGGCTCAATCTTTCTCGACCTTAACTCTTTAGAGAATCTAGCTTCCAGAGGTCAATTGATGATCTCCAACCAACCTAAAGCCCCTAAAGCTTCCATTTCTCAACAGAAAAGAAAAGGGTAAAAGAAAGAAAAGTGATGCGGATAAATAGAGTTGCTTATAGAAGTGATCTTCGCAGAATCTCGCATCCACGAAGATCTGGCTGGGGGTTTGGAAAAATGCAAGATTTAGGTGGTTTCATATTAAAGAATATAATTTCCGAAGAAGTGGCTATGCTAAAACATAACGACTAAACTAACCTCCTCGATCCTGCTGATAAGAAATTCATTCCGAACTGGAAGATAAACGTCTTGAGTTCGGTACTGAATCCTTTTGTGGGTAAAGATTCATACGAGTTATACAAAGCCTACCAACTACGTAAGGATCAAGGGGTTCTTGTAGGCATCAAATTTCCTTGTTCAGAACAATACTATGCCCATAGTGCCATGCAAGTAAGTACCATTTAATGCTCATAACTTCATTGGTTTGAGTATTCCCTTTGCTTAAGAATGTGATAATCCCTATTCATATGCAGTTTGCTGCTTTTATTCACAAATTACCCCTCCAATGTTCATATTGAAGGTAGGAAAAGCTATTACTAGATGGAAGGTTGTTTATGCTAACCAAGGATCTCTTTGATACTAGATCTAAGAGGATTAAATCTGCTTGGCAACAAGAGATTTTGGAGAGAGATAATTGAATTGTCGAGTTGGAGATGAAGCTAGTCATTGCCCAACAGTAGGTTAGAGAAGCAAGAAGTAAGGGGGAAAGCTTTAGGAAAGGATGAATTTTTTAAGTCTTCTGAGTATCAGCAGTTAGTTAGACTAATCCACCTAGTGGGATCGTTGGTCTTCATAAAGTCCCCGTCTTTGATTCAACTGTGGAGGATAAAGCCGCTGTGGCCTGGGGTATTTCAATAAGTGTCGCGACTAATTGTTGAAACTCAGTGACACTGTTGAATGCTTTGACTTAGACTATTTGAGCTCTCAAAGACAACAAACCTTGATGACTACCCAGAAGCTCCTGGGCCCCATGGATAGAATAAGTTCAACATTCTACAGAAGGAGGATAAAGAAATTCCAGAGAATGCTGGAGTACAGAGATCTGCGGGACATCTTCTTATGCCAGAGACCCCACCACTTGGAAGAATGCCTTCTTTATTTTTGTTGAACCTCGTGTTGAAGTTTTAAGAAAGTATCTTATGAGCCCATGTATAAGCTAGGTGATAATATTAGATCGAGTTTATTTGAGGATGTTAAGTGTTAACTTTATTTCTTTTAATTATAATATTATGAATATTGGTAGTTGATTTATGAGATGGATGTTTTTCATCATGATCCCATTTGTTCATTGTTTATTTAATCTATCTCAACTCTAGCCTAAAGTTATTTCTCACTAAATTAGTATTAAAGTAGGAAAACAAAAAGATATGCAATGCAATGTATGGAGTAAGGATTGAATCTCATTACTTGCAAAAATTGCAAAATAGTCGCTTGATATAAAAGGAGCAAGATATTAACCCAATCTCTTTACTTTACCTGGCGATCTTTATAGATCAGCTTAAGGTAGGTTAAGTATGTAAAAAGATCATATTTATATTCTATTTTTTCAACTACTATTATTTACATTGGGCTTTTTCAGCCATTGCTATACACTCAGGCATAGAATTTCTTCAAATTTTGTATATTCCAGGATCAGGGAAGGTAGCGACCTTGAAGATCTTGTAGTTTATAAGTCCTTACCTTAGAAACTTTTATCTTTTTGTATGGATGAGCAGTAGTTTAGTACTTTCTCAATACCAAATCACCTGCTTGCAACTTATGATTCTGCAACGCATCAAAGAATTCTTGCATCTTGACATTCGCGCATATGTTACATCCCTTTTTTTTCAATGGTTTATAGATCAAGAGAGTAGGATTCTGAATTCTAAGTCGGATGATATACTACCACCCTTATTATTTATTTTCCAATTTATGTAGGAATTACTCCTTCCGACCCACAAACCAAGCAAAAAGAGTCTCTCTAATAGTGGTCCGTTTGCTTATTCGATAGGCCCATGAGACTCTAGGGAGCTCATCCACCTACGCCCCTTGTGCTTGTGTGATTCTGGCCTTCATATTCTATAGGATAATTCTATTAGAGACCTCCATCAGCCCATTTTCCTGTAGCTTTCTAATTGATGTGAAATTATGTCCAATGTGGAGCTCTTTATATTCGGTTCGCTATAATCACATAAAAATACGCAGTGAAAAATTAAATTTTTATCAAATATAAATTTATCAAATAAATTTATCCCCTCGATTTAAAAGCGATTATAACGATCGTGCTTATTCAAATGAATATATATAAAATAAATATATTAATTCAAATTGTACCTTCATGCACTCTGATTATAGTAGGGAATGAAGCAATCAATTGCTTATCACAACTCTCAGAATTCACATGGATCCAAGTGTCTCCCCTCTATCAGGTCTACAATATGAAAAATAATATCAATTAAAAGGATACACTAGTATTCTTTTAATCGTTTACTAATCTAGATCCAAAGTAAATTTTGCCTTTTTGATCCAATTAATGGATCAAAAACAAACTTTCAAGAACTATAAATATTGATTCTTTAAGTTCTTAAAACTTGTATATAAAAAGAATATGAAGAAACTAGTTTTCTTTTAAAGAACAAGAAAATCAATATTTTAAGAAAACACCTTTTCTTTTCTTGGAGAGCAAAATAGAATACTTAACAAAATAATATTTTTTGCTAATTGCTATGGTAATTTTTTACTAATTGCTATAAATAGGGGTTGAAAATTTGTTCCTACTCTAACTCTTGGAAAATTTATTAATTTTGAACTAATTTAAAGTTTGATTTTGGAAGGAATCTAAATCTTCCAATAACTCTCCTCTTTTTCTCTCTCCAATGTATATGAACTTGTTTGAGACTACATTAGTGATCAAAATTATCTACATACATTCTGGATGTTATTTGAACTCTTCAAATAATATCAAGATGGATATATATCAAATATATACCAAAAATATATTTATATATAAAATAAGTCCAAGTGGTTGATTTTTATCTTATAAAAATTGGTTCATTTTATTTATTTATTTATAAATATGTTAATTAAATAAATTATATTTATTTAATTTATTCTCTTCATATTCTAGTGGGTCATAAAGTGATCCACATTAATTTTTGGACTTGGACTTAAAAATTCACAAATCAATCAAATTGATTTAATCCCAAATTAATCAATTCAATTGATTAATTATAATTTACACCAATTGGGTTTTCTAATCAAATTAGGTCTAATTAAATAATTCAATTACTTAATTGAATAATTCAATCTATTCATCAAATTAAATAAATTCCTTAATTAATTAATTTCCAACCATTGGATACATCTCAAAATTAAAAATGTTACTTTTCATAAAGATGTGTGGCTCTCTTTGGTTCACTACTAAGCTAGTAGTGGGCTTGCAACATTGGCAACTTATGAATAATAATTATTTCAATTAATTAATCCGCTTGAAATTAACTCCTTAATTCCAAAAACCTCACTATCCATGAAAACACCTAGCAACTAATCATGTCAAACTAGTCTTAGGTGAAATAGTGAGTAAACCTATTTCAGTTGTGAGTATCATATACGTACGGCCCTTTCGATATCTAATATCCTAATTAAATCTAGGGTATAGATTATAAGTCGAAACCCTAAATGATTCAATAAATATGATCCCATTTCAAATTTCAATGATTCCTGATGAATTACGATTCATCCTGCCTTGGTCAAGGTCTTTGAATTGTTAACTCTGAAAACACAGGAGATTTTCTTATTTGAAAAGATAAGTGTTGAATTCTATGTTTGACTATTGACAAAGTTCCATGCACACTAGTGCAACACCTAACATACCCCCTTTATGATTGTCAAGTAATCAGAAGATGTATCAAAGTATTGCAGGATGCACACAAGGCTACCATCGTGCCAAGTCTGAGTACTAGCCATGTGCTATCGCAACACTGAAATTATTATTTCGATAGGCAAAGCGTCCAACTAAGGATTTCTTGAGCACTCACATACATGCACTTGTGTCTCTATGCTAATGCCAATGAAATGTGATATCCTCGTCTCACAAGCATGCATCATATGTGCGTGTCTTATTGAGCTATTTGATGTCACTCGAAACTTATTTAAGACCAAAGCCTTAGAGACATATTCCATGATTGCCATCATATGCGCGACCATATCTTGTAGCTAAATTTGGTCTAAAAACTTTATCGAATGTAAAAAAATAAAAGATACAAGACATAAGATAAAGAAAATGCATTTTTATTAATATGATTCTCAATAAGATTATCTTTATAAAAGAAAAAAAGTATAATACACCCAATGTAATTAGGGCACTAGGTATCCTGCTCTAACACTTCACACCATGCTTTTATTTCCTACCTCCAAATTGGGTTCCATTGGCAGATAAAATAAATTGACAAGCATTGTTCTTCCAAATAATATTAATGACCCCAATTTTTGTTATCCTATTGAGCGCTTCAGCTTCAATCCTATTATTGAGATACTCCCTAACTATAATAATGAACTTCTTTAGGCCATAGGTAGATGGAAAGGGTTACATAAAATCAATACCCTAACAATCAAAGGGATACGCTACTGGAATGATCTCAAGTGCAGTGGGGCAAATTAATATTCCGCTAGCACTGCTCACACCTTCTAACATAACTCAATGCCACCTTCTTAAAAATAGGCCAACAATACCCTTACCTTGATATATTTAATGCCAACAATCTTCCCTATAATGATTTCAACAACTCCTAGAGTGTATCTCTTCTATTACATACTAGGCTCTTTCAGGATCTAAACATTTCAAGAACAATCCTTCCATATATCTCTTATACAGTTGCCTTTCTGAAATTACAAACCTTTTAGCCCTACTCACAATTTTTTTGCTAAACATCTCTCTATTGTTGGGTTTGCGTGATCCTAGGGTGTGCACAATAAAAAATTAAAAAATTAAAAAACATCATGTCATAACAATTATAGTAGTACCCAAATCCGACGTAATTTTTAACGACATCATAATTGCCAATGATTGCATAAAACAACTAAAGTTTTTGATATATACCTTTCAATGCACTCCTCTTGATATAGGAATTGAAACAATCAATTGCTAGCCCCTTTCTGAATTCTAATTCATAAGGATCTAAGTGTTTTCCCTCTAAAGTAATCTATATTTTGATCCAGAACACAAAATCAGAGTTCTGCTAGCAATTCTGATTTCTTTACTAACCTAGTTTATGAAGTGAATATAGTGAAAATTAATTCTAACTATCAACTAGTATAAAAGAATTAATATTTTTGACAAGGGATGGAATTTTGGTGGAAAAAGGATAGAGGAGAAAATAAATTTTCTCCTTCTATTTTTCTCTACGGCCGAAAATTTGAGGATAATTATTGTTTTCTAATTTTCGGCCCTCACGGTATAAATAAGGGACTCAAAAATTTCAAGAGTCCTACTCTTGATATATTTTAATCTCCTTTTTAATTAGTTGGAAGATATTTGGTTTATCCATAATTTTCCAACTCTATCCTTTCACACCTTCCAAAGATATTTGGGGTCTCCTAATAATTTCAAACTCATGAGTTTCCATCATTTTTTATCAATCTTCATAGGCCTCTTTGAATTGGACTTGGACTTTAAGAAAATCCCATAATTAATCCAATTAATTATTTTAGTCCAAATTTAATTAATTAATTTCATCTAACCAACCTAATCAAATTAAGCCTAACTAATAATCTAATTATTTAATTGAGTAAATTGATTTAATAATTAAATTAATTTATAGACTACATAATTAATTTAATTAAATTAAATAATTATTTCACTCCAATTGGGCTTCCTAATCTTATTAGGTCCAATTAAATAATTTAATTATTTAATTGAATAATTAATTCAAATCTTTAAATTAATTTAAGCTCCAATTCTAATTAATTAATCTGTATTAATTAATTAGATCCAACTCATTGGATCAATTCCTAAGTTGAAAATGTTCCATCTCAAATTGTGTATAACCCTTTAGGTTCACAACTGAACTAGCAGTGGGCTTATAATATTTGCAATTTATTAATTCAATTAATTAATCTACTTAAAATTAACTCCTTAATTTTAAGAACCTCACAAGTCATGGGAAACACCTATCAAGTGTATCATGACTACCTCAACTCAGGTGAAATAGCGAGTGAACCTATTTTAATTATGAGTACTATATACATAAGGTCTGTGATACCCGAGCCTCTTACTACTCACATGGTCAAATATGATTCATGCATTACGTGTTAATTTTATATGCTATTTGCATTTCTATTGATATTAAATAATTAATTTCATTTTATATGACATTCTTAAATATTAAACTTAATTCTGAAGCTCTTGCACGGTATTAGTTATTGAATTTCCTAATCTAAGTAGTTGATTTTATATTGAAATAAGAAGAAAATGAGGTGGATCAATATTAGAATAGATGGGATATATAGGGTATAATTTTGGAAGTGTTAAAAGTGTTACTAGTAACCTTATACGGTTTAATTTGATTTGATCAAGTTATTTCAAAAGTATATATTTGTAAATTAGCATACTTGGGATATTGGACATGATATAATGTGATTTAAGTGTCATATTACAATGCACATATGTGCATATGATTTTAGAAATGCAAACTAGATAATTCTTTAAGAATCGGATGCAAATCGGTTTGGAGATCGAATGAACGGACATAGGAAATAACTATGGGAATGAATGGTGACTAAGATAGGTTGCAACCAAATAAAAATAGGTGAGACACACAAGATTAAGGCTGCAAGATAACGGAGAAAATCAGATTTTACCATTTACTTGCCACCACATGCTTTCTTATTAAGCTTAAGCTAACATCTCAAGCTAACACCTCAAACCCTTCACCCTTAAGCCACGACCAGACCCTCATTTCAGCCATTTTCACCTTCCAAACACACACCTTAAGGTCTCCAAGTGATCCAAATTGATTCCAAGTTGAAATAAAAGCAAGAAAAGCAAAGGAGAAGTGATTACCATCAAGTTAACCTCAAAATCTGCATAGGTAACACTTATCTACAGTTTTGCCGTTGGTTTTCAGATTATTATGAATGGTTTTATTGTGTATTAAGCTTTCAATATCTCTTATAAAAGTGTTAGGAAGTTTTTAGTTAGACTTTGGTGCACAAAGAAAGGGTTTTTGATGACAAACACTTAATAGGAAATACTTGTGGCAGAAACTGTCATCTTACTGTTTCCTTGTGTTTTAGGCCTCAAAAGTGTATGGTATGCTGAATAAAACGTATACTTATTACCATTTACATAACGATGTATGAGTTAAGAGTATTGGAATGAAGTTTTATCAGTTGGAAATTGAAATAGAGAATGATATTGGAGAAACACTCAAACTGCCAAAATAGCAAACTCTATTTTGGTGTGCTGTGAAGGAGACTGTATTAGGCGAGCTAAATCCATTATTTTTGGTAATAATATGACCTGTCTGTCTCTTTATATATGTTATCTAAGTATGGTGTAAACTTTGGAGTGATTGAATATACTTAAGGGTGCCAAAACCATTAATGTCATGAAGTGTGCAAAACTGTCACGGTAGGAAACAATCTGTTTTAGTATGTCGTGAAGAGAGTTGAACTTGGGAAGCTATATCTGTGATTTTTAGCAATTCTATGATATGGTTACATTTATATACATGTTATATAAGTGTGGTAAAAATTTGGGAGTGATTGGATATGCTTATGGATGTTAAAATTATCATGCAACTAAACTTGACAGCAAGAAAATATGAAAATGTGAATCTGCCACATTTGATCACTTAGCATGTTTCAACCTAGACATGTTACTATTGAGTGTTAACAATTAGGTACATGATATTAAAGTTATAATACTTCAATTACATGATGTTTTCATGTATTTAAGATGAGAAATTAAGGTATTTGAGGGGCTATATTGGGTTCTAGTTTGTGAAAGCTTGATTGTTAGCTTATAGCTTGGTGTTTAAGGTCTAGTATGAGATTTGGTGCTTTCAACTTGACAAATTGGGAATGGTGCTTGATGTTGGGTAATATTACAGGCTACTTTACATCTAAGGTTGAAAAGGAATACTAAACAAATTTAGACTAAGCCACCAACCAAGTGAAAGGTAAGTAAATATTCATTTGCAACCACAATGTATAGACATAGTAGATGTGTGAATTATATATAATATCATAAATCATATGTACATAGTAGAGGGCTCTCCATTGAGCATACATTATCATTAGCACGTGCATGCATCATATACGAGCATTGTGATAAATCTTGTATTACACGGCATGATTCAGAGAAAGAAAAATATTTTGCTGACCACTACTAGTGCACCGAAGCATGCATGGATTTGCATGGTTTTATGCATGGATTTGCAGGTTCACGTGCACAGATTTGCATGCGTATGAGTATGCATGGATTTGCATGCTTATATGATTATTGGCCATTGGATTATGGCAGTGTATAGAGCTCTTTTCCGGTGCATGGGATAGTAGTGTTGGTCAGGGGCCCAAGAAAGAAATGATTTTGAGAGAAATATTTTGATGCATAAAATTGCATTGTGAGCATAGCATTTTGAGTTGCATGACTTGATATTGTGAATTATTCTTTGACATGCATAATCTTTACTTGGTGAGCGTCAGCTTATATAGTTTATGCATTGTAGGTGAGTACGACGATACTTGAAGCATCTTTGGCTGGCTGGTCAGCTATTGGAGCTCCTACAGGTATTTGAGGGAGTGTGTACATGGATGACGACCTGTTGGGCTATTTTGTTGGCTTGTTATATTTTAAGTCTGATGTATTATGTTTTTAGATTGGTATTATATTTCTCTTTTAAAACTTTACTGTAAATAAGTATGTAAATATTGTGGTCGTTGTGGGTGTTGTGTTTTTATATAAATACTGATCCTTCTATTTTAAATAGGGTTGTGCATGTAAGAAGTGATTTAGTTTTTCTTAAAATGTAAAATATATATATATATATATATTGCACGTACACACAAGCTCTATCTCGTCAAATTATACAATATATATGTTGTGTAGTAATGGGGGTGTTACAGAGTGGTATCAGAGACCAAGTCTTAATTCTGTAGACTGTCCATGTACACAACCTTTGAAACTTGTGGAGTGCAGCCATGCCAGTAAGTTTTATATTATCATATATTGCATTTCATATTTCATGAATTATATTAGCCATATATTGTCAAACTTGTATAAACAGTGTTGCAAAATGGTGAGACCTCGTGATAAGAGCAGTGGTGGTGCCAGACCACATAGGAATGAGACACACATCCCGGTTAATGATCGAGATACCATGATTAATCGATTAATAGAATTGATTGAACGATAGTCCGAATAGATTCAACAATTGATTTGGCAGAGGGATAATGGTGAGCAACCACGGGTAGAGGTAAACCAACAGCGGGCAGATTATATATATTGGTGGTAGAACGATTTAGGAGGCTGGATCCTCCAACATTTGAGGATGCTATTAATCCTACCACTGCAGAGGACTAGTTGAGGACCCTAGAGAACATGTTCCAGTACAGTAGGGTGCTAGTAGAGGAGAGGGTAATGTGTGCCACTTTCATGCTTCGTGGTAGTGCAGGTCATTAGTAGGACATGATTAGCAGTATTGAGGACATTACTACCATGAGCTGGGATAGATTCAAGGAGTTATTCCGAAATAAATATTTCATAGCTCCAGTTCGCATGATGAAGATGAATGAGTTTATACAACTGCGACAAGGAGCGATGACTGTTGAGGAATATATTCGTAAATTTGAATAATTGTCCAGGTTTGTTACGCACATGGTTAGCACTGAAGTACTGAAAGTAGAGAAATTTCTAGAGGGTTTGAGGCCAGAGTTATACTGGGATGTGAATATGGCGGGTACTCAAGGGGAGACATTTTTACAGGTGGCTGAGAGGGCGTTGGTGGCAGAACAAGCTGAATTGAGAATCGTCCATGTATAGGAGGCTCGATAGCAGTTCAGGCAGCAGGGACAGAGATGGACTGTGGGGCAAAAGAGGCCTGTCCAAATGCAGAAACTGATCCAAATACAAAAGCCAGGATTTAAATTTCAAGGAGAATGAGGCCAACAACAAGAAGGTCAAAATAAGAGGCCCCGAGTTGAACAAGGAAAGGCATTTCTGCCAGAAGCTGTGTGTCAAAAATATGGTAATCGACATACTGGAGGCTGCTATATAGATACCAGGACATGCTTTCGATGCGGAATGCTAGGACATATTGCTAAATTTTGGCCAAGTAAACAAAATCATACCGGCCAAAAGAATGTACCAGCCAAGGTGTTCACCATGACCAAGGTAGATGCAGAAGCAAATCCATTGGTGGTGATAGGTAAACTTTATATTTCTAGTGTACCAACACTTGTGTTATTTGATTCTGGAGCCACGCATTCATTTGCATCCACTGAGTACGTGAAGAGGCTGGGTAGAATACCAGATGTAGCAGAAATCAGTTATAGTATAACAGTCCCCTCTGGTGATGCTAGACAAACCGATCAGATTTTGAGAGCTTGTGCTATACCTATTGAAGGTAGAGAATTATATGCTGATTTGATTGTGCTGGATATGAATGATTATGATGTCATTTTGGGCATGGATTGGTTGTCAAAGTATGGGGCTACTATTGACTATAAGAAAAGACAGTAACATTTCAACTTTTTAGGAAAGAATTTTTCACATTTGCCAGCATTGTTAAGAATTTCAGATTCCCTATGATTTTAGCAGTGAAGGCACATTGATTACTTGACGATGGTTGCAAAGGGTACTTGGCGAGTATCATGAGCATTGAGGAACCAAACCCACCAACTCTGAGTGAAATACCAGTGGTGCGGGAATATACTGAAGTATTCCCAGATGATCTCTCGGGACTGCCACCAGATCGTGAAATAAAGTTTGTTATTGACATACAACCAGGAACATCTTCAATTTCAAAAACTCCCTATAGAATGGCTCCATTGGAGTTGAAAGAATTGAAAGTACAATTACAAGACTTGTTGGACAAGGGATTCATCAGACCGAGCTTTTCACCTTGGGGAGTGCCGATTTTATTTGTACGTAAGAAGGATGGCACCATGAGACTGTGCATTGATTATCGAGAGTTGAACAGGGTCACAATTAAGAATAAGTATCCGTTACCCAGAATCGATGATTTATTTGACCAGCTTTAGGGTGTCGCAATATTTTCAAAGATTAACTTACGCTCTGGGTACCATCAATTGAAAATAAAGGAAGAGGATATCCCCAAGACGGCATTTAGTACAAGTTATAGGCACTATAAATTTTTGGTGATGCCATTTGGATTGACTAACACTCCAGCAGCATTCATGGATCTGATGAACAGAGTGTTTAAAGAATTTCTGGATAAATTTGTTATTGTGTTCATAGATGATATTCTAGTTTACTCTAGAACTAAAGAAGAGCATGGCACACATTTAACACAAGTACTAGAGGTCCTGAAAGGGAAGTAGTTATACGCCAAATTCAAGAAATGCGAGTTCTAGTTAGATCGTGTGGTATTCTTGGGACATGTTATATCATGAGCGGGAATATCAGTAGATCCAAGAAAAGTTGAAGCTATCAACAACTAGATGCAGCCTACTAATCCTTTAGAGGTGCGCAGTTTTTTGGGTTTAGCTGGATATTACCAAAGATTTGTGGAAGGGTTCTCCAAGATTGCAATGCTATAGACATAATTAACCAGAAAAGGGGTGATGTTTAGATGGACGAATATATGTGAGCAAAGTTTCCAGGAGATGAAAAAAAGGCTAACTTGAGCACCTATTCTCTCAATTCCATTAGGTACGAGAGGATTCATTTACAGTGACGCGTCGAAGAATGAATTAGGATATGTACTGATGCAGAATGGCAAAGTAATTGCGTATGGATCTAGGCAACTTAAAGAGTACAAAAAGAATTACCCCACGCACGACTTGGAACTTGCTGCTGTAGTATTTGCGCTTAAAATATGGAGGTACTATTTATATAGTGAATGGTACAAGATCTATACTGATCACAAGAGCCTCAAATACTTCTTCACACAAAAAGAGTTGAATATACGGCAGCGAAGATGGCTAGAACTGGTAAAAGATTATGATTGTGTGATCAATTACCACTCCGGTAAAGCCAACGTTGTAGCTGATGCATTGAGCCAAAAATCCACATAAAGTATAATAGCTATGGCTTTAATTCAGAAACCAGAACTGAATGAGTTGAAGAAAATGAATATAGAGATTTTACAGACAGGAGTAATTGAGACAAAGTTAGCAGCCCTGATGCTTCAGCCTATGCTAATTAATAGGATCAAACAGGGACAACGAGATGATGAATATCTCATCAATATGAGAAAATATGTTGCTGCATGGAAGTCTCCTGAATTTGAGATGACTCAGAATGATATTTTACAATTTAGAGGGCAGTTTTGTATGCTAAATATTGATAACATTCGGGAAGACATTTTAAAATAGGCACATTCAACCCCTTATTCAGTACATCCAGGGGCTACCAAGATGTATAGAGACTTGAAAATGCATTATTGGTGGCCGGGTATGAAAAAGGACATCACCCAGCATGTGGAGCAATGTCTAACATGTCAGCAGATAAAGGTAGAACATCAAAGACCCGCAGGGACTTTGCAACCTCTACTTATTCCAGAATGGAAATGGGAAAGGATCACCATGGATTTCGTAACTGGTTTGCCAAAGACTACTAAGGGTCATGATGCTATTTGGGTTATCGTCGACAGATTGACCAAGTCTGCTCATTTTCTTCCCATATGTTCTACCTATTCCATGGATCACTATGCCCAATTATATGTTCAAGAGATTGTCAGACTTCATGGAGTGCTATTGTCTATAGTTTCTGATAGAGATTCAAGATTTTTATTTGCTTTTTGGAGAAGTTTACACAAAGCTTTGAGAACACAATTATCATTCAGTACAACATATCATCCTCAGACGGATGGGCAATCTAAACGAACAATACAAACATTGGAGGATATGCTCAGAGCCTGTGTATTCGACTTCCAAGGTCAGTAGAGTAAATTCCTACCTTTGGTGGAGTTTTCGTACAACAACAGCTATCAGACTAGCATTGGAATGGCTCCCTATGAAGCATTGTATGACAAAAAATATAGGTCTCCGATATAGTGGGATGAAGTTGGTGAGAAGAAACTTTTGGACCCAGATATGATTCGAGAAATGATAGAAGCTGTGTCACGGATTCGACAAAGAATGCAAACTGCCCAAAATTGGTAGAAAAGTTATGCAGATCGACGAAGAAGGGCGCTGGAGCTTACGGTAGGAGATCAGGTGTTTTTGAAAGTAGCACCAATGAAAGGCATCATGCGGTTTGGAAAAAAAGGAAAATTGAGTCCCAGATACATTGGCCCATTCTCTGTGATTGAAAGAATTGGTGATGTTGCTTATAGACTGGATCAACCAATGTCTATATTCCAAACACACAATGTATTTCATATGTCCATGCTGAGGAAATATATTGCTAATCTCTCTCACATTCTGAAGAATGAACTAGTAGAATTAAAGGCAGATTTGAGCTATGAAGAAAAACCTGTACAAATTTTGTTACGAGAAGTGAAGCAGCTGAGAAATAAATAGATTCCACTTGTTAAAGTGTTATGGAGAAACCAATTGGTCGAAGAGGCCACTTGGGAAAGGGAGGATGAAATGAGAACTAAGTATCCTGAACTTTTTCGGTAAGTAAAATTTCAGGGATGAAATTTTTACAAGGAGGGGAGGATGTGATACCCGAGCCTCTTACTACTCACATGGCCAAATATGATTCATGCATTACGTGTTAATTTTATATGCTATTTGCATTTCTATTGACATTGCATAATTTATTTCATTTTATATGACATTCTTGAATATTAAACTTAATTCTAAAGCTCTTGCACGGTATTAGTTATTGAATTTCCTAATCTAAGTAGTTGATTTTATATTGAAATAAGAAGAAAATGAGGTGGATCAATATTAGATATAGATGGGATATATAGGGTATAATTTTGGAAGTGTTAAAAGTGTTACTAGTAACCTTATACGGTTTAATTTGATTTGATCAAGTTATTTCAAAAGTATATATTTGTAAATTAGCATACTTGGGATATTGAACATGATATAATGTGATTTAAGTATCATATTACAAGGCCCATATGTGCATATGATTTTAAAAATGCAAACTAGATAATTCTTTAAGAATCGGATGCAAATCGGTTTGGAGATCGAATGAACGGACATAGGAAATAACTATGGGAATAAATGGTGACTAAGATAGGTTGCAACCAAATAAAAATAGGTGAGACACACAAGATTAAGGCTGCAAGATAACGGAGAAAATCAGATTTTACCATTTACTTGCCACCACATGCTTTCTTATTAAGCTTAAGCTAACATCTCAAGCTAACACCTCAAATCCTTCACCCTTAAGCCATGACCAGACCCTCATTTCAGCCATTTTCATCTTACAAACACACCTCTTAAGGTCTCCAAGTGATCCAAATTGATTCCAAGTTGAAATAAAAGCAAGAAAAGCAAAGGAGAAGTGATTACCATCAAGTTAACCTCAAAATCTGCATAAGTAACACTTATCTACGGTTTTGCCTTTGGTTTTCATATTATTATGAATGGTTTTATTGTTTATTAAGCTTTTAATATTTCTTATAAAATTTTTAGGAAGTTTTTAGTTAGACTTTGGTGCACAAAGAAAGGGTTTTTGATGACAAACACTTAATAGGAAATACTTGTGGCAGAAACTGTCATCTTACTGTTTCCTTATGTTTTAGGCTTCAAAAGTGCATGGTATATTAAATAAAACCTATAATTATTATCGTTTACATAACCATATATGAGTTAAGAGTATTGGAATGAAGTTTTATTAGTTGAAAATTGAAATAGAGAATGATATTAGAGAAACACTCAAACTACCAAAATAGCAAAATCTGTTTTGGTGTGTTGTGAAGGAGACTGAATTAGGGGAGCTAAATCAATTATTTTTGGTAATAATATGACATGTTTGTCTCTTTATATATGTTATCTAAGTATGGTGTAAATGTTGGAGTGATTGAATATACTTAAGGGTGCCAAAACTATTAATGTCATGAAGTGTGCAAAACTATCACGGTAGGAAACAATCTGTTTTAGTATGTCGTGAAGAGAGCTGAACTTGGGAAGCTATATCCGTGATTTTTATCAATTCTATGATATGGTTACATTTATATACATGGTATATAAGTTTGGTAAAAATTTGGGAGTGATTGGATATACTTATGAATGTTAAAATTATCGTGCAACTAAACTTGACAACAAGAAAATATGAAAATGTGAATTTGCCATATTTGATTACTTAGCATGTTTCAACCTAGACATGTTACTATTGAGTGTTAACAATTAGGTACATGATATTAGAGTTATAATACTTCAATTACATGATGTTTGCATGTATTTAAGATGAGAAATTAAGGTATTTGAGGGCTATATTGGGTTCTAGTTTGTGAAAGCTTGATTGTTAGCTTATAGCTTGGTGTTTAAGGTCTAGCATGAGATTTTGTGCTTTCAACTTGCCAAATTGGGAATGGTGCTTGATGTTGGGTAATATTACAGGCTACTTTACATCTAAGGTTGGAAAGGAATACTAAACAAATTTAGACTAAGCCACCAACCAAGTGAAAGGTAAGTAAAGATTCATTTGCAACCACAATGCATAGACGTAGTAGATGTGTGAATTATATGTAATATCATAAATTATATGTACATAGTAGAGGGCTCTCCATTGAGCATACATATATGGGCATTATCATTAGCATGTGCATGCATTATATACGAGCATTGTGATAAATCTTGTATTGCACGGCATGATTTAGAGAAAGGAAAATATTTTGCTGACCACTACTAGTGCACTGAAGCATGCATGGATTTGCATGGATTTGTAGGTTCGCGTGCACAGATTTACATGCGTATGAGTATGCATGGATTTACATACTTATATGATTATTGGCCATTGGATTATGGCGGTGTACATAGCTCTTTTCCGGTACATGGGATAGTAGCATTGGTCAGGGGCCTAAGAAAGAAATGATTTTGAGAGAAATATTTTGATGCATAAAATTGTATTGTGAGCATAGCATTTTGAGTTGCATGACTTTATATTGTGAATTATTCTTTGACATGCATAATATTTACTTGTTGAGCATTAGCTCATATAGTTTATGCATTGTAGGTGAGTACGACGATGATTAAAGCATCTTTGGCTGGCTGGTCGGCTATTGGAGCTCCTGCAGGTGTTTGAGGGAGTGTGTACATGGATAACGACCTATTGGGCTATTTTGTTGGCTTGTTATATTTTGAGTCTGGTGTATTATATTTTTAGATTGGTACTATATTTCTCTTTTAGAACTTTACTGTAAATAAGTATGTAAATATTATGGTCGTTGTGGGTGTTGTGTTTTTATATAAATACCGATCCTTTTATTTTAAACACGGTTGTGCATGTAAGAAGTGATTTAGCTTTTCTTAAAATGTAAATATATATATATATATATTGCACGTACACACAAGCTCTATCTTGTCAAATTATACAATATATATGTTATGTAGTAATGGGGGTGTTACAAGGTCCTTCCATCAACTGATCTCCCGATTGAATATACAACATGGATTAATTATGGAAACCCTAATTGCTCAATACCTGTGATTTCATTGCAAGTTTCAATGACTCATGACGAATCATTAGAAAACCCCCATCTAATATTCATCCCACCTTGGCCAAGGACTTCTTAGTCATGAACAATGAAAACATAGGAGATTCACTTGTTCTATTAGACAAGTGATGGATGCTTTGTTGGCCACTCATTACCTCTGTACATATCATTACAACATCCAATATTACCCCATTTGTGATTGTCAGGCAATCAAAAGATACATTAAAATAAAACATGACATGCACAAGGCTACCATGGTGTCTCAAATCTAAGGACTAATCATGTACTATAGTAATATTGAAATCCTTATTTTGACAAACAAGTTTGGAATTAAGAATTTCTAATTGGCCTATTTAGTGTACTTATTCCCTAACAAGCACTCGCATACATACATTATCGTTACTACCCCAATGTCGAAGGAGGGAGACATTATTCTCATGCGAGCATGCATCGTATGCGCGAGTCTATTAGGCCTCAATTTAGAATTATTTTAAGATCAAAGCTATAAAGGCATATTCCATGATCACCATCATAAGTGTGACCGTTCCCTATAACTAAGTTTGGTCTAGTGACTTTATCTAATTACTATAATCAATTAAAGATAAAAAATTAGCATATTTTATTAATATAATTTAAAAAAGATTATTTTTACAAATACAAGAGTGTAAAAGATTCCTAATATAATTAGCGCATTGGGCATTATTCTAATATCTATATGTAGTCAATTTCATTATGCATGACATCTTCATTCGATCCATGTTTCTCATAGAGTGATTATCTATTTTGTCCAGAGAGAATAGTAGATCCCTTTGTTTAGACAGATCAATATCATAGTATTGGGTTCGTGCGATCTCAACAAACATACACACATCGTAATTTAAAATTTTTTATTAATAAAACAAATATTATAACACATGTAATTAAAAATAAATCTTGGAACCCTTTCGCGATTACTCATTTATACATTTTCTGACACTTAAACCAAGAAGGTTTCAAAAACTTTTATCTTGATTTACACTCCAACTGTTGAAGATGCAAGAAACAATTCAAATCATTTTCTTTCCATAACTGCTCCATGAATCTTGATTCCAAACCCCTTATGTTGGAAATGATTTGCTTAGAATCCCAAGTGTTACCCTCTAAGTGTATCCACATGTTGGAAATTTCTACACCAATTGAATCTATTCTAGTAGATTCAAAAGGTGTTATTCTACTTTGAAATATGTAGAGTTCAATTCTTAATTCAAATATTGAATTGAAGCACTGAACCATGATCAAAAGATGGAACCTTTTAATGGAAGAAAAAATTAAGAAGGAAGGAGAAGAAGGGGGTTTTTGGTGTCAAGTTTATAGCCAATTTCTCTCTCACTAAAGAGCTCTTAAAATCGGCCATAAGGGAGAGTCCTCTTTAGGACTTCTCCAATCCTAGTCCCACTAGGTTTCCACATGCTTCTTTCCATCAAACTTCAAGACAAGTTTAATTCTTGTAATTAAACTTCGTAATGGGCCTCCTATGAGCCCATTAGTTTAGGCTTACACTTTAATTAAATTAATAATTCTAATTAATTGATCCCCACCAAATAAATAAGCCCAATTTATTTAATTGATCTAATTAATTAATTAATTAATTCCACTTAGGTTTTCTAATCTTATTAGAATCTATTAAATAATCCCTTTTTTTAATATGCACAATTTAATTAATTGATCAATTAATTAACTTGATCATATGTAGGGCTCCTAGTCATATTAGGTCCAATTAAATAATCATATTACTTAATCGATAAATTAATTTACACCCTACCTAATTAATTGATCATATCAATTAATTAATTAGCTCCACATTGGCTTTCTAATCTTACTAGGTCTCATTAAATTATTTAATTAGATAAATTGATTTAACTGCTTAAATCAATTTTGAGGCCCAAATTAATTATTCTCTATTAATTAATTTGATCCATCCCTTAGATATGTTCTAGTTATAAGTATACTCTTTCCAACTTAGTGTGTGATCCTTTAGGTTCATCCTAAACTAGCCATGGGCTCACAACTCATGTGACTTAGTTGAATAATTAATTATTTTGATTAATTAATTCAATTAAGTAATTCTCTTGGAATTCACCGATTCATTTAAATAGACGAAGGATCCTTTATTGACTATTCATTAATCTCCATACATAAAGATGTTACACCTAACGTAAACCCTTTGTGATTGTCATCCAATCTCAAAATACATCAAAGTGTAACATGTCACGTACAAGGTTAACATGCTGCCTCAAGTCTAATGACTAATTCTTGTACTATCATAATGAGCAAATTTCCATTCAACAAAAAAATATTTCCAATAGGGAATTTTTAATCTAGGTAGTTTAGTGTATTTGTTCCCTAACAAGCACCCACATATATACACTAATGTCTCCACACCAATACCCATGGAATGAGGCATCCTCTTTTGGAGCTTACATCGTATGAGTAAGTCTCAATGTGATCAATGATATCCCATCTCATTATTTTCTAATTTGGAACTTTTTAAGACCACAACCTTAGAGGTATATTCCAAGATCACCATCATATACGCGACCACACCCCATAACTATATGTGGTCTAAGGACTTCATCTAATTCTTATAATGAATTTAAGATGAAGATTGTCATTTCAATGATATTGATATGAATAAGAATGATTCACAAGAGTATATATGTATGACCATATCAATTGACTTACTGGACACTACTCTAATAATCTCCCAATTTCCCTAGAGATAATTTTCCTCGAATTAAGGCCCATATTCCCCAAGATGTCATTCAAGCACTTATCTCTGACTTAAATCAGTAGGTCTGCTATATTTTTTGTTGAGGCAAATCTTTCCACATAGATGTTGCCTTTTTCAAAATCTTGGTATCTCTGATCTATCTCCGCTTGGATCCTTTGATGAGACCTTGGCTTCTTTGCTTGCGTACAACCCCATTGTTGTAGCAATACTCCAGTACTTGATCAACAAAGGTTGGAAGTACATCCAACACTTGGATGAAATTTTCTATCCAAATAGTCTCTTTTTGAAGCCACATGCCCCGATGTATTCAACCATGGTGGTGGAATCCACATTTGTTAGAAGTTTGAAAATCTTTCCAGTTAATCTTCCTACTATTTAGAATGAATACAAATCTAGATATAAACTTTAAGTCATCTATTTTGAACTAAAAACTAGATGAAGCATCTTAGTTTTAGTTCTCCATAACTGTAATCTAAGAAGCGATCCTCAGTGCATCATCCCAAGTACTAAAGATCAGCTCTACAAGTTCCAATACTTTTTGCATCGAATTGATCGATATCTGCTCATGACACTAAGTGCATTTTTGATATCAAATATTGTACCTAGATTTATATATTTTATACTTTCTATTAAGGATGCGTAAAGTATGTGAATTAGTGTTTCTCTTTCTTTTAGAAGTCTTTGGGGACGTGGACTTCTAAAGAGAAATCCCATGACTCAAAAAGCAAGAATCTCTCCTAGGATTCTTCCATGGTAAACCTTTTTAGCATCTAATCGTTGCACTTGATTGATATTTGCTCCTGACACTAAGTGCATTTCTGATATCAAATCTTGTATCTAGATTTACATATTTTATAGTTTCTATTAAGGATGCATAAAGTATGTGAGTTATTGTTTCTCTTTCTTTTTGAAGTCATTGGGGACGGGGACTTCGAAAGAGAAATCCCATGACTCAAAAAGCAAGAATCTCTCATAGGATTCTTCCATGGAAAACCTTTTTAGCATCTAATATTTGCACTTGGATTTGGATAGTCCAAGCATCTTTTCATATCTATCTCCATAAATTTCAATCCCAAATCCTAGGATGCTTCTCTTAAATCCCTCTTGGAGAACTTTGTAGATGACAAGTCTTAATTAGCTACAATATTCCTGTATCATCCCTATGAGTAGAATATCATCAACATAAAACACAACAATCATTACTATGCTCCCATTAACCCTATTGTACACACTTGGTCAGCCGCATTCCTAAGGAAATTAAATTATTTGATTGACTTAGCAAATTAAATATTCTACTTTAGGAAATTTATTTTGAGTCCTTAATGGATGTCTAAAGCTTGCAAACCTTTTGCATGCTTTTGTTTGATATGAAGACCTCAGGTTGCTTGACTTATATCCCATTCTTAGTACCTTTATTTAAAAGGCGATCTTCACATCTGTTTGCCTTATCTAGTAGTCATAATATGCAAATATAGTCAGCAGGATCTGAATGGACTTTAGCATCATATCTGGTTGGAGGTTTCCTCAACAGTCAACGCCTTGACTTTGAGTGTAACACTTTGCTACCCGTCATACTTTTTTAGGTCACCACTTTCCATGTTCCCAATTTTACAATTTATAGTCCTAATTGCAGCTAATAGGAACCATTCCCACTAATGGGCCCACCAAGGTTAAACCTTGTTAGAGTACATGGAGTCCATTTTGGATTACATGGTATTTCACCATCTTCCCGAATTGATCTCATACATCCTTACTCCTTACTTTGACTAATATTCAAAAAGAAGATCCTCCTTGTCTCTCTCTAGCAAGAGGCTCTTATCATGTAAGTGGCCTTGAGATTCTTTCAAATCTCCTTGGAGGTTGTGTACTGAAAGTTTTAGTAATTTGTTCATGTACTATTACCACCTGTGGGACAAATTGTGATCCTTAAACTCCTTCAAGTTCTATGATCTAGCCATATGTATCTATTAGAAATTTCTTCTTCTCAAGAAGGTGGCACACTTAGAAAATAAACTCCTTTTTCTCGGGGATCAAAAAAATGGTATCTATTAAATTCCTTTGGATACCCCCAAAAATTTGCATAAGCTGGATTCAAATCCAACTTATCTCCTACTAACCGCTTTAAAAAAGCAAGCCTCTTCATACCATTAGGTATGTTTACAAGGGGTCTTAGCCACATCATATCCCACTTAAATAACATTCTCACTGGATAAGAATATCGTCAAGTTCTAGGGTGAATTCCCAAATTGAAGAAGGAAATAGGTGAAACTCAACATATAATCAAAGAACTTACTACCTTAGTATTCTTGTCTTTGATCACATTGATGGATTTAATAATTTGGCCAGCTTAATTTTCTACTTCATGTCTAAATTCTTTGAATTCTTCAAAGGATCTTAGAACAATGAAGTAAGAATAATTCGCTTGTGCACTAACACTTAGTAGACTGCTTACGTTCTTTTGATCAAATCTAAAGAAATGGTCTGCTCTATTTATCCCTGATAAGTTAGTTTTATATCAACAATTCATATGCCTTTTGATTAATATTGTTTTCAAGTGTTTTTGTTACATTTTTTGCATTTAGTTTGAAATCTTGTAGGTAGTGACAAAAGGAGAAGAAAATGGAAAGAAACCAAAAACTTGGTTGAAATGTTGAAGAATCCATATTGTGCTGCTACTGATGGCAGTATTTGTATTTCAATCATACGTCTGTGCTCCAATATCATATTTACTTGATTTATGATCTATTACCAACCCAAGAAATAGATATACAACTATTATGTTTACCAAAAAAATCCAGTTCCTACGATTTCAATGAGAAAAATCAAGTACAAGAGCCAACACTAGACTGAAAATTTCTTATATGACATATCTCGTTATTTTAGGCATAACTATATCCACATATGTCCTCTTGAGATGATGCATGGTGATATAGAAAGCTAATAGATAGAAATACAAATTGATTGAAGACACCCAAATCTGATTTGGCCTATAAAGTGGTGAAATATTGGTTTCACAACACTGTATACGTTAGAGAAACAAGTTTTGGATAGAGTGTTCAGTGCCTAGCTGTCCACTCAGTGTCTATGTGTTGCCACAAGGATAAAAGGGGGAAAATGGGTTTTTAGCCCTTTTTAGGGGTTCTTCCATCTGATTTTAAAGAACCCAAAGAGCCTCCAAAGGCATTCTTGGATGGTGAGAAGTTGTTCTTGATAGAAGGAGTGCTGCTGGACAGAAGGAGGAGATTCTTGAGAGAAGGAACCATTCTTGGAGACAATGAGAGTTTCAACCATTCCTCTGACTTCACAAATTGGTGAACAATTTTCATGTTATTTCTTATGTATTTCTTGAAGTTATATTCATACATGATGAACTAAACATTTCTTTCTAGAGGATAATGTAACCTTATTTGATCTTGTGTTTTGAATTCCAAACAATATTAATTCAAGTTAACCTATTCATCTAGATAGGTGATGGATTCTTTTTTGGCCGCTTATTAACCTTCATACATGAATACGTTACACCCAACATAAATCCCTTGTGATTGTCATATGATCAAAAAATACATCAAAGTGTAACATATCATGCACAAGTTTACCACAGTGCCTCATATCTAATGACTAATTCTTGCATTTATCATAATGAGGAAATTCCCATTCCACAATAAAATATTTCCAATTGGGAATTTCCAAGTGGGGTAGTTCAGTGTATTTATTCCCCAACAAGCATCTACATATATGCACTAGTGTCTCAACACCAATACCTATGGCTCAGGGCATTCTCTTTTCGAGCCTGCATCGTATGTGCAAGTCTCAATGAGATCAATAGTAGCCCATCTCATTGATCCTTGACTTGAAATGTTTTAAGACCATAGCCTTAGAGGTATATTCACGATCGCCATCATATGCGCAACCACACCTCATAGCTATGTGTGATATAAGGAATTCATCTAATTCTTATGATGAATTTAGGATAAAGATTTCCATTTTCAAGATATTAATGTGAATTAGAATGATTCATAAGAGTATAAAGATGGCTAGATCAATTAGCTCATCGAGTATTACTCTAACATATAGTGCCAATATTGTCTTTCTCAATTGATGCTCGTGAGAGTCCTTTCTTAGAAAAAATAGTAGGGTGTTTAGACACTAAGAGTGTTACTTTTGGTGTACTCATTCCCTAGCAACCATTTTCACATGGGCACTAGCATCCCTATGCCAATGGCTTGGAACTAGTTTTAAGACAAGAGCCACAAGGCATATTCCATGATCACCATCGTATGCGCGATCATGCCCCATAACTTAGTGTAGTCTAGAGAATTTATCTAATTGACTAAATGTAATTAAAGATAAAGAAAGTGCTAATTTTATTAGTATATTTTGAAAAAAAAAACTATCTTTTAAAGATATAATAGTGGCTACTAATTGGCTCGCTGGGCACTACTCTAACAATCCTCCACTTACCCTAGAACCAATTGCCCATGTATCTTAGGCCCTTTTTTTCAATATTTCATTTAAATATCTTATGTGGTAAGGGCTTAATCAGTACATCTGCTATGTTTTCTTCTGAGGCAACTCTCTCCACTTTGACATCACATTTACCAATGATCTCTCTGATTAGATGGTATCGCCTCATGATGTGCTTAGATCTTTGATAAGATCTTGACTCTTTTGCTTGTGCAATCACCCCATCATTATTACAATACAAAGGTATTGGATCAATAGCAGATGGAACTATGCCCATTTTTTGGACGAAGTTCCTCAACCAAAAACTTTATGTCGTAGCATCACATGCAATAATGTTTCAACCTCAATGGAGGAATCCACAGTTGTCTCCTGCTTGGGACTCTTCCAGCTAACTGCCCTACTATTTAAGGTGAATACGAATCCAGATATCAACTTTGAATTGTCTATATCAGACACAAAGCTAGAATTTGTAAAGCCTTATAGTTTCAGCTCTAAACTATTGTAAACCAAGAACAGATCCTTAGTCCTTTGTAAGTACTTGAGGATTATTTTTACGGCTTTCCAATACTACTCCCCTAGATTGGACTAATATTTGCTCGTGATAATTAGAGCATATATGACTTTAGACCTAGTACATAGCATAACATACATTATGCTTCCAATAGAGAATGCATAAGGTATGTGTGTCTACCTCTCTCTTTCCTCCGGAGTCTTTAGGGACACATACTTAGAGAAATAAATACCATGACTCGGAGAGAGGAATCCCTTCTTGGACTCCTCTATGTTGAACCTCTTCAACATCTTATTTATGTACACAAATTGTGATAGTCTAATCATCCTCTTAGATCTATCTCAATAAATCTTAATCCCCTAAATATATGATGCTTTTCCCAAATTCTTAATGGAAAACTGATTAGACAACTAGGCATTTATTGATTACAACATCCATACATCATTCTAATTAGTAGGATGTCATCAATATAAAGGACAACAAATATATCTACACTTCCACTAACCTTCTTGTATACACATGGTTCATTCGGATTCTTTAGGAAACCAAACAATTTGAATACCTCATCAAATTGGATGTTCAAGGTTTGGAAAGCCTGTTTGAGTTTATAAATAGACTTCTAAAGCTTGCAAAGCTTTTACTAGCTTCATTTGTATAGTAAGCCCTATGGCTTCCATATATAGATCTCTTCCTTATTATTTCCATTAAGAAAGCTAATCTTCAAATCCATTTGTCGTATCTCGTAGTCTAAATACATTAATATAGTTGGTAAGATCTGAATAGATTTAAGGATCACTACTGGTGAGAAGATTTCCTCACAGTTAACACCTTATCTTTAAGTATAACCCTTCAAAACCAGTCGTTCCTTATAGATTACTACCTGTCTGGGCAATGTGTACAATAACCTTGGTGATGCACTAAGGTCTATACCTTATTGGAGTACATGGAGTCCATCTTAAGTTGCATGACATCCTGCCATCTTCCCAAATTGATGTCAGACATCACTTCTCCATAGTTCATTATATTACTATCCAGGGGTTGCCCCTTTTTGTTGTTCTCTAACAAGATGCCATACTTCTTAAGTGGCCTCAAGATCCTTTCAGATCTCTTATAAGGATGTTGTGATAGAAGTGTTAGTTGCTAGTAGTTGTGGCACTACTGCATCTTGTTGGACTTGTTGTGGCTCTTAAATTTTTTCAAAGTTCTACAAACTTGCAATTCTGTTCAATAGAAACGCCTTCTCAAGAAAGTTGGCATTCCTCAAAATAAACATTTTTTTATTCCGAGGGGTTGTAGAAATAGTATCCAATGGATTACTTTGGATACTGCACAAACTTGCACAATATGGATCTACTATCCGACTTATCTCCCACTTGCTTCACATAAGTAGGGTAACGAAATACCCTAAGCTATTTGTAAGAAGGGGTCCTGCCGTATCGTATCTCATATTATATTTTAGACACAAATATTGATAACACATTATTTAAAAGATATGTCACAATTTTTAGAGCATAGCCCCAAAATAATAAAAGAGAAACTCTAGTGAAACTCAACATAAATTGAACCATGTCTAACAAAATTCGATTTCTACACTCAGCTACTCCATTAAGTTATGAATTTACAGATGGAGTTAACTATGAGAGGATCCCATTCTCTCTTAGATAATCAACAAACACTAAACTCAAGTATTCACCTCCTCGATCAGATTAAAGAATCTTAATACTTTACCTAGTTTATTTCTCCACATCATGCCCAAAGTCTTTAAAATTTTCAAAGGCCTCAGACTTGTACCTTAAAACGTACACATACCCTAACTAGAGTAATCATCTATAAAGGTAATGAAATATTGGTAGTTCCCTTGAGCACTAACGCTTAGTATGGATTAAAAATCCAAGGGATTTGCAGCACACTCCACTTGTCCAACAAATGGTAACTTGGTCAACTTTCACTTTAGGCATTTCTTGCTCATCCTCAAGGCCATGCTATTATGCCAATTTGTGAACTCTCTTCTTAGAGATATGACCTAGTCTAGCAGCTACAAGTATGTGGAACTATGACTATCTAATTTTATTTTATTTTGTTGAATATGAAAGATAGAGTTTTGGGGTTTTATAGAATATAAATCATTAATCGAAAGATTAACTTCAACAAAATACATACAAGAACCATTTTGGTAACTTGCAAGGTATTCCTTCCAGTTCCTCTTCTAATGCCTCGACTTGCCGCAGTAGTGGCACTTGTCATTGACTTTGGAAACCTTATCTACTTTACTGGAGGCCTTTAAGCTTTTACCCTTCTTTTAAGAGCCTTCATCTTCCCCTTTTTTTTTTTTTTATCTTTTTAGCCTTGAATTAGGATGAAGAGGTAACAAGCATGACAAGCTTGTCTTTCTTCATAGTAGATTTCAACCATCTTCAATATGTTTACCAGCTCAGTGATGTTGGTCTGCATCTTATGCATGTTGAAGTTTACCACAAAGGCTTCATATGAGGGTGGAAGAGACTGTAGGATGAGATCCACATAGAGTTCATTGTCCATAATGACTTCAAGGGACTCAAGCCTTTGGATAAGGCCTATCATCATCTACCTAAGGTTTTGAACTAAATAGCATTCTTTCATACGGTGTCAAAAAAGCTCTTTTGAGACTTAATATCTTGCCTGCTGAGTGTGTTCACCATACAAATCTTGCAGGTGAAGATAAATATCAGCAATATGTGCCATATTCTCGTGTTTCCTTTGCAACTCATTGGACATTAATACTATCATGTTGCATCGAGCTTGTAAGTTATCCTCAACTTACTTGTGGTACTCTACAAGCTCTTCCTCATTGGCATCTATCAGTGCAACTGGCAACAATGTCACATTAAGAAAATAAGCCGTCTTTTCCGACTACAAAACAATATGAAGTTCCTAAGCTAATTGACTTAGTAAAGACTAGTTAATTTATTAGTGTCTAGAATATATGCTAGTGGATTTTTTGCCATTTTGCTTGCAAGGTAGAAAAATAGACATTCATTTGACAATATAATCATTTATAATATGGTCTTTAATTATAAATGTCCCATACTATTTTATTCAAATCCTATCACTCTTTAGATGGAGATTTGGAAAATCATATTTCTTAGTGGGCTTGAGGTCCAACTAATATTTTACATGCCCAAGAATATGAGATGATATAAAATATCAAAAGGTAGATAATAAATCTTGTCAATTGCATCATATGCAACCCCTAAGATATTTTGCCTCACAAGTTCCAATATGCCCTAATAATATTAAACTTCTATGCAAATGGAGCATTATAATATCTCATAACTCATGGATGATGATAAAGATGAGTCCATCCCATGGGTATCCCCTTGCTTAGTAGGATCACAACTTTCCATTATTTAGGCATCCTACGACTCATAGATAATGTCCTAAATAAGGTAGCATCATCATTCTTCTACTTTTGATGGAAGGTATGGATGGGGCCAACCTAATTTTACCCATATTTGCTTGATATAGAATTTTAGAAATTCTTAAGCTTGGCTTTCAAGTAAGGGTTTAATTTATAATTCATAGACCTCATATATTAAACATGTTTATTTAATATTGCACTATCCTAATAACTGCAAGCATAATCAAAAGGAAAGCATTAAGTAAACCTATGCATGCATCTTCTTTACATATATAATGAAGTGATGATCATGAGGCATATCATATATTATCCACTCTAGCCAAAGTGGACCTAGGTCAATCAAAGGGTATCAACTAAAATGACACATAAATCCTACTATTACATGAACATATAACTAATACATTTATGAGCCTTCATTCCTTGCTTTTCTTTATCTAGCGTCTTCATCTTGTTAAACAAAAAGAAAATCTCACATCTTAATTTACTCTCATTACAAAAGCTATTCCTAACAAGAAACCTTGGAATTTCTTCCTAGGCGAAGTACATAGGAGGGAGTAGAATTTACATTCAAAACAAATAGAGAAAAAATGAGATACGGAGGACTCATTTTAATTAAAACCCAATGCAATAAAACCAAGTATTCACAATGCACACATAATATCCATAATAAAATGGTCTAGGCTCTATGATCATCTACTCTACCATACATGCCTAATATATTTTATCAACATTTCAATAAATACTTATTTTCTAAAATTTTTAAAAATTGACAATTAATTTTAAAAATCCAAAAATTAAAATTTTTAGCATGTGACATGAAACGAGTAACATAGAGTTGCTACCCAACGGCACTAGGCACTCAGCCACAGCGCTAGACCTCTTGCTGAGAGGTGTCGTGGCATTGTGCCCTTACACCATAGCACCAGAGCTTGTGTCCAACAACGTCGCAACTATTGGGTTCGTGTGATCCCGGGTTATGCGTAGCGAAAAATTAAAAATTTGAAACCAACATGCTATAAATGATCTCACAATTTCTAATGGTGTGATAATTAAATATTAAAATAATTTCGATATATACCTTTTAATGTACTCTAGTTATCATAGAGATTGATGCAATGGATTGATAGCCCCTTTTAGAATTTTGGTTCAAAGGCATCCAAGTTTCTTTTTAGTCTACACTTTGAGCAGGAATACAAAATCAGAATTACGCTAGCAATTCTGATTCCTTTATTAACCTACTTTATAGAGTGATAAGTATTAATTTAGATTATACTTGCTTAGTTCAATTTAAATCAATGCTGAAAGATGGAAGAGGAAAATAATTTTTCCCTTATTATTCTTACTATGACCAAAAATTTGAAGGCTACAATTAGGCTAAAATTTTTTGCCCTTGTGGTTTAAATAGGGGGCTCAAAAATTTCAAGAGTCCCACTTTTGGTATTTTTTATCTTCTTTTAATTGGTTGAAAGATATTTGGTTATCCCAAAATTCTCCAACTTTATCACTTCATATCTTCCAAAAATATTTAGAGTCTCCTAATAATTTCAAACTCTTGAATTTCTATCCTTTTTCAACAACCCATGTGAGCCTCTCCTAATGGGCCTCATTGAATTGGACTTGGACTTTAATAAATTCTATAATTAATCAAATTAATTTTTTTAGCTCAAATTTAATTAATTAATTCTTTCCAACCAACCTAATTATTTTAATTATTTAATTCAATACAATTAATGATCTAATCAAATAATTGTTTTACTTGGATTGGGCTTCCTATTCTTATTAGGTCCAATTAAATAATTTAATTATTTAATTGAATAACTAATTCAACGTATTTAATTAATTTAAGCCGAAACTAATTAATTTTCATTAATTAATTAGATCTAACTCCTTATATCAATTTCTAAGTTAGAACTATTCCATCTCAAATTGTGTGTGACCCTTTAGATTCACAACTAAGGTAGTAGTGGATTTACAACTTATGAATAATAATTATTTAGATTAATTAATCTAATTAGTTAATCTGCCTGAAATTACCTCCTTAATTTCAAGAACCTCGTAACTCATAGGAAACATATAGCAAGTATATCATGACTATCTAAACTTAGGTTAAATAACCAGTGAACCTATTTTAATTACGAGTATCAAACACGTAAGTTCCTTCTGTCAACTAATCTTCCAATTGAGTTTAGGGCATGGATTAAGAGTTGAAACCTCATTTGCTCAATAACTATGATTCCATTTCAAGTTTCAATAACTCGTGATGAATCATTAGAATACCTCCGTCTAACATTCATAACGCCTTGGCCATGGACTTATGAGTCATGAACTATGAAAATATAGGATATTCACTTGTTCTGTCATACAAGTGATGGATCATTTGTTGGCCACTCATTAACGTCCATACATATCAATATTACATTCAACGTTAACCTTTTGTGATTGTCAGGCAATCAGAAGATATATCTAAATAGAACACAATATGTACAAGGCTACCATGGTGCCTCAAACCCAAGGACTAATCGAGCACTATCATAACATAGAAATTCTTATTTCGATAAATAATATTTCCAATTAAGAATTTCCAGTATGCCTATTTAGTGTACTTGTTCTCTAATAAACACGCGCATTCATACACTAGCTCCACTACGCCAATATATATGAGCAAGACATCTTCCTCATCATAGCATGTACTGTATACGCAAGTTTATTGGGCTATTCGATGTCCATCTCAAAAAGCCTTTGACTCATAACTAATTTTAAACTAAAGTCATAGAGTCATATTCCATGTTCACCATCATATGCGTGACTATGTCCCATAGCTAAGTTTGGTCTAGAGATTTTATGTAATTACTATATTAATATGATTAGAAAAAGATTATTTTGACAAATACAAGAGTATAAAATGATCATGGATTGAGGATGATGTTCCTCAATCCATGATCATGGATTGAAGAGCCCTCCATCATAAGAGTCCTGAAAAACTCTTTTGAGATCTTTTATCTCGCCTGCTTAGTATTTTCACAATACAACTAATTCAGATAAAGGTGAATATAGGCAGCATGTGCTATATTCTCATGTTGCCTTTGCAATTCATTTGATGTTGATGCTATTATATAACATCGAGTTTGCAGATCATCATTAATAAGCTTGTGACAATCTACAAGCTGCTCCACAGATCCACCAGCTCGGTAGGCGGTGAAATCACATCAAGTTTGTAATCCCTCTTTTCGGACTGTAGAGTAATTTGAAGGTTTTTCAACCAATCGATATAGTTGGGACCAGTTAATTTATTAGTGTCTAGAATTGAAGCAAGTGGATTTTTAGCTATTTTATAGACAATCTATAAAAATTTAAAAGAGGCAGAAAATTAGAATTCTTTCAAAACATATTCATTTATAACAAGGTCTTTATTAATAAATATTTGCAACTATTTTATTCGAATTCCATCATCGCTAATGGTAATGCGGGAAATCTTATTTCCTAGAGGGCTTGAGGCCCAATCAAAATATCGTGCACCCCAATATTTTGAGCCTATAAAATATTTTAAAAGTTAGCTAACTTTTAACGATTGCATCTCCATGCAACTTTTAAGATATTTTACCTCACTTCTTCCCATATACCCCAATTTTATGAGCCTATAAGGTTGTAAGTGTCAAGCAAGACCCACAAACCCCCATATAGATGGAGCATCACAATGTTCCATAACTCATGGCCAATCTAGAGATGAGTCCATCCCATGGGCATCATCATGCTTAGTGGAGATCACAACTTTCCATCACACAGTCATTCCACGACTCATGGTCAATGACAAAGTAAGGTAGCATCATCATTTTAACTAATTTTCATGGCACGCATGGATTATTGTGTCCAACCTAATTTCATCCATTTTTGTTTGAATTCGAAGTTTAAAAAATTCCTTTACTTGATTTTAATTCAAGTGGGTTATTATTTTTTTAACTAAGACCTCACTAATTTTAATCTTAGTTTATTTAATGTGTTTTAATTCAATTGATGGCAAGCATATCATTTGAAAATATTAAATAAACTCTACATATGCATCTAATATATATATAATCTGGATGATCATGGGCTAATCCTATGCGATTCATTTGAGACAAAAATAGATCTGGGTCAATCAAAGGGTAATAAAATTTTATTAGAAACTATTTTTTATTACATGAATATATCTCATACATTCATGGGCCTTCTCTTGATTCTCCATCTTGGTCCTTCTTCTCCACCAAAAATAAAAGAAGAAAAACTTCACCCTATTCTACTCTTATTTCAAAAATATAAAGTATATACAAGGAAAGAATAAAAGACTCACAGGCCCCATTACAAAAATCCAAAGATAAATAAATCTAATTACATTAGTCCAAGAGGCTTCATGATCATTCCATACATACCAATAAAAACATCACATGAATTTATTAAAGCATGTAAATTTACCATCCAATCAAATTGTAATTTCACAACTTGGGATAAAATCCTAATTTTTCAAGAAAAACATTCTTTTCAAAATTTTAAAATTAACACTTTAATTAAATCAAAAAAATAAATTTTGCAATTTAACACGATGAGGATGTCCAACACCCCTAGGCAACACGCACATGTTGCGCTGCCAGTATGCGCAACTCAGTGTGTTTCCGCACGCTATTATACTATATTTTTCCCTCTTCGATTGAATCGAATTCAATCACACATATTCTATTTAACAATTAAATTAATTGTAAAATTATTTTATCCTAATAAAAAATACAATAAATCAATCAAAATTTAATAATTAAATTCACATGTATGAATCGAATACGATTGAGATTATGCAAATCATAGCTCTGATACCATTGTTGGGTTTGTGTGATCCTAAGCTATGCGCAGATGAAAAATAAAAATTTAAAAACAACATGCCATAACAATTACAACAGCACCCCGAATCTAATGCTAATTTAACAATCTCGTAATTTCAATGGTGTGATAAGTAAAAATTAAAACAATTTTGATTTATACCTTTCAATGTACTCCAATTATCATAGGGATTGATACAATTGATTGCTAGCCCCTTCATGAATTCCAGTTCACAAGGATCGAAGTGTCTTCCTTCTAAAGTAGTCCACACTTTGAGCAGGAATATGAAATTATAATTTCGCTACCAATTCTGATTCCTTTATTAACCTAATTTATGGAGTGACTATAGTGAATATTAATTCTTGTTATCAACTTGTGATAAATAATTAATACTTAATCAAAAGGATGGAATTTTGGTGGAATAAATGATGGAATAGGAAAATAATTTTTTCCTTAATATTCTTACTATAGCCGAAAATTTGAAGGCTACAATTAGCCTTCAAATTTCTGGCCCTTGTGGTTTAAATAAGGGGCACAAAAATTCCAGGAGTCCCACTCTTGGTATTTTTGGTATTTTTTTAATTGGTTGGAAGATATTTAGTTGTCCTAGAATTCTTCAACTCTATCCATTCATATCTTCCAAGGATATTTTAAGTTTCACAAGAATTTCAAACTCTTAAATTTCCATCATTTTCTAACAACCCATGTTGGCCTCTCCTAATGAGCCTCATTGAATTGAACTTGGATTTAAAATAAATCTTATAATTAATTAAATTAATTGTTTCAGTCCAAATTTAATTAATTAATTTCATCTAGCCCACCTAATCAAATTAGAGCCAATTAAATAATTTATATATTTAATTGATAATTTAACAATTAAGTTAATTTATGGACTACACAATTAATTTGATACAATCTTTTTAATTAAATAAAATTGGGCTTCCTAATCTTTTTAGGTCCAATTAAATATTCTAATTATTTAGTTGAATTATTAATTCAACTCATTAAATTAATTTAAGCCCCAATTAATTAATCTATATTAATTAATTAGATCCAACTCCTTAGATCAATTCCGATGCTAGAAATGTTCCATCTTAAATTATTGTGTGACCCTTTAGGTTCACAACTAAGCTAGCAGTGGGATTGCTACATTTGTAACTTATAAATAATAATTATTCTGATTAATTAATCCAATTAATTAATTCACTCAAAATTAACTCCTTAATTTCATGAAGCTTATTAGTCATGAAAAACATCTATTAAGTACATTATGACTATCTAGACTTAGGTGAAATAGCGAGTGAACCTTTTTTAATTACGAGTATCATACACGTAAGGTCTTTCTATCAACTAATCTTCTGATAGAGTCTAGGGCATGGATCAACAATTGAAACCCTAATTGCTCAATAACTATGACTCCATTTCAAGTTTTAATAACTCATGATAAATCGTTAGAAAACTCCCATCTAGCATTCATCTGCCTTGGCCAAGGACTTTGAGTCATGAATTGTGAAAACATAGGAGATTCACTTGTTTTGCCAGATAAGTGGTTGATCCTTTGTTGGCCACTCATTAACCTCTATATATATCAATGTAACATCTGACGTAATCCTTTTGTGATTGTTAAGCAATTAGAAGATACAACAAAGTGGAACACAACATACACAAGGGTACCATGGTACCCCAAATCTAAGAACTAATAGTGTACTATCGTAACATGAAAATTCTTATTTTGATAATGTTTTCAATTAAAAAAATTCAATGGGCTTGTTCATTGTACTTGTTCTCTAACAAGCACTTGGATACATGCACTAGCGTTGCTATGCTAATGTCTATGGAGTGAAACATCTTCCTTATGCAAGCATGCATCGTACGCGCGAGTCTTTGGATTATTTAATGTCCCATCTCAAAAATTCCTTAACTCAAAACTAATTTAAGACCAAAACCATAGAGGCATATTTCATGATCACCATTATATGTGTGACCATACCCCATAACTAAATTTGGTATAGGGATTTTATCTAATTACTATATGCAATTAATAGTGGCACCGGGAATTTACATTCCGAGGCGAGATTTTTTTTCTAAATTCATGTCCAATACTTTTAACAATTAAAAACATGTAGAAATTTTTTAGAAATTAAATCCCAAAAAAAAATTAGGAATTAAATACAATAATTAATTCACACATGAATTCAGGCATACATTCACGAAAGTATTTGGGTATGGTGACCTTGGCTTTGATTCTACTATTAGGTTTCCAAAATTATGGGACTAAGCATAGCAAAAACTTTAAAAAATTAAAATATACATAAACAATAACAAGTAGTCCAAAATTCAATGTGATTAAAAACAAAGGTTTCACAATTATACCTGAATTAAGCATTTCAGTTGATGAAGATACTTGAATGATTCAAATCATGGCCGGACCAAAAATAGAGTTTGCCACATGAATCTAAAGGTGATCCCTCTGATAGTATCCACATCACAAGTAGGGTCATAATTCCAAAAGCTTGCTAGAGGATGTAGAATTTTTATTTTTAATCTAGAATTTAGGAATGCTGATTAATTCCAATATCAATTGGTTGATAAGAGAATAAATTGATTTATCAAAAGGTTTGGAACCAATTGATAAAACTAAGAAGACTTTAAAGAAAAACAAGCAAAGGGTGTGTATATGCTAGCATAAGGGGGCGAATTTTTGTTGCTTCACAAGCACTAATTTTTGGCCCTTATAGAGGTGTATTTATACACTTTTAAGTCTTGACCTAATCCCATGAGGAATCCAAGACCCATTCCTAATTTATCTCAATCTTATTTCTATCCAAAACTTATCTTTGATTATTTTCCTTTCAAGACTAAAAGTTTTAATTAGTTTCCATATGAGACATGGACTCTTTAATTCATAAATAAAGACTACTTATGGGCCTCTCCTACTAGCCCATTAACATTAGGCTTTCAAATTAATCCATCTTTATTATTTAATCAAGCTCAACTGAATAGGTTCCATAAGACCACCTAAATAATTAGGCCCAATGTAAATAATCTTGTTATTTGTATTAGTTAAATTAATTTAACCCTTTAAATTAATTTAAAGTCCATTAATTGATTAATTTAATTAATTAATTAATTACTCCAAAATATTCCGTAATCTTTATCAAGTCCAATTAAATAATCTCATTATTTAATTGAATGAATTAATTTAACCCCTTAAATTAATTGTAGCTCCAAGTTAATTAATTTCCATTAATTAACTTGTTCTAACTCCTTGGATAATATTCTAGATAGAGTTGATCCATCTCATTTTATGTGTGACCTATTAGGTTTATAACTAAGCTAGCAATGGACAACTATTGTAACTTAGTAAATATAAAATATATTTTGATTAATTAATCCATTTTGGAATATTTCTACAAACCTCACAAGTCAAGGGAAGCACCTAGCAATCTATATTGATTACTTAGTATTAGGTGAATTCGCAAATGAACCTATTTTTGTTATGAGTACCATGTAAGTCCAGTCATTCCGTTAATTGACCTCCCAATTAGGTCATGGTATGGATTACTTGTGGAAATAATATTTAACTTAATAACTATAATTTCATTTCAAGTCACATTAACTCTTATGAATTACTAGAAAACTCCTATCTATTATTCATCGTGCTCTGGCCAAAAACTTATAAGTCAAGGAGCATAAAATGCATAGGATATTTATCTATTCTGCCAGATAAGTGATAGATTCTTTATTGACCACTCCTATTTAATGTACTCGTTCCCCATTGAGAACTTGCATATGTGCACTAACATCCCAATGTCAATGCCCATAGAGTGAGACATCCTATATTTGAGCATGCATCATGTGTACGAGTCTCTATAGGCTTATCAATGTCCCATCTCAATGAAGTCATAATTTGAAATTAGTTTTAAGACCGACGCCAATAGTGGCATATTTCATGATTGCCATCATATGTGCGACCTTACCGTGTAGCTTAGTATAGTTTAGGAACTTTATCTAATTGAGTAAACACAATTAAAGATAAAGAAAATATCAATTTTATTAATATATTTTGAATAAAACTATCTTTTACAAAAGTATAATATCAGCCATTAATTGGCTCATCAGGCACTACTCTACCAAGATAGTGGACAAGCAAAAAAAAAAAAACATAAAGAAAAACTAGTAACAACTAAACATGACAACCCCTTATGTTTCAAAAGAAGAAACTACGGTAAACACCAACAAATACAAAACACAAATAAATGTATTTTAAATTAATGGAGGGACCATTTTTTCATTTTAATAAATCGATTATAGTCCACACCTATTAAAAAATTACGACTTTTTCTTAGTCATGAATCAAACGACAAAAGTTGTGTATCCAGAAAATTATTTTTCAATTATTAACTCATCAATAGATTTATTAGTAATTAAATGGAAACAAATGTATATAGGAGGAGACAAATCCTAATATCTCTTGCTTGGAACAAACACCATTTTGTTCAATAGTCTTCTTGAGATTTTAGAATTTTTGGATTTGGTCGATTGATTTGATGGGATTGGAAATTTTTTGGTTTTGAAAAAGGGCTCGATTCTTTAATTTATGGGGTATTAGGGTTTGATTTAGATTTTTCCATCTCTTTTACTCCATGATCTCCACAACTGATAGCACCATGATATTTAAATGGTTCCTCATGATGCTATGATTTCTTCCTCCCTATGAAAAGTGTCCATTTAAGTCAATATCAAGACTAGTTTCCTTGAGATAGGATTTTGAAATTTATTTCAAAATTGACCTACCTCACGACAACAATTTTGAGTTGAGTTGTTGAAATCTAAAATAGTGGGTTACACTCATAAGGATGTAATTAAAATTAGTTGATTGTATCTTGATCAATTTAAAATGGTACTTAATAAATGAATGAAGATATGAGAATTTTTATGATTCATTTATTAATTGAGATGGTCCTGATTCAATTATCTTTAACATGACCTACCCTACAACAACATATTAATTGTGAGATTGGAATTCCAATGGAATTAGTAAAATAGCTTTTTCATCTATCATGCAT
Source organism: Paulownia fortunei (assembly GCA_019321725.1). Classification (NCBI taxonomy): domain Eukaryota; kingdom Viridiplantae; phylum Streptophyta; class Magnoliopsida; order Lamiales; family Paulowniaceae; genus Paulownia; species Paulownia fortunei. The sequence goes on along the minus strand of CM033115.1, from coordinate 8,269,633 downwards.
TATGTTTAATATTTCAAAATATTTTATTCGATGTTTATTTAGATATTAAATGTTATTCTTTTATTAATTTCATCAATCATGTCTAGTTTAAATCCTATTCTTGTATTACTGACTAATGAGAAATTGATAAGAGAAAACTTTGTTAAGTAGAAAAGAAACATGCACATCTTACTTGAGTGTGAAAACTTAAAGTTTGTCCTTATGGAGCAATATCTAAAGGAACCAGTTGCTAATGCTCTTTGTAATGTACGAGAAAGCTATGAAAAATGGATTATCACCAATAACAAGGCTCGTGCCTATTGGGTTCATTTGTACCAGGAAACTAATGCAGCAAAAATTTAAAAATTTAAATAAAATAGATATATACATATTATATATGTAATACCTATTCCAAAGTACCAATACAATTGATCGGTCAGCATTTTTGATTATCAGCTAAATTAAAAACTAGGTTCACAAAATTATACCTGAATAACTCTGGTTGATACAGGGTATGAAACTATGCAAATTATTTGTCCTCGTATCAAAAGTGGATATGCCTTAGGGTTCCATGTGTAACCTGTAATACCTGATTATTTTCTACATAGCCAATAATAAGCATCTTGTATAAACATGCATCTAATCAATATGCATTATCGGATTATGACATACAAATAGCATGATTGCACACACATGAATAATTGTTACTATATGCTCCAGTTATGCTTTAATATGTATTAGTACATGAAATATGAGATTAAACTTTTGTTTCTTGATTTAACATATTCTTTAAGTGCCTTTTTGCAGTGAAAGGTTGGTATCTCGATTAAGGAAGATTGATGTGTAGAATGGCCATAAAATGAATTATTTGTATTACTCCATAATTGTTATATTCTAAAGTGATTATTTGCCTAATTTTTGCTTGAATTATGTTGCATTTGGCTAGGAACTAAAAGTATGCAAAATGGTGTAATTTGATTGGTAGGTTGACTAGGTTGCATGATATCATTATAAACCACATTACACTTGATTATAACACCAAACCATCAATTTTTGTCATCTACATAGCCCATAAACATGGATTTTGGCATGAGAAGACACCAAGCATGATGCAACCAATCATCACCCTCCACTTATCTCTCTTTGAAATGTCAAAGAAGTCATTTTAGCCATATTTCTTGTGGAAGCTCCTCAAAAATGACCAGCCCTTCTTCTCCAAGTTTCTCCCAAATTTCTACACTCTCATACTCATAAAATTGAATTCAATCCATAAGAACGATAGAACACAAACTAGAACAAGTTTCTACACTTTTAAGCTTGAAAACCATTGATTTTGGAGTTAATTCCAATCTAATCAAGGTATATTATTTTTCAATATTTCTTTTGATGAATTTAGGGTATCTTGGATGGTTGCATGTTTTAGTATCTTTTTGTATGATTGAAAACTTAAGTGGGTTAGACTTGAAGACAAAACCAAGCTAGTTAAGCTAGTTTCTAGCAAAATTGATAGTCTTGTGAAATGTGCTTATTTAACTTATTTCTATTAATCTTGTAATACTTATACTGTGTTTGTAAGTGCCCTAATTTTTATGTTTGAATTATTAGTGATTTAGTGGTTGACCTATTGTTTAATGCCTTGAATTAGTAGTAAAATATGGAGTATGCTTGAGGTAATGTAATTGATATGGAATTATTTACAAATGATTGAAGAGTGTATATTATTTTAATTAGAATAGATTATGTGATTTATTGAAAAGGATATTGAAAGGTACATGATTTGATTATGTTAGACCTTTAACACATCCTATCTTCTAAAGAGATTGACCTTTTCACTTAGCACAAAGTGGACTTGAGCTAAGTTGAAACTTTTATTTTTTGTATCACAAGAATCATATAATGTTGCTTACATTTCAATATGATTGACATTATTTGTCAAGTGATGTAATGTTTGATGCATTCATAGTTCATGAAGCATGTTACTATTAAGAATATAATGAGGTTTTTGAAAAGAAAGTATGGTTCTTGATTATGGTCGGGTAGACAAAGGACGTGGGAGAGACTAGCGGACCCAATAAATGGTAATAAATAGTTGAGCTTGAAAAATCGGTATAGAAAAGCCACAATAAATGAGGCAGAATACGACTAATACCTAAGGTTGAAAAACTAAGTATGGAAACCCTGTATTATTTCTCTTATTGGCCAATCATTATGAACAAGTTCCAAAAATCATGGTCTATCACTATTAGTTAGGTACCACACTTCAAGGGCCCTAAAGAATGATTTATGAATAAAAGTTATTAAATTGAATAAAGCATTTAATCATTTATGTGACTAGTATATACGGTATTTGCTATTGCATTAGTTTCACCATACTGAGCCTTTAGCTCATTACATTCATGTGATGTAGGTGGAAATGTACAGGTTTAGCAGTCGGACAGAGATTTGTTCATATGCCATGCTTCGAGTTGTTTTGTAGCCTATTTTGAAAACTCTATTTTGTTTGCAAATAAGCCACTCTGTTATGGTTTCGTAAATAGATATACTTAGTTTTGATTTATGAATATAGTATGTTTAAAACAAAATGAAACGACAAATGAATTTATGTTCATTATCTTATAGTCAAAAGGGGAACTTTTGTTAAAATCATAACTCTAGTACTGATGAATAGTTAACATTTCTTAATTTAACTGTATCAGCTTATTTAGGTTCTGTAGTTAAGTTAAGGGGTGTTCTAGTTTGTGGTATTAGAGTGGAGGTTTAGTCATTCCTGAAGACAGAAGAAGGCATATGAACACATCCTGGTTGGAAAAGTTGGTCAACTATTTGTTTATTTCCTTTTATGTTTACTTGATTAGATTTTATTTTCTGTTATTGTCATGATTATGCATTTATTATTGGCTAATAAATGGAATAAGATAAGGCAATGCATATTAGGTCATGGCTCCAAAAAGAAAGACAATGGATGATCATGAGGGGAATCATAGTGTGGTGAATAATTTGACTGATCTCATTTAACAATGGACTAGAATACGTGGTGAACTAATACAATATTGGTATATATGCAACAAAAAAATCATGAACAAAATCAGCGACTTCCTCTACCACAAGCTCGACAGGATACTTCGCAAGCTGTGTATGAGAAATTTAGAAAGATGGAACCTATTTATTTTAATGATCGGTCTGATCCCATTATTGTAGAGGAATGGATGAAATCTTTGGACACTATATTTGACTACATATGAATTGATGATGTTGAGAAGGTACTCTGTGCAATTTTTTTATTGAAAAATGATGCTAGAACCTGGTGGGAAGTAGCTAAGCTTGCAGTAAATATGGAAGTACTAACTTGGGAGAGGTTTAAAACAATCTTTATGATAAGCATTTCACCAGAGATGCTAGGTCGCTTAAAGTAAAAGAAATCATGGAGTTAAAATAATGAAGGATGTCAGAATGTGATTATGTGCAAAAATTTGAAGAAGGTTGTAAGTATGTGCCATACATCACCTGAGACAATAGTGAGAAGATGGATCATTTCCTGAGGGGCCTTAATCCAGAAATTAGAAGAAATGTGAGAATGTATTAAGCAACAGAGTTTAGGGAACTGGTGGACAAAGCTTTGATGGCTGACTTAGATGAGAAAGAGATTGAGAAATTTCATCAACAAAAGAAGCAAGTATTCACTCTAAGAAATCTAAACTAGTAGAAGAAAGAAGAGCAAAAATCAAACTAAGGGAATAAAAAGCGTCCTAAAGTTGGGCAGATATCTACTACAGTTGAAAGGCCTAAATGTGCTGAGTGTGGGAAAAATCATTTTGGGGAATTCTTTAGTGGTACTAATCATTGCTTTAAGTATAAAAATCATGGACATATAGAAAAGGATTGCCCAACAGTGTAGGGGAGAGTATATGCAATGACACAAGAATAAGCTGATGCAGATGCTTCTGTAGTCATAGGTACTATTTTAATTTTTGGGGTACCTGTGATTGCATTAATAGATTTTAGATCTACGCATTCATTGGATCATGTGCATTTGTGAGAAAATTGGGCATACACCAAATTTATTAAAAGTGAGGTACAGTGTGCTTGTTCCATTCGGGGAAGAAATGGATTCCAACCAAATGTTAAGGGCTTATTCTATTCAGATTAGTGATAGGACTCTCTGTGCATATCTCATTATTTTATCGATGCCAAATTTTGAGGTTATTCTGGGTATGGATTGGCTTACCAAATATCATGCAACAATTGATTGTAATAAGAAAATTCTATTTTTTTGGCCACCCAGAGAAGAACAGTTTGTGTTTAATGGTAACTCATTGTCATGGTCTTTACTAATTATAACTACTTTGAAAGCTGAAAAGATGTTGAATAAAGGTTGTGTTGGATATTTGACAAGTGTTCTGGACATCTTGGTCGAAGCATAATTAAAGCAAAAAAATGTAGATATGTTTCAAGAATTTATTGAGGTATTTCCAGATGATTTATTGGGACTGCCACCAGATCGAGAGATTGAATTTGTTATTGATGTTATGCTAGGAACTACTCCATACTGAATGACACTAACAAAACTAAAAGAGTTAAAAGTTCAATTGCAAGAATTGCTTAATAAGGGTTTTATTTGCCCTAGTTATTCTCCTCGGGGAGCACCTGTGTTGTTCGTAAAAAAGAAGGATGGCACATTGTAGTTGTGCATTAATTATAGAGAGTTGAATAAAGTAAGAGTCAAGAATAAGTATCCACTTCCAAGAATAGATGATTCGTTTGATCAATTGCAGGGAGCATCAGTCTTTTTAAAGATTTATTTGTGCTCTGGGTATCATCAATTGAGATCAAGGAAGAAGATATAAATAAGACTTCATTCTAAAAAAGGTAAGGACATTATGAGTTTCTAGTGATGCCTTTCGGTTTAACCAATATCCCTGCAGCTTTTATGGATCTCATGAATAAGGTGTTCAAGCAATATCTTGATAAATTTATGATTATATTTATTGATGATATCCTAATTTATTCATGTGATAAAGTAGAGCACAAGGAACATTCGAAGATTATGTTATAAGTTCCTAAGGAAAAGCAGTTGTATGCTAAATTCAAGAAGTACAAATCTTGGCTTGAGCAAGTGGTATTCCTAGGTCATGTAGTATCCAAGAATGGTATTTTTATTGATCCAGGCAAGATAGAAGTTGTCATTAAATGGCCAATACCAACAAATGTATCAGAAGTAAGGAGTTTCTTGGGATTAGTAGGGTACTATCGACAATTTCTTTAGGGGTTTTCAAAGATAGCAACTCTATTGATAATGTTGACAAGAAAGAATGTGAAGTTCTTGTGAATCAATGCTTTTGAAAGAAGTTTTCAAGAACTAAAACATAAATTGACTACAACTCCTATTCTTACCATTCCAACAAGAATTAGTGGATTCGTGGTGTATAGCGATGCTTTAAAAAATGGTTTGGGTGCTGTTTTGATGTAAAATGGGAAGTTTATTGCCTATACTTCATGGCAATTGAAGGAGTATGAAAAAAATTATCCAACCCATGATTTGGAACTTGCTGCTGTGGTTTTTCCCTTGAAAATCTAGAGACATTGTTTGTATAGTAAGAAGTGTGAAGATCATAATAGTTTGAAGTACTTCTTTACCCAAATGAACTGAATATAAGACAAAGAAGATGGTTAGAACTTGTGAAGGATTATGATTGTGTGATCAACTATCATTCTGGTAAAGCAAATGTGGTTGTAGATGCATTGAGCAGAAAATCCACGCATTCTCTTTTTGTGATACAAAAGTCAATATTACTGGATTTGAAGAGATTAGAGCTTGAGATTGTACCCAAAGGGAAAAAGTGTTCATTGTCAGCCTTAGTGTTGAGACTTGCACTTCAAGATAGAATTAGAGAAGGTCAAAAAGTGGATATGCAATTATATAGATTGAAAAGAAAGATTGATGCTGAAAAGAGGCCAGACTTCCCTGTTACTGATGATGGAATTATTCGATATAAAGAGAGACTGTGTGTGCCATTTGACAAGGCCATGAAATGAGATATTTTAGAAAAAGCTCATACCAGTCCTTACTCAGTACATCCAGGTAGCACAAAAACGTATAAAGACTTACAACAACATTATTGGTGGCCTAAAATGAATAGAGATATAGCAAAATTTGTGGTTGAATATCTAACTTGTCGACAAGTTAAGATTGAATATCAAAGGCCATTAGTGTTGTTAAAACCTTTGTTGATTCTAGAGTGGAAATGGGAGCTTATTACTATGGACTTTGTGCTTGGATTACCTAAAACACAAAAGGGGTATAATTTCGTATGGGCGATTATTGATAGATTAACTAAATCAACTCATTTTCTTCCAGTGAAATCCACATACATTATGGACCAGTATGCTCAATAATATATTAAAGAGATAGTTAGGTTACATGGGGTGCCAGTTTCAATAGTGTTCGATAGAGATCCTAAGTTTATATCTACATTTTGGAAGAGCTTACATAGTGCCATGAGAATGAAACTTGCATTTAGTACAACATTTCATCCACAAAGTGATAGGCAATCAGAGAGGGTTATTTAGATGTTAGAGGATATATTAAAAGCTTGTGTGCTAGATTTTCAAGGGTGTTGGGATGAGAAGCTTTCATTCGTGGAGTTTACTTATAATAATAGCTATCAATCAACAATTGGAATGACACCTTATGAAGCATTGTATGGAAGGAAATGTAGATCTCCAGTTCATTGGGATGAAATTGGCGAATGAAGCCTACTTGGTCTAGAAATAGTTCAACATACTGCTAAGGTAGTGAAGAAGATACGAGAGATGATGTAGATTATGCAGAGTAGACATAAAAGTTATGCAGATAAATGGAGAAAAGATCTAAAGTTTACCATTGGGGATCATGTGTACATAAAAGTAGGTACCATGAAAGGTGTTATGAGATTTGGAAAGGAAAGAAAACTCAACCCAAGGTACGTCGGCTCATTCGAGATTCTCGAAAGAGTTGGTGATAAAGCTTATAGAGTGGCCTTACCTTCATCATTATCTAGTGTTCACAATATTTTCCTTGTGTTTATCTTAAAAAAGTACATTTCAAACCCCATTTCAATATTTTCCGTCATACTTTAGAATCGTTGGAATTAACTTTTGATTTAGCTTATGAAGAGAAACCAGTGCAAATTATGGATTGAAAGAAAAAAAAATTGAGAACAAAAAGGATTCGACTTGTTAAAGTATTATGGAGGAATCATTCTATAGAAGAGGCCACGTGGGAAAGAGAAGAAGAAATGGAGAGCAAGTATCTGAAATTATTTAGTACGTCAAATTTAGAGGATGAAATTTTTTTGAGGAAGTAAGGATTAAAATGTCCAATTATCTCCCATAGAGCCAATAATAAGCATCTTGCATAAACATGCATCTAATCAATACGTATTATTGGATTATGGCATGCAAATAGCATGATTGCACGAACATGAATAACTGTTACTATATGCTCCAGTTATGCTTTAACATGTATTAGTACATGAAATATGAGATCAAACTTTTGTTTCTTGATTTAACATATTCCTTAAGTGTCTTTTTGCAGTGAAAAGCTTGGTATCTCGATTAAGAAAGATTGATGTGTTGAATGACCATGAAATGAATTATTTGTATTGCTCCATACTTTTACGTTTTAAAGTAATTATTTGCCTAAATATTTGCTTGAAATATGTTAAATTTGGCTAAGAACTAAAAGTATGCAAAATGGTGCAATTTGATTAGTAGGTTGACTAGGTTGCATGAAATCATTCTGAACCACATTATACTTGATTATAACACCAAAGCATTAATTTTTGTCATTTCCTTAGCCCATAAACGTGGATTTTAGCATAAGAAGACACTAAGCATGATGCAACCAATCATCATCCTCCACTTACCTCTATTTGAAATATCAAAGAAGTCATTTTAGCCATATTTTCTTATGGAAGCTCCTAAAAAATGACCAGCCCTTCTTCTCCAAGTTTCTCCTAAATTTTTACACTCTCATACTCACAAAAGTTGAATTCAATCTATAAGAATCCATGGAACACAAACTAGAACAAGTTTCTACCTTTCTAAGCTTAAAAACCATTGATTTTGGAGTTAATTCCAATCTAATCAAGGTATATTCTTTTTCAATATTTCTTATGATTAATTTATGGTATCTTGGATGGTTACATATTTTAGCATTTTTTTGTATGATTGAAAAATTAAGTGGGTTAGACTTGAAGCCAAAACCCAACTAGTTAAGCTGGTTTCTAGCAAAATTCATAATCTTGTGAAATGTGCATAATTTACTTATTTCTATTAATCTTGTAATACTTATATTGTGTTTGGAAGTGCCTACAAATGATTATGAATAATAGTAATTAGTTTTCTTAATTGAAGGCCAGAATCAATTTAAGTTAGAACTAAGTTTACGTCATTTTAATTCGGATTGTATTTATGTTTTGGGGGTTCCTTAATATTTATGTTTGAATTATTAGTGATTTAGTGGTTGCCCTATTGTATGGAGTATGCATTGGTTTTGGGGTCATTTAATTGATATGGAATTATTTACAAAGGATTGAAAAGTGCATATGATTTTAATTAGAATGGATTATGTGATTTATTAACAACGATATGGAAAGGTACATGATTTGATTATGTTAGACCTTTGACACATCTTCTCTTCTAAAGAGATTGATCTTTTCACTTAGCACAAAGTAGACTTGACCTAAGTTGAAACTTTCATTTGCTGTAGCACAAGAATCATATAATGTTGCTCATGTTTCATTGTGATTGTCATTATTTTGTCAAGTGATGTAATGTTTGATGGATTCATAGTTCATGAAACATGATACTACTAAGAATATAATGAGATGTTTGAAAATGAAATGTGGTACTTAATTGATGGTCGGGTAGACAAGAGACGCGGGAGGGACCGGCGGACCCAATAAATGGTGGCAAATACTTGAGGTTGAAAAATCAATATAGGAAAGACACAATGAATGAGACAGAATATGGCTAATATTTGAGGTTGAAAGACCAAGTTGGAAACCCCGTATAATTTCTATTATTGGTCAATCATTATGAATAGGTTCCAAAAACTAAGGTTTATCGCTACTAGTTGGGTACCACACTTCAAGGGCCCTAAAGAATGATTTATGAGTGAAAGTTATTAAATTGAATAATACATTTAATTATTTGTGTGACTTGCACATACGCTATTTCTTGTTGTATCAGTTTCACCTTACTGAGCTTTTAGCTCATTAAATTCATGTGATGCAAGTGGAAATGTATAGGTTTAAAGGTTGACTGAATTTCCAGAGCTGTCAGACAGAAATTTGTTCATATACCATGCTTCGAGTTATTTTGTAGCCTATTTTGAAAACTCTATTTTGTTTTTAAATTAGCCGCTCTGTTATGATTTTGTAAACAGATGTACTCAGTTTTGATTTATGTATATGGTGTGTTTAAAATGAAATGAAACAACAAATGAATTCAAGGTATTTCTCTTATAGCCAAAAGGGGAACTTTTGTCAAAACCATAACGCTAGTTTTGATGAATAGTTAATATTTCTTGACTTAACTGTATCAACTTATTTAGGTTTTGCAGTTAGGTTAAGGGGTGTTCCATAACCCCTCTGATGGTATACACAAGTCAAAAACTTCCACGAATTATTATTTTATGCTAGTAAATTTGAATTTCCTTTACTACACTAGAATTTTTTATGTGTAGTTTAATTCTTAATTCAATAGATGAAAGAAGATTAAACTACTACATCAAAGAACTTTGATAGAAGAAAAATCAAGACAAAATAAAGATGAGTGGGCAATTTTTATTTAGGCTAGGTATAGCTTCTCAACCGTGTAAAATTTAGCCATTAGGGGTTTTTAAATAAGACTTCTTGAATTCCCAACCCTTATGTGATTAAGACTATCCTTCCTTATTTATCCTCTTCCATCTATATCTAGAATTTTAATTCTCTAATCAAATATGCTAGTGGGCTTCCTATGAGCCCATTAGCTTGGGCTTGGATTTTAGTTAATTTAGTTAAGTCTAATTCAATTGACCCTAATCAATTGATTTGATTTTGTCACATAAATTAAATAGGCCTAACTTAATTAATTAATCCAATCAATTAATTAATTTGTTCCACATGGCCTCCTAATCTCCATTAGGTCAAATTAAATAATTCTATTATTTAATTAGATTAGTTCAATAATTGAATTAATTTAAGCCCCAAATGATTAATCTCCATTAATTAATTTAATCTAGCCCTTTGGGTTACTTTTGATTTTTCCAACTTTATGTGTTACACCTTAGGTTCACAACTAAGCTGCATTGGCTTGGCAACTCTTGCGATTTATTTGAATAATTAGATTATCTTGATTAATTAATTTAATTAAATAATTATTTTGTAATTAAATCCTTCATTCCAGAAAACTAAAAGTCATTGGAAGCACCTAGCAGTGCATCATGATTACCTAGTTTTAGGTGAAGAAATATCGAATATATTTCTTATTATGAGTAGCAAGCAAGTATGATCTTTCTATTTTCTAATCTTCTGACTAAGTATAAGGCATGGATTATTTTAGAAACTCTATTTGACTTAATAACTATAATTCAATTCTCAGTCTCATTGACTCTTTGATGAATTATTAGAAAATCCTCCCAATATTCATTTGGCCTTGGCCAAGAACATCTGAGTCAAGGACTTTGGAAAGTATAGAAGATTCACCTATTCAACTAGATAGGTGACGAATTTTTTATTGTCAACTCATTGACCTCCATACACAAAAATGTACACCCAACATATTCCCCATTCTGATTGCAAGTAATTAGGGAATATATTAAAGTGCAACATATCATCTATATAGTTACAATGGTGCCTCAAGTGTTAGGGCTTATTTTTTGCACTATCATAACTACAACCATTTGATAACAATGTTTTCAATTGGAAATTTCTAAGTGGGGTTATTCAATGTAATTTCTCTAACAAGTACCCGCACACATGTTGTAATGTCTCTATACTGATGCCTATGGAGTGAGAGATTCTCCTTTTGAGCATACATCATGTGTGCAAATGTTGGGCTAACCAATATCCTGTCTTGATAAAACCTCGAGTTAGAACAAATTAAAGACTAGAGCCATAGATACTTATTTCATGATCACCACCATGCCCTATAACTATGTATGGTCTAAGGATTTTATCTAATTGTTAACAATAATTAAAGATAAATAAATGCTAATTTATTAACAAACATTGAATAAGATTGTTTAATACAAGAGTATTAAATATGATCAATATAATTGGCTTGTCGTGTACTACTCTAACAATGCCTACTTACTAGCTGACATGACTACTTGTTTAGGTTGAAGTATGAAAAGATCAACACTGCTTATAAGATAATGGAGTCTCTATAGGCCATGCTTGGGTAACCTTTTAATCGCATCATGAAGCTATGAAAATGGCTATTAATGCGAATATATAGAAGCGCACCTTAGTTAGGGAACATGTTTTGAACATTATTAACTATTTGAGTGAGGCTAAAATCAATGGTACGATTATTGATGAGTGTTAGGTTTTCTATATCCCATGATCGGTAATGCTGTGGAAAATTTAAAATTTGATACATGTTATTTAAAACATAAACATGCATCCTGAGATTATACCTTCTAAGAATTCCAATTGATGAAAGATATAAAGGAATTAAAATTCTTCAAACTCCATAGAAACTCCTTCATTAGATCTCCCAAAAAGATTCACCGAGAGCTCCAAGTGTAGCTGCCACACCCTAAAATTTAGAGATGACACAGCCATGCTATCGCACCATAGTGTAACGACATGAAGCCTTCAAAAATTAAGTCAATTTAAAGAACCTAAGCGGAAGCGTATTATTTCCAATAAAACTATTTCGAAGGTACTGAGCATCTTGAATCGCATGTCAATTATTCAAATAGTAAAAAAACAATGTTACTTATGAGTTTACATACGAAAATCCTCAAAATACTTAAAAGAACTAATCAATGAATCAAATAAACTAAGTCTCAAATAAATTATAAAATAAATTCATAAAACTTGAACATAACCCTTCAATCGAATTTTCTTAGTTCTAGAGCATACTAACTATCTGAAAGAAAAATATTTTCAAGGGGTGAGTTGTATACTCAGTAAGCAATTCTCAATACTCTTCTAATAGATGAAGCATAAGTTTCAAAGATAACATAATGTCACATGGAAATAAAATGATATTAGTGAGCAAAGCAATTTTTAGACAAATATCCAATAATCAAATCCAAAAACAAACAATTTTGGTTTGTTTGCTCACGACAAACACTACGACTACTATTATATCTTGTGGCATGGGATGGTGGCTATTGGATATCCATGGTCCAAGCTAACAGTTTTAGCTGTAATCCAGCTGGCGACCAAGATAAATATATTCGGAACTAGTGCCTAATGCCAACAAAATCCCCCAAAAAGGGCCCAAAACAAATGCAAGCCAATCTGAGAGCTTAACAAAAAATGTATCCATGTCCCTTTAACAAAGCAATCAAATTTCAAAAGTTCAACCTTTCTCAAACAATCACAAAAAGAATTTTGTTTATATGTTTAATTCAAGTTGTTTAAAAATAATCATTGCCTTTCAAAAAATTAAAAATAATTTAATTTTTTGTTGTTTCGACAATAAAGAGAATTCAAGACAATGAACAAGCTTTGTCAAATTATTAACAATATCATGATATCTAATAATGGTAACAAAAAATAAAGGTAGAAAAGTATTAAGAACTACTTATCTCAAATTCCAATCCTTATGATGTCTCGTGGTCCTAGGCACCATCTAAACTTTCTCACATGAATCTAAATCACCAAATAAGTTGCAAAACGTAATTAAATTCTATAATTAAAATACTAAAATAAAGTTAGAAGTTTCCTACTCATGAAACTATATTGTCCACTTTTTTTTGACATGTTAAGCTTAATCCAATCAAACATTTATATTATTGTAGGGAATTAAATTACTAAGTCATTTAACCCATAAGATTTTTGATACAAATTTAATTCTCTTTATTGATGTAACTAACTTAATTAACACGATACTAAATAGAGGACAAGGATACTAGAATAATTATGTATTAGAATAGTGCCCGACATACCAATTAGATTGTGCATCCTTTATGTTGTTGTATTTGTAAAAACAATCTTTTTCAAATCATCTTAATAAAATAGGCATTTTTTATTTTTAATTAGATAAAGTCCATTGAACAAACTTAGCTATGGGGCATAGTCACACATTTGATGGTGATCATGGAATATGCTTCTATGACTTTGATCTTAAATTAGTTTCGAGTCAAGGGCTTTTTAAGAAGGGGCATCAAATAGCCTAATAGACATACACATACGATTCATACTCACATGATAAGGATGTCTCGCTTTATAGATATTGGTGTAGTGACACTAGTGCATGTATGTAAGTCCTTGTTAGGGAACAAGTACATTGAACTGGCCCACTAGAAATTTTTAATTGGAAAATTATTTGTCGAAATAAGAAATTCCATGTTACGATAGTACACGATTAGTCCTTTGACTTGGGGCATCATGGTAGCCTTGTTCATGTTATGTTTTATTTTTCCGTATCATTTGATTGTCTTATAATCACAAAGGGGATACATTGGATGTTGCATTAATATGTATGGAGGTTAACGGGTGGTCAACAAAGGATCTATCGCTTGTCTGGCAGAACAAGTGAATCTCCTATGTTTTCATAGTTAATGACTCAGAAGTCTATGACTAAGTTAGGATAAATGTTAGACATGGGTTTTATAATGATTTATCATGAGTTATTGAAACTTGAAATGGAATCATAGTTATTGAACAATTAAGGTTTCGACCATTACTCCATGCCCTAGACTCAATCGGGAGATTAGTTAATGCAAGGACCTTATGTGTATGATACTCATAATTGAAATAGGTTTACTAGCTATTTTACCTAAGTTTAGGTAGTCATATACACTTGCTAGGTATTTTCTATGACTTGTGAGGTTCTTAAGATTAAGAAGTTAATTTTAAGCTGACTAATTAATTGGATTAATTAATCAAAATAATTATTATTATTCATAAGTTACAAATGTTGCAAGCCAACTACTAGCTTAGTTGTGAACGTAAATGGGCACACATAATTTGAGATGGAACATTAGGAGAGGCCTATGAAGGTGGTTGAAAAAGGATGGAAAGTCAAGAGTTTGGAATTCTTGAGTAATCTTGAATATCTTTGGAAGATATGAAAGAGATAAAATGGGAAGAAGTTTGGATGAATAAAAATATCTCCCAATCAATCAAAAGGAGATACAAAATACAAAGAGTAGGACTTTTGAAATTTTGTGCCCCCTATTTATACACTATGGCCAAAAATTTAAGGATGAAAAATCATCCTCTAATTTTTGGCCATACATAGATAAAGAGAAGAAAATAGTTTTCTTCATCTATAGTTTTTCTCCAAAAAATTCCATCTTTTAATTTTTATCACAAGTTGATAACAAGAATTAATATTCTTTATACACACTCCATAAACTAGATTAGAAAAGAAATCAGAATTGCTAGTGGAATTTTAATTTTGCGTTCTTGCTCAAAGTATGGACTACTTTAGAGGGGAGACGTGTGGATCCCTGTGAACCAAATTCATAAAAGGGGCTAGCAATTAATTGCTTCAAACCTTATGACAACCGAAGTGCATAGAAAGTTATCAATAGAAACTTTAATTATTTTACTACAACCATTGGAAATTGCGAGATCATTAGAAATCGCATCAAATTCAGTGTATTGTTATAATTATTATGGTATGATGTTTTTAAAAAATTTAATTTTCTGCTGCGCATACCCTGGGATCACGCAAACCCAATAGTAGTATCAGAGCTATAGTTTGCGCAATTCCAATTAGATTTGATTTATACCTGTGAATTTTATTGTTAAATTCTAATTAATTTGTTGTAATTCTGATTGGGATAAAATTATTTTGCAATTAATTTAATTGTTAAACAAAACATGTATGATCGTATTTGATTTAATCAGAAGAAATTATACATGGCACAATGCTGGGCTACACAAGGGCGCGCGCAGGCAGCATACATTACATGCCAGGTACATACATGAACTGCGCATAGGCGTAAGTAGCGCCCAACGTACAATGCACAGTAGTGCACTGCCCAGCAGCAAATATGTCTCATCATGTTAAATAGGAAAATTTGATTTTTTTATTTTATAATTAAAATGTTAATTTTAAAATATTGAGAAAGGGTTTACTTGAAAAATCAAGATTTTATCCTAAGTCATGAAATTACAATTTAAATGATGGTTAATTTACTTGGTTTAATATTTACATTTGATGTATGGATGATCATGGAGCCATTTGGACTAATGTGAGTGGACTTATTTATCTTTGGATTTTTGAAATGGGGCCTATGAGTCTCTTATTCTTTCCTTATATGTATTTTACATTTTGAATGAGAGTAGAATAGAGTAAGATTTTTCTTTTTGCTTTTTGGTGGACAAGAAGAAAGACCAAGACGAAGAATCAAGAGAAGACCCATGAATGTATGGGATATATTCATGTAATAGAAATTAGTTTCTATTTCCATTCTATTACACTTAGATTGACCTAGATCTATTTTTGGCTCAAATGAATAGCATAGGATTGGCTTATGATCATTCAGATTATGTATGTATTAGATACATGCGTAGGGTTTATTTAATCGATTTGGTTGTCATTAATTGAATGTATATTTATTAAATAAATTAAGAATAAATTGATGAGGTCTTGGTTAAAATAAATACCCCACTTGAACTAAAAATCAAGTAAAGAAATTTTTGAATTTCTATTTCAAACAAATATGGATAAAATTGGGTTGGGCCTAATAATCCATGCCTACCATCAAAAGAAGTTGACATGACGATATTACCTTAATTTGTAATTAGCCATGAGTCATGGAATGACTTTGTAATAGAAAGTTGTGATCTCTACTAAACATGGTGATGCCCATGTTATGGACTCGTCTCTATATTGTTGGAACGTTTTGATGCTCTATCCACATGGAGATTTAATAGGTCTTGCTTAACACTTAATACCATATAGGCTAATAAAATGGGGTATATGGAAAGTAGTGAGGTAAAATGACTTAGAGTTGCATGGAGATATAATTGTTAAAAGTTAACTATCTTTCACTATGTTTTATGGGATCATAAATTGGGGCATACGACATATTGATGGGGCCTCAATCCCACTAAGAAATAAGATTTTCTAAATTACCATTAGGGGTGATGCAATTCAAATAAAATAATGGGAGACATTTATTACTTAAGACCTTGTTCTAAATGAATATGATTTTGAAATAATGCTAATTTTTTACCTCGTTTATATTTGTAGATTGTTTATAAATGGCTAAAAATCTACTTGCATCAATTTTGGAAGCTAATAAATTAACTAGTCCCAACTATGTTGATTGTTCTACATTCCAAAAAGAGGGATTACATACTTGATGTGATCCCGTCGGCTGCATCGAAAGATGCCAGTGAGGAGGAGCTTGTGGATCACAAGCTGGTTGATCATGATCTGCAAGCACGATGCTACATGATGGCATCGATGTCAAACGAGTTGCAAAGGTAACATGAGGTACATGCATATGCCCATGATATCTACATTCACTTGCCAGAGTTGCATAGTGAACATACTAGGTAGGCAAGATATCAGATTTCAAAAGAGCTTTTCAGGACCCGTATGACGAAGGGCTCTTTAGTCCATGGTCATACATTGAAGATGATAGGACTGATTGAAAGGCTCGAGTTACTTGGAGTCATTATGGATAACAAACTCTATTTAGATCCCATCCTGTAATCTTTGCCTCTATCGTGTCACCATCGTTGTCAACTTCAACATACATAAAATAAAAACTAGCCTTGCTGAGTTGGTTAACATGTTGAAGACAACTGAGTCTACTATGAAGAAGGACAAGCCAGTTATGCTTGTTGGATCCTCATCCAACTCAAAGGCTGCAAAACACAAGAGAAAGAGTAGGAAAGGAAAGCATTGACATCGGAGGTGGCCCAAACCTAGGTTGTGATGCTTTCTGTTAAGTACACAATTAAGACTTGAAGTTCAAAATTCAAAGGCATGAAGCCAACAGGTAGCATCTCCAAGAGTTCCAACAAGACCGATGATAAGTGCCACTATTGCAATAAACCTGGTCATTGGACGAGGAACTGCAAGGAGTACCTTGCGAGCCTGAAGAGTTTAGATATTTATTTTGTTGAAGTTAACTTATCAGTTAATGCTTCTTGATTATTGGATATCGATTGTGGGTCTCGTCATTGCAATAATTGCAGGTGATAGCAGGAAGTAGGAAGCTAAGTAAGGGAGAGACATTCTTATAGCTAGGGAATTGAGCAAAGATTGCTACATTAGCTATAAGAAGTGTCAACTTAGCTTTAGGAAATGAGTAGTTTTACTTTTAAACAATTGTCTTTATGTTCCAGAGATAGTTAAGAACATTATCTACATTCTTGTTTTGAATGGAGAAGGTTTTAATTTTTCAATAAAACATGGAAGTTAATCCATTTTTAAAGATTCAGTTGTGATTACCTTTGGCATATTGATGAATGGGTTATATTCTATTAATCCGCATATCCATTTTCCATGCTCAATAAATTAAAAGAAAAATAGATAATCATGGTTCCCAACTCTTATGGCATGTTAGGTTAAGCTATATCTCTGAGAAAAGAATTCATAAGTTGGCACAATTGCTCAATCCTTCAAAAGAGCAAGGAATGCCAACATGTGGGTCATGTCTCAAAGGGAAAACGACCAAATCACCATTTATTAGACAAGTGGAGTAAGCCAAAAATCTATTAGATTTGATCCATTTAGAAATATATGGGCCACTATGTGTTCGTGCTCGTGGAAACTATCACTACTTTATAATTTTTTCCAGTGATTAGTCTAGGTATGGTTAGTCTACCTTATGAGGTACAAATCTGAAGCTTTTGAAAAGTTCAAAGAATTCAGATGTGAGGTGGAGAAACAAACTAGGCTGAGTATCAAGGCTCTTCGATGAGATCAAGCAGGTGAATACTTGAGCACTAAATTTCTTGATTATGTAAAAGATAATAGGATTATCTCTTAGTGGACCCCTCCTCCCACTCCCCAACTCAATGGAGTTACGAGGAATAAAATCGAACCTTGTTGGACATGGTTCGATCGATGATGAGTTTCAGTTGACTTTCTCTTTCATTCAAGGGCTATGCTCTAGAGACAACATATCTATTAAAAAGAGTGCCATCAAAGTCGATGCCCAAAACACCATATGAGATGTGGTGTGGGAAACCACCATCTTACAAACACCTTAGGATATGGGGGTGTGCTGCTTACGTAAAGCAATAAGTGGGAGATAAATTGGATATGAGATCCAATTCATATCTAATTTATGTAGGTTCGTAGGGTATCCAAATGAATCCATTGGATACTACTTCTGCGACCCCTGAAAATAAAAGGTGTTTGTTTCGAGAAATGTCACTTTTTAGAAGAGGAGTTTCTATTAGATAGAAATGGCAAAGTCATAAAACTTGAAGAAATTCAAGAACCACAGAGTCTCCCGCAAACGCAGTAATGGGCCAACTAGGTAAGGCTGGGCCTTCAAACACACAATCTCCTAGGAGATCCCATAAGCTCTGAAAGTGTAATACCCAATCCTCACACTGCTCACTTGACCAATGTGATTCATGCATTACATGCTACTTATATGCTAGTTTGCATTAACATTTACATGGCATCTTATGTAGCATTCTTAATCGTTAGACCTTTAATATTATCACATGATATTAGTGGTTGAGATCTTATAACCTAATTAAGAAATTCTATATGTAAATAATAAAAAGAATAGATTAATTGATATATTGGATATTCATAGGTTATATGTTATAATTTTGGAAGTGATAAAGGTATTACTAATAAGTTTATATGATTTGATTTAATTAGATTGAGGTGTTTTAAAAGTATACATCAATAGATTAATATACTTGGGGTATTGGACATGATATAATGTAATTTAAATGTTATAATACAAGGTCCATATGTGCATATGATTTTAGAAATGCAAACTAGACAATCATTTAAGAATCGGACGTCAATCGATTTGGAGATCGAATGAACGGATATAGAAATTACCTATGGAAATGAATGGTGACTAAGACAGGTTGAAACCAAATAAGAATATGTGAGACATAGAAGATTTGGGTTGCAAGATAAGGGAGAAAATTAGATTATACCATTACATGCCACCTTAAGCTTTGCCACCTCATGCTTTCTTATTAAGCTTAAGCTAACATCTCAAGCTAACACCTCAAACCCTTCACCCTTAAACCATAACCAGACCCTCATTTCAGCCATTTTCCTCTTCAAAACACACACCTTAAGGTATCCAAGTGCTCCAAATTGATTCCAAGTTGAAATAAAAACAAGAAAAGCAATGTAGAAGTGATTACCATCGAGTTTAACATCAAAATCTGCATAGGTAACACTTATCTACGGTTTTGCCTTTAGTTTTGAGATTATTCTAAATGGTTTTATTATTTACTAAGCTTTAAATATCTCTTATAAAATTTTTAGGAAGTTTTTAGTTAGACTTTGGTGCACAAAGAAAGGGTTTTTGATGACAAACACTTAATAGAAAATACTTGTGGCAGAAAGTGTCACCTTACTATTTTCTTGTGTTTTAGGCTTCAAAAGTGTATTTTATGTCAAATAAAACCTATAATTATTACCATTTACACGTCAATATATGAGCTAAGAGTATTGGAATGAATTTTGATCGATTAGAAATTAAAATAGAGAATGATATTGGAGAAATACTCAAACTGCCAAAATAGCCAAATCTGTTTTGGTGTGCTGTGAATGAGACTAAATTTGAGGAGATAAATCCATTAGTTTTGGCAAGAATATAACCTGGTTATCTCTGTGCATATGTTATATAAGTTTGGTAAAAATTTAGGACAGATTGAATATACATAAGGGTGCCAAAACCATTAATGTCATGAAGTGCACAAAACTGTCACCGTAGGAAAAATCTGTTTAAGTATGCTGTCAAGGGAGTAGAACTTGGGAGGCTATATCCGTGAGTTTTAGCCATTATATAACATGGTTACATTTTTTTTGATGTTAAATAAGTGTGATAAAAATTGGGGAATGAATGAATATGTCTAAGAGTATCAAAATCATCATGCAAACTAATGTGGCAGCAAGAAAATGTGAATTGGTGAATCTGTCCCATTTGATTCATTAACATGTTCCAGCATAGACGTGGTGCATTTGATCCCTAACATTTAGGAAAATATTATAAGAATTATAATACATCAATTAAATGAGATTAGTATACATTTAAGATATGGAACAGAGGTACGTACAAGGTTGTATTCGATTATATTTTCTAAGGGGTAAGATTGTTTAGTTAAATTGAGATTCAAGATATTTATACTACAATAGATATAATGAACTTTTTAATTGAGGATGGTGATTGATATCTTGTATTTACAGATTGTTTCACATCTAAGGTTGGGGAGTAATACTTAAGAAACCTATAAGTAATACACAACCGATCAAAGGTAAATAAAGATTCATTTGCAACTACAATGCATAGACATAGTAAATGTGTGATTTATATGTAATACCATAAATCATATATGCGTAGCAGAGGGCATGCATTACTGTCATTCATGTCCATTGAGCATACATACATGGGCATTGGCATGTGCATGCATCATATACAAGCATTGTGATAAATCTTGATTTGTACGGCATAATTCTAAGAAAGGAAAATGTTTTACTGACCACTACTAGTGCACCGAAGCATGCATGGATTTGCATGGTTGTATCCATGGATTTACAGGTTCGCGTGTATAGATTTGCATGTGTATGAGTGTGCATAGATTTGCACGCATTTATAATTATTGGCCATTGGATTGTGGCAATGTGTAAAGCTTTTTTCCGGTGCATAGGATAGTAGCATTGGTCAAGGGCCCAAGAAAGAAATGATTTTGAGAGAAATGTTTTGATGTATGGAATTGCATTGTGGGCATAGCATTTTGAGATGCATGACTTGATATTGTGGATTATTCTTTGACATGCAAAATCTTTACTTGCTGAGCGTTAGTTCATATAGTTTATGCATTGTAGGTGAGTCTGGTGATACTTGATACCATGGACTTACTGGGCAAGCTGTTGGAGTTACTATAGGTTCTGAGAATCAGTGTACATGGATGACGACCTGTTAGATTATATTGTGGGCATATTCTAATTTTTATATTTATTATTATTATGTAAAGTGCTGACTATATATAAATAATGATTCTTCTATATACAGGGTTATATGTGAGAAAATACTTTACTGTTTCTCAAAATGCAACATTTGACAAAAGTAATTATATATATATGCACATGCACACACATGTGCTATCTTGTCAAAATTATTATTATACCAATATCTATATTTAGTGTTGGGGGGTGTTAAAAAAAGCCACACGAGAGGTATGATTTTTTGTTAGAGAACAACGAGGAGAATCTTCCCTTGGACAATGATCCAAGTGAGGATTCTTGTGAATGAGTCATGGCATTTCTCTCTTGAGGGAAATTTCTCCTAAAATTCTTGAGGAGAGGGAGAGGATGACCCGCATACCTTATGCATCCGCCATATGAAGCATAATGTATGGTATGCCATATACAGGGCCTGATATCGCATATGATCTGAGTGTCATTAGTAGATACAGTCTGATCCAGGTGAGGAACACTGGAAAGCTATAAAAATGATCCTAAAGTACTTAAGAAGGACTAAGGATATGTTTCTTCTATATAGCTTTGGAGAATTAAAACTAGAAGGCTATACAAACTCTAGTTTTTAGTCCAATATAAATGACTCAAAGTCAATGTTTGGATATATATTCACCTTAAATAGTGGTGTGGTTAGCCGAAAGAGTTCCAAGGAAGAGATGATCGTAGATTCTACCATGAAAGCTGAATACATTATTATATGTGATGCAACAAAAGAAGTTGTTTGGATAAGGAATTTCATCTAAGAGTTGGGTGTAGTTCCATCCATTGTTGATCCTTTAATGATATACTATAATAACTACAGAGCTATTGCGCAAGCAAAAGAGTCAAGATCTCATCAAAGATCCAAGAACATCATGAGAAGATACCATCTGATCAGAGAGATCATTGGTAGAGACGACGTTGTAGTGGATAAAGTTACTTTGACAAAAAATATAGCAGACCCACTGACCAAACCTCTAGCACAAAAGGTATTCAACAGATATTGTGAGAAGATAGACCTAAAGTACATGGGCAATTAGCTCTACAACAAGTGGGAGATTGTTAGAGTAGTATTCGGCGTGCTAACTAGATTGTGCATCCATTACACTCTTGTATTTGTAGGAATAATCTTTTTCAAATCATATTAATAAAATAGGCAAATTTATTTATCTTTAATTACGTCTTGTAATTAAATAAATTCCTAAACCAAACTTAGCTACGGGACATGGTCATGCATTTGATGGAATATGCCTCTATGGCTTTGGTCTTAAATTAGTTCTAAGTCAAGGGCTTTTTTAGAAAAAACATCAAATAGCCTAACAGATACACGCGTACAATTTATACTCGCATGAGGAGGATGTCTCGCTTTATAGACATTGGCATGGTAACGCTAGGGTATGAATGCAGGCTTGTTAGGGAACAAGTACATTGAACTAGCCCACTGGAAATTCTTAATTGGAAAATTATTTGTCGAAATAAGAAATTTCGTGTTACAATAATACACGATTAGTACTTTGACTTGAGGCACCATGGTAGACTTGTGCATGTTATGTTTTATTTTGATGTATCTTCTGATTGCCTGACAATCACAAAGGAGATACATTGGATGTTGTATTGATATGTATAGAGGTTAACGGGTGGTTAACAAAGGATCTATCACTTGTCTGGTAGAATAAATAAATCTCTTATGTTTTTATAGTTCATGATTCTGAAGTCCTTGGCTAAGGCAAGATGAATGTTAGGTGGGAGTTTTCTAATGATTCGTTATGAATCATTGAAAATTGAAATGAAATCATAATTATTGAGCAATTAGGGTTTCGACCATTAATCCATGCCCTAGACCCAATCAGGAGATTAGTTGATGAAAGGACCTTACGTGGATGATACTCGTAATTAAAATAGGTTCACTCGCTATTTCACCTAAGTCTAGGTAGTTATGATACACTTGATAGTTGTTTTCCATAACTTGTGAGGTCTTGAATTCTTGATATTAAGAAGTTAATTTCAAGTGGACTAATTAATTAGATTAATTAATAAGAATAATTATGATTATTCATAAATTGCAAATGTTGCAAGCCCACTGATAGCTTAGTTGTGAACCTAAAGGGTCACACACAATTTGAGTTGGAATATTTCTAATTTAGGAATTGATTCAAGGGGTTGGATCCAATTAATTAACGAAAATGAATTAATTAGGGCTTAAATTAATTCAAGGAGTTGAATTAATTATTTAATTAAATAACTATATTATTTAATTAGATCTAATAAGATTAGGGAGCCCAATTGGAGTGATACAATGATTTGATTGAATCAAATTAATTATGTAGTCCATCAATTAATTTACTTAATTAAATAATTATATTATTTAATTAGGTTTAATTTAATTAGGTCTACTAGATGGAATTTATTAATTTGGGTAAGATAATTAATTGGATTAATTATGGGATTTATTTTTAAGTCCAAGTCCAATTCATAAAGAACTATTAGGAGAGGCCCATGAAGATAGTCAAAAAAGGATAGAAAGTCAAGAGTTTGGAATTCTTGGGTAATCTTTCATATCTTTGGAAGATATGAAAGAGATAAAATTAAAAGAATGGATGATTCAAAATAACTTCCAACCAATCAAAAGTTGACATAAAATACCAAGAGTAGGACTCTTGAAATTTTATGCCCCCTATTTATACACCATGGCCAAAAATTTAAGGATGAATATTCATCCTCTAATTTTCAGCCATACATAGATAAAGAGAAGAAAATTGTTTTCTTCATCCATCATTTTTCTCCAAAAAATTCCATGTTTTATTTTTTTGTATTAATTCTTTTATCAACAGTTGATAACAAGAATTAATATTTTCTATAAACACTCAATAAACTTGATTAGAAAAGAAATCAGAATTACTAGCGGAATTTTGATTTTGTATTCTTGCTCAAAGTATGGACTACTTTAGAAGGGAGATGTGTGGATCCTTATAAACCAAATTCACAAAAAGGGCTAGCAATGGATTGCTTCAAACCCTACGACAGTCGTAGTGCATAGAAAGTACAAATTGAAACTTTAATTATTTTACTACAACTATTGCAAATTGCGAGATTGTTAGAAATCGCATCGGATCTAGTGTATTGCTATAATTGTTAAGGTATAATGTTTTTAAAAATTTTAATTTTTCATTGCACATACCCCTGGATCACGCGAACCAAACATTATGTCACCAAATAGTCATGCAAGTGGGCCAAATACATAGTCTTAGTATAGAAAATCCTTAAATCTTTTGCTTTCCTAATTACCTTATATCCCTATATGTTTACATAAATAGTTCTCCTGATTTCATTATTTTTTCAAGGAACACCTACAATAACTTATTTGCCCAAACAAGAATTCAACTCCATTTCCATTCAAAGTTCTTCTATTTTTATTTTCTTTGTTTTTCTTCCTTTTCCTTCATTTATTTCTTTTTCTCACATATCAGGCGTTCGAAATAAGTGCCAAGAATTTGTATCTTCCCACCAACAAATGTACTTACAACTTTACGAATCTAAATAAAAGGCACTTAAATAGATTTTTGTGATAAGTGATAATAATCTCTTAATAAGAGATAGATGTGAAAATGAGGAATAAGAAATTGCAAGACTAAGTTTTAGGTGATGATCATGTACCTTTTTATTTGTTTATTTAGTGGAATGAATGATGATTGTGATCTAAAGAAAATATACAGATATCAGATACTTGACGAGCTATTATTGTTAATATTTGGTTTGCCATAAAAAAGGGATATATGTAAAAGTGTATATGTAGGAATGATTAAGTTTTGATTTTACTTTTCCGGTAGAAATGAAAAAACATTCATGAATTTTGTATATGATAATAGAATTGAGTTATTGTTCATAGGTTAACTGAATATGCTCATTCTTTCTCAATTTACCATAGGTATTCCATGGAAATCTATGGAAAGATAAATATATATGAAGTGGTTAGACTTTATGGTTTATTAGTGTCTATTAATTCTAATGTAGATTTAAGGTCTTTGTCCACTTCGTAGAAGATCTTACATCAGGTATTGGGAACAAAATTATATTTTAGTATTGTTATCATTCATGCATCAATGGGCAACCAAGACAAACAAAATAGACTTCGCAAGATATGCTTAGAGATTGTGCATTAGATTATTGATGTCAATTGAGAAAAAATTTCCTTGGGTGGAATTTCTTATAACTACAGTTATAAGGGTACTTGGGATAGTTCTCTATGAGGCATTATATGATAGAAAATATAGGTCATCATTTTATTGAAATGAATTTACTGTTCTTTTATGCATAATATGATTTAGGAAATGATAGAAGTTGTAGAACAAATTGCCAATATATGGAAACTAGCTAGAGGTGACCATAGAGTTATGCAAATTAAAGACGAATATCATTGCAATATATGATAGGGGATCAAATTTTTGAAGGTGTCTCAAATGAAAGGGATTATGCGACTTGGGCAGAAAAAAAAATTAGGGATGTTACATACAAACTTGATCCTAGGTACAATAGTTTGGTTTGCATTAAACTTGACCTCTTTGCATCAATGTATGGAGTTCACAATGTGTTTCATGTGTTCATTTTAAGAAAGTATATCATGAATCTATGGCATCTACTAAAGAAGGAACCAATGGAACTAAACTGAGGTCGAAGATATGAAGAAAGACCTATAGAAATTTTAGTAAGGAAAGTAAAGCAACTTCAAAATGAGAATATCTCATTTGTTAAAGTACAGAGGAGAAGTCATTCAACATAATAAGCTACTTGGGAAAGGAAGCATAAAATGATAATAAAAGGGCAAAGGAAGCAAAAGGAAGTAGTAATCACAAGTAGAAGTTAAAACTGGCATAGGTGAGGTTCATATACAGTTTTAACATCAATGTTTATATTATTTGAGGGTTTTGTGATTTATTAATATTCTTATCTTCTTCATGATGATTTCAGAGGTTATTCATAGGGTTATTATACATAAAATAACGATTTGTGATTGCAAACACATAGTAGAACCACTAAAGGGCAGAATCTGTGTATATGTTGATTTCTAGTTTATTGAGCTTAAAATCTATAAGAAACCTTGGATAAATTCTATATTTATCATCATGAACGTGTTTATATAGGAGTTAAGATTATGTATTTAGGTTTGGATAGCTTGAGAATTAAAATATGGCATGACAATTAAAGAGATGCTCAAAAATGTCTCCATCAAATTTCAGATTCTGTCCTATGAGAAGGGGACTGGTTTTACAACATTAAATCCATTTTGGCAATACTATGACCTGGTTATCTCTTTGTATATGTTTTCTAAAAGTGGTGAAAATTTGGGAGTGGTTGAATACACTTAAGGGTGCCAAAACCATTAATGTCATGAAGTGTGTAAACTATCACAGTAGAAAAAATCTATTTCAGTATACTGTGAAGAGAGTTGAACTTGGGATGCTATATCCATGAGTTTTAGCCATTATATGACATGGTTAAATTATTTTTTATGTTATCTAAGTGTGATAAAAATTAGTGAGTGAATGAATATGTTTAAAGGCATCAAAATCATCATGTAAATTAATGTGGCAGCAAGAAAATATGAAGTTGTGAATTTGTCCCATTTGGTCCATTAACATATTCCTGTATAGATGTGGTGCATTTGATCCCTAGCATTTTAGGCGATGTTGTACGAGTTATAATATATCAATTAAGTAAGGTTAGTATACATTTAAGATGTGGTACAAAGGTGCGTAGAAGGTTGTATTCGGTTATAGTTTCTAAGTGGTAAGGTTGTTTAGTTAAATTGAAATTTAAGATCTTTATACTATATCAAGTGTAAGGAACTTGTTAATTGAGGATGGTGATTGATATCTTGTATTTTTACAAATTGTTTCACATCTAGGGTTGGGGAGTAATACTCAAGAAACCTAGAAGTAACACATAACCGATCAAAGGTAAGTGAAAATTCATTTCCAACTATAATGCATGAACATAGTATGTCTCGAAGTATTTATACTTAATGTGTTGATATTTAAATTGATTGGATGACAAGTATAGTATGTATCTTAGGAGTTTTATAATTCTTGAAACATGTTGAGACCATGATAACTTACATTTCATATTGAACATACCATTCATGAGCATTTACATGTACATGTACGACATATGAGAATAGTTGAGGTTCTTGCATGCATGATATGATTTGAGATATAATTTTTATAAAAAAAAATATTTTGGTTGGCCACTACTAGTGTACCGAAGCATGCGAGGCGTACTTATGTGATATTTTAGGGCATCCAAGTGTTACTTCTCGGATGATCGTAGGGGTTGACAGGGGGTGTCTCTCTTGTGGTCATGAGATGGTGGACTAATTGACTATACCTTTATTAACGCCGTTGGTGGGAAGACTTCTGGAGGATCACAGGAAAAGATAGGGGGTGGACCTCTGGTGATCCCAAGAGATAGCCCCTAGGCTATGTCAATTTGTTTATGGCCATAGGATTATTGATATTGTTCAGAGCTCTATCCAGTGTATAGTAGGTAGGCAAAGGGCCCAGTGGTGGAAAATAATTTGGAATGAACTGTTTTGGTTTAGGAGCTTGCATTCCTGGCATGATTTCATAGAGACGCATCGTATATATGTTAAATTATCTCTTCAGCATGCATGATTTTCACTTACTGAGTGTTAGCTCATGTAGTTCATGCATTATAGTTTATGGTGACACCAGCTTACTAAGCTAGTTGTTAGAGCTCCTAGAGGCTTCTGAGGATCACTGTATATGGATGATGACCTACTGAGTTGTATTGTGGGCATATTCTAATTTTTACAATCATTATTATTGTGTAAATTATTGTCTATATATAAAGGATTACAAGATGTAAAATGTCCTTACTTATTCCGAAAGTATAGGCTATTATTTAGATTTTTGAGTTTATCATATTATAATTTTGGGACGTCGTGTCCTATATAACTCTTGAAATTTTATAGTAAATAAGTTTGAGAATAGTGTGACTATGATGGGTGTTGTATTTTTTTATATAAACGGTGATTTTTCTATATACAGGGTTATATGTAAGAAAATACTTTTATTATTTTTCAAAGTGCTACAGTTGACAAAATAATTATATATATATATATACACATGTACACACATATGCTACCTTTTCAAAATTATTATTGTATCAACTTCTATATTTAGTGTTGGGGGAAGTTACACAAATTTGGAGTGGAATATTTATAATCTAGGAATTAATCCACGCAATTAGATTTATTTAATAGAGATTAATTTGGGGCTTAAATTAATTCAATGGGTTGAATTAATTATTCAATTAAGTAAAGACATTATTTAATTGAAATTAATAAGATTTGGAAGCCCAATTAGAGTGTAGTAATTAATTGATTGGATCAAATAATTGAAATTGGGTAAATATGATTAATTGGATTTATTAATGAATTTTGTGTAATACTCAAGCCTCACACTACTCACTTGGCCAATATGATTCATGGACTACATGCTACTTATTTGCTAATTTGCATTAACATCTACATGGCATCTTTTGTAGCATTCTTAATCTATACCTCTAATGCTATCACTTGATGTTAGTGGTTGAAATCCTATAACCTAATTAAGTAATTCTATATTTAGATTAGAAAAAGAATAAATTGGTCAATATATTGTATATTCATAGGTTATATGTTATAATTTTAAAAGTGTTAAAAATGTTACTAGTAAGCTTATATGATTCGATTCAATTAGATCGAGGTGTTTTAAAAGTATACATCTATGAATTAACATACTTGGGATATTGGACATGATATAATATGACTTAGGTGTCATATTACAAGGTCCATATGTGCTTACAAATTTAGAAATGCAAACTAGAAAATCATTTAAGAATCGTATGTCAATCGGTTTAGAAACCGAATGAACGATTAAGAAATTAGGGTAGAAATTTATTATCTAATCATATGGAAATTAAAATAGGTTGTAAATAGATAAATAAATATTGAGAAACACCAGATTAGAGCTGTATAAGGTGGGATTAATATCAGATTTGAACCACCACTTGACACCTCAAGCTTTGCCAGCTTAAGCTACCACCTCAACCTTTCTTCATTTCTATCCATGACCAAAAACCATTTTCTGAGCTATTTCACCTCCCAAACCTCCATATTAAATTTTATAATTTTCTCTCAAGTGATTTCAAGTAAATAAAAAATTGAAGGAAGCAAAGGGAAGTAAGGAAGAGCAAGTAGAGGCTTAAATCTGTGCATAGGTGAGCTTAACTCATGTTATTTATTTAAGTTCTTGAATTATCTGAGGGTTTATGATTTTTAAAGCTTCTATTATGGTTTATAATCATGTTAGGATGTTATTTATAGTCTTATAATTCACAAAAGATGGATTTTTAGTTACAAAATTGCAGTAGAAATCACTAGAAATAGAAACTGTATACTTCTTGGTTTTTATTTTTAAAGATTTATATATGTATAATAACTTGATTAAAACCTATATATTTGACCATATATGTGTTTATATATGAGTGTAGGTGATGTATGTAAGTTTAGAGAGGTTATAAATTGAAATATGGTTCGATACTTAAAGAGACACTCAAAACTATCATGATAGAACTTACAGTTTTTGTGTTGTGATAAGTGGGCTGGTTTTGCTAAGGTAAATCAGTGATTTTAGGAAGTTATAAAATATGATTACATTTCTATGCATGTTATATAAGTGTGGTAAAAATTTGGAAGTGATTGGATATGCTTAGGAATGTCAAATTATCATGCAACTAAATTAGACAACAAGAAAATATGAAAATGTGAATCTGTCCCATTTGATAACTTAGCATATTTCAACCTAGACATGTTGCTAGAGTGCTAACACTTAGGTACATGATATTAGAGTTATAATACTTCGATTATATGATGTTTACATGCATCTAAGATGAGAAATTAAGGTATTTGAGGGACTAGATTGGGTTCTAGTTTGTAGAAGCTTGATTGTTACCTAGATAGCTTGGTGTTTAAGGTCTTAGTATGATATTTTTTTCTTTCAACTTACCAACTTAGGAATGGTGCTTGATGTTGGGCAATATTACAGGCTATTTTATATCTAAGATTGGAGGGGAACAATAAACAAGCCTAGACTAAGCCACCAATCAAGTGAACGGTAAGTAAAGTTCCATTTGCAACTACAATGCATGAACATAGTATATCTTAAATCATTTATACCAATGTGGTGATGATATTAAAATTGATTGGATGAAAAGTACAGTATGTACCTTAAAAATTTTATGATTCTTGAAATATTTTGAGAGCAAGATGACTTGCATTTTATATTGAACATACCATTCATGAGCATTTATATGTGCATGCATGGCATATGAGTATAGTGGAGGTTCTTGAATGCATTTTATGATTTGAGACATGATTTTTAGAAAGAAAATATTTTGGTTGGCCACTACTAGTGATATTTTGGTTGGCCACTACTACCGAGGCATGCGAGACGTGCTTATGTGATATTTTAGGGCGCCGTGAGTATTACTTCTTGGAGGATCATAGGGATTGACAGAGGTGTGCCTTTGGTGGTCACGAGAGGGTGGACCACTTAACTGTACCCTTATTGAATCCACCAGTGGAAAGACTTCTAGAGGATCATAGGAGAAGACAGGGGGTGGACCTGTGGTGATCTGAGAAGATGGCCCCTGGACTGATTCAATTTGTTATGGCCATTTGATTATTGATATTGTGTAGAGCTCTTTTCGGTACATAGTAGGTAGGCCAAGGGCCTAATAAAATAAAGTAATTTTTAATAAAAACTCTTTGATTTATGAGTACTTAAATTTGACACATTTATAGCATCATATCTTAGAGATGAGTTGCATGAGAGTTTATATCATACTCTTGCCATTCATGATATTTCATTATTGAGCTTTAGCTCATGTAGTTCATGCATTGTAGGTTAACATGGTGAGACTTTAGACCTTTGGTTTACTGGCTGGCAGTAGAGCTCCTACAGGCTTTCAAAGATCAATGTACTTAGATGACGACCTGTTTGGCTATTTTGTGGGCTACGCTTTTGATTTTATAGTTTATTGTATTATATTAGTGACTTTATCTTGTATATCACTTTCAAAACTCCTTTGTGACAAAAAGTTTGAGTTTGTGATGATTTTGATAGACCTGGTTAATGTTTTGATAACTACCTATGTATATACATTATTAAAGGATGTGAAAGTACTTTACTTTTATCAATGTTTTGTTGAACTAATTAGAAAAAAAAGTTATACACACGCATACGTGCACAAATTTTATTACACAGGTTGTTTATATATATAAATATTGTTAGGAGGTTGTGACATTTTGTAAAAGTCCAGGCTCAAAATTAATGTGGTTTTTTAAAAGATCCACTTGAATTATTGGAAATAATTAAAAATAAGATAATATGATTTTCTTATTAATTATCTTGTGAAGATAATTAGATATTAGATATCTATCTTAACTGCATTGGAAGAGTCTAACACAATGAAGAAGAGAGAGAAGAGGCTAATTTTGTGGCTTGTAGAAGTCCACAAAATCGGCCACATTAATTTTATTGGGATAGGTTCATTGAATTGGTTATTTTTTAAGAGTTTGACTCTTCCAAAATAACTAATTTCAACACATGAAAATATAGGGGAACAATGGAAATTATTAGATAATTTTCAGCCATCGAATTTCCTTGATATGACCAAAAATTTGAGGATGTATCTATTCCAAATTTTGGCCACTTCAAAGTATTAAGGGGAAAATTTGTTTTTCATCCTTAACATATTTTCTCTCTTCCAAAAAGAAAAACCTCATCCAAGATAATCAAAAATTCTCTTTGATTATTTTATGTATTGAATTCTTATTTCCACAAGTTGGATTAAGAATTCATACACACAAAAAACCACTCCAAACTAAATTAGAAAAAGAATTAAAAATCACTAGCGAGATTTTTAATTTCGTGTTCTAGTCCAAATGTGTGGACTATATTTAGAGGGGAGATATTTAGATCCATTGTGAACTTTTTTGAGAGTGATTGATACCAATTTATTACTACACACCCTACAGCAATCGGAGCACATCAAGTAAAAATTTAAAACTTTATTTACTCTTTTGTAAAACTATCAAAAATAAATGATCATTAGAATCACTTTGAACTTAGGGTAAAGCAATAATTATTGTTGGATGTGTTTATTTTTAAATTAATTTTTAAATCATGTTAGGCACACTCTGTATTTATAGCGAACCCAACATAAAGTCCATATGTTTTCTTATACCGGTAAATTTTCACCATGTGTCCCATCTGACCACTTAAAGAATGCTTCCATCTTTCTAGCAACTTGGGTTAACCATTTTTGTAAATCGAGGTGAGTGCAAAATAGTTGCTAGCAAAGCCTCTTGTGTCGGGTCACACTTGTGGGCCCCCACTCCTTGGGCCAAGGGAATGATAAATGGTATCAGAGCCAACACTGGGGGCACTACCGATATAGGAGGTCTAAACAAATATGTACTGGGGGTAGTCTTGGATTATGAAAGAATGCGACGAGGACATCGCATTTCCAACAGAAGGTGATTATGATATCCCACATTGGCTATATAAGGATATTTGGGGTGGTTTTTAAGTAAGTACAATGGACTCCTCCAGCAACTTAAGTTAACTATTTTTGCAAAGCAAGGACGAGTGCGAAGTAGTTACTAGCGGAGCTCCTTGAGCCTTATGAGCCCCCATTCTATGGACGTAGGATGTGACAGTAGCTTCTCTAATGGTATCCACACCTAGAGCAAACCCACAGGTACTCTTTGCCTCTAATCTAATTTGGGACTATAAATTAATTCCTAATCAACTAGTGATTAAAGTATTAAATCAAATAGAGGAGGAATTAGAACCTACTTGATGAAAAACTATTTGTCTTGCGAAAGAAGGAGAAAACAAAACAAAAAAGAACAAAGGGGAAGGGGCTAGAAATTCTTGTACTCAATAGTACAAGTTTTGGCCCCTTATATGGAGTATTAATACTCTTATGTATTGCCCTAATCCAAATAGGAAACCTCTTCATTTCTTATCTCTCTTGCTTCATTTTTCCTATTCAAGATAAAAATCTTTTCCATCTTTTTTTAAGAGTCTTTGTAATTAAAACTCCTAATGGCCTCCAACTATTGGGCTTGCACTTTAATTAATATTGAAGTTTGATTAATTCATCTCCATCAATTAGTAAGCCCAATTTAATTAATTTATCAAAACTTAAGTTTCTGTATCAAAATCCACATTCTAAATATAAAGTAAAGTTTTAAATCTTTCAATATTTTAAATTGTGCAATTTATTTATTCTCCAAATTTTATTATATTGCTTTAATTGTTAGTTAATATTAATTTTTTACTATCATATATTGTTTACATTATGTTTATTTTACTTGTAGTAGTCTTTATCTGCCCCAATGTCTTTTATGGTTTCATATAGGGGACAAAGTTCGATAATTACTGGTACCAAATAGTATGAGAGGTATTCTTCTTTAGGGTGTGTTCGTAGAATCTAAGTTCATATTTTGGATAAGACTTTGATGCATCGTAAGATGGCTTAAGTGTTAGTGTCACTGTAAAACATTGTACAAATTGCTACAAAACTATTGACAAGATAGGGAATGGATACCAATATCTTTCCTGTTGTGTGATATTGCAGAAATGTGGATTTCCATGACTCTTTACTTGGATTAGTAGAAACTAATCTATGCAATGGCTCAATTTATTTCAGATCCTCATATTTTAGATGCCATTACTTTAAATGTTAAAAATTATAATTATAAAATGAAAACAAGGTCTCATATATAAAATCAAAATCTGACTCAACCTATTTATCAAGATTATGAAGAATCCAACTAACTAGACTCCTGTTTCTAGCCTTTCATAGATTTTTACTATTAACAAAGAATTTTTTATTGAAAAATATTTTCTCAAACAAGATTTCCTTTCAGAAACAAACCATTCCAATTAAACTTGGTTTATGAGAACTTTTAAAAATTTACAAAAGACTCAATTCATGTTGAGTGGTATGAGTATACCTATACCAAAATGAATGTTCCTTTCTTCAATTATTTCTTCCAAAATATGGAGAAGAAAAGCTCTAAGTTATATAAAAAGTCTCTAGAAAATAGACTAAATCCAGTAGCTGTATAATTTCTGGAGAAAAACCTCCACTTAATGCGATAGGATTTTCTCTAAATAACAAAATCATTTAATGTCTCCCAATCTTAGAAACAATAACAGAAAAATAAAACTCTATTGCTATACAAAACTTAAAAAAAAAAACAATTTTATCAATCTTAGTCTACATTCAATCAGCAAGCAACTCAAATGCATTGAGTCCAAAATAGAGAAAACTTCTAATTTAATATAACACCCCCCAACACTAAATATAGATATTAGTATAGCAATAATTTTGATAATGTAGAACATGTGTGTGCATGTGTGTATATATATATATTTACTTTTGCCATATGTAACACTTTGAGAAATAGTGTTTTCACACATATAATAGTCACACTATTCTCATATTGATTTACTATCAAATTTAAAGAGTTATATAGGACATGACATCCCAAAGTTATAATACAAGAGACTCAAAAATAAAAATAATAGCCTTTACTTTTAGTAAAAGTGAGGACATTTTACATCTTGTAACCCTTTATATATAGTCAGCAATTTATATAGTAATAATAAATGTAAAAATTAGAATATACCCGCAACACAAGCCAACAGGTCGTCATCCATGTACCCTAATCTTCAGAACCTGTAGGAACCCCAACAGCTTGCCTAGTAAGTCCATGGTATCAAGTATCACCAGACTCACCTACAATGCATAAACTATATGAACTAACGCTCAGCAAGTAAAGATTATGCATGTCAAAGAATAATCCATAATATCAAGTCATGCATCTCAAAATGTTATGCCCATAATACAATTCCATACATCAAAACATTTCTCTCAAAATCATTTATTTCTTAGGCCCCTAACCAATGCTACTATCTTATGCACTGGAAAAGAGCTCTGCATATCGCCATAATCTGATGGCCAATAATCATAAAAGCATGTAAATCCATGCACACTCGTACGCATGCAAATCCATGTATACAATCATGCAAATTCATGCATGCTTCAGTGCACTAGTAGTGGTTAGTAAAATATTATTCTTTCTCAAAATGATAACGTGCAATGTAAGATTTATTACAATGCTCATATATGATGAATGCACGTGCCAATGATAATGCCCATATATGTATGTTCAATGGAGAGCCCTCTACTATGCACATATGATTTTTGATATTATATATAATTCACACATCTACTATGTCTATGCATTGTAGTTTTCGATCGGTTGTGTATTACTTCTAGGTTTTTTAAGTATTACTCCCCAATCCTATATGTGAAACAATCTGTAAAAATACAAGATATCAATCACCATCCTCAATTAACAAGTTCATTATACCTAATGTAGTATAAAGATCTTGAATCTCAATTTAACTAAACAACCTTATCACTTAGAAACTATAACCGAATACCACCTTGTACGTACCTTTGTTCCACATCTTAAATATATACTAACCTCACTTAATTGATGTATTATAACTCTTACAATATTTCCCTAAATGTTAGGGATCAAATGCACTACATCTATGCTGGAACATGTTAATGAACCAAATGGGACATATTCACCACTTTATATTTTCTTGCTGCCACATTAATTTGTATGATGATTTTGACACCCTTAAACATATTCATTCACTCCACAATTTTTGTCACACTTATATAACATCAAAAACAATGTAACCATGTCATATAATGGCTAAAACTCACGGACATAACTTCCCAAGTTCAGCTCTTTTCACAGCTTACTGAAATAGATTTTTCCTACCATGACAGTTTTACGCACTTCATGACATTCATGGTTTTTGACACCCTTAAGTATATTCAATCACTCCCAAATTTTAACCACACTTATATAACATATAAAACAAGACAAACACATCATATCCTTGCCAAAAATAATGGATTTAATACTGTCAAACTAGTCCACTTCACATAGGATAAAATATGAAATTCGATGGTGATAGTTTTGAGCATCTCTTCAATATCATGCTCTATTTCAATTTCTAACCAATGAAAATTTATTACAATACTCTCAACCCATATATAAACATGTATATGATGATAATTACAGGTTTTATTCAACATACCATACACTTTTGAAGCCTAAAATACAATAAAACAGTAAGGTGACAGTTTTTGCCACAAGTATTTCCTATTAAGTGTTTGTCATCAAAAACCCTTTCTTTGTGCACCAAAGTCAACCTAAAAACTTTATAACACTTTTATAGGAGATAGTGAAAGCTTAGTAAACAATAAAACCATTTAGAATAATCTAAAAACCAAAGGCAAAACCATAGATAAGTGTTACTTATGCAGATTTTGAGGTTAAACTTGATGATAATCACTTCTCCTTTGCTTTTCTTGCTTTTATTTCAACTTGGAATCAATTTGGAGCACTTGGATACCTTAAGGTGTGTGTTTGGAAGATGAAAATGGCTGAAATGAAGGTCTGGTCATGGCTTAAGGGTGAAGGGTTTGAGGTGTTAGCTTTAGATGTTAGCTTAAGCTTAATAAGAAAGCATGAGGTAACAAAGCTTGAGGTGGCATGTAATTATATAATCTGATTTTCTCCCTTATCTTGCAGCCCTAATCTTGTGTGTCTCACATATTCTTATTTGGTTGCAACCTGTCTTAGTGACCATTCATTCCCATAGGTAATTCCTATATCCGTTCATTCGATCTCCAAATCGATTGACATCCAATTCTTAAATGATTGTCTAGTTTGCATTTCTACAATTATATGCACATATGAACCTTGTATTTTGATACTTAAATCACATTATATCATGTCTAATATCCCAAGTATGTTAATGCATGGATGTATACTTTTAAAACACCTCGATCTAATTAAATTGAATCATATAAACTTACTAGTAACACCTTTGACACTTCTAAAATTATAACATATAACCTATGAATATCCAATATACTGACCAATCTATTCTTTTTCTTATTTAAATATAGAATTTCTTAATTAGGTTATAATATCTCAACCACTTATATAATGTGATAGCATTAGAGGTCTAACGATTAAGAATGTTATATAAGATGCCATGTAAATGTTAATGCAAATTAGCATATAAGTAGCATGTAATTGGCCAAGTGAGTTGTGAGAGGTTCGGGTATCACATCCTCCCCTCCTTATAAAAATTTCATCCCCGAAACTTCATTTTCCAAAAAAGTTTAGGATACTTAGTTCTCATTTTATCCTCCATTTCCCAAATAGCTTCTTCTGTTAATTGACTTCTACTCTGTACTTTAACTAATGAGATATTCTCATTTTGAAGTTAGTTTACATCCCTTACTAGAATCTCTATATGTCTTTATTCATATCTCTGACCTCAATTTAGTTATATTGGTCCCTTTTCAATAGATGATATAGATTTATGATATACTTCCTTAAAATGAACACATAAAACATATTGTGAACTCGAGACATTGATGTAAAGAGGTCGAGTTTACAGGCAATTTTCCTAATTATCTTAGCAATGCAAAATAAATCAATGTATCTAGGATCAAGTTTGTATGTAACATCCCCAAATTTTTTTTTTGCCCAAGCCGCATAATCCATTTCGTTGGATACACCATCAAAAAAATTGATCCCCTCTTATAAATTGCAACAATATTCCTATTTAATCTGCATAACTCTAGGGTCACCTCTAACTAGTTTTCATATATTAACAATTTTTCCTACCACTTCTATTATTTCCCAAACCATATTCAACCTTAAAGAACACCAATTTCATTTCAATAAAATGATAACCTAAATATTCCAATGCACTGACATGGTGCTCTGGCTGATGTGGCATACGGCCACGTGGTGCACACGCTTATGTGGCATGCTGACATGGCACCTCAGGCTAATGTGGCTTACGGCCATGTGGTGCACGATTGGCGCTAAGCTAGCATGCACGTGGCGCCTATGTGGCTACCATGTGTTGTTGAAAATAAAATAACTCATGGAATTTTATGTCTCCATTTGATTGGTTGGAAGATATTTTGGTTGATCCAAACTTCTTCCAACTTTATCCCTTTTAAATCTTCCAAAAATATTTAATGTTTCCCAAAAATTCCAAAATATAAACTTTTCATCCTTTTTCAATCACCTTCATGGGCCTCTTCTAATGGGGTTTTGTGAACTGGGCTTGGACTTAAAAATAAATTTCACAATTAATCCAATTAATTGTCTTAGCCCAAACTCAATTAATTAATTCCATCTAGCCCACCTAATCAAATTAGGTCTAATTAAATAATCTAATTATTTAATTAAAAAAATTAATTTAACAATTAATTTGTGGACTACATAATTAATTTGGTCTAATCAAATAATTACATCACTTTAATTGGGCTCCATAATCTTAGTAGGTCTAATTAAATAATCTAATTATTTAATTGAATAATTAATTCAACTCCTTGAATTAATTTAAGCTCCAATTAATTAATCTCCATTAATTAATTAGATCCAACCCCTTGAATCAATTCCTAAATTAGAAATGTTCCATCCCAAATTGTGTGTGACCTTTTAGGTTCACAACTAAGTTAGTAGTGGGCTTATGATAAATTAATTTTATACCAACAATTCATATACCTTTTGATTAACATTTGGTTTATTTTCAAGTATTTTTGCTATTTTTTATGTATTTAGTTTGAAATTTTGTAGGTAATGTCAAAAGGAGAAGAAAATGGAAAGAAAACAAAAACTTGGTTGAAATGTTGAAAAATTTGAATTGTGGTGCAACTGATGATAGTTTTTGTATTTCAAGCATAACTTTTTGCTCAAATATGATTTTGACTTGATTCTTGAACCAATAAAAATACAAGAGATATATCTATAATTTTATGTTTGCTACAAAATCTAATTTTATCAATCTCAATAAGAAAAAACTGAGTTCAATAGTCAGTACTGGACTGTAATTTTCTGTAATGACACATCTTGGTATTTCAGATATAACTATCTCAACAAATGTCATAATTAGTTGATTCAAGTGCTTGTGGAAACCAGGACATAGAACGACAATTCTTATGAAGACGCAAAAAATTGTCTCAAGCTACAAAGTGGTCGAAAATGGGTTTAAAGAAGCTAAAGACAGTGCCTAGCTGTGCCAGGCTGTCCAGTCAGCACCTACATATTGCCACACGGATAAAAGGAGAAAAATAGGTTTTTAGCCCTCTTTAGGACTTCCACCATCTGATTTTAAGGACCCTAAAGAGCCTCTAAAGGTATTCTGGACGTGAGGAGTTGTTCTTGGATAGAAGAAGGCTACTGGACAATGAGAGCTTGCTGCTGGGCAGAGAGCTATCATTGAAGAGAAAAGTGAGCCATTCTTGGAGACAAGGGGATCTTCAACCATTTCTTCCGTTTCACAAATTGGTGAATAATTTCCACTCTTTTTCTTATGTATTTCTTGATGTTATATTCATACATGATGAACTAAACATTTCTCTCTAGAGGATGGTGTAACCTTATTTGATCCTAGGTTTTGAATTCTAAATATTATTAGTTCAAGTTATTTATTTTGTTTGTGTTATCTTGTTTAGTATTGCATCTTGATTATTTGGTCATTAAATGAGAGTGTTTGATGTATGAGATTCGATACTCGAGAGAGGGAATATTATACATTATCTTAAGGATAACATAACCTAGGAATTATGGAGTTGAGAAGCTTATGAAACCTTTGAAGTTTTGAAGAAGAATTCATTGAACCTTTGTAGAGTTTTATTCATGAGTTTTTATAGAGATATTGAAATTCATATTAGAACTCATAATCAATTCAACACTCAACAGAGGGAATTGATGAGCTTAGGAATTCTTGACTTATATGTATTGTTGACTTGAATTAGTATGTTTTGGAAAGAAGAACATAGGTGATAATTAGATGAATCATTCCTCTAGAATTTCTTATTCAAAGTGTTTGTTGTATTACCTCTAAGCACTCTAGTTTTATCTTTGCAATTTTTATCTTATTCTACTTTATTTACCAATCATCACTTAATTTTCTAGATAAAATTAGGACTATTTGAACTACAATACTTGCTGCAAATTTTGGTTACAATCCTTGTGGATACTCAACTCAACTCACTGTTGTATTAAAACTTGATACTGTGCACTTGCGATTTGCAAAATATATCACGAACAAGTTTTTGGCACTGTTGTTGAGGATTGTTTTATCATAATTGCATTAATATTGTTATGACTTAGTCTTGATTTTAATTTATATTATTTTTATTTTCTTCCCATATTTTGTTGTTGTTTTATCGTGCATTGAATTATACTTATTTATATGTGTAAGACTTGGAGTCTTGACTTGGGTTATTTTGATCCAGAAATCAAGAGGACTCTTCGAGCTATTAGAATAGCAAAAAGAGTTGACTATTAAGCTATGGCGTATAACATCAATAATGCTAATATGAATGCTAATCTTCCACTGCAACAACAGCCACCACAATGAGCTATTTGGGACTATTTTTAACCAACCATGAACCTAAATTACTTCGGCATAGCTCGATAACCAATTAATGCCAATAATTTTGAGCTCAAACCAGCCCTCATTAGCATGGTGCAGCAAAATCAATTTGGTGGAAGCACATTGGAGGATCCTAATGCACACTTAGTCATGTTTATGGAGATTTATGACACCATCAAAATGAATGGAGTGCCTGATGATGCCATTAGACTTCACTTATTTCCATTCTCACTCCAGGATAAAGCTAGGTTATGGTTATAATCTTTTGCACCATGTAGCATACTTAGTTGAAATGACTTAACACAAAAATTCCTTGCTAAGTATTTTTCACCAAGCAAGATACTTCAACTCAAGAGTGAGATAGCTTAATTCTGCCATTAAGACTTTGAACCACTATATAAAGCTTGTGAGAGGTTTAAAGATTTTCTAAGAAGGTGTCCTCAACATGGTTATGAGGATTGGCAGCAGGTACAATACTTCTACAATGGTTTGAACGGGCAAACTTGAACTATAATAGATGCTGCCGTAGGTGGGAAAATGAAGCCTATATTTTGCTGGAGGAGATGGCTACTAATAGCTATCAATGGCTTTCCGAGAGGTCTTCCATTAAAAAGGTTTTTGGCATTCTTAAGGTAGATTCATTTACACAATTAGCCACACAAATTTCTATTCTTTCTAACCAATTTGCAGCTTGTACTTCTAATGGAGCTTCTCAAAGAATGAATTCCATGGCATCCCCTAGCACTTCATTGATGGAAACCAAAGGTAATGAGTAGATAAATTGGTTAATAACTGTAATTTTAATTTCAAGGGAAATCAATTACCGACTCACTACGATCCGGGGCTTAGAAATCATGAGAATTTTTCCTATGCCAACAATCAAAATGTGCTTTAACCCCCACTGGGTTACAACAATCCACCACATTCCAACCCTTTAGTAGGTGAGAAAAATGCATCTTTGGAGGATTTGATTAACACTTTCATTGGCGAGACAAGAGCCCGATTTAATAGAGATGAAACAAAGATATACAACATTGAGACTCAATTAGGGCAGCTAGCTTCAAGTTTAGACGCTCAAATGAAATCAATGAAGCCTCAAATTAGACAACTTGCTACTGAATTTAATGCTCAAAAACATAAAGGAAAACTTCCAAGTGATATGGAAATTAATCCAATGGAGCATTGCAAAGCCATCCAACTTCGAAGTGGAACTGAAATCAAGAGGCCGAAAATGAAACGTTCTAACAATGATGAGCCAATGGAAAGCACTTCTGGTCAAGATCCTATGGAGGAACAACCAAAGGAAGAAGAAAGATAATCAAATGAACAAACAAGGGCTGAAAAGCTAAAATCTACTCTTAACTTTGAACCTTCTAAATTTAATGTTCCCATTCCTTTTCCACAAAGATTTCAAAAGAAAAAGATTGATTTACAATTTGCAAAATTTTTGGAAATCTTCAAGAAAATTCATATTAATATTCCTTTTGTAGATGCTCTTGAGCAAATACCCAACTACGCCAAATTCATGAAAGATGTGATGTCAAAAAAAGGCAATTGGTTGAGTTTGAAATTGTAAATCTCACAAAAGAATGTAGTGCCATTTTACAGAAAAAAAACTTTCTCAAAAATTGAAGGATCCAGGGAGTTTTACTATTCCTTATACCATAGGAGGATCTTTCTTGGGGCAAATATTAATTTGATGCCACTTTTTGTTTTCAAGAAACTAGGAATTAGAGAAGTCAAGCTATCCACTATCACCTTACAATTGGCGGATTGGTCTCTCACCTATCTAAGAGGAGTTGTTGAAGATGTATTGGTAAAAGTGGATAAATTCATATTTCCTATAGATTTTATGGTGTTAGATATGAAGGAAGACCAAGAAATTCCTTTAATTCTTGGTCAACCATTCCTTGCTACCGGGTGTGCTTTGATTAATGTGCAACACAGTGGATTAACTCTAAAAGCTAATGAGGATGAAGTGATGTTTAATATTTATCGTGCATTGAAGATTCAAGAAGAACCACATACTTGTAATAGGATTGAAATGTATAAACTTGCTTGCATGATCATTTTCTCAAATAAATTCCTACCGAATCATTAGAGCAATGCATTGTTTATTCCATAATGCAAGGTAATCACCATGATATTGATAATGACGATTTAATGCATTACTTGCTTTTTCATGAATTAAGAGAGGTGGAGTTGAAGAAGGATCAATGCAAGGAAGCAATAGTAGATTCTACAATCAAGGAACAAACAATATGACTGGAGTTGAAAGCACTTCTCGAGCATATGCGGTATGAATTTCTAGGTGCTAACAACACTTATTCGATAATTATTTCAGCATCCTTATCTCCTTTAGAGGTTGAAAAGTTGTTTTGTGTTTTAAGAGAGCATAAATCTGCTATTGGTTGGTCAATTTATAATTTAAAAGGTATTAGTCCTTCAATTGTTATGCATAAAATCTTAATGAAAGAATCTTACAAACTATCTATTGAACATCAACGTAGATTAAATCCTACAATGAAAGAGGTTGTAAGAAATGAAGTTTTGAAATGGTTGAATGCTGAAATTATTTATGCAATTTTTTATAGTTCTTGGGTGAGTCCAGTTCAAATAGTTCCAAAAAATGGTGGCATGACCATAATTCAAAATGATAATAATAAACTAATACCAACAAGAATGGTCACAGATTGGCAAGTATGTATTGATTATAGAAAACTCAACAAAACTACTCGTAAGGACCATTTTCCCCTCCCATTTATTGATCAAATGTTAGACCGACTTGCAGGGTATCAATATTATTATTCTCTTGATGGTTATTCGGGGTACAATCAAATTGTCATAGCATTTGAAAATTAAGAAAAAACAATATTCACATGCCCTTATGGTGCTTTTGCTTTTTGAAGAATGCCATTTGGATTATGAAATGCCCCAGCCACATTTCAAAGATGCATGATGGTAATTTTTCATAATATGGTGGAGAACATAATGGAAATTTTTATGGATAATTTTTTAGTATTTGGCTCCTCATTTGATATATGTCTAGATAATCTTTCTCTTATTTTGCAGAGATGTGAGGAGACTAACCTTGTTTTAAATTAGGAAAAATACCATTTTATAGTAAAAGAAGGTATTGTTTTGGGTCACCGAGTGTCCTGCGAAGGACTTGAGGTAGACCGAGCAAAAATTATTATTATTGAAAAACTTCCACCACCAAGCAATGTGAAAACTATTCATAGTTGTTTAGGACATGCTGGATTTTATAGAAGATTCATTAAAGATTTTTAAAAAACTATAAAACCTTTGTGTAACCTTTTGGAAAAAGATAAGCCATTTGACTTTAATGTTGATTGCTTACAGGCCTTTGATCACATCAAGAAGGCTCTCATTTCAACTCCTATTATGGTGATACCGGATTGGACCCAACCATTTGGGCTAGTGATTATGCGGTTGGAGAAGTGTTCGGACAAAGAAAAGATAAAATTTTCAGGGCCATTTACTATGCAAGCCGAACACTTGATGATGCTCAACAAAATTACACCACTACTGAAAAAGAATTGTTAGCCATTGTTTTTGCATTTGATAAATTTCATGCTTATCTTATAGGTACCAAAGTGGTAGTATATACCAATCATGCTACTATTAGGTACCTATTTGCCAAAAAGGATGCAAAACTAAGGCTAATCCGGTGGATACTACTTCTTCAAGAATTTGATCTTGAAATCAAAGATAAGAAGGGAAGTGAAAATATGGTGGTGGATCACTTATCAATGGTGGAGCAAAAAAATGAGAACTTTGAAGGGCCAATTAAAGAATTTTTCCTAGATGAGTTTATTTTGGTAATCAAAGATAATTTACCTTGGTATGCAGATTTTGTGAATTATCTTGCAGGTGGATTATTTCCCCTAGACCTC
Organism: Paulownia fortunei; assembly: GCA_019321725.1. Classification (NCBI taxonomy): domain Eukaryota; kingdom Viridiplantae; phylum Streptophyta; class Magnoliopsida; order Lamiales; family Paulowniaceae; genus Paulownia; species Paulownia fortunei. The sequence continues at coordinate 8,224,758 of CM033115.1, read as the reverse complement.
ACATATCATCAAAAGAAAAAATTCTTACATGATGTGAAATCATATCTATGGGATGATCCTTTGCTCTTCAAAAGGTGTTCAGATTCTGTGATTCGGAGATGTATTCCGATGGAGAAAATAAATGAAATTCTCAAGCACTGTTATTCATCCACATGTGGTGGTCATTTTGGACCTGCAAGGATAATTTCTAAGGTATTACAATCTAATTTTTATTAGCCAACTTTATTTAAGGATTGTTATGCTTTTATGCAGACAAGTGACTGATGTCAAAGGGTTGGAATAATTACTAGACGCCATGAGCTTTCTTTGACTAACATGATGGAAGTTGAACTTTTTCATGTTCGGGGGATTGACTTCACGGGACCATTTCCCCAGTCAAATGGTTGATCATACATTGTGCTTGCTGTGGATTATGTTTCCAAGTGGATAGAAGTAATTATCACACCTACTAATGATGCCAAGGTAGTGCTTAAATTCTTGCACAAACATATTTTCACTCATTTTGGCACACCTAGAGCAATTGTAAGTGATAAAGGTTCTCATTTTTGCAATAAAATGTTTAATAACCTTTTGGCTAAGTTTAGTGTAAGATACAATGTAGCTCTTGGATACTATCCTCAATCAAATAGTCAAGCTAAAATCTCAAATTGAGAAGTGAAGCAAATCCTTGAGAAAACAGTAAGCATTAATCGAAAGAATTAGGCACATATGCTTGATGATGCATTGTGGGCATACCGCACAGTATATAAAACTCCTATAGGTATGTCTCCTTATCGATTAGTTTATGGAAAAGCTTGTTACCTCCCTGTTGAGCTAGAACATAGAGCATATTAGGTTGTACAACAAATAAATTTTGATACAAAAGCAATTTGAGAAAAAAGATTGTTGCAACTCAATGAAATAAAGGAATTTAGGCTTGATGCCTGAAAATGCAAAAATCTATAAAGAAAAAACAAAACAATGGCATGACAAAATGATCTTGAGAAGGGAATTTCAACCAGGACAACTTGTGCTGTTTTTCAATTCTAGATTAAAACTTTTTCCAGGAAAATTGAAATCTAGATAGTCAGGTCCCTTCATTGTCAACAAGACATTTTCATTTAGGGTAGTTGAGCTAAAAGGTAAGGATGACACATTATTTTGTGTCAATGGTCAAAGGTCGAAACATTATTTTAGAAATGAAATTTGGAAGATGTCTAATTGTTCGTGAAAATTATGCAAACTGCAAGTGTACGATGTCAAGTTTTAATATAATGATGAGTTGAGTATCGTATCCACAAGGATTGTAATCAAAAATTGAATTAACTGCCATAGTTCAAATATTCCTAGTTTTATCTAGAAAATCGAGTGATGATTGGTAAACAAAGTAAAGTAAGATAAAAAATGCGTAGACAAGAATGGAGTTTTTAGAAGCAATTCAACAAACACCTTATGAGCAAGAAATTCTAGAGGAATGGCTCACCTAATTATCACATTTGTTCTTCCTTCCAAAATATACCAATTTAAGTTAACAAAACATGTAAGTTAAGAATTCCTAAACTCATCAATTCCCTCTCTCGAGTGCCGAATTGACTATAAGTTCTAACATGAATTTCGATATCTCTATAAAAATTCAAGAATAAAACTCTACAAAAGTTCAATGAATTCTTCTTCAAAACTTCAAAGGTTTCATAAGCTTCTCAACTCTATGATTCCTAGGTTGTGTTATCCTTATGATCATATATAATCTTCCCTCTCTCGAGTGTCGAATCTCATACGTCAAACAATCTCAATTAGTGGCTAATTAATCAAGATGAAATACTAAACAAAATAACACAAACAAGATGAATAACTTGAATTAATATTATTTGGAATTCAAAACATAGGTTCAAATAAGGTTACATCAACTTGTAGAAAGAAAAGTTTAGTTCCTGATGTATGAATATAACTTCAAGAAATACATAAGAAAGAACATGGAAATTGTTCACCAATTTGTGAAGTGGAAGTAATAGTTGAAGCTTTCCTTGTCTTCAAGAATGGCTTGTCTCTAAGAATGACCTTCTTCTCTCCAAGTCTCCTTGTTGTCCTTTGCTTCTTGGCTTCTCCTCACTTTTCTTCTCTTCCCAAAAATTGATTTGGAGGCTTTTGGAATCCCTCAAAATAGCTGGGAATTGCCCTAAAGAGGGAAAAATGCCCATTTTAACCTTACTTGTCCACCCGACAATGCCTAGTCTGTCCAAGACAATGTGTACAGCGCCTAAGCACTAGAAGGCAACGCCTAGGCGCTGTACTTGCTGCCCAGAATCAGTTTTTGCAGCTCTTGTAGCCTCTTTCAACCAATTTTTCACCACCTTAGAGGCCCAAATAGATTATGGTGTCTTCATATGAATTGTATCTCTGTGTGTTAGAATTCCATTGGAACTTGAATCAACTAAATATGACTTCTTTTGAGAGAGCTATATTAAAAATACCAAGATATATCATCCCAGAAAATTGCAGCCCAGTGCTGACTTTTGAAGTTAGTTTTTCTCATTTAAATCAACCGAATTTGATTTTGTGGAAAACATAGAAGTTGTAGATATATATCTTGGATTTCCAATGGATTAACAATAAAGTTTATATGAAATTTTTCTTGAGAGTTATGATTGAAATACCAAAACTGCCATCAGTGGCACCACAACTCAAATTCTTCAACATTTCAACCAAGTTTTTGATTTCTTTCCATTTTCTTTGCTTATTGCCATTACCTACAAGATTTTACACTAAATGTATAAAAAGTAACACAAATACTTGAAAAAAAAACAAATGTTAATCAAAAGGTATATGAATTGTTGGTATAAAACTAACTTATCACTAATCTTTCACTTGGGGAAGGAACATAAGGTATTCGGTTTTAGTCTAGCTAAAGACTTTAAACAAAGTGCTTTTTAGGAGACAACCCAAGGTCTCTTTTCTTGTTTTCATGTGTGTTGTCTTGTTTCTTGTTATTAGTGTGTTGTTTCATATCATGATGATTGTTTCTTGATATTTTACTCATTTTTGCAGGTTAAATGCTAAAAATACAAAAAAAAAAGTAGGGTTTTAATCCAAAATAACACCACCCATTTTCAGGAAAGCCCTCTAATTTTACAATTCTCTCAATCATTGAGGACAATGCTTATATTAAGTTTGGGAAGAAGCTTAGGATAATTGCTAGATATTGTTTGAGATATTTAATGTTTTTTGTAGCTTGTTTTGGTTTATTGATTTGTTTAGTATATTGATTGTCAAGTTTAGTGATCAACAATGTGCATGTTAAAAAAAAAGTGAATATATATACTTTTGTTTACATGTCTAAACATCAAAAATTAGTTTTATTTACTTTGTGAGGTTTTGTGAATCTTGATACACTAAGTAGTTTGTTGAGTTATATTTAATTATTTAGACATAATTTATAAGGTCTAATTATTTTCTAAATGATCCCACTAACCTCTAGAACTTGCTTGATCACTAGTTGAGGTGAAATCATAGGTGGCATAGCATTAAGAAAATGATTTAGGCTATTTTTGGACCGTTTGACAACAAAAGAAATAAGTTTGGGGGTAATCCAAGATCAAAAAGAAGAAGAATGGGATGTTTAATAAAGAAAAATGAAGGGATTGATGAAGAAGTTGGTGTTCATTCATAAAGGTTCTAGTATGATTGAGTAAAATGAGTAAATTTTAGCTACAATTTTATATTCCAACCATTACCCAAGCCTCACAATACAAATTTTGGAAGTCCTTTTGATCTTTGATGCTATGATCTACCAACATTAGTGGAGACTAGTGTGAAAAATAAGCCTATGGAGTTTGGTCAGTACTTTAAAAGTGGATCAAATATGAGTAGTTAGCTTTTTAAACCTATCTGAATGATAAATAAAATTTGATAAACTACTACTTTCACACTCACACTCACAAGACCATAAAGGTAAGTGAAACCAATATGCATGTTAACATGTAAACTTGGTATATTTTTCTAATCTTTTGAGATGAGATGTGAAAAAAAAATAAAAAAATCTTTATCAACTTTGGTTACCTAATTAATAGAGGGGTTGTTAATGAGAATTTCATGTTTGATGCTTGAGAACAAGCAAACCTTCAAGTTTGGGGGTATTTGATAAGTTAGTTTTATACCAACAATTTATATACCTTTTGATTAATATTTGGTTTATTTTCAAGTGGTTTTGCAACTTTTCATGCATTTAGTTTGAAATTTTGTAGGTAATGTCAAAAGGAGAAGAAAATGGACAGAAATCAAAAACTTGGTTGAAATATTGAAGAATTTGAATTGTGGTGCAATTAATGATAGTTTTCGTATTTCAATCATAACTCTTTGCTCAAATATGATTTTGACTTAATTATTGAACCAATAAAAATAAAAGACATATATCTATAATTCTATGTTTACTACAAAATCCAATTCTATCAATCTCAATAAGAAAAAATCGAGTTCAATAGTCAGCACTGGGCTATAATTTTCTTCTATGACACTCCTTGCTATTTCAGACATAACTATCTCCAAATATGTCATAATTAGTTGAAAGAGGAGACATAGAATTACAATTCATATAAAGACACAAAAAGCCAGTTCAGGGTAGAAAGTAGTCACAAATGGGTTTAAAGAAGCTAAAGACGCTGAAGACAGTGCCCAACTGTGCCAGGCTATCCAGTCAGCACCTACACATTGCCACACGGATAAAAGGGGCAAAATGGATTTTTAGCCCTTTTTAGGGCTTCTCCCATCTGACTTTAAGGATCCCAAAGAGCCTCCAATGGTATTCTGTATGTGAGGAGTTGTTCTTGGATAGAAGAAGGCTACTGGACAGTGAAAGCTTGCTACTGCTGGGCAGAGAGCTATTCTTCGAGAGAAAAGTGAATCATTCTTGGAAATAAGGAGAGCTTCAACCATTTCTTCCATTTTATATATTGGTGAACAATTTCCATGTTCTTTTTGATGTATGTCTTGATGTTAAATTCATAATTGATGTAAACTTATTTGATCCTATATTTTGAATTTAAAATATTATTAGTTCATGTTATTCATTTTGTTTGTGCTATCTTGTTTAGTATTGTATCTGGATTATTTGGTCATTAGTGTTTGATGTACGAGATTCGATACTTTAGAGAAGGAATATTATACATGATCATAAAGATAACATAACCTTGGAATCATAGAGTTGAGAAGCTTATGAAACGTTTGAAGTTTTGAAAAAGAATTCATTGAACCTTTGTAGAGTTTTATTCTTGAGCTTTTATAGAGATATTTAAATTCAAATTAGAACTCATAATCAATTTGGCACTCGAGAAAGGGAATTGATGAGCTTACAAATTCTTAACTTACATTTACTGTTGACTTGAATTAGTATGTTTTAGAAGGAAGAACATAGGTGATAATTAGGTGAGTTATTCCTTTAGAATTTCTTATTCATAAAGTGTTTGTTGTATTACTTCTAAGAACTCTAGTTTTAACTTTGCAATTTTTATCTTATTCTACTTTTTTAATCAATCATCACTTAATTTTGTAGATAAAATTAGGACTATTTGAACTACAATACTTGTTGTAAATTTTGGTTACAATCCTTATGGATACTCAACTAAACTTACCGTTGTATTAAAACTTGACACCGTGCACTTGCAGTTTGCAAAATATATCATGAATAGCTTGTAATATTTGCAACTTATGAATAATAATTATTCTAATTAATTAATCCGCTTGAAACTAACTCCTTAATTTTAAAAAGCTCACAAGTCATGGGAAACACCTAGCAAGTGTATCATGACTACCTAGACTTAGGTGAAAGAGCGAGTGAACCTATCTTAATTACAAATTATCATACACATAAGGTCATTCCATCAACTAATCTTCTAATTGAGTTTAGGACATGGATTAATAGTCGAAATCCTAATTGCACAAGCAAAAAAGACAAAGATCTTATCAAAGATCCAAACACATCCTGAGAAGATACTATTTGATCAGAGAGATCATTGGTAGAGGTGACACTATAATAGATAGACTCGCTCTGGAAAAAAATATAGCAGACCCACTTACCAAATCTCTAGTACATAAGGTATTCGACGGACATCTAGAGAAGATTGGCCTAAAGTATATGGACAATTAGGATTAGGGCAAGTGGGAGATTGTTAAAGTAGTGCCTGGTGTGCCAATTAGATTGGATATCTTTTATACTCTTGTATTTGTGAAAAAAATAATCTTTTTCAAATCATATTAATAAAATAGGTAAATTTCTTTATCTTTAATTATATTTGTAATTAGATAAAGTCCCTAGACCAAACTTAGCTATGGGACATGGTCACGCCTTTGATGGTGATCATGAAATATACCTCTATGACTTTGGTCTTAAATTAGTTATGAGTTAAGGGCTTTTCAAGATGGGACATCAAATAGCCTAATAGACTCACGCATACGATGCATGGTCGCATGAGGAGGATATCTCACTCTATGGACATTGGCATAGTGACGCTAGTGCATGTATGCAGGTGCTTGTTAAGGAACAAGTATACTGAATAGGACCTCTGGAATTTCTTAATTGAAAACTTATTTGTTGAAATAAGAAATTTCATGTTACGATAGTACACGATTAGTCCTTTGACTTGAGGCACCATAGTAGCCTTGTACATATCGTGTTTTATTTTGATGTATCTTTTGATTGCCTAACAATCATAAAGGGGATATATTGGATGTTGCATTATATGTATGGAGGTTAATGAGCGATCAACAAAGGATCTGTTACTTGTCTGGCAGAGCAAGTGAATCTCTTTTATTTTCATAGTTCATGACTCAGAAGTCCTTGACCAAGGCAGGATGAATTCTAACGATCCATTGGGTGCCAGGGCACAACAGTGTGCCCTCGTTGTGCGCATTGTAATGTTGAATTGTAAAATATGATTTTTTGATTTTATAATTAAAATGTTTATTTTTAAAATTTAAAAAGGGTTTTTTTTGAAAAATGAAGATTTTATCCTAAGTCATGAAATTACTATTTTAAAAGGATGGTAAATTTACATACTTTAATAAATTTATGTGATGTATTTATTAGTATATATGGGATGATCATGGTGTTATTTGAACCAATGTGATTGGATTTATTTATCTTTGGATTTTTGAAATAGGGCTTGCAAGTCTCTTATTCTTTCCTTCTATATACTTTATATTTTGAATGAGAGTAGAAGAGGGTGAGGTTTTTCTTTTTGCTTTTTGGTGGACAAAAAGAAGGATCAAGATGAAAAATCATGAGAAGACCCATGAATGTATAGGATATATTGATGTAATAGAAACAAATTTCTATTTCCATTCTATTACCCTTAGATTGACCTATATCTATTTTTGGCTCAAATGGATCGCATAGGAATGGTCCAGATCATCCAGATTATGTATGTATTAGATGCATGCATAGGGTTTATTTAACAAATTTGCTTGTCAATTTATTAAATAAATCAAGATTCAAATTGATGAGGTCTTGGCTAACATAAATACCCTACTTGAACTAAAAATCAAGTAAAGGAATTTTTGAATTTTCATTTCAAGCAAATATGGATAAAATTGGGTAGAACCTAATAATCCATGCCTACCATCAAAAGCAGTAGACATGACGATGCTACCTTACTTTGTCATTGGCCATGAGTCGTGGAATGACTTTGTAATGAAAAGTTGTGATCTCTACTAAGCATGGTGATGCGCATGGGATGGACTAATTCTACATTGGCCATGAGTCGTGGAACATTTTGATACTCCATCTACATGGAGGTTTGATGGGTCTTACTTGACACTTAGTATAATACAAGCTCGTAAAATTAGGGTATATCGAAAGAAGTGAGATAAAATAACTTGAGGGTTGTATGGAGATACAATTGTTAAAAGTTAACTACCTTTAATATGTTTTATGGGTTCATAAAATTTGGGCATATGACATAATGATTGGGCATCAAGCCCACTAGGAAATAAGATTTCCCGAATTACCATTAGGGGGTGATAAAATTTGAATAAAATAGTGGTAGATATTTATTACTAAAGACCTTGTTATAAATGAATATGATTTTGAAAGTATGGTAATTTTCTGCCTCATTTATATATTTGTAGATTGTTTATAAATAGCTAAAAATCTACTTGCATCAATTCTGAAAACTAATAAATTAACTGGTCCCAATTATGTCGATTGGTTGAGGCCCCTTCAGATTGTTTAATAATCTAAAAAGAGGGATTACATACTTGATGTGATCCCGCCGCTGGCCGCGCCGAAAGATGCTAGGGAGGAGGAGCTTGTGGATTATCACAAGCTGGTGGATGATGATCTGCAAATGCGATGCTATATGATGGCATCAATGTCAAATGAGTTGCAAAGGCAGCACGAGGTACATGCACATGCGCATAACATCTATATTCACTTACTCTATGGTGAACATTCTAGGCAGGCAAGATATCAGATCTCGAAAAAACTTTTTAGGACCCGTATGATGGAGGGCTCTTTAGTCCATGATCATGGATTAAAGATGATAGGCCTGATTGAAAGGCTTGAGTCACTTGGAGTTGTTATGGATAATGTGCTCTATTTGGATCTCATCTTGTAGTCTTTGCCGCCATCATTTGACACCTTCGTTGTCAACTTCAACATGCATAAAATAGAAACTAACCTTGTTGAGCTGGTTAACATGTTGAAGACGGCTGAGTCTACTGTGAAGAAGGACAAGCCGATCATGCTTGTTGGATCATTATCCAACTCAAAGGTTGGAAAGCCCAAGAGAAAGAAGAGGAAAGGAAAGTATTCCTCAAAATCCAAAGGTATGAAGCCAATAGGTGGCATCTCCAAAAGTTCCAACAAGACCGATGACAAGTGCCACTACTGTGGTAAACCTGGGCATTGGAAGAGGAACTGCAGGGAGTACCTTACAAGCCTAAAGAGTTCAAGAACTTATTTTGTTGAAGTTAACTTATCAGTTAATGATGCTTCTTAGGTATTGGATACTGGTTGTGGGTCTCATCTTTGCAATGATTTGCAGGTGATAGCAAGAAGTAGGAAGCTAAGTAGAGGAAAGACAAAAGACAGTTCTACAGCTGGGGAATAGACCAAAAGTTGTTGCATTAGCCATAGGAAGTGTCAAATTAGCTTTAGAAAATGGTGTAGTTTTAGTTTTAAACAATTATCTTTATGTCCCAGAGATAGTCAAGAACATTATCATCATTCCTGTTCAGGATGGAGAAGGTTTTACTTTTTGAATAAAACATGGAAGCTATTCTATTTTTAAAGATTCAGTTCTGATTACCTCTGGCATATTGATGAATAGTTTATATTCTATTAATCCCCATAACTCCTTTTTCCATGTTCAACAAAATAAAATAAAAATAGACGATCATAATTCTCAACTCTTATGGCATGCTAGATTAGGTCATATATATGAAAAAAGAATTTATAAGTTGGCCCAATTGCTCAATCTTTTAAAAGAGCAAGGAATGCCAAGCATGTGAGTCATGTCTTAAAGGGAAAATGACCATATCACCATTTGTTGGACAAGTGGAGCGAGCTAAAAATCTATTAGATTTGATCCATTCAGATGTATGTGGGCCACTAAATGTTAGTGCTCGTGGAAACTATCACTACTTTATAACTTTTATTGACAATTATTCTAGGTATAGATATATATACCTTATGAGGAATAAATTTGAAGCTTTTGAAAAATTCAAAGAATTCATATATGAGGTGGAAAAACAAACTGAGCTAACTATCAAGGATCTTTGATCAGATCAAGGACGTGAATACTTGATCATAGAGTTTCTTGATTATCTAAAAGAGAATGAGATTCTCACTCAGTGGACGCCTCCTACAACTCCCTTACTCAATAGAGTTGCAGAACGTAAAAATCAAACCTTGTTGGACATAGTTCGATCGATGATGAGTTTCTTGATTATCTAAAAGAGAATGAGATTCTCACTCAGTGGACGCCTCCTACAACTCCCTTACTCAATAGAGTTGCAGAACGTAAAAATCAAACCTTGTTGGACATAGTTCGATCGATGATGAGTTTCACAGGACTTCTTTTTTCATTCCGGGGCTATGCTCTAGAAACAGTGGCATATCTATTAAATAGAGTGCCATTAAAGTCGGTGCCCCAAAACACCATATGTGATATGATATGGGAAACCACCTTCTTATAAATACCTTCAGGTATGGGGGTGTGCCGCTTACGTAAAGTAGCAAGTGGGAGATAAATTGGATATGTGATCCAGTTTATGTATATTCATGGGGTATCCATAGGAATCCATTAGAAACTATTTCTACAACCCCTCAGAACAAAAGGTATTGGTTTCGAGGAATGCCACCTTTTTGGAAGAGGAGTTTCTATTAGATAGAAATGATAAAATCGTAGAACTTGAAGAAATTCAAGAACCACAGAGCCTCCCTACAGACACAATAATGGGCCAACCGACTAAGGCTGGGCCTTCGAACACACATTCTCCTAGGAGATCCCATAAGATCTTAAAGCCACCTGAGAGGTATAGTTTTTTGTAGAGAACAATGAGGAGAATCTATCCTTGGACAATGATCCAAGGACTTATGGAGAGGTGATGTCGGATATCGACTCATAAAGATAGCAAGAAGTCATACAATTCGAGATGGACTCCATGTACTCCAACAAGGTATGGACCTTGGTGGACCCACCATAAGGAATAGTTCCTAGTGGCTGCAAATAGGTCTACAAGTAGAAGTTTGGAGTAAATAGAAAGGTAGCGACCTACAAAACACGACTGGTTGAGAAAGGTAATACTCAGAAGCAAGGAATTTATTATGAGAAAACTTTTTCACCAGTAGCGATGCTTAAATCCATTCAAATACTGCTAGCCATATCAGCATATTATGACTACGAGATATGGCAGATAGAAATGAAGACCTTTTTTCTGAATGGAAATATTAAGGAAGGGATCTATATGAGGTAGCCAGAAGACTTTATATCCAAAGGAAGTGAGCAAAAGGTTTGCAAACTGTAGAGATCCATTTATGGACTCAAGCAGGCTTGTTAAAGCTGGAACACCTGATTTGATGAGGCAATCAGATTGTTTGATTTCCACACAAACCTGGATGAGCCCTGTGTCTATAAGAAGGTTGGTGGGAGTGCAGTGATATTTATTATGTTATATATTGATGACATCCTACACATTAGGAATGATGTAGAAATGTTGCAGTCAATTAAGGCTTGGTTGTCTAATCAGTTCTCCATGAAGGATTTAGGAGAAGCATCCTTTATTCTTGTAATAAAGATCTATAGATATAGGTCACAAAGGATAATCAGACTATCCCATTCTACATACATAGATAAAATACTAAAGTGGTTTAGCATGAAGGAATCTAAGCGAGGATTCTTATAAATAAGTCATGGCATTTATCTTTTGAGGGCAATGTCTCCTAAGACTCCTGAGGAGAGGGAGAGGATGACCCGCATACCTTATGCATCTGCCATAGAAAGCATAATGTATGGTATGCTATATACAAGGCCTGATGTCGCATATGGTCTGAGTATCATGAGTAGATACAGTCCGATCTAGGTGAGGAACATTGGAAGACTATAAAAATGATCCTGAAGTACTTGAGAAGGACTAAGGATATCTTTTTTGTGTACAGCTCTGGAGAACAAAAACTATAAGGCTATACTAATTCTAGTTTTTAGTTTGATATAGATAACTCAAAGTCAATATTTGGATATATATTCACCTTAAACGGTGGTGCAGTCAGCTAGAAGAGTTCCAAACATGAGACAACTATGGATTCCACCATCGAAGTTGAATATATTATTGCATGTGATACGGCAAAAGAAGCTATTTGGATAAGGAACTTCGTCCAAGAGTTAGGTGTGGTTCCATCTGTTGTTTATCCTGTATTGATATGTTATCATAACAATGGAGCTATTGCACAAGAAAAAGAGCCAAGATCTCATCAAAAATCCAAGTACATCATGAGAAGATACCATCTGATCAGAGAGATCATTGGTAGAGGCGACGTTGTAGTGGATAGAGTCGCTTCGGCAGAAAATAAAGTAGACCCATTAACCAAACCACTAGCACAAAAGGTATTCTACGGACATCTTAAGAAGATGGGCCAAAAGTACATGGACAATTGACTCTAGGGCAAGTAGGAGATTATTAGAGTAGCACCCGACGTACCAATTAGATTGTGCATCTTTTATACTCTTGCATTTGTAAAAAAAAAATAATCTTTTTCAAACCATATTAATAAAATAGGTAAATTTCTTTATGATTAATTATATTTTGTAATTATATAAAGTCTCTAGACCAAACTTAGCTATAGGACATGGTCATGTATATGTGGCTTTGTCCTTAAATTAGTTATAAGTCAAGGGCTTTTTGAGATGGGACATCGAATAGCTCAATAGACTCGTGTATACAATGCAAGCTCACATGAGGAGGATGTCTCACTCCATTGACATTGGAGTAGTAATGCTAGTGCATGTATGCAGGTGCTTGTTAGGGAACGAGTACACTGAACAGGCCCTCTGGAATTTCTTAATTTGAAACTTGTTCATCGAAATAAGAAATTCCATGTTACGATAGTACACAATTAATCCTTTGACTTGAGGCACCATGGTAATCTTGCGCATGTTGTGTTTTATTTTGATGTATCTTCTGATTGTCTGATAATCACAAATAGGATATATTGGATGTTGCATTGATATGTATGGAGGTTAATAAGTGGTCAACAAAGGATTTGTCACTTGTCTGGCAGAACAAGTGAATCTCGTATATTTTCATAATTCATGACTCAAAAGTCCTTGGTCAAGACAGGATGAATGTTAGATGGGGTTTTCGAACGATTCGTCCTGAGTTATTAAAACTTGAAATAGAATCATAGTTATTGAGCAATTAAGGTTTCGACACACTTGTTAGGTGTTTTCCATGACTTATGAGCTTCCTAAAATTAAGGAGTTAATTTCAAGTGAATTAATTAATTTGATTAATTAATCAAAATAATTATTATTCATAAGTTGCAAATATTGCAAGCCCACTACTAGCTTAGTTATGAATCTAAAGGATCACAAACAATTTGAGATGGAATATTTCTAATTTAGAAATTGATCCAAGGCGTTGGGTCTAATCAATTAATGGAGATTAATTAATTATGGCTTAACTTAATTTAATAAGTCGAATTAATTATTCAATTAAATAATTAGATTATTTAATTGAACCTAATATGATTAGGGAGCCCAATTGGAGTGACATAATTATTTGATTGGATCAAATTAATTGTGTAGTCTATAAATTAATTATTAAATTAATTTACTCAATTAAATAATTAAATTATTTAATTGGACCTAATAAGATTGGGAGCCCAATTGGAGTGAAATAATTATTTGATTGGATCAAATTAATTGTGTAGTCCATAAATTAATTGTTAAATTAATTTACTCAATTAAATAATTAAATTATTTAATTGGACCTAATAAGATTGGGAGCCCAATTGGAGTGAAATAATTATTTGATTGGATCAAATTAATTGTGTAGTCCATAAATTAATTGTTAAATTAATTTACTCAATTAAATAATTAGAATATTTAATCGAACCTAATTTGATTAGGTGGGCTAGATGGAATTAATTAATTGAGTTTGAGCTAAGATAATTAATTACATTAATTGTGGGATTTATTTTTGAGTCTAAGTCCAATTCACAAAGGCCCATGAAGGTGATTGAAAAAGGATGGAAAGTCAAGAGTTTGGAATTCTTGAGAAACCTTAAATATACTTGGAAGATATGAAAGAGATAAAGTTGGAAAAAGTTTGGATCAACCAAAATATCCAATCAAAAGGAGACACAAAATACCAAGAGTATGACTCTTAGAATTTTGAGCCCCCTATATATGTCTCATGGCCAAAAATTGTCAAGAAAAAAAAAACATCTATATAATTTTTGGCCATATAGAAATTAAGAGAAGAAAATTATTTTCTTCATTCGTTTTTTTTCTCTAAAAATTTTTATTTTTAAGTATTAATTCTTTTATCACAAGTTGATAATAGGAATTAATATTTTCTATACACACTTCATCAACTAAATTAGAAAAGAAATCAAAATTACTAGCAGAATTTTGATTTTGTGTTTTTGCTCAAATTTTAGACTACTTTAGAGGGGAAACATTTGGATCCTTATGAACCAAATTTAGAAAAGGGGCTAGCAATTGATTGCTTCATACCCAACTACAATCGAAGTGCATATAAAGGTATGAATTGATACTTTAATTATTTTATTATAGCCATTGCAAATTGTGAGATTGTTAAAAATCGCTTCAGATCCGGGGTATTACTATAATTATTATGGTACGATGTTTTTAAAAAATTTAATTTTTCACTGCGTATACCCTAGGATCACATGAACTCAACAATAAATTGCATCCAAAAGGGACTAATTCCTACAAAATATTTTGGAAAAATAAAAGAAAGGCTCTCCACTGCTACAAGTCTTAAAATAAATTTCAAACTCTCTAAAGCCCATGTTAACAATGATAGCGTTTGCTTCAAAACCAGCTTTGTTCTTGCCAAAGATCTCAACACTTGGGGTGTTGAAAAATAAATTCTTTACCTCAAAATAGAAATCTCCCACTAAAAATTTGAAAAACAAATTTTTGTGCCTTTTTTTCCAACAAAAAATCAAGAATTTCCAAGAACAATTGAAGAACAAATTTGTTCTGATCTATCAAATGCTTTTTGGGAAAGAAAAAAACATACTGTCACCCTTCCTTATGAATTAGATTTCAATGAACAAAAAATACCTACCAAATCTAGATCAATACAAATGAATCAAAAAATCATAGAAAATTGTAAGAAAGAATTACAAGAACTCCTTAGTAAAAAGATCATCCATCCTTCTAAATCTCCTTGGTCGTGCCCAATCTTCTATGCTTACAAAAATGATGAGCTTGAGAGAGGAACCCCAACATTAGAATAAATTACAAACCTCTCAATAAAGTACTTCAATGGATTAGATACCCTATCCCCAAAAAATTAACCTTTTTAAAAGACTATAATGTAAAAGTCTTTTCAAAATTCAACATGAAATTAGGATTTTTGGCAAATTCAAATTGATGAAAAAGATAAATATAAGACAACCTTTACTCTACAACTAATTTGAATGGAATGTAATGCCATTTGTCGTAAAAAATGCTCCATCTGAATTTCAAAAATTTATGAATGATGTTTTTACACCATATACATCCTTCACAATAGTCTATATTGATGTTATGCTTGTTTTTTGTGAATCCACAGATAAACACTAGAATATTTATCAAAAGAAATAGTTTATTGGTTTCGGCTTCCAAAGACAAGCTTTTTCAAACAAACATAAGATTTTTAGCAGCCCAAATTCATGAAGGAACAATTATTCTAATACAAAGACATTTAAGTTTTGGAGACAAGTTTTCCTAACCAAATCCTTGATAGAAACTAATTGCAAAGATTTTTAAGATCTTTGACTTATATATCTGATTTTGACCCTAAGCTTTGCTAATTTTGCAAACCTTTATTTGATAGATTAAAAACCCCTCCACTCATTGGACACAAGCTCACACTTATGTCAAACAATTAAAAAGTTCAAGTTAAAGACTCCCCTGTCTCACAATTTGCCATCCCAATGCACCTAAAATAGTCCAAACAAATGCTTCAAAAACTAGTTATGGAGGAATTCTTAGCCAAGTAATTGAATGAAAACAAACCATAATCCAATTTTACTCTGGTTTATGGAAAAGCTCTACTTAACAAAATTTTCCAACAATTAAAAAGAAATTCTTTTTATTGTATTGTGCATTTCAAAATTTCAAAATGATTTATTAAACAAAAAGTTTCTTTTAATAATAGATTATAGAGTAGCCAAAGATGTTTCAACAAAGGATGTGAAAAACTTAGTTTCAAAACAAATTTTTGCAAGACGACAGTTATTTTATCAGTCTTGTTTCAACATAGTACTTGTTTGTGAAAACTTCAAATTTATCGTTGCAGAGGAATGTCCTCAAGAACCTACTACCAATGCTCCTTGTAATGTACAAGAGAGCTATAACAAATGGGTTACAGTTAATAATAAGGCTCGTGCCTACTTGTTAGAGGGCATGTTTGATGTGCTTAGATTGAAGCATGAAAAAATGGAGACTGCTTATGAGATAATAGAGTCTTTTCAAGCCATGTTTGGGAAACCTTCTGAATCGCATCATGAAGCTGTGAAAATGGCTATTAAAGCAAAGATGTGGAAGGGGCTATGTTATGAACAAGTTGAGTTATATATGACTCAATTGCTTAATAAGTTGCAGACCTTTGAAGCTATTTTCTTTGGAGAGGCTAAAGAAGATGAGGCAAATATTGTCAAGGATAAGCCATCTTCCTCAAACAATGGTGAGAATATGAAGAATAAAAATGGTAGTTTTAGGAGTCAATATGAAAAGACAAACAAGAAGGGTCCTAAAGGCAAGAAGCAAAATGACTATGAGGAAAAGCCCAAAGGAAAGTGTTTCCATTATGGAGTTGAGGGTCATTAGCAAGGAAACTGTCCAAAGTATCTCTACAAGCTCCAAGAGACTAAGAAAGGTAAATATGATTTACTTGTTCTTGAAGCTTGTTTAGTGGAAAATGATTCTTCACCTTAGATAGTTGATTCAGGAGCCAATAATAATGTATTTTCTTCTCTGAAGAAAATTAGTTCTTCTGAGGAGCTTGCCAAAGAGAAATTCACAATGAGAGTTGGCAATGGGCCCTTAGTTTTTGGCAAAAGCAATGGGAGTTGTCCACTTGAATTTCAGTAATAAATATTTAGTTTTGAACAATGTTTATCTCTTTCCTAGTTTTTGTAAAAAAATGATTTATGTTTCCAAAGTTGCATGAACAATTATTTGGTATTTCATTTTATGATAATGAGATTATTATTTCTAGAAATGGTATTGATATTTGGCATGTAATGTGGAAAATTGACTTTATATGTTAAGGCCCAATGAACAACTACTATTTAATGTCAAAATATTTAAAGTAGAACATCCTAAGTTTAAGAAGTAAAAGGTTTCTTAAGAGGATGAAGCGTATCTTTGGCACCTAAGGTTAGGGCATATTAATCTAAATAGGATAAACAGGTTAGTAAAGGATGGTCCTTTAAGAAAGCTAAAAGTTGACACTTTTCCTATTTGTGAATCTTATCTAGAGGCTAAAATTACTAAGAGACCTTTCACTTGAAAGGGTAATAAGGCTAAAGAACCATTTGAGCTTGTTCATACTAATGTTTGTGGTCCTATGACCATACAAGCTAGATGTGGTTGTGAATATTTATAAGTGTTCAAGATATGGTTTCATTTACCTAATGCAAAGAAAATTTGAAACTTTTGGGAGGTATATAGAATTCCAAGTAGTGGCTGAAAGACATTTAGGTAAATTCCTGAAGTCTCTAAGATTAGATAGAGCAGTCAAGTATGTTAATACTAAGATCAAGGACTAAATGCTTAAGCATGGGATTTTGTACCAACTTATAGCAGTTAGAACTCCTCAACAAAATGGTGTTGCTGAGAGGAGAAACCAAACTTTACGTCATTTCTACATATTGGGGTGTCTGGCATATATGCTTAAAGGAAAGACTTGGAAAGCTGCAACTATGACCAGAAGTGTGTCTAATTGTAGGATACCCTAAATGTACAAGATGAGGTTTATTTAATAGTCCTCAAGATAAAAAGGTAATTGTGTCAACAAATGCCACATTTCTTGAAAATGACTATATAACAAATTTTAAGCCTCGTTGTAAAGTTGTACTAGAGGTATTACTTTCTAATGAGATCAGACCACAACCAACAAGAGTTGTTAGATAACATATTTAAGACCACCACTTCTTATCAGAATGTCATCCCACCTCATTGTAGTAGGAGATTTGTGAGACACAAGTTGCCATCTTCGACAATAGTAAGGATGATCCATTGACATTTAAGCATGCAATGGAAGATTTTAATAATGAGAAATAGCAAGAAGCTATAAACTAAAAAATAGGGTCTATTTACTCCAATTTTATCTAGGGGCTTGTTGATCCACCTGAGGATGTTAGGCCCATTAGGTGTAAATGGATCTTCAAGAGGAAGTGAGGTGAGGTTGGCAAAGTAGAGACTTTTAAAATGAGGCTAGTGGTAAAAGGTTATAGTCAGGAAGAGGGGCTCGATTATGGGGAAACATTCTTGCCTATAGCCATGCTTAATTCTATTTGCATAATGCTTTCCATTGCTCGGAGCCTAGATTATGAGATATGGCAAATAGATATCAAGACAGCCTTTCTGAATGACTATTTTAAAGAAAACATCTATATGCAACAACCAAAGAGTTTCATAGCTTCTTAAATTAATTTAAGCATAGCTAATTAATTGATCCAATCAATTAATTAACTTCACTTCCATGAGCTCCTAATCTTTATTAGGTTCAAATAAATAATCATAATATTTATTTAGATGATTTAATTTAACTCTTTAAATTAATCATTGCTCAAATTAATTAATCACCATTAATTAACTTAATCTAACACCTTAGATCATATTAGATTAGAAGTGGATCATCTCGATTTATGTGTAACCTATTGGGTTCACAACTAAGTCAACAGTGGGCTTGTAAGTTATTAATAAATTTATGTTATGATTAATTAATCCAATTAATTAATTCACTTAGTATTAACTCATTAATTTTGAGAACCACACAAGTCAAGGGAAGCACCTAGCAGTGCATCTTGATTACCTAGTTTTAGGTGAATAGCAAGTGAATCTTTTCAATTATGAGTACCATGTAAATACGGTCCTTCCCTTAACTAATCTACTAATTAAGTTTAAGGCATAGATTATTAGTCAAAATATTATTTTAATTATGAGTACCTTTTAAATTATGATCTCATTTCAAGTTACATTGATCATTTGACGAATCAATAGAAAAACCTACGTATAACATTCATCCTGCCTTGGTCAAGTCTTTAGGATCAAGGACTGAAAACATAGAAAATGAACCTATTTAACTGGATAGGTGATGGATCCTTTGTTGGCTACTCATTAGCCTCCATACATGAAGACCATACTGCCAACAAAAATCTCTTGTGATTGTTATGCAATCGGGAAATACATCAAAGTGCATGATGTCGTCACAAGATTACCATGGTGTCTCAAGTCTAATAACTAATTAATGCACTATTGCATATATGAAACTCTCATTTGACAAATAATGTTTCCAATTGAGAATTTTCTGCAAGCCATTCGGTGTACTTGCTAACAAGTTTCTAATAAGCACCCACACATATATATTAGCATCCCTATCCTGATGTTTATGGAATGAAACATCCTGCTTTCGAGCATGTATTGTGTGTGTAAGTCTATTGGGCTCCCCTCTCAATAAACCATCAACTCAGAACAAGTTTAAGATTAAAGCTATAGAAGTGTGTTCCATGATCACCATCATATGCATGACCATACCCCATAGCTATTTATGATCTAAGGACTTTATCTAATTGGCAAGAACAATTAAAGATAAAGAAAATATCTTTTTATTTAATAAACAATATGAATAAGATTGTTTTACAAGGGTTTAATTGTTTGTTGGGCATTACTCTAACAACAACAAGTAGAGGTTGAAACATTATGAAATATTATAAGAAGTGGATTCAAAATTTTCACTTTATCCTACTGTCCACTTAAGTTCTGTGAAGCTTCCCACACTCTTAAACATATTCAATCACTGCAAAAAAATTTACCACACATAGAAAAACATATTGATAAAGATAACCATGTCATAAATCTGTCAAAAATAATAGATATAACATACCAAAATAAGCCCCTTTCAAAACATACTAAAAGTGACTGCTATATCTTGACAGTTTGAGTAATTCTCAATTGTCATGGCATATTTCATCTAGCTTATTTCAATTTACATTCACAACTTAGACTCATATATAAACATATTCATGGTTATGAATATATATTTTAACCAAAGTAATCATGCATTAGAAATCAGAAATCAACCTATACAAATATTCCGTCCTTAATGGTTTCTACTAAGTTTTTACAATAAAAAATCCTTCTTTTGGGCATAATAACACAACTCATAACACCTAACAAATTATAAACAAGAATAGAAGCTTTAGAAATCATAAAACCCTCAAATAATATTAAAATTAGTACCAAAATTGTGTACCTCACCTATGTACAAATTCAGCTTCAACTTGTTAGTTACTACTTCACTTTGCCTTCTTTGCCTCCTTTGCCTTCTCTTTCAATTGAGATCCCCTAGGAACAACTTGGAGAGCTTAAGGTAGGTGTTTGAAGGTGAAATAACTCATAAATAGTTATGAGTTGTGGGTTAGTTCTTAGGAGAGAATGAAGGCTTGAGGTGGTAGTTTGTGGTGCTTAAGCTTAGGTGGCCACTTATGGTAAAATCAGATTTTCCATCCACCTTGCGAACCTAAATCACATGTTTTAAGATGTACATTTTATCTACTTACAACCTATTTTAATCACCACATGATTCTATAAATATTTGCAGCCCTAATTCTTAATGGTTCATTTGATATTTAACCCGATTAACTCTCGATTCATGCATGATCGATAAAAATTATGCTTCAATAGTATTAGACACTTATGAACTTGTTAGTATTACATTTTAATCATAGTATATCATGTCTAGTGTCCCAAGTATGTAATTTACCAGTATATATAAACTTTTGAAACACTTGATCGAACCAAATCAAATCAATACCTCCAAAACTATATTATATAACCCATTTATATCCAACATAGTGATCCACCTAAATCTTGATGTTATCCCAATGTAAAATTGGTTACTTAAGTTATAGGAGAAATCAAAACTTTACACTATATGGAAGTTTTAAAATTTTAACAATCAAGAATGCCACTATAAGATGAAATGAATGATATTATGTTAATATCAATGCAATGAGCATATAACTAGCATATAATATATGAATCTTATTAGCCAAGTGAGTAGTCTGAGGCTTGGGTATTACATCCTCCCCCTATAAAAATTTTCATCCCAAAATTTTACTTATCGAAAGATCTCTAGATGTTATTATAAGAATTTGGAAAGAAAATGATTATGCAGTTTTGAAACAAAGAAAAGCTCAATCCTATATATATTAGTCCATTCTATGTTATTCAAAGAACTAGTGGTGTTGCATACAAACTCGACCTGCCTGCATCAATGTCTAAAGTGAACAATGTGTTTCATGTATCTATGCTGAGGAAATACATTACAAATATATCACATATTCTGAAGAGTAAACCAATAGAGTTAAAAGTGGATTTAAGCTATAAAGAAAGACTAATAGAGATTCTGCTATAAGAGGTACAACAACACAAGAATAAGAAAATCCCATTGGTTAAACTATTATGGAGAAATCTATAAACAAAAGAAGTTACTTGGAAAAGGGAAGATGAAATGACGGCTAAGTATCCAGATCACTTTCAATAAGTAAAAGTTCAGGATGAAATTTTTATATGGAGAGGAGGATGTTATTATTAGATTAGTGCCCAGCACGCCAATTAGATTGCCTATTTTCTATACACTTGTATTTGTAAACATATAGTCTTTTTCAAATCATATTAATAAAGTAGGCATATTTTTTATATTTAATTACATATAGTAATTAGATAAAGTCCTTATACCAAACTTAACTGCAGGGCATGATCGCGTATTTAATGGTGATCATAGAATGTGCCTCGATGGCTTTGGTCTTAAATTAGTTCTAAGTCAAAGGCTTTTTGAGATGGAACATCGAATAGCCCATTAGACTTGTGCATACGATCCATGCTCGCATGAGGAGGTTGTCTTGCTCCATGGGTATTGGCGTAGTGATACTAATGCATGTATGTAGGTGGTTGTTAGATGACAAGTACACTGAAGAGGCCCATTGGGAACGTTGTTTGTCGAAATAAAAATTTTCTTGTTACGAAAATTTTAATTAGTCCGTAGACTTGAGGCACCATAGTAGCTTTGTACATGTCGTGTTGCATTTTGATGTATCTTCTGATTGCTTGACAATCATAAATAGGGTATGCTAAATGTTGCATTGACATGCATGGAGGTTAACGAGTTGCAAATAAAGGATCCCCTTATCTGACAGAATAAGTGAATTTCCTATATTTTAAAAGTTCATGACTCAAAAGCTCTTGACCAAGACAAGATAAATGTTAGATGGGTTTTTTTTTAACAATTCATCATGAGTCATTACAACTTCAAATGGAATCATAGTTATTAAGTCAATCAGGGTTTTGACTATTAATCCATGCCCCAAACTCAATCGAGAGATTAGATAATAGAAGGACCATACGTGTATGGTACTCGTAATTGAAATAATTCACTCGCTAATTCACCTAAGACTAGCTAGTCATGATACACTTGTTAGGTATTTTTCTTAACTTGTGAGGTTCTTGAAATTAAGGAGTTAATTTCAAGTGGATTAAGTAATTTGATTAATTCATAAGTTGAAAATATTGCAAGCCCACTACTAGCTTAATTGTGAACATAAAGGTCACACACAATTTGAAATGGAACATTTCTAACTTAGAAATTGATCAAAGAAGTTAGATCCAATTAATTAATCAAGACTAATTAATTGGGATTTAAATTAATTCAAGAAGTTCAATTAATTATTCAATTAAATAATTAGATTATTTAATTGGACCTAATAAGATTAGGAAGCCCATTTGGAGTGAAAAAATTATTTGATTGGATCAAATTAATTGTGTAGACCATAAATTAATTTACTCAATTAAATAATTAGATTATTTAATTGGGTCTAATTTGATTAGGTGGGTTAGATAAAATTAATTAAAGAAATTTTGGCTTAAACAATTAATTGGATTAATTGTGAAATTTTTTTAATTTAAATAGGCTCATTAGGAGAGGCCTACGAGGGTTATTTGAAAAAGATGGAAACCCAAGAATTTGATATTCTTGGAAGTCTCTATGTATCTTTGGTATATGCAAGAGATAGAGTTGGAATTTTTTGGGAGATTTGGAATAAACTAAAAACCTTCCAACTAATAAAAGAGAAGCCCAAAAATGCCAAGAGTGGGACTCTAACCACTCTTGTAAGTACAAAGGGGCTGAAAGTTTGAGGTGGAATTCTTCTCCAAATTTTTGGCCATCAAGAATAAAAAAAGAGAAAAAAGTTTTCCTTCTTCTATTTTTTCTCCAACCAAAAATTCTATCCTTATTTCAAAGTATTAATTCTTTTATCAAAATTTGATACTAAGAATTAATATTCACAAAATAAACTCAAAATTGTACTACTTTATAGATGAGACATTTGGATCTCTGTGAACCGAATCAAATAAGGGGCTAGCAATTGATTGCTTCATACCCTACGATAGTTAGAGAGCTCAAAGGAATAAATCAAAACTTTTATTTGTTTTTCAGCCATTGAAAATTGCGAGATCGTTAAAATCACATTAGATATAGGTGTTGTTGTAATTATTAAGGCATGTTTGTTTTAAATTTTTTATTTTTCCGTTGTGTACACCCAAGATCAAGCAAACCCAATAGAGGTATTAGAGCTACGATTTGCATAATTTAATAGAATTTAATTTTTGCATGTGGATTTAGTTGTTAAATTCTAATTGAAATTTGTATTTCAAATGGGATAAAATTATTTTGCAATTTATTTAATTGTTAAATAAATATGTGTAATTGAATTTGATTTAATTGGCAGAGTTAAACGCATGGCACAATTACGTGTAGCAATATGCTCTAGCGCATGTTGCGTACGTGCGCAACATGCGGGGTGTTGGATGCCTCGTTGTGTTAGATTGCAAAATTCATTTTTTCAAAATTTTAATTAAACTGTTAATTTAAATTTTAAAAAAATAGATTTTTTGTGAAAAATTGAGATTTTATCTGAAGTTGTAAAATTACAATTTAAGCAGATAGTAAATTTACATGCTTTTATAAATTAATGAGATGTGTTTATGGGCATGCGTGGGATGATCATGGAGCCTTTTGGCCAATATGATTGAATTATTATGTTTTTGGATTTTAAAATGGGACCTGCGAGACTATTATTCTTTTCTTGTATGTACTTTATATTTTTGAGATGAGAGTAGCGTAGGGTGAGGTTTTTCTTTTTGTTTTTTGGTGGACAAGAAGAAGGATCAAGATGGATAATCAAACCATAAATTTATGGGGTATATTCATGTAATATAAATTAGTTTCTATTTTTATTTTATTACCCTTAGACTGACCTAAATCATTTTTTAGCTCAAATGGATCACATAGTATTACCCCATGATTATCCATGTTATGTATGTATTAGATGCATGCGTAGGGTTTATTTAATATTTTCATATGATATGCTTATCATCTATTGAATGTAAATTTATTGAATAAACTAAGATTAAAAAGTGTGAGGTCTTGGTTAAAATAAATAACCCCACTTGAATTAAAATCAAGTTAAGGAATTTTAAAATTCCAATTTTAAGCAAATATAGATAAAATTAGGTTGGACCCAATAATCCATGCCTACCATCAAGTGTAGATGACATGACAATGCTACCTTAGTTTGTCATTAGCCATAAATTGTGGAATGACTCTATAATGGAAAGCTATGATATCTACTAAGCACAATGATGCCCATGTGATGGACTCGTCTCTACGTTGGCTATGAGTTGGGGAATATTTTGTTGCTCCATCAACAAAGAGGTTTGATGGGTGTTGCTTGACATTTAGTGTAATGCCCAATTCTCAATTCTCTCCTATATAGCCAATAATAAGCATTTTTCATCAATATGCATCTAATCAATGTGCATTATCAAATTATGGCATACAAATAGCATAATTGCACGAACATGAATAATTATTATTATATGCTTCAGTTATGCTTTAACATGCATTAGTACATGAAATATGAGATCAAACTTTTGTTTCTTAATTTAACATATTCTTTAAGTGCCTTTTTGCAGTGAAAAGCTCGGTATCTCAGTTAAGGAAGATTGATGTGTTGAATGGCCATGAAATGAATTATTTGTATTGCTCCATACTATTTATATGTTAAAGTGATTAATTGTATAAATATTTACTTGAAATATGTTACATTTGACTAAAAACTAAAAGTATGCAAAATGGTGCAATTTGATTGGTTGATTGACTAGATTGCATGGAATCATTCTAAACCGCATTGCACTTGATTATAACACCAAAGCATCAATTTTTGTCATCTCTCTAGCACATAAACATGGCTTTTGGCATGAGAAGACAGCAAGCATGATGCACCCAATCATAGCCCTCCACTTACCTTATTTGAAATGTCAAAGAAATCATTTTCATCCATATTTCTTGTGGAAGCACCTCAAAAATGATCAGTCCTTATTCTCCTAAGTTTCTCCCAAATTTCTACAATCTCATACTCATAAAAATTGAATTCAATCCATAGGAATCCATAGAACACAAGCTAAAACAAGTTTCTACCCTTTTAAGCTTGAAAACCGTTGATTTTGAAGCCTAATTCCAACTTGATCAGGGTATATTCTTTTTTAATGTTTCTTATGATGAATTTGTAGTATCTTGGATGGTTACATGTTTTAGTATATTTTTGTATGATTGAAAACTTAAGTAAGTTACACTTGAAGTCAAAATCAAGCTAGTTTTAGGAAAATTGATAGTCTTCTGAAATTATTTAATTTACTTATTTCTATTGATTTTGTAATGTTTATATTGTGTTTGAAGGTGCCTACAAATTATTGTGAACAATAGCAATTAGTTTGCTTAATGGAAGGTTCTATCAATTTAAGTTAGAACCAAGTTTATGTCATTTTAATTCGGATTGTGTTTATGTTTTGTGGGCTGCCCTAATAATTATGTTTGAATTATTAGTTATTTAATGATTGCCCTAATATATAATTTTTTGAATTAGTAGTAAAATATAGAGTATGCATTATTTTTAAGGTTATGTAATTGATATGGAATTGTTTACAAAATATTGAAAAGTGTATAATTTTAACTAGAATAGACTATATGATTTATAAAAAGGATATTAAAAGGTACATGATTTGATTATGTTAGGCCTTTAACACATTCTATCTTGCAAAGAGATTAGCCTTTTCACTTAGCACAAAGTGGACTTGAGGAAAGTTAAAGCTTTCAATTGCTGTATCACAAGAATCATATAATATTGTTCATGTTTTAAGGTGATTGTTATTATTTGTGAAATGATGTAATATTTGATGCATTTATGGTTTATGAAGCATGATACTATTAAGGATATAATGATGTTTTTGAAAAGAAAGTATGGTACTCAATTGATGGTTGGGTAGACAAGGGACATGGGAGGGACCGACGGACCTAACAAATGGTGGCAAATACTTGAGGTTGAAAAATTGATATAGGAAAGACACAATGAATGAGATAGAATACGTCTTATACCTGAGGTTGAAAAACCAAGTATGAAAACTCGGTATTAGTTCTCTTATTGGCAAATCATTATGAACAGGTTCCAAAAACCACGGTCTATCGCTATTAGTTAGGTACCATACTTCAAGGGCTCTAAAGAATGATTTATGAATGAAAGTTATTAAATAGAATAATGCATTTAATGATTTATGAGATGTGTATATATGTTATTTATTATTGCAACAGTTTAACCTTACTGAGTCTTTAGCTCGTTAGATTCATGCAGTGCAGGTGGAAATGTACAGGTTTAGAGGTTGATAGTGTCTCTAGAGCGGCCGGACAGAGATTTGTTCATATGACATGCTTCGAACTGTTTTGTAGTTTATTTTGAAAACTCTATTTTGTTTTTAAATAAGCCACTCCATTATGGTTTTGTAAACGGATGTACTCAATTTTGATATATGTATATAGTGTGTTTAAAATGATTCAAGCTCTCTCTTATAGCTAAAAATGAAAACTTTTATTAAAACCATAACTTTAGCGTTGATGAAAAATTAACATTTCTTGACTTAATTGTACCAGCTTGTTTAGGTTCTGCAGTTAGGTTAAGGGGTGTTCCAATTTATGGTATCAGAGCGGAGGTTTAGTCGTTCCTGTTGACAGAAGAAAGTATATGAACACATCCTGGCTGGAAAACTTAGTCAACTATTTATTTATCTGCTTTTATGTTTACTTGAATAGATTTCATTTTATGTTATTGTCATGATTATGCATTTGTTATTAGTTAATGAATAGAATGAGATTGGGCAATGCATATCAGGTCATGGCACCAAAAGGAAAATAATAGATGATCATGAGGGTAATCATAGTATGGTGAACAATTTAATTAATCTCATTCAACAACAGGCTAGAATGCATAGTGAATAGATACAATAATTGCTAGATATGTAACAAAGAAACCAAGAACAAAATCAGCGACTTCCTCCACCACAAGCTCGACAGGATAATCCACAGGCTATATATGATAAGTTTAGGAAGATGGAACCTGTTGATTTTACTGGCAGGTCTGATCCTATGGTTGCAGAGGAATGGGTTAAATCATTGGACACTATCTTTGACTACATGCGAATTGATGAAGCTGAGAAGATACTCTGTGCAATTTTCTTGTTGAACAAGGATGCTATAACTATTGGGTTCGCGCGATCCCGGGAGACGTATACGTAGCGGAATTTAAAATTTTTCAAAAACATAAATATATATTACATTATATGTAATTAAAATGAATCCCGAAACCCTTTTGCGATTATTCAGTTGTGTGTTTTCTGATAGTTAAAGTAAGAAAGTTTCTGAAACTCTTACCTTGATTTGCACTCCAGCTGATGTAGGGATTGAAACGATTCAAATTGTTATCTCTACATGAAAGTATCTCCATGTTCTTCAATTCAAAACCCCTTTGATTGAAATCTGATTGACTTCTAGGATCCAAAATGTTATCCCTCTAATGATATCGACACCTTGGATGCCCACTCGCAATCGAATCCTGTGCTAGTAGTTTTCGATTCGATAATTCTACCCCAAAATAATTTTATTTGAAACAAGAATACACTAACAATTAGTGTTTTATGTGTTTAATTTAATTCTTAATTCAATAATTAAATCAAGAATTAAACTAGATAAAAGGTTGGTGAACTTTTGGAGATTGAAAGGAAATAAGGGACGAATTTTTGGGGATGAAAAAAAGCTATTTTTTTTTCCACAAAAATCTGCAATTAAAATCCCCATAAAAATATCCAAGAAGACTGTCAATCAAGACTATCACAAGTTCTTTCTATATAAGACTCTTCTTCCTTTCTTGGATATTGAGTCGAAACCCTATTAACTCAATAACTATATTTCCATTCCTAGTAGCTTGACTAGATGATGAATAATTAGAAAACCTCACGTTTAATTTTCATCCAACCTTAGCCAAGGATTTTATAGTTAAGTACAGTGAAACACATAGGAGATTCACCTATTCATCTAAATAGATGACGGATCCTTTGTTGGCCACTCATTAATCTCCATACATGAAGATGTTACACCTAATATAAATCCCTTATGATTGTCATGTAATCGGGAAATACATCAAAGTACAACATGTCATGCACAAGGTTACCATGGTGCCTCAAGTCCAAGGACTAATTCTTGTACTATCATAATGAGAAAATTCCCATTCGATAATAGAATATTTTCAATTGGGAATTTTCAGGTGGGGTTATTTAGTGTACTTATTCCCAATAAGCACCCGCATACATGCACTAGTGTCTCCACACCAATACCTATGGAATGAGATATCCTCCTTTCGAGCTTGCATCGTATGCGCAAGTTTCAACGGGATCAATGATGTCCCATCTCATTGATCCTTAACTTGGAATGTTTTAAGATCACAGCCTTAGAGGCATATTCCACGATCACCATCATATGCGTAACCATGCCCCATAGCTATGTGTGATCTGAGGACTTTATCTAATTCTTATGATGAATTTAAGATAAAGATTGCCATTTAAATGATATTAATATAAATAAGAATAATTCGCAAGAGCATAAGAATGGCCAGAACAATTGACACGCCGGACACTACTCTAATAATAACCTGGTGGGAAGGAGCCAAACATGCAGTGAATATGGAAGAGCTAACTTGGGAGAGCTTTAAAATAATCTTTTATGATAAGTATTTCACCAGGGATGCTAGGTCACTCAGAGTAAAAGAATTCTTGGAGTTAAAACAAGGAGGGATGTCTGTATGTGATTATGTGAGAAAATTTGAACAAGGTTGCAAGTATGTACCATACATCGCCAGAGGCAACAATGAGAAGATGGATCATTTCTTGAGGGGCCTTAATCCTAAAATTATAAGAGATGTATGAATGTCTTCAGTAATAGAGTTTAGAGAACTGGTGGACAAGGCTTTGATGGCTAACTTAGATGAGAGAGAGATTCAGAAATTCCATCAACAAAAGAAGCAAGTATTCACTCCAAGAAATCTAAACCAGTGGAAGAAATAAGAGCAAAAATCAAGATAAGGGAATGAAAAGCGTCCTAGAGTTGGACAGACTTCTACTACAGTTGAAAGGCCTAAATGTTCTGAGTGTGGGAAGAATCATTTTAGGGAATGTTATAGTGGTACTAATCGTTACTTTAAGTGTAAAAAGTCTGGACATATAGCAAAGGATTGCCCAACAGTACAGGGGAAAGTTCAGGGGAGAGTGTATGCAATGACACAAGAAGAAGCCGATGCAGATGCTTCTGTACTCACAGGTACTATTTTAATTTCTAGGATACCTACAATTATATTAATAGATTCTAGATCTATGCATTCATTTGCATCATGTGCATTTGTGAGAAAATTAGGCATTACACCAGATTTATTAAAAGTAAGGTAAAGTGTGACTGTTCCATCTGGGGAAGAAATAGATTCCAACCAAATATTAAAGGCTTGTTCTATTCAGATTAGTGATAGGACTCTCTATGTAGATCTAGTTGTTTTGTCAATGCCAAATTTGAGGTTATTCTAGGTATGGATTAGCTTACCAAATATCATGCAACAATTGATTGTAATAAGAAGATTATGATTTTTCAACCACCTGGAGAAGAACAGTTTGTGTTTAGTGGTACCTTGTTCTCACAGTCCTTACCAATTATATCTGCTTTGAAAGCTCAAAAGATGTTGAATAAAGGTTATGTTGGATATTTGGCAAGTGTTCTAAACACCTCAGTTGAAGCACAATTGAAGCCAGAAAATATAGATGTGGTTCAAGAATTTCTTGAGGTATTTCCAGATGATTTATCGGGACTACCACCGAATCTAGAGATTAAATTTATGATTGATGTTATGCCAGGAACTACTCCTATTTCTAAAGCACCATACCGAATGACACCAACAAAATTGAAAGAGTTAAAAGTTCAATTGCAAGAATTGCTTGATAAGGGTTTTATTCACCCTAGTTATTCTCCTTGGGGTACATCTGTGTTGTTCGTGAAAAAGAAGGATGGTATATTGCGGTTGTGCATTGATTATAGAGCGTTGAATAAAGTAATAGTCAAGAATAAGTATCTACTCCTAAGAATAGAGATTTGTTTGATCAATTGCAGGGAGCATCTGTATTTTCTAAGATTGATTTTTGCTCTGGGCATCATCAATTGAAGATCAAGAAAGAAGACATACCAAAAACTGCATTCCGAACAAGGTATGGACATTATGAATTTCTAGTGATGCCTTCGGTTTAACCAATGCCCCTGCAATTTTTATGGATCTAATGAATAGGGTGTTCAAGCAATATCTTGATAAATTTGTGATTATGTTTATTGATGATATCCTAATTTATTCACGGGATAAAGAAGAACATAATGAACATTTGAAGACTGTGCTGCAAGTTCTTAAGAAAAATAGTTGTATGTTAAATTCAAGAAGTGTGAGTTTTGGCTTGAACAAGTGGTATTCCTAGGTCATGTAGTATTCAAAAATGGTGTTTCTGTTAATCCGAGCAAGGTAGAAGCTGTCATTAAGTGGCCAACACCAACAAATGTATCAAAAGGAAGGAGTTTCTTAAGATTAGCAGGGTACTATCGATGATTTGTTCAGGGATTTTCAAAGATAGCAACTCCAATGACAATGTTGATAAGAAATAATGTGAAGTTCTTGTGGATCGATGCTTATGAAAGAAGTTTTCAAGAACTAAAACATAAATTAACTATAACTCCTATTCTTACCACTCCAACTGGAATTGGTGGATTCGTGATATATAGCGATGCTTCAAAAAATGGTTTGGGTGCTATTTTAATGCAAAATGGGATGGTAATAGCCTATACTTCAAGGCAATTGAAGAAATATGAAAAGAATTATCCAACCCATGATTTGGAACTTGCTGCTATGATATTTGCCTTGAAAATTTGGAGACATTATTTGTATGGTGAGAAGTGTGAGATATACACAGATCATAAGAGTTTGAAGTATTTCTTTACTCAAAAAGAACTGAATATGAGACAAAGAAGATGGTTAGAACTTGTGAAAGATTATGATTGTGTGATCAACTATCATCCTAGTAAAGCGAATGTGGTTGCAGATGCATTAAACAAAAAATCCACGCCTTCTCTTTTTGTTATACAAAAGTCAATATTACTGGATTTACAGAGATTAGAGCTTGAAATTGTACCTAAAGGGAAAAAGTGTTCGTTGTCAGCCTTAGTGTTGAGAACTACACTTCAAGATAGAATCAGAGAAGGTCAAAAGATGGACATGCATTTGTGTAGATTACAAAGAATGATTGAGGCTAGAAAGATGCCAGACTTCTTTGTTACTGATGATGGGATTATTCGATATAAAGGGAGACTGTGTGTGCTATTTGACAAGGTCATGAATGCAGATATTTTAGAAAAAACTCATACTACTTCTTACTCGGTACACCCAGGTAGCACAAAAATGTATAAGGACTTACAACAACATTATTGGTGGACTAAAATGAAGAGAGATATAGCAAAAATTGTGGTTGAATGTCTAACTTGTCAACAAGTTAAGATTGAACATTAAAGACCATTAGGGTTGTTGAAGCCTTTGTTGATTCCAGAGTGGAAATAGGAGTACATTACAATGGACTTTGTGCTTGAATTACCTAGAACATAAAAGGGTATAATTCCATATGGGTGATTGTTGATAGATTAACTAAATCAGCCTATTTTCTTCTAGTGAAATCCACATACAATATGGACTGGTATGCTCAATAATATATTAAAGAGATGGTCAGGTTACATGGGGTGCTAGTTTCAATAGTATCTGACGAAGA
Source organism: Paulownia fortunei (assembly GCA_019321725.1). NCBI lineage: Eukaryota > Viridiplantae > Streptophyta > Magnoliopsida > Lamiales > Paulowniaceae > Paulownia > Paulownia fortunei. Next base: position 8,192,545 of record CM033115.1, on the reverse strand, counting down.
TCCTAATTTTACATCTACATTTCGGAAGAGCTTACATAGTGCCATGGGAACAAAACTTGCATTCAATACAGCATTTCATCCACAAAGTGATGGGCAATCAGAGAGGGTTATTCAGATATTAGAGGATATGTTAAGAGCGTGTATGCTAGATTTTCAAAGGAGTTGGGATGCTAAGCTTCCATTAGTGGAGTTTATTTATAATAATAGCTATTAATCAATAATTGGAATGGTGCCTTATGAAGCGTTGTATGGAAGGACATGTAGATCTTCAGTTCATTGGCATGAAGTTGGAGAATGAAGCCTATTTGGTCTAGAAATAGTTCAACATACCACTATGATAGTAGAGAAGATACGAGAGAGAATGAAAATCATGCAAAGTAGACAGAAAAGTTATGCTAATAAATGGAGAAAAGATCTAGAGTTTGCTATTAGGGATCATGTGTTCTTAAAAGTAGCTCCCATGAAAGGTGTCATAAGATTTGGAAAGAAAGGAAAACTAAGCCCAAAGTATGTCGGCCCATTCGAGATTTTTGAAAAAGTTGGTGATAAAGCTTATAGAGTGGCTTTACCTCCGTCATTATCTAGTTTACATAATATGTTCCATGTGTCTATGTTGAGGAACTACATTTCAAACCCCTCTTATATGTTGAGTCATGAATCGTTGGAGTTGACTCCTGATTTAGCCTATGAAGAGAAACCAGTGTAAATTCTAGATGAGAAGGAAAAAGAGTTGAGAACAAAAAATATTCAACTTCTTAAAGTATTGTGGAAGAATCATTCTGTAGAAGAGGCCACATAGGAAAGAGAAGAAGAAATGCAGAGCACGCATCTAGAATTATTTGGTACGTAAAATTTTAAGGATGAAATTTTTGTAAGGAAGGAAGAATCGTAATGCCCAATTCTTAATTCTCTCCTATATAGCCAATAATAAATATTTTCCATCAATATGTATCTAATAAATGTACATTATCGAATTATGGCATACAAATAGTATGATTGCACGAACATGAATAATTATTATTATATGCTTCAGTTATGCTTTAACATGCATTAGTACATGAAATATGAGATCAAACTTTCGTTTCTTGATTTAACATATTCCTTAAGTGCCTTTTTGCAATGAAAAACTCGATATCTCAGTTAAGAAAGATTGATGTGTTAAATGGCCATGAAATGAATTATTTGTATTGCTCCATACTAGTTATATGTTAAAGTGATTAATTGCCTAAATATTTTCTTGAAATATGTTACATTTGGCTAAGAACTAGAAGTATGCAAAATGGTGCAATTTGATTGGTTGATTAACTAAGTTGCATGGAATCATTCTAAACCGCACTGCACTTGATTATAACACCAAAGCATCAAATTTTGTCATCTCCCTAGCACATAAACGTGGATTTTGGCATGAGAAGACACCAAGCATGATGCAACCAATCATAGCCCTCCACTTACCTCTCTTTGAAAGGTCAAAGAAATCATTTTCATCCATATTTCTTGTGGAAGCACCTCAAAAATGACCATCCCTTATTCTCCTAAGTTTCTCCAAAATTTCTATACTCTCATACTCACAAAAATTGAATTCAATCCATAGGAATCCATAGAACACAAGCTAGAACAAGTTTCCACCCTTTTAAGCTTGAAAACCGTTAATTTTGAAGCATAATTCCAACTTAATCAGGGTATATTCTTTTTTAATGTTTCTTATGATGAATTTGTAGTATCTTGGATGGTTATATGTTTTAGTAGATGCTTCATTTGACTTGTGTGGTTCTTGGAATTACGGAGTTAATCCAAGATAGATTAATTAATTGGATCAAAACCAAGCTAGTTAAACTAGTTTTAACAAAATTGATAGTCTTATGAAATTATTTAATTTACTTGTTTCTATTGATTTTGTAATGCTTATATTGTTTGAAGGTGCCTACAAATGATTGTGAACAATAGCAATTAGTTTGCTTAATTGAAGGTTCTATCAATTTAAGTTAGAACTAAGTTTACTTCATTTTAATTCAGATTGTGTTTATGTTTTGTGGGCTACCCTAATAATTATGTTTGAATTATTAGTTATTTAATGATTGCCCTAATATATAATGTCTTGAATTAGTAGTAAAATATAGAGTATGTATTGTTTTTAAGGTTATGTAATTGATATGGAATTGTTTACAAAAATTGAAAAGTCTATAATTTTAACTAGAATAGACTATATAATTTATAAAAAGAATATTAAAAGGTACATGATTTGATTATGTTAGGCCTTTAACACATCCTATCTTCCAAAAAGATTGGCCTTTTCACTTAGCACAAAGTGAACTTGAGGTAAGTTGAAACTTTCATTTGCTGTATCACAAGAATTATATAATATTGTTAATGTTTTAATGTGATTGTTATTATTTGTGAAATGATGTAATGTTTGATGCAGTTATGGTTTATGAAGCATGATACTATTAAGGATATAATGAGATTTTTAAAAATGAAGTATGGTACTTAATTGATGGTCAGATATATAAGGGATGCAGGAGGGACCGACGAATCCAACAAATGGTGGTAAATACTTGAGTTTGAAAACCCAGTATAGGAAAACCACAATGAATGAGATAGAATATGGCTAATACCTGAGGTTGAAAGACCAAGTATGGAAACCCCGTATTAGTTCTCTTATTGGCCAATCATTATGAACAAGTATCGAAAACCACGGTCTATTACTACTAGTTAGGTACCACACTTCAAGGGCCCTAAATAATGATTTATGAATGAAAATTATTAAATAGAATAATGCATTTAATGATTTATGAGATATGTATATATGTTATTTGTTATTACATCAGTTTCACCTTACTGAGTCTTTAGCTCATTAGATTCATGCGATGCAGGTGGAAATTTACAGGTTTAGAGGTTGACTATGTCCTAGAGCATCCGGATAGAGATTTGTTCATATGTCATGCTTCGAACTGCTTTATAGTTTATTTTGAAAATTCTATTTTATTTTTAAATAAGCCTCTCTGTTATGGTTTTGTAAATGGATGCATTCAGTTTTAATATATGTATATAATGTGTTTAAAATGATTGAAGCTCTCTCTTATAGCTAAAAATGAGAACTTTTATTAAAACCATAACTTTAGTATTGATGAAAAATTAACATTTATTGACTTAATTATACCAGCTTGTTTAGGTTTTGCAGTTAGGTTAAGGGGTGTTACACTTAGTACCATATGGCTTATAAAATTGGAGTATATTAGAATAAGTTGTTGGTTTCGCCATAACTATGGGGTGCGCGCAGTGAAATTTGAAAATTAATATAAAAATAAATGCATACAACAACAATTATTGCATCACTCCTGGTTCAAAGCAATTCTAACAATTGAGTGTTTTTGATAGTTTTACAAAAAAGTAAATAAAGTTTCGAATTTTTACCTTTGATGAACTCCGGTTAGTGTAGGTATGGCAATCAATTGCTATCATTCACTCTCAAAAAAGGTTCACAAGGGATCCAAATATCTCCCTCTAAAGATAGTCCACACGTTTGGAATAGAACACAAAATTAAAATCTTACTAGTGATTTTAGATTTTAATTCTTTTACTAGTCTAGTTTAGAGTGTTTTTTGTGTGTATTAATTCCTAATCCAACTTGTGAAAATAAGAATTCAATACATTGAATAATCAAAGAAGATTTTTGATTATCTGGGAAGAGGTTTTTGGAGAAAAGTAGTCGAAGTGTCATTTTTGGAAAAAATTTCTGAATCCAACAATTTTTCCCTTTAATACTTTGAAGTGGCCGAAAATTTGAGGGTGTATCGAAAATTGGGATAGATACATCCTCAAATTTTCAGCTATATCAAGAAAAATAGGTAGCTGAAAATTATCCCCTAATTTTCATCATTTCTCATATTTTCATATGTTGAATTAGTTGTTTTGCAAGAGTCAAACTCTCCAAAAATAACTAGTTCAATGAACCTATCTCTATAGAATGAATGTGGCCATTTTGTGGACTTCTACAAGCCACAAAATTTCTCCCCCTCTCTCTTCTTGATTGTGTTGGACTCTTCCAATGCAATCAAGAGAGATATCTAATATCTCTAATTATCTTCATAAGATAATTAATAAGAAATTCATATTATCTTTATTTTTTTAATTTTTTCCAATAATTTAAGTGGACTTTAAATAAAAAGCCACCTTAATTTTGGGCTTGGATTTTTACAAAATTCATTAATTAATCCAATTAATCAAATTTACACAATTCTAATTAATTGATTCAATTAATTAATTACTACACTCCAATTGGGCTTCCTAATCTTATTAGGTTCAATTAAATAACCTCTTTACTTAATTAAATAATTAATTCAACCCATTGAGTTAATTTAAGCCCCAAATTAATCTCCATTAATTAAATAAATCTAACTACTTGGATTAATTGCTATATTAGAAATGTTTCATTCCAAATTTGTGTGTGACCCTATAGGTTCACAACTAAGTTAATAGTGTGTTTATAATATTTGCAACTTAAACTAGTCAACACTTTAAACAAAAACACAAAATTAGAATTTTGCTAGCAGTTTTGATTTCTTTTCTAACCTAGTTTTTGGAGTTAATATAGTGAATATTAATTCTTGTTATCAACTTGTGATAAAAGAATTAATGCTTTGAAACAAAAGATGGAATTTATGGTGGAAAAAGAAAATAATTTTTCTTCTCTCTCCCTATGGCTAAAAATTAGAGGGCTAAAATTAGCCTCAAATTTTCAGCCCTCTAAGTATAAATAGGTGATTCAAAAATTCCAAGAGTTCCACTTTTGGTAGTCTCCTTTTGATTGGTTGGTATATATTTGGAGTCTCCCAAGATATCTTCCAAAGATATTTAGTCTCCAAAGAATTCCAAACTCTTAAGTTTCTATCATTTTTTAGCAACTTCCATGGGCCTCTCCTAATGGCATTTTTGAATTGAAATTGGACTTTAAAATATAAATTTCACAATTAATCCAATAATTTATCTTAGCCAAATTCAATTAAGTAATTTCATATAGTCCACCTAATCAAATTAGGCCCAATGTATAATCCAATTATTTAAATGTGTAAATTAATTTAATAATTAAATTAAATTATGGACCACAAATTATTTTAATCTAATCAAAATCAAATAACTGATTCACTCCAATTAGGCTCCTTAATCTTATTAGATCCAATTAAATAATTTAATTATTTAATTAAAAAATTAATTCTACTCATTGAATTAATTTAAGTTTTAATTAATTAATCTTCATTAATTAATTGGATCCAAACTTCTTTGATCAATTCCTAATTTATAAATGTTTCATCTCAAATTGTGTGTAACCCTTTACCTTCACAACTAAGCAGTGGGCTTGCAACATTTGCAACTTGAGAATAATAATACTTATTCTGATTAATTAATCCAATCAATTAATATGCTTGAAATTAACTTCTTAATTTCAAGAACCTCACAATTCATGGAAAGCACCTAGCAAGTGTATCATGCTACTTAGACTTATGTCAAATAGCGAGTGAACTTATTTCAATTACGAGTACAATTCAAATAAGGTCCTTCCATAAACTAATCTCCTAATTAAGTTTAGGGCACAAATTAATAATCGAAACCCTAATAGCTCAAAAACTATGATTGCATTTCAAAGTTCAATGACTCATGATGAATCTTTAGAAAACCCCTGTCTAACATTCATTATTCCTTGGCCAAGGACTTATGAGACATGAACTATAAAAATATAAGAGATTAAATTATTCTATCTGACAAGCAACATATCATTTATTGGCCACTCATTAACCTCCATATATATAAATGCAATATCTAACGTACCCCTTTTGTGATTATCAGACAATCAAAAGATGCGACAAAATACGACATCTATAAAGCTATCATAGTGCCTCAAGTTTAAGGACTAATTGTATATTATTGTAATATATAAATTCTTATTTCAACAAAAAAGTTTCTAATTAAGAATTTCCAATAAGCCTGTTTAGTGTACTTGTTCCCTAACAAGCACCCGTATGCATGAACTAGCGTTACTACACCTATCTCCATGAAGCGAGACATCCTTCTCATGTGAGCATGCATCATTTGTGTGAGTCTATAGGTTATTCAATGCCCTATCTCAAAAAACCCTCGACTCATAACTAGTTTAAGACTAAAGGTAAAGAGGCATGTTCCATGATCATCATTATATACATGACCATGCCCCGTAACTAAATTTGGTCTATTGCTTTATCTAATTACAAGATGCAATTAAAGATAAAGAAACTTTCTTATTTTATTAAAATGATTTTAAAAAAATTATTTTTACAAATATAGGACTATAAAAGATACCTAACCTAATTAGCACACCGGATACTATGTTAATAATCTTCCACTTGCCCTAGTGCTAATTGTCCATGTACTTCAGGCCCATCTTCTCAAGACGTTCGTCAAATACCTTCTGTGCTGGTGGTTTGGTCAATAAGTTTGCTATATTTTCTGCCAAAGCAACTCTGTCCACTACAACATCGTCTCAAGATGTGCTTAGATCTTTGATGAGATCTTGGCTCTTTTACTTGTGCAATAGCTCCGTTGTTATCACAATTATCAAAACAGGATCAATAATGGATGGAACCACATACTTTTGGATGAAGTTCCTTATCCAAATTGCTTCTTTGCTGCATCACATACAACAATGTATTTAGCCTCGATGGTAGAATCCATAGTCGTATCTTGCTTGGACTTTTTCTAGATAACCGCACTATCATTTATGGTGAATACATATACGTGGACCCATTTGCAGCCATTGGGAACTATTCTCTATGGTGGGTCCACCAAGGTCCATACCTCTTTGAAGTACATAGAGTCAATCTCGAATTGCATAGCGTCTTACCATCTTCCCATGTCGATGTCCAACATTGTCTCTCCATAAGTCTTTGGATCACAATCCAAGAAGAGATTTTACTTATTATTTTCTAACAAAAAGCCATACCTCTAAGGTGGTATTTCTCGAAACAAACACCTTTTGTTCAAAAGGGTCATAGAAGTAGTTTCAAATATATTCTTTTGGATACCCCCACAAAATTACATAACTTGGATCTCATATACAATTTATCTCCCACTTGCTACTTCACATAAGTAGCACACCCCTATATCCTAAGGTATTTGTAGGAGGGTGGTTTCCCAGCCCATATCTCATATGATATGGTGGGCACCGACTTTCATGGCACTCTATTTAATAGATATGCATCTATTTCTAGATCATAAACCCAGAATGAAAGAGGAAGCCTAGTCAAACTCATCATTGATCGAACCATGTTTAACAAGGTTCGATTCCTAGGCTCCGCAAACTTTGTTAAGTTGAGGAGTAGGAGGAGAGGTCCACTGAGAGAGAATCTCATTCTTTTTATGATAATCAAGAAATTATGTGCTCAAGTATTCACCTTCTCGATCTAATCAAAGAGCCTTGATACTTAGCCTAGTTTGTTTCTCCACCTCACATCTGAATTCTTTGAACTTTTGAAAAGTTTCAGATTTATACCTCATAAGGTAGACATAACCATACCTAGAATAATCTTCAGTAAAGGTTATGAAATAGTGATAGTTCCCACAAGCACTAACATTTAGTAGCCCTCTCACATCTAAATGGATTAAATGTAATAGATATTTGGATTGCTCCACTTGTCCAATAAATGGTGGTTTGGTCATATTCACTTTGAGACATGACTCATAAGTTGGGATTCCTTGCTTTTTCGAAAGATCAAGCAATTGGGCCAACTTATGAATTCTCTTCTCATAGGTATGATCTAATCTAGCATGCCATAATAGTTGAGATTTATGATTATCTAATTTTATTTTATTTTGTTGAACATGGAAAAAAGAGTTATGGGGAATAATAAAATATAAACCACATGATGCACTCAATGAAATTTCATCATTCATAACAAGGATCAAATACACACAAGAATTGACATATCACAAGACTAACAATCTTTCTTCCCTCTAGATTTTATACAATATCAATTAGTATCATCATAGGCAATCGGTAATTAAGTTATTTATTCAATCACAAAATATGAACTCAAAAACGTTTGTCAACAAAGCATGCTTGCTCTTGGTCTCTCATCACTCAACATGGGTAATTCAAATTGAAACATTTGGCCTAGTTTTTCATATAAAGCTCAAATACACAAAATAAAATCCTACCCCAACTTTAAAATTAACATTGTCCTTAATGTTTAAAGAATTAAAGCACATAAGAGGTAGAAATAAAAAACTCCCCTTTTCAATAGATGATGCACTTGGAGTTCATGGGATATCCACACATATTCATCCATCTAACAAGAAAAGAAAGCATGAAAGCTTATAAGTTAAACCAACGAAAGCAACAAAAATAGGAACACATATATAGATAAAGAAATGTAATAGCTAAACATGCTTGAAAGCGAACATATTTTAAAAACTAACTAACAAATTATTAAAAGGTAAAAGAAAAATGGCTTGGGTTGCCTCCCAACAAGCACTTGATTTAAAATCGTCGGCCTAACTATCTTCTTTGCTCATCCTTGATCTAAAAATAAGTGTTTTATCATGCCACATCTTTGTGTGTTCTAAGAGTGTAGGTGATCCTTCCGGATAGGTAAGGCGATGATGATCTCCATAGCATCAAGGGTCTTTTGGACATCAACAAGTGTATCCCCTATTACTGCGAATAGCCTTCCAAACATGATGAAGATGTACCTATCTCTTTCCATAATAAAAATGAAAAAACCTATAGAACATAAGAATTGATCACCATTCCCAAGCTTATCTTGAGTAACTCTAGTAGGAATTGCTTTATCTAGTAATGAAATTAGATTAGTGCTTGCATGTAAATCATATAATGCTATTTCATAAGTAAAGTTTCCAATTAAATAGGGGATAATGAAACTCCCTGAATTGGTTAGCACTTTAGGTGGCTTCTCTTGCAAGATGGCATTATACTTTTCAATAGTTTCGTACTCCTCGATTTGTTGTTATTGGATAGTTTTGCAATGCTCGATTAGATTGATTTTTGTATCACTTGAAAAGTTTTCTTTATGTTTTTTAGCATTATTTTCAGTAGAAAGATGTCCAATTTGAGTTTCTATTGATTTCATTTGAGCTTCTAAACTTGAAGCTAACTGCCCCAATTGAGTCTTAATGTTGCCAATCTTTGCTACATTTTTATTAAATCGGGCTCTTGTTTTGCCAATGAAATTGCTTAGAAAATCTTCCAATGATGCCTTTTTCTCAACTTTGGTTTCCATAAATAAAGTGCTAGTGGATGCCATGGAATCCATTCTTTGAGAAACTCCATAAGAAGTCCAAGCTGTAAATTGGTTAGAAAGAGAATAAATTTGGGCAGCAAGTTGTGTAAACAGATCTATCTCAAGAACACCGACAACCTTTTCAATAGAAGACCTCTTGGAAGGCAATTGATAGCTATTAGTATCCATCGCCTCAAGACTCCTAGCTTTATGCATACAAATATATATAACCTAATACAACATAAGACATTCATCAAAATATGAGAAGAAAGTAAAAAATAATCTCGACTAAAATCAACACTAAGTCATAACAATATTAATGCAATTACGATAAAACAATCCTCAACAACGGCACCAAAAATTTGTTCATAAAATATTTTACAATTTACAAGTGCACGGTGTTAAGTTTTAATACAATGGTAAATTGAGTATCATATCCACAAGGATTGTAATTAAAAATTACAACAAGTACTATAGTACAAATAGTTTTAATTTTATCTAAAAAATTAAGTGATGATTGGTAAACAAAGTAGAATAAGATAAAAATTGCAAAGATATGACTAGAGTTCTTAGAAGTAATACAACACACACCTTATGAACAAGAAATTTTAGAGAAATGACTCACCTAATTATCACATATGTTCTTCCTTCCAAAACATACTAATCCAAGTCAACAACACATGTAAGTTAAGAATTCCTAAGCTCATCAATCCCCTCTCTCGAGTGTCGAATTGATTATGAGTTCAAATATGAATTTCAATATCTCTATAAAAATCTCAAGAATAAAAGTCTACAAAAGTTTATCAACTTTATGATTCCTAGGTTATGCTATCTTTATGATTATGTATAATCTTCCCTCTCTCGAGTATCAAATACCATACATCAAACACTTTCAATTAATATCCAATTAATCAAGATGCAATACTAAATAAGACAACACAAACAAGATAAATGATTTGAACTAATATTGTTTGGAATTCTAAACATAGGACCAAATAAGGTTACACCATCCTCTAGAAAAAAAAGTTTAGTTCATCATGTATGAATATAACTTCAAGAAATACATAAGAAATAATATGGAAATTTTTCATCAATTTGTGATGTGAGAGAAATGGTTGAAGCTCTCCTTGTCTCCAAGAATGGCTCTCTTTCTCTTCCAAGAATAGCTCTCTGTCCAGCGACACCTTTCTATCCAAGAATACCTTCCCATATCTAGAATACCTTTAGAGGCTCTTTGAGGGTCCTTAAAATCAAATGGGAGAAGCCCTAAATAGGGTTAAAAACCCATTTTGCTGCTTTTATCCACATGGCAACATGTAGACACTAACAGGACAGCTAGGCACAACTAGGCGCTATCTTCAGTATCTTCAACTCAGTTTTTCTCATTGGGATCAATAGAACTAGATTTTATGGTAAACATAAAAGTTATAGATATATATCGTTGATTTCTATTGGTTCAAGAATCAAGTCAAACTAATATTTTAGAAAAGAGTTATGATTGAAATACAAAAATTGCCATTAATTTCACCACAATTCAGATTTTTCAACATTTCAACCAAGTTTTTGGTTTCTTTCTATTTTCTTCTCTTTTTTGTCATTACCTACAAGATTTCAAACTAAATACATAAAAGGTAACAAAAATACTTGAAAACAAACCAAATGTTAATAAAAATGCATATGAATTATTGGTATAAAACCAACTTATCAAATACCCCAAACTTTACCTTTTACTCGTCCTCGAGAAAAACTCAAAATCAAATAATCATAGGCTCATACTTCGATCATGAATTACTAAACTTGATCAATCAATTCAAATGCCTTATCAATTTTTATTGCACATGAATCTAAAGGTTAGTTACAAAGCTAGTCGAATGACACTACAAAACTTGTGCTTTATCAATCTAACCACGAATCCAAAATGTGTATATGTGAAGTGTCAAGCTCAAGTTCCATGCATGCATTTCAGGTATGAATTTCACAACTAGTGATTCTCATGATCTAAGAAAATGAGTTCTAAGTGTTCCATAAGCTTGGTTTTCATACACATTCTCCACTAATATAGATAATTGGAAACTTGGATCAAAAGGACTTCAATAAGCTTGTAATGTAAAGCCTAGGTATTGGCTTATAAAGAAAGATAGGGATAAACAACATAAGAGAGCATAAAGTGTTGCAAATAGAATCTCACTCTCCTCATTTCTTTTCTCTTTCCCAATTTTTTTTTCTTTAGGATTCACGTTTTTCTTTTTTTTCACAATTTTTTTTTCTTTTTTTTTTCCTTATTTTTTTCATGAATCACAAGGCTTCATTTCTTGTTCTTTTGCTTTCACAACCCCCAAACTTATTTTTTTTCATCAACCTGAGCTGTGATTTTTTTTTTTTTTGCATATTTTCCTTGTTCATACTCCTAAATACATTCACCCACGCCCTCAACATGTCTCCATATGATCATTTGATAAGATTATGCACAAAATGTCATACTTTAAGCTCTTTTAAGGATAATTATTAGTTTTCAGGCTATAAAGGGTTGGTATAGTGAGCTTCAAGAAATAAAGTCGAATGGTGGTCATTCATATGTCTTGCACATACTATTCTTTAAAAAGCATCTCAAAGGGGTAACTAGTGAATAAAAGTATGATCATGGTAGGCTTGAATAGCACAAACGAGCCAAAAATGTCCTAAATCATTTCCAAGTTTGTAGTTATCTAGAATTTCGCCTCAAAGAGTAATCAAGCAAACTCTAGAAAACCACAAAATGACCAATACAACTCATTAGAAGTAAAATCTAACACCAAGTAACATTGTAATTCACAAGATTTCAACATAATTTGCTTAATGAAAATTCACGATTCATAATAAGGATCAAATACATATAAGAATCAACATGTCACAAGAATGGCAATCTTTCTTCCCTCTAAACTCAATACAATATCAATTAGTATCATCATAGGCAATCGGTAATTAAGATATTCACTCAATCACAAAATATGAACTCAAAAAAGTTTGTTAACAAAGCATGCTCGCTCTTGGACTCTCATCACTCAACATCAATAATTCAAATTGAAACATTTTGCCCAGTTTTTCATATAAAGCTCAAATACACAAAATATAAATCCCACCCCCAACTTTAAATTAACGTTGTCCTCAATGTTTAAAGAATTAAAGCACATAAGAGGTAGAAATAAGAAACTCCCCTTTCCAATAGATGATGCACTTGGAGTTCATGGGATATCCACATATATCACCAAGTTGACATCCATCTACACAAGAAAAGAAAGCATGAAAGCTTATAGGTTAAAGTAACGAAAGTGGGAACACTTCTAGAAACCTTCACGATACTATAACCCATCCTCTATGGGCCACCTAAGGGGTTTAAAGGTTTGTTGCATATGCTAAATGCAATCGTGATTTCTTATGAAAGTGGATTAGTTTATGTTTATTTTAGGCTTGCTCGAGGACAAGCAAGGGTTTAGTGTGGGGGAATTTGATAAGTGCATATTTTGATATATTTTTGTATCAAATCCTTTATACTTTTCTTGCTTTATTCTTGTTACTATTATTATTTTATTAACGTTTTGTGTTAGGGAATAAATGGAAGCAAGTTTCTAGACTTATGCGGTGTTTGTAATTTGAGCATAACTTCATGATTAAAAGCCCTATGAACCTGAAGCTTATTTCATTTGAAAGTCAAGAGATAGAGGTACAACTTTTATGTTGGAATCTTAGCCCAATTTAGTTTTGATGATAGCAGAAAATTCATCTAAATAGTTGCACAAAATAGATCACCAAAATTCGGATCAGAGTTCAACCCAATATTGAGTTATTTTACCAATTGGGTTATATTTTTTGAGCCTAAATTTATTTTGGGTTGATATTCAAATATGTTATACATAAGAAGTAAATAAACAAGTTTGTTGAAGATAAGATGGTGTGAAAATATGTTAAAATAGTGAAAACATAGTTTGCAAGTTGTTGTTGCTGTTAAAGGATGGCTCTTGGACATGACTCGGTAATTTGACCGTATCTCCTTCATCCGACCGACAAATTTGACAAACTTTATATGAAAATATATTAACGCCAAAAGATCTATAATTTTTATTCTTTACACATCTTCAAAATCTAGTTGTATCTAATGAAAAATGCAATTCAATTTAGTAGGTGAGAAATTAGTGTAATAACTTACCAACTCTTGGCAACTAGCATACCACTTGATTAACCCCTCCATTATTTGTTTGGCCTCTAGCTTACTCCAAGTACTATAAATAGGTCATGTATTAAGTTTGTAAGAGAAGGGGGTAGAGGGTTTCTTTAGGCTAAGTTATCTAGTTCGTATATTTTCTAGTATTGTAAGTTTTTTAGTAGTAATAGAAATGTATTCTCTAGTTTCTCTTATATTTTTAGTCTTTGCTACTTTTATTATGTCTTTCTAAATTTTATTTTGTTGAGAAAAAAGGGTGAACCTCTTGATGGAAGAAGAGGAATGGTTATATGGGTAGAAAATATTTAAATATGTTGTATTATTATTTTTATTTTTGATCTAAACCCCACTTGTTTTGTGGTGATTCTTGATTTATGTATCTCTAATGGCACAACAAATACTTAGGTTTATTTAGTTTATTGTACGGTTTTACCCAACTGACTGCTAATGTGAAACTTTCATTTGTTGTTGACGAAGGTGTGCATAAATGCTTGATCCCATAAATAAGTGTTGGTGTTAAGAGATAATTTACAAGACAATATCATGATTACCTTATTACATGAGTTATTTGATAATATCTTCCCATTGAAACCTCCATTATGTATGGATTCCGATTGTGGTAATTAATAAAGGTAAAAAGAATAAATAACCATTTCTCTATCCAAAACTTAAAAGTGGATCCCTAATCCTCAGTACTTTTATTACTTTAATTTTTCTTTAGTTACAACATACATTAATTATTCATGTATTTTGATTCACATAAACTCCATTTTTTTTAGAAATGTAAACTTGAATTCTTCAAACAACTTTCCTGTGGATCAACCTCGAACTCACGAGAAATTTATTACTTAATACAACCTGCACTTGGATTTTCAATCTTAAAGTTGTAGCAAGTTTTTGGCACTGTTGCCGAGGATAGCAAGGTAAGTATTCAGGTTTGTTAATATTTTTCCTTTTTAAATATAGTTTGTTTATTTTCTTTATGAATATATAGTTATATGGTATCATAGTCATAATTTTCAACGTTTAGTTAGAAATAATTCTGAAACTTTATTTGGAAATTTATTTGAATCATCTCCACACACTTCCACCATGGCTGAAAATAAAAGTGTCTAGGATGAAAATGAGAATCAACAGGTGCGTACCATGCGTTATTACTTGTAACATCCTCGAAATTCTTCTCCTTCTTGTTTCATTTTTCCTCTGAATGTAAATAACTTTTGATTCAAGTTAGGTATGATCTCTTTACTTCCTAATTTCTATGGTTTAGACTCTGAAAATTTTTCTTCTTCAAGTGAAAATGTAGTCAATGAGGCTAATTCAATTACAACTCTTCGGAATGGAAAAGTTTCATCCCAAGGAGAAAGTTTCTAATCCACCTCCAGAAATGAAAAATGGAAATAGTCTTTACAACGAAGGTAAGTTTGAAGAAGGTAAGTGTGAAAATGATGAAAAAGAAAAATATTTACCTCCATTAACCTTTCCTCAAATATTGCCAGCAACTCAGAAATTGAACTCAAATGCTGAAATTTTTGAAATTTTAAAACAAGTGAAGATTAACATTCCATTATTGGATGTAATTAAGCAAGTTCCACCTTATACCAAATTTTTGAAAGATTTGTGTACAATAAAAAAAAACATGTACAAAAAAAGGCATTTTTAACTAAAAATATTAGTTCAATCATTCAACAATTCACTCCACCCAAGTACAAAAATCCAGGTTGTCCAACCATTTCATGTATCATAAGAAATACTAGAGTAGAGTGTATTTTGCTTGATCTTGGTGCTAGTGTAAATCTTTTACCTTTCTAAGTTTATGAATAGTTAGGTTTGGGAGAACTTAAAACAACTTCGATTGTACTCCAACTAGCTGACTGTTTGATTAAAGTTCCAAAGGGAATAGTAGAAGACGTGTTGATACAAATTGATAAGTTTTACTTTTCAATTGATTTCATTATTTTGGACACAGAGCTTGTTGCACAAACACATACACAAATTCCTATCATTTCAAGTCGTCCTTTTCTTGCAACTTCAAATGCTTTGATCAATTATAGAAATGGTATTTTGAAGTTATCATTTAGAAATATGACTTTGGAACTAAATGTGTTTAATGTTTGTATGCAACCAGCAGAAGATGTGGAAGTACAGGAAGTGGATTCAAATGAGGAACTTGTTCATGAATGCTTTACTACTACTAACTCTTTAGATTCTTTGGAGACTTGTTTTGAAAGTGAAAGTATTTGTAAAAAAGCACACACTAATACTATCTCTGAATTTTTACAGGTGAAAGAAAAATATTTTTGGAAGCTAAAGTTCGAAAAACTTTCATCATCAACAGTAAAATCTATTATATCAAATATTAAAGCTCCCATAGTTGATTTGAAACCTTTTCCAGTTAATTTGAAATACTCTTTCTTGAGTGAGAATGAAATTTTTTTAGTAATAATTTTTTCCAAACTCGATGCATCTTAAGAAGGTAAGTTGATCGAAACTCGAAAAATGCATAAGAATGCTTTAGGATGGACCATTGCTAATATTGAAGGTATTAATCCTTTCATTTGCACACATAACATCTATTTAGAGGAAAATGCTAAACCTTCTAGAGAAATGCAGCGAAAACTAAATCCTAATATGAAATAAGTAGTGAGAAATAAAGTCATTAAACTCTTAGATAATGGAATCATTTATTCTATTTCTGATAGTAAATGGGTAAGTCCTACTCAAGTTGTACCTAAGAAATTTAGAGTTACTGTAGTCAAGAATGAGAATGATGAATTAATTCCAACTAGGACTGTTACTGGTTGGTGAATGTGCATTGACTAAAGGAAACTCAACTCAGTTACTAGAAAAGATCATTTTCTATTACTTTGCATGGATCAAATTTTAGAAAGAGTTGCGGGACACGAATTTTATTACTTTTAGATGGATATTCTTGGTATAATCAAATTGCAATTGCACTCGAAGATGAAGAGAAAACAACTTTTATATGTCCTTTTGGTACTTTTGTATATCAAATGATGCCTTTTAGATTATGTAATGCACCAGCTACATTCCAACGATGCATGCTTAGTATCTTTAGTGACATGATTGAATGTTTTCTTGAAGCCTTCATGGATGATTTTTCTATTTTTGGTAATTCATTTGATGATTGTTTATCTAATTTAGAAAATATTTTGATCAGGTGTGAAGAAAAGAATCTTGTGCTCAATTGGGAGAAATGTCATTTCATGGTAACAACTAGTATGTTCTTGGACACATTATTTCATCAGAAGGTATTGAGGTTGACAAATCTAAAATTGAGTTAATTGTCAATTTGCCAACACCAAAGACTGTAAAGGATGTAAGATCATTTTTAGGACATGCTGGTTTTTATAGAAGATTTTATCAAAGATTTTAGTATAATATCTAAATCTTTGTGTAATCTTCTAATAAAATAAACTATTTTTGAATGGACTAAAAACTATGAAAATGCTTTTGTTAAGCTTAAAAGCATGCTTATGTCTACTCCAATCATGTAGCCTCTAGATTGGACTTTACCTTTTGAAATAATGTGTGATGCTAGTGATTATACTGTTGGAGCTGTCTTGGGACAAAGAAAAGATAAGAAATCATATGTTATTTACTATGCAAGTAAAACTTTAAATGGTACTCAATTGAATTATACAACAATTGAAAAAGAATTACTTGTTGTAGTTTTTGCATTGGACAAATTTTGATCTTATCTTATTGGCTCACTAATTATTATTTTCAGTGATCATGTAGCTTTGAAATATCTTTTGTCAAAAAAAGATGCTAAACTAAGATTGAATAGGTGGATTCTCTTACTCTAGGAATTTAATGTTACTATTCGAGATAAAAAGATAGTAGAGAATGTAGTGGTTGATCATTTGTCGAGACTTATTTGTGATGACTCGTTTCAAACCACACCTATTAATGACATATTCCCTGATTAACAACTATTTAATGTTTCTATTTTACCTTGGTTTGCTGACATTGTTAATTTTCTTGTGACAGAAAAAATGCCATCGCATTAGAACTCTCAAGACAAAAAGAAGTTTTTGACTGAGGTTAAAAAAATTTATTGGGATGATCCATACCTATTTAAATATTGTCCGGATCAAATCTTTCAAAGATGTGTGTCTGACAATGAGATAGGTAATATTATCAAATTTTGTCATTCAGAAGTATGTGGTGGTCATTTTTCTATAAAGAAAAATACTTCATAAATTTTGCAATGTGGATTTTATTGACCAACTCTTTTCAAAGACACTTACACTTTCTGCAAAAGTTGTGAAAATTGTCAAAAGTTAGGGTCCCTTTCAAAGATAAATATGACGCCCCTATACCCTATCCTAGTGATTGAAATCTTTAACTGTTGGGGTATTGATTTTATGGGGCCATTTCCATTATCATTTGGTTTTCTTTACATACTGGTTGCCATAGATTATGTTTCAAAATGGATCAAGGCAATTTCTTGTCAAAATAATGATCACAAAATAGTTATAAATTTTTTGAAAAAAAATATTTTAAGTCGATTCGGAATTTCTAGATCTATTATCAATGATGGGGGAAAATATTTTTGTAACAAAGTTTTTAGAACTTTAATGAGGAAATATAGAATCATACATAAAGTTGCAACCCCTTATCATCCTCAAACAAATGGACAAGTTGAACTTGTAAATAGGGAGATAAAATAAATTTTGAAGAAAATAATTAATTCAAGTCATAAAGATTGGTCTCTTGGACTTACTGATACACTTTGGGCATATAGAACTGCTTTCAAAATATCATTAGGCATGTCTCCTTATAGGATAGTTTATGAAAAACTTTGTCATTTACCTATTGAACTTGAAAATAAAGCTTATTGGGCAATCAAAATGTTTAACTTCAATCTTGATGAAACTTCTAAATTGCGCAAATTGCAAATCAATGAACTTCAAGAATTGAGAAATGATACATTTGAGAATTCTAAAATTTATAAAGCAAGAATCAAAGATTTTCATAACAATAAAAGTATTTAAGGTTGTCAAAAGGTTTTGCTTTATAATTCTCGATTGCATTTGTTTCTTCAAAAATTGAGATCAATGTGGAGTGGTCCTTTTGTTGTAAAAAAAGTATATCCTTATGGGGCGATTGATATTGAAAATCCTAGAAATGGTGACATATTCAAAGTAAATGGACAAGGAGTTAAACAATTTCTAAAAAATTAATTTTCACAAGAGGAAATTCTTTTTCCTTCTAACCCTTATTATGATTAGTGTTGTATATACTCATTTTCTCTGACTTTATTTGTTTTGAAAGTTTTATTTTTTTCTTTCTTTTATTTTATTTTATTTTTTTTTCTAGTTAAATGCGGATAACGGTACTCCGTGGTTATAAAAGTCAGACTTGTCAGTTTTCCAAACAATTGAAATCTTTATACAAATTTTTTTTGCTTTTCTCATTCTCTTTTCTTGTTTTTTTCAAAATGGGTGATATTTTTGTAACTCTCAAGAAGGGATTTCCTTTTCTTCCTAAAAATTTAATTTTTAAAATTTATAAAATTAGAATTGAAAGATTGAGGATATTTGTGCACAAGGGCATCTCGGAGGACATACGCTAGATAATTGAAGCAAAGGTAAGAGGAGATGAGTTTTCACTTTAGTTTTCATATTTGTTACTAGATATATGCCTGGTTTTGGTAAAAGTACATATTCAAAAAAACGAAGGGCAAAAAAAATAAAAGTTTGTCACAATTGTGCTAGATGAACTTGCAACAAAAAGTGTCGTTCTTTTGGAATAGTATCTAAAAATCGAGAAGATAAACTTAAATTTATTATGGATGGACTGAGTAAGGAGTCTTTAGATTACATTATATTGACTTTTGAGATGCATTCATGTGGATTGGTACAACATATAATTCTTGATTTATGGGATCATTTTTGAAATGAATATGAGTCATTTTCCAAGACTAATAATATAGTTTTAGGGTCTTTTTCCTTCTAACCCTTGTTATAGTCTTGAAAATCTGACATTAAAAGACCATGTTTTTCAATTTATAAGAAAACTAGATAAGAAGCATATCCTCAATCTATAGAGGGCGTTTAAGCCATTACTGGATGTAAAACTAGAGGAAGATGTGAGCCATAATCACAACTACATGTACATTCACGTGTAAGTCGGTAATTTTTAAATTTTGTATGTCCTTATTTTCAACATTTTTGACAAAAGAAAAAGACATGCAATAAATGTATTCCCTGTTCACACATCAATAAATATCACCGTACTCACTCTATTTTTGCACAACTTATTTTCCAAAAAGAAAAAAAAATTAAAAAAAATTGGAAGTTTCTTCAACTCATAAATTCTATTGCATTTGTGTTTTTTGTGGATCCAATCTTGGAAAAAATAGTGAGTTTATAGGGGCAGCCAATAACCTTAGTAGAACTTTAGGAGAGAGAAAAATTTATTTAGTATATGGGGAAGGTGGTTTGGGGTTAATAAGGAGTGTTGCTATTTTTACTTATGTAGGAGGTGTCAAAGTTCTGGGAGTTATCCCAAAATCTTTAATAATATAGAATATCACAGGTATAACCATTGGAGATGAGTTAAAAGTGTCATATATTCAGGACAGAATACCTAACATGTTAAAAAATGTGAATGCATTCATCATTCTATCTGGTGGTTTTGGTACACTAGAGGAATTATTCCAAGTTGTCTCTTGGGCACAACTCAACATTCACCAAAAACCTATAGGTATTCTTAACGTTAATGGTTTTTATGATGGTTTGCTATCTTTTGTAGATCATATTGTGAAAAAGATTTTATTTCACCATCTGCGAGAAGAATCCTCATTTTTACTCCAACACCTGACTAGCTGATTGATCAACTTCTAGCGTATGTGCCAGAACCTAATCCAGCATTGGCCAATGTGGATTGGTCCAATGGGAACAATGGTCGAAAATGCAAATTGAATTTGACTCTCAGTTTGTGATACTTATTGTTAATAATTTTGTCTAATAGTATGTGTTTTTTTTTAGCTTTATTAGCCACACTTCAGATGATATCTTTCAAACTCTACTTTCATATCTATTTTTGACATTGGGGATAATGTCTCGATTAGGTTTGGGGGAGAGATAGTTGATATCATGACTTGTATGTTCAATATGTGTATTTCTAGTATTTAAATAAAAATAAAAAATCAAGCGTGTTTTTTTGATGGGTCCGTTGAAAGCATGAAAAATGGTGGCTGAGTAAATGGTAATTGTAACACTCTTGAGATGCATCCCTATTTTTTGCATAACATGGCAGGTTTGTGAAATTTTTAACAAATGTTTGTGAATTGCCAATTGATTTTTTTGAGTCGTAGAGGTTCTTTCAACTTCAATGATCAAAATTAAGCATGAATAATATGGTTTGATTAATGATGGGTGTTGTTTTGGACTTTGATATTGTTATTTAGTTAATATATTTTTGCGATAATTATACTCAAATTTTATTTTACACAAATAGTTATGTTATTCAATGTGAAGGCAATTATGTCAAAATAGATAGTTCTTATGCCCTTACTCTAATCATCACTTGGATCTTCAACATGTACTTACTATAGTTTTTGCTTTGTATAAATTTAGATCTTATCTTATTAGCTCGTCAGTTATTATTTTCAGTGATCATGCAGCTTTAAAATATCTTTTTATCAAAAAAAGATGTCAAACCTAGACTAATTAGGTGGATTCTCTTACTTTAGGAATTCAACTATTTAATATGGTGGCTGATCATTTGTCGAGACTTGTTTGTGATAACTCATTTCAAATCACACCCATTAATGACACTTTGTCTGATGAACAACTATTTAATATTTCTATTTTACCTTGATTTGCTGACATTTTAATTTTCTTATGACAGGAAAGATGCCACCTCATTGGAATTCCCAAAATAAAAAGAAATTTTTGATCGAGGTAAAAATAATTTATTGGGATGATCCGTACGTATTCAAATATTGTCCTAGTCAAATCTTTTGGAAATGCATGCCTAATAATGAGAAAGATAATATTCTTAAATTTTGTCATTCAGGAACATGAGGTGGTCACTTTTCGATAAAGAAAACCACTACAAAGATCTTGCAATGTGAATTTTATTGGCCAACTCTTTTCAAAGATACTTACACATTTTGCAAAAGTTGTGAAAATTGTCAAGAGTTAGTATCCATTTCAAAGCAAAACATGATGCCCCTATACCCCATCCTAGTGATTGAAATATTTGATTGTTGGAGTATTGACTTCATGAGACTATTTCCATTATCATTTGGTTTTAATTATATATTGCTCGCCATAGATTATGTTTTATAATGGATCAATTTATTTCCTATCGAAATAATGATCACAAAATAGTTGAAAAAAAAATTAAATTGATTTGGAATTTCTCGATCCATTATCAGTAATGGGGGAAAATATTTTTGTAACAAAGATTTTGGAACTTTAAAGAGGAAATGTGGAATTATACATAAAGTTGCAACCCCTTATCACTATCAGATAAATAGACAAGTTGATCTTACAAATAGGGAGATAAAACAAATTTTGAAAAAGATAGTTAATCTAAATTGTAAAGATTGGTCTCTTAGACATATTGATATACTTTGGGTATATAGAATTACTTTTAAAACATCATTAGGCATGTCTTATTATAATATAGTTTATGGAAAATCTTGTCATTTACCTCTTAAACTTGAACATAAAGTTTATTGAGCAATCAAAATATCTAACTTCAACTTTGATGAAGCTTTAAAACTACTCAAATTGCAAATCATTGAACATCAAGAATTGAGAAATGATACATATGAGAATTCTAAAATTTATAAAGCAAGAATCAAAGAATTTCATGATAATAAAAGTTTAAGAAAAACATTTGAGGTTGGTCAAAAGGTTTTATTTTATAATTTTTGATTGCATTTATTTTCTGAAAAATTGAGATCAAGGTGGAGTGGTCCTTTTGTTGTAGAAGAGATATATCCTTATAGGGTAATTGATAATGAAAATCCTAAAAATGGTACATATTCAAAGGAAATGGACAAAGACTCAAACCATTTTTAGAAAATTAATTTTTACAAGAGGAAATTCTTTTTCTTTCTAACTCTAGTTATGATTAGTATGTGTGTATATATACATATTTTCTCTAACTTTGTCTGTTTTGTAGGATTTCTTTCTTTTATTTATTTTTTTTCTCAGTTAAGTAGCGAATGACGGTACTCCGTAGCTTATGAAGTCGGTTTATCAGTTTCCC
Source organism: Paulownia fortunei (assembly GCA_019321725.1). Classification (NCBI taxonomy): domain Eukaryota; kingdom Viridiplantae; phylum Streptophyta; class Magnoliopsida; order Lamiales; family Paulowniaceae; genus Paulownia; species Paulownia fortunei. The sequence continues at coordinate 8,169,823 of CM033115.1, read as the reverse complement.
AAACAACTAAAATCTTTGTATAAAGTTTTTTTCTTTTTCTTATTCTATTTTCTTGTTCTTTTCAAAATGGATGATATTTTTCTAACTCTCAATAATAGATTTTCTTTTCTTCCTAAAAATGCAATTTTAAAAATTTATAAAATTAGGATTGAAAGATTAAGTCTACTTATGCACATGGGCATCCTAGAGGACATACGATGGATAATTGAAGCAAAGCCAAGAGTAGAAGGCGAGTTTTCACATGACTTTTTAAACTTGCTTACTAGATACATGTCTGGTTTTGGTAAAAGGACATGTTAAAAAAAACGAAGGGCAAAAAAAAAAAGGAAGTTTGTCATAAATATGCTCAATGGACTTGCAACACAAAGTGTCATTCTTTAGGAATGGTCTTTAAAAATCGAGAAGATAAAATTCAATTCATTATGGATGGACTCAGTAAGGAGTCTTTCGATGACATTATATTGACTCTTGAGATGCATTCATGTGGATTAGTACAGCATATAATTCTTGATTTATAGAATCACTTCTGGGATAAATATGAGTATTATAGTCTTGGAAATCTAACATTAAAAGACTCTATTTGCTAGTTTATAAGAAAACTGAATGGGAAGAATATCCTCGACCCATACAGGGTGTTTAAGTCATTACTGAATGTAAAATCAGAGGAAGATGTGAACCACAGTCACAACTACATGTACATTCATGTGTAAGTAGCAAATTTTTAAATTTTGTGTCCTTATTTTCAATATTTCTAACAAAAAGAAAGACATGCAATAAATGCATTCCTTGTTCACACCTCAATAAATAACACTGTACTTACTCTATTCTTTTCACAACCCACTTTCAAAAAAATTAAAAAAAAAAGAAAAAAATAAAAGGGTCTTCCACTCGCAAGTTCAATTGTATTTGTATCTTTTGTGAAACCAATCCATAAAAAAAATGGTGAATTTATGGGGGGGCCAATAACCTCGGTAGAACCTTAGCAGAAAGAAAAATTCATTTAGTGTATGGGGGAGGCAGTCTGGGCTTAATGGGGAGTGTTGCTACTTCTGCTCATGTAGGAGGAGTCAAAGTTTTAGGAGTTATCCAAAACCTTTAATAGTACAAAATATCACAAGTATGACCATTGGAACTGAGCTAAAAGTATCACATATTCAGGACAGAATGCCTAATATGTTAAACAATGCGGATGCATTCATCACTCTACCTAGCAGTTTTGGTATATTGGAGGAATTATTCCAAGTTGTCTTTTGGGCACAACTCAACATTCACCAAAAACCTGTAGGTATTTTTAATGTTAATGGTTTCTTTGATGGTTTGTTGTCTTTTGTAGGTCACATTATAGAAAAATATTTTATTTCACCATCTGAGAGACAAATTCTCATTTATGCTCCGACACTTAACCAACTGATTGATCCTTTCAGCATATGTGCCAAATCCTAATTTAGCATTGGCTCATGTGGATTAATCCAATAAGGATAATGGTCGAAAATACAAAATAAATTTGACTCTCAACCTGTGAATCTTATCCTTATTGGTTTCAACTATTAGTGTATATATTGTGTTGTTTCATCTTTATTTTTCAATAAGTCACATTTCTGGTAATATCTTCTAAACTCCACTTTTTTTATCTATTTTCAAAATTAGGGACAATGTCTCGATTAGGTTGGGAGAGGGAATAGTTGATATTATGTTTTCTATGTTCAATGTGTGTTTTTCTAATTTTTTTATTTTTGAAAAAAATAAAATTCAAATGTTTTTTTCTTTTCAGTCCGTTGAAACCATGAAAAATGGTGGCAAAATAAAGGGTAATTGTAATACTTTTGAGACATACCCCTATTTTGTATAACATGGCAAGCTTGTGAAGATTTTAATAAAAGTTTGTGAATTATCAATTTTTTTGAGTCGTAGATATTCTTCCAACTTCAATGATTAAGATTTAGCACAAATAATGTGGTTTAATTGATGATGGGTATTGTTTTAGACTTTGATGTTGTTCTCTGATTAATATTTTTTTTTTTAATAATTATACTCAAATCTTTTTGCAAAAATAGTTATGTTATTCGTTATGAAGACAAACATGCCAAAACAGGTAGTTCTAATTCCATTGCTTTAATCATAACTTGGATTTTCGACATAAAGGGGTTGAGTGTTACAAAGTTTTCTTTAGGTTTGTCGAGGCGAACAACTAATTGAACACCACTTAAAAAATAATTAAGGCATTAGGCTTTCTAGCGCCATGGCCAAATTCAGCTCCGAGAGAACATCCCCCATAGTAAGCCACTTTGAGTCTTTTATTAAACAAGATTTTTTTAGTAATCCTACCCTTGTTCTAAAAATAATTTGGAGTTTAAGATATATTCCATTGACAAGGCAAGCTTGCAAAATAAATTTAGGTTAGAATGGAAGATAAATGTGGGGAGTTTTTCTCAAATAAAAAAAAATAAAAACAACAAAAAAACAACAACAAAAAAAAATAAAAAGTGTTAAAAATATTACGAGTTGCAACTAAAAATGAGATATTGCAAAACCAATAAGAATGATGAAAAGAGGTTCAATTCAATAACAATAGGCCCCAGTGTTGAAATTCATGAATTATGAGAATTTTTCAATGAAAAACTCTATGTCTCTAATCTTGTGAAGTTTTTAAAACCTTTGTTGCTTCCTATTTTTTTATTTTTTAGCCAAATCACTACCATTTGGCCACATTACAACCTTTGTTGTAAACCATTTGATTTCATGTGGTGTCTTCGGTGTAGTGGAGATTTGTACCAAATTAAGAGTTTATGATGTTTAACTCTTTCATTAGAGATTGGGTAAGGTTTTTGTGAGGTTCTATGTGAATTTACTTATTTGAAGCATGCATGATTTTATCACTATTGACATTAACTATTCACAAATACACACTTGGGTATGCTTATTGCGTAAATGTATTGACTTTTGAATAACTAAGAGTTAGATTCAACACTTGTTTGATTTCATTTTCATATTACTTTCTTGCGTATTGAGAATAATGGTTGGAAGTTATTTATTATAGGTATTTGTGAGTATCACTACTGGAAACCCTTACGAGGCTATAACTCGTCCTCTATGGGTTACCTAGGGGTTTAAAGGCTTGTTGTATATGCTAAATGCAATTATAATTTCCTAAAAAATGGATTAGTTTTGGTTTATTTTAGGATTGCTCAATGACGAGAAAGGGTTAAGTGTTGGGGAATTAGATAAGTGCATATTTTGATATATTTTTGTATTAAATCCTTTATAATTTTCTTATTTTATTCTTGTTAATATTATAATTTTATTAATATTAGAGAATTAATGAACAAAAAGAGTCAAAATAAAATCGAAGAAGGCAACACATTTCATGAACAAGTTGGGAGATAATATTTTATTATATCAAATAAAAATTAGAAATAGAAGAAAATGGTCATTTTTGCCTAAGTCCTCATGTGTATGCAAGAAATCATTTGAACTTTACAAGTGATTGTTGGACTTAAAATCAATATATTTCCAAGCTTGTACAGTTTTTATATTTTGGGCATAACTTCATGCTCAAAAGCCATATGGACCTAAATCTTGCTTTATTTGAATGCAAGAGATAGAACTATAACTTTGTTGGTGGAAGCTCAACCTAATTCAGCCTTGATTACCATAGAAAATTCGTCCAAATGAGAGCATTGGAAGGAATCTATATATACTAACATATCTCTTTAAATCAAACGTAACTTTCTCCTTAGTAGTTGCAATTAGGTAATTCAAGTTGAAAAATAAAGCTAAAGGATAAATATACAACTTTTATGTTAATCACTTTCCCAAACTCAGTTGATTGTATGGAGAAAAAATGGATGACACAATTCGGATATGAAAAGGATGTGTGAATCTATATCACATTTGAAGTTAATTTGGAGTGCATTTGTAGTAAATTTGGAGGTGTCAATCTAAACACTCTTCTATAATAAATAGGGGCTTTTGGATGGTATTCAATATATAAAACCTTTATAGGGGGAAAAAAATTTTATTATTGACTTTCTTTTTGCTAAGTTTTCTAGTAGTAATGTAAGTTTTTTAGTAGTAATAGAATTATATTCTCTAATTTCTCTTTTATTTTTAGCATTTTGTACTTTCATTATGTCTTTTTAATTTTCATTTAAGTTGAGGAGAAAAGGTAAAGCTCTTGATGGAGGAAGAGGAACAATTATAAAAGTGCATAATGTTCAAGTGTGTTGTGCTATTATTTTAATTTTTTATTGAAACCCTCATTGTTTAGTGGAGATTCTTGATTTATGTATCATAAATAACATAACAAATACTTAGGTCTATTTTGGCTTATTATACGGTTCTACCCCACCGGCTACTAATGTGAAACATTGATTTGTTGTAGAGAAAGGTGTGCATAAATACTTGGTCTCATATACAAGTACTGGTGTTAAGATATAATTTACAAACAGTAAGACAATATCATGATTAACTTAATGCATGAGCTATTTGATAGCATCTTTCTTTTGGAACCTTCATTATGTATGGATTCCAATTGTGACATTTAAAAAAGATAAAAAGAATAAATAATCGTTCCTCTATCCAAACCTCAAGAAAGGATCATTAATTTTCAATACTTTTATTACTTTGATTTCTTAGTAATAATATAAGTTTTTCTGTATATTCTAAACCACATTTAACCCATCTTTTAAAAAATATAAACTTGAAAACTTCAAACAACTTCCCTATGAATCGATTTTAGACTCTCAAGAAATTTATTATTTAACACAGCCTATATTTAAATTTACAATCTTAAAGTTGTAGCAGCACGCATTGTAAATACAAGGAGAATAGTTGTCCTTAAATATGGCAAATTAAAAAGAAACAAAGTAATATTCCCAAATCATTTGAGGTATCAATTAATTAGTGGAATGTTCAATGTAAACTAATATTTTAATTCATCTTGTCTTATGTTTTCATTATTTAATATTTGATCAACGGGAATGCGACACACTTTAAAAGACTTAAGGGCTTGGTATTGGATGATTCTCCAAATTTAATGAATAGTGACTAAATAAATTTATGGATGAATCAATTGAATTTAGTTAACTCAGTTAATGAATTGAAATTGGTGAACCATCATGGCCTGTAGCGTTATAGGGATGACTTTCACTACTTTTCGACCCTTCATTTTGTACATACTTTATGACTTGAGGATGCTGAATTCTCATCATTATAACCCATCCTACTCTAGAATACAATAAAAATAGTAAATCTTGAGCTCCTAAATTTAAGTTCAAATTCATTTTTATTTTTAAAATAATTTTTAATTATATAGTTTAATTTTTTGTTATTCCAACTATCTATTTTAATATGATCTTAAAATGTAAGTGTTTAGAAATGTTAATAAAATATTTAACGAGCAAATCAAAGATCATGCTAAAATAAATAAAAGTTTATAACCACTCAAAATTAAGATCAATCCATATATGTTTTAAATTTGTTCCTAACCATAGTTGTCTTATATGTTTGGTTTTACATAGTGGATTTTACGTAGAGATTGATTGATTTACAAAATTATATATTTTATTTTTTTTACTATATTACTAATTTTTTATTGAATCTTTAACATTCTGAGAAGTCAGTGATTAATTAATTATTTTTATTGATTAAAAAAATTCACCCAATGTATGGATCATTTTAGGAGCTCTTAAATGATTTATTTTCCTAATTTTTTTTATTTAATTTTAATTAAATTATTTTTAGTGCGTTCCATTAACATTAAGAATGTAATGGGCTTATCTAAACTATTAATGTGGTGATACGTAATGGAGGCATCTTATATAACGTGATTATATAGATTTGGACTAGATGTAATTTAAATTTTCATATAATTTTTGGCATTTTCTAAAAACTTTAATAACATCAATCGATAAACATATATGGATTGATCTTAATTTTGAGTGGTTATAAACTTTTATTTATTTTAGCATGATCTTTGATTTGCTCGTTAAATATTTTATTAACATTTCTAAACACTTACATTTTAAGATCATATTAAAATAGATAGTTGGAATAACAAAAATTTAAACTATATAATTAAAATTATTTTAAAAATAAAAATAAATTTGAACTTAAATTTAGGAGCTCAAGATTTACTATTTTTATTGTATTCTAGAGTAGGATGGGTTATAATGATGAGAATTTGTTACTTTTCTATTACCTTTTTTTTTTTTTTTTTTTGTTATAAGAAACTTTTCTATGACTTAGTGACTTATATTAGATATAATTATGTTTATAGTTTTGGAGAATTGTGTTTTATGGATTTAATGATTTATTTAAATTATTGTCAAATGGATATTGGATCAATTAAAAGGTTCATTTGGGTGATGAAATATATTGATTTTGAGGTTGTTAAAATGATTTTGAGATATAAATGCTCAATACCAATAATTAAATATTGGACTATACAGAAGATCAATGAAATAGGCTTGTAGGCTTTCGGGATGTCCTTGAGAATTTGCAGTAATTGTCTAGATTCTGGAGTTAGGTTCTGGAATTTGGGACATGACGCTGACAATATCATTAATATGAACAAGTACTCACATTAGTAGGCAGAACCTAATGACCAAATCTGCTCTAGTTTTGAGGGACCAAATGAGGTTGAATTTTGTAACATGCACTTGGACTTATACGTAACTTTTAACTTCTTGATTGTTGAGTTGGGATCACATGATTTTTATCGTAAAATCATGTATTTGTTTACTTTCAATTACTCCAAACATTTATCAATCTTTTCAACATACTTCCTCAGTTCCTCATTCTCTTTTTCTAGTTTTTATTGATTCTTTACCCTCTTTAAGAAAGTAGATTCAATCCATCTCTAGAGCCAAGTAATAGACTATATTTCTATGGCCAAACCATCTATATGAAATATTCATGTTCACTCATAGGATCTTGACTATCTTTAGTATGAAACCATAATCTATTTCCTATGAACAAACGAAAATCAGGATTCACATTTAAACTAGATATCCTGGAAAACCTAGAAAAGAAAATCATAAGCAAAAGTCGAAGATATTTCGTACCTGAGGAGCAAATCTACCTATGAATGGATGGATGTTAATAGGGAAGGAGATGGAGAGAGAGTTGAACTATGACTTTTCTCTGTTACCCGGGAAGACACTGGAAGGATTGCGAGAAGGATATTTCTATTCAAGCTATTAACAGAGTATAATTTATTGTATATAGCGCAATAATATCATTGATGGTGACGCATGACTGCTTTAAAGTAGATAATTAAATGAATTTGGCTCCTGTGAATCCCATTACGCACTGTCGAATCTATTTGACAATTGATAGCCATTTGTAAAGAATCAATGAACTTTCTAGAAGTTGCACAACCTGATGCAAGGAAGTTAAGGCAGAAATTCTATGAAGTCTATATATTTCACTCAATGGGTGAGCATATAACTAGAATAATTCCAACATGATTAATCTGCTAAAGTTGAGGTAAATATTTCAGAAGTTTGCTTCAATAATTATCTAATATAAACGTAAATGTAAAATGCTTAGGAGATATATAAATTCACTTACAAAGATGACAGGTTTGGACTCGAGGGATAAGCAATTGGTGGGCTGAAGTACATAATCTCACTACATTCTGTTCTTCCTTATCGTTTTCCTTGTCTTTTTGGAATTGCTGTTGTCTTTCTCCATCTATACCTTTTAACCGTCGCTACTGACAAGCACAGTAAGCATCTCATTCTCTTCTCTCTCTCTCTCTCTCTTTGTTTTCTTCATAGCATAAGCAAGCAGTCTACACGCATTCTCTTAAAATATACACCTGAGGTGCACCACAACACAATAAGAACCATATACATATATAAATAAGCATGTGTTGTTGAAAGAAAGGAAATCAGTTGAGATCAGCAGCAGAGTCAACCATTGCAATAGGAGAAAAGGAATATTCTTTCTGTACTATAATAGTAACTTTAGTGTGCCATTTATGAATGATAACTCTGTAAACCATATTGACAAGTGTCGATGAGTTTAATTCATCTTTTTGTAGAATGTTATCTACAGGAGTTTCTTCTTCAAGTTCTTCATCAGAAGACTCTTTAGAGGATTTTTTCAATTCTAAAGTAGTAACTTTAGCTTTCAGAATTTGTAATTCTTGTTTAAGAATTTTAACATCATGGTTTAATTCTGAAATAGTAGTGTCTGTGTTAACAGAACTAGAAGTAGCTTCTTTAGCCCTTTTCAATATATCTTTCAAGACTACAAGTCTCTGGTTCTTTAAATTTTAACTTCTTTTTATCATTGGTTACAGTCTTATAAGACTCTCGATATTTTTGTAACATTTCTCTTTTTTCACTTGGATCTGTAATTTTATCAATAAGATCCAATACAAAACTTTCTTCTTTCATTAAAACACAGAGTCCATTAACCTGACATAAGGCTTTATAATAGTCGCAATTACCATCACACGACTTATCATCATCTGAACGATGCTCTTCCAGATTAGATTCCTGATCAGATTCATTATAGTTTTCTATGATAACAGAAATTTTAATATCTTATTTCTCAGGTTCGGATTTAGAGAAGAATTTTTTCTAGTAACTTTTTAGGGCCTTCATCCACAGAAGACTATTTATCTTTTTCTTTGTTGTGCACTTATTAGCATTGTGACTAGTTTTATGGCATCTCCAGCATATTGATTTAATATTCTTCTAATTAGAAGATTTTCTGGGAGGAGTTTTTTTGGAAGGTCCAGGTTCATCTCCTCGAAGACACCTTGTCATATGATCTTCCTTCTTAGGAGGTCTAGAATGTTTAACGTTTTGTAAAGATTTATAAATCTTTTTCTTTTCCTTATGAAAAGATGGTCCAATAAGTTGTAAGCCAATTTGCTGACAGAAATCCCCAAGGACTTTTGTACCATGGATTTTATCGTTTTGAATCTGTCTATGCAATCTTATTTCATTGCATAAGCTGATTCCTTCAGCAATAACTTCTGCTGATAAATCACCATAGGTGTAGTGAGAGTAGGGAATGACTCCTTGATTCTTTTGCTTTAAACCATTTCTTATTCGTTCGGCAAAGAATTGAGGTAATCCTGATAAGAACTTTTCTTTCCAGAAATCATGATGGTTGTCTTCTCTAGTGAAAACTTTAGAGAAGAAGACATCCTTATACCATTTGAAATGTGACAAGCTTGGACATCACAGAGTCATTAACTGCTCTTGAGTTTTATCAATTTGCAAAGTTGTTGACCAAATAAAATGCTTAGCTATAGTAAACACAATGTGCTACTTGGGCTTGCTGGTTATTAACCATTTCAATTTTAACAGCTTGAAAAATAGGGCTTTTAGCCTGATCAGTCATGTGCATATCCCACCAACCTTTAAGTTGGCGAGTAAAACCTTGAACTATAGCTTTAGCTATAGACTGATCAGAATTTCCTTTAGCTTTGCATGCAGTAGCATACATGGTCATATAATGGAACACTGTCTGAAGTTGATACTCAGACATTCCATCAATATTTCATTCATTAATGGAAGTACCATCAAACTGAACAATCATATAACTGTCATGTTCTTCTAGTTGAAGATCAACTGGGGTAGGCATATGATAATAGGGCTTGCCAAGGGTTATATGATAAGGCTCTTGTAGAGCTTCAACTTGTTCTGTTAAAAACATATTATGACTTTCTCTTGGATCAGGAGGATCATCAGGATAAGGTGGCTTTTCTTCTGGTTCAGAGAAATCAGAGTAATATTCCCGATCAACTTTCTCTACTAGAGCCACTTGTTTTTCTTTAATATTAAGACTATTTAGTCTTTTGACAATCTCATCAACCATTTCAGTCGTAGAGTTAGATTTTTTTTTCAAAATTTCGAATCTAGTTTTTCAGAAGGCATTACTTTAAATTAATATTTTCATAATCGGATCAGTGATTAAATCAGTTTTATTAAAATTAGTGGTTCAATCGGTCGGATCGGTTCAACTGACGGTCGGACTAGTTTAATAAAAATTAATTATATTTTATTATTTTATTATGTAAAATAATAATATAATAAATTAACTATTATTTAATACACTTTAAATGTAAAAATAAATAAATAGTTATATAAAAACACATATAACATAACAGAAAATTCAAATAATCAAATAAATATAACAAAATATCAAATTTAAACCTTTATAAAAATCAAAAACAAAAAATAAAAAAAAAAAACATTAAAACTGGTCAAACCGGTTTTTGGGCCTAACCGGACCAGAGCGGATCGGACCGACCTCTGATTTTCGGTTGGACTGGTTGAACCGACCGGTCCAATTCGATTTTGACAACATTAGTTTAAATAAAAGCTTTTCAACAGAACTATTATTAACAGGAGGCTGAATAACTTATTTTGACAATTCATTGGAAACCTTTAATTCAATCCTTGTTAAATATTTAATTATTCTGTTGAATAAGAGCTTCAACATTATTGCTTTTCGTATAGTAGCAAGAATTTCTTCATTTTCAATTTTAATTGATTGAAAGATTAACTTCAGGCGGGTGAATAGCCCGAATAACTTTTCCCTTTTTTGTAATAAACTTCTGATAAGTAGAATCCAAATTTAAAATGAATTTTTCATCGAAAAAGTTGGGAAGTTTCCTTTGGTCAACTTCATAGAAATTTCATATCATTTCAAAGAAATCAATTATTTCACCATGTTTTTTAAGAAATTTCTTATATAAGGAAAACCATTTCTTCTGACTATCAGAGTTCTTTTATATGAGGAACCATTTTCTTTTGATCACATTTAATTTTCTGCAGAATAAAATAATTCTCTAACTTCTCATGAAAAGGGAAAATCAAGAAACTCATCTTTTTTATTGACAATAATGATAGTATTAATGCTAAAAATACTACGATCATCATCAACATAGCCCATGTCAGAGGTTGTTGGTGATTCAATACGCACATTATTATGTGCATCAACTTTGTATTGAGGTTAACAACACCATCATTAGTATTTTGGTACCAATAATCCTATCTTTCTCATAAGAAAGAGGTACACCATTCCTTTTAGGAATGGTTGAAGTTTTATTAATGCTGATACGGGGCACATCTCTCTTTAGAGAGAACTATATTTCAACATTTCCGCCAGGGTATTCAATAACTTCTTCAATGAATGATTGTATTTTTATTTTTCTTTGGTTCATTAGCCTTTTCAAGTAACCAATTTTCAGGCAATTTAACATGATCCTAGGTAATTATTTTGGGAACCATAATGTTACTTTTAACATTTGTTATAAACAATGTTATTGTTCCTTTTTTATCAAAATATTTTTTGGAATTTCCTTCATGTTTGGGACAACAGTATTCATAATCTTATAATAAATCATAAAAATAAGGATAACATTTTCTGCTTCATACATTATATTAAAACCTTCTATTTTTATATATAAACATAAGGCATGCATCAGTGATGGATCAGTTAATGACAAAGTAAAATTGGGAAAGCATGAAAAATAAATCGGGCCATCATAAAGGCTGGATTCAGCAAGGAATCATGAAATTTAAGATGTCTTTTATCCCCAACACATAATAATGTAGAGGTATTTAAACCTAATTTTATGGTAGGTTTTAAGGCTACCTGTACCATGCCAATATGCAAAAATTTATATTTTTTTATATGTTTAGCTATAACTTTTTCAGAAAACAAATTGAATGAACTAAATTCTTCAGATAAAGGAAATACTTCTTTAACAGTTTTGGTAACATAATGAGACTTAAGGTTAAAATTACCATTGCTCTTATAATATTAGAGGAAAATTTTTTTGGCAATTTCCAATTATCTAAAGATTGTTCTGAATTCTCATTTAGAATAATTTTTTTATTATTTTTAGAAATTTTATTCCTAAATTGATTACTACTGCTATTGCTACTACTACTATTTGTACCTATAGATTAAATAATTCTATCCATATTACAGCATCGGGTCGATGTCAATGATTTACAGTCAAAATTCTAACATGCCAATCTTTGGCTTCAACAGACTACTATTCAGACATATATGTTTTTACGAACAGTAGTTGTTCAAAACATTTATACAAATAAGTAAAGCAGTAACTGCAAACAATGGTAAGCAATTTTAAAATATTATTCTAAAAATAATTCAAAATACAAATAAAAAGGCTTTAAACCAATAGTACACTTTGTTTTTTATAACGATCTAGAGTATCTTTATGATAAGCTATCTGTTCATAACAGTGTAAACGATAATAAACATTTCTATTTAAAATAGCAATTGATAATTGCTCTTTCCAGTAGGCTAAAGCTCTATTAACTAGAGTGATCTTTTTTTTTAATTTTCACAAATAATTTCTAGGAGAAATTATAAGATAATCTCTACAAGGAATAATGTGGATATAATATATTTACTTTTTGTGGATATAATTTGAAGACATGAAAGTCAACAAATGTACCCTGTGGATCTAATAAGATCCTTCACTGTAAGCGAGGACAAAGGCAACTTCCGACTAAATAGCAGACAAGTCAGTTAAAAGAGCTTTGGTACCAAGTAGTATCAGGATTGATAATCTATCAGAAACATAACACACTGGAATATGAAAGATTTCTTTTATTGAATCACTCAAAATATTTTGCAAGATAAACTGTATATTACAAAACACTTAAACTATTCTCTGATAAGAGAGGAACTATAGAAAAGGAACTGATTAGAATTCTATGATAAGAGAGAAAAAAAAATTATTCAAAAAGACTCAGTTTTTTTTTTTGCCTTCTTCAAATGAAAAGCGCCTCCTTATATAGGCGAAAATCCAGACTTCAAAATGGATTTCAATTGGATTAAATAAATAGTTACGCTAATAATTCTCTTGAAATGTCACTGGTTACATCATAAACAATATTCAAATAGTAGTCTGATGACATCATGGCTGTATTATTACCGACATCCGTTTGTCATCACTGCGATCGTCATTATTGATGTCATGCTGACGAAATGATGAAATAAGTATACGGATGTAATGCTGATATTGTTCTGAAGTCATTAATACATCAAAAAGTTTCTTAATGCTCATAAGGGTCTTGGGAGTCTTGCATTAGATTAGAATTTTCGGAGGACTTAGACATCGTTTCTTCGTCTTCGTCTTCTGAATTTGATTCAAGAAGTGCTTTGATCTACTTCTTTATGTATGACTTTTAAGATCCTAAAAGAAGCTCCTTTAAAAGCTCTGATACTAAGTAGTATCAGGATCGATAATCCATCAGAATCACAGCACATCGGAATATGAAATATTTCTTTCGAAATGGTGTTTAAGACCTCTTCTTTAAGAGATTTTTCATCCTTAAGAATAGTAGACTTATAAGCTTGTGGTTTTTTTACCATAAATAGGGATTTTACCCTTTTGGGATGCAGGAGCTTTGTCCTTATTCATAATGTTCCTATAAAAATTCACGACTTAGGAAGTGAGGTAATGAATTATCTTTCAAAATAAAAAACAGGCAATATGCCTTGCCATCTGGAAAATATTTGTTTAAAGGCTAGATTTTTCACATCTTTTTCAAGAATATACTTGGCAGATTTACAGTCTATTCTAATAAGGAATTTTTAATTAATCAGATGACTTTCAAACTTTTGCATACATAATAAAATAGAGAGAACTTTTTTGACAGTAGAGTAATTTACTCTTGGTCTCTTCCATGCCCCGACGTAAATCAGACAAGAGATTATTTAGAATTTATCCTTTGTTTAAGGATACTCCCGTAATCGAGGTCGGATGCATCAGTTTCAACTATTAACAAGTCAAGGAATTTCTTTAATTCTTGCTTTTATTTTGACAACATTAGTATGCTCAGAAATCCAATTTGGAACATTTTTCTTTTAACCTTTTAAATAAAGGTTTAGCATCATAGGCTAAATCTTTATAGAAGTCAGCAATATAATTGAGACTTCCCAAAAAATTTTGCTTATTTTTACAGCAAAAGCCAAATGCCCATGCTTTTATGTAATCAAAATAATTGAAGTAATATACTTATTTTCCTACTTGGATCTCTTCATATTTATAGAGATCTTCTTTCCATTCTTCTGGTGTAATAACCCTCAAAATATAAGCCTTAGAATAGGCCCATTCACCTCATGCTCTGTAAACTGTTTCAAACGTTACTGATCTAGTTTGTTTCAGAATCTCTTGATAATAAGAGCTTTCTTTGGGATGAAAGTAAGGATTTGCATTATAAAACTAAATAGTCACAGCTAAAATCAAGCACAAGAAAGAGAGGTTATGATAAGTGCATATTTTTATATTTATTTGTATCAATTCTTTTATATCTTCTTTGCTTTGTTCTTGTTAATAATAGGTTTTTATTAATTTTTTGTGTATGATAGGAGTTTGAGAATGAAAAGATTGAAAATGAGCCAAAACGAAGTTGAAAGAAGCATTTTTGGGCCAAATTAACACGGTTCCACTGCAGTCGTGTTTGTATTTTAGGCATAATAGTCTGATATAAAGCTCAATTGACCTGATTCTTATCTTATTAGAAATATAAGAGATGTGTCTACAACTTTCATGTTTTCAAGATTTTCCAATTCAATTGATTTCAAAGAGTAAAATTCAGTTAAAGAGTCAAACATGCACTGAAACTTCTAAATATGACAGTATTTGTATATCTGGCATAACTCTCTCTAAAAATGTGATATTGATCTGATTCAAATGGCTAAAGATAGCTAACAGATAAGGCTACAATTAGTATGAGACACTGAAGACCAATTTAGCCTATAAAGAGGTCAAAAATCAGTTGAAAAGAGATATATAGTGTCAGACAGCTATTTTTTAGAAGAAGAAAACAGTAGCATCGGCGCCTAGGTGCCTTGTTTTCGGCGCCTAGGCGCCGTGCTTACTGTCCTCTTCGAGAAACATTGCACCTAGGCACCATATTATAGCGCCTAAGCGCTATTCATGTGACAAAACTGATGCTTTTGGTTGGAATGGTGGCAAGTGGCAATCCTTTATATCTTTTGACACATGTTTGTGATATATATACACTAGATACATATATTATACCACACACACTACTCACTTTACACCAAATGCACAATACACCTTCCTTACTTTACACAAAATACACAACACATCTTACACATTTTACACCAAATCACATCACCATCTCACACTTTATAAAAGGGCACTATCATCTCAACACAAATATCAATTTTCAGATTCACTCACTCTCTACATCATTTACATTTTAAAAGCACTCTTGGGGTTTTTGGAGCTTCAAGGAAGAAAAAGTGAAAGAGGCTTGGAGGAGGAGACATCCATAATCTACCATCAATCTCAACTATCTCTTCAACCAATAAATTTCTTTGATTCCCAATGTTGCTAATTTTTATTCTCTTGTCATTTCTTATCATGTTAGGCTAAACATCTTTATTGGTTGAGGTTGATTTCAAAGTCCTAGACATGAGTTTTTGTAATTAAATATTTGATATTATTGATCAATTTTTCAATTGAGGTTGTTTATGTTTTTTTATACTTAATATCTTATGGGTATTTTCTTGCTTTGTTTGGGTGCGCAACCAAATCGGGTTTAAGAATTCCCTACAACTAGATTAGAGATTTTAGATCCGTAATTATCTTGAATTTATAACCATGTGTAGTAAATTATGATTAAAGATTATGGGATATTTTTGTTAATTGCAATGGAAAATATAACCTAAGTTAAATGACCCGAGTTTGTTTGATTATTGTTTAGATCAATCTATCTTTCTTATTTTAATGCATCCATTGGATTAAATCTAGAAAACTTGTTCTAGGTTGTTTGGTGGGTAGAGAATTAGATAGAGAGTTTGTTCTATCTAACGAGAAACTAAAGAAAGATTGGGGTAGTAGAGCTTATTATTACCTACGGTTGATAATTTCATTGGCAAATTGTTCATAATATTGATATGCAATTAGAACCCATTGTCTAGTGGCGGCGAATGAAACCTCAACCTACTTTAATCACTTGTTGCTTATTGATTTAATTTTCATTGCTTTGAATTTTAATTAGATTTAATTTCTGCAACTTAGTTAATCAACTCCATCCCCCCCAAACGTTTGTTGTTTATTTCTAGAGTTTGCTTGTTGAAATCTTAGTTTTAGGTTAATAATTTTAAAGTTAAAATTCTTATTTAGTTGAGTCGATAATAAATCAATTAGGCTTGATCCTTGTGGGATCAACTCTTACTCGCTCCATACTCGTTAAATATTTATTGAAGAGTAAGATTTAAATTTGGTAGGCTTACGACAACCGATCAGGTTACCAAAAGGTGAACATTAGAGTTTTTTATTTCTCAAAAAGTACTTGGCAAAAATCCAAAGTAGTAGAATTTTAAGATGAAATAGAATTTTAAAATTACATAGCTTGTCCATATGCAAGAACTTCTTATTTTAATAGAAAACAAAAATTGAATAATATACATGATTCCCCCTCCACACCGTAAGAAACATTGAGCTTGTTTAATTACATCTTGTATCAGCTTCTAATTTCAAAAGAAAATAAAAATTAAATACACATAATTCCTCCTCCACACCAAAAAAAAAATAAAATAAAAAATAAAAAAAATTAAGGGTTGGAATGGAGGATATACATTTGTAGCCACTTCTAAATATTTCTTGTAAAGTTTATTGTGTGGTTCTTGCACCCAAAAGTGTTGAGTTCGCTATAATCGTAGGGGTATAAGCAGTGAAAAATTAAAATTTTCATCAAACATAAATTTAACCCTTTTGATCCGAAAGTGATTTTAACGATCGCACTTATTCAAGTGAATATATAAATAAATATAAAATCAGATTGTACCTTTCATTCACTCTGGTTGTTATAGAGAATAAAATAATCGATTGCTTATCCTGAATTATCAGAACTCGTAGGGATCCTATTTCCCCTCTATCTGGTCCACAATACGGAAGAGCAACACCAATCAAAAGGATTCATTAGTATCCTTTTAATTATTTACTAATCTAGAACCGGAGTAAGTTTTAAAGAACAATAAAGATTGATTCTTTAAGTTTTTGAAACAATAATATGAAAAGAATAACAAGAAACTGATTTTCTTTTTCTTTTTTTTCTTTTCTTGGAGAGTAAAAATAGAAAACTTTAAACAAAATAATTTTTGCTCAATTTTTTTTTGAATTGATTATATAATTTTCATCCCTCATATATATAGGGTTGAAAATTTTAATCCCTTTTTAATTCTTGAAAAGTTTTTTAATTTTGAATTATTTCAAAATCTTATCTTAGAAGGATTCCAAATCTTTCAAGAACTCTTCTCTTTTTCTCTCCTATTGTATGTGAACTAATTTAAGATTATATTAATCATTAAATTTATCTACATACATTGTTGATATTAATTTGAACTCTTCAAATAATATCAAGATAGATATATATATATTATATATATACTATAATTATATTTATACATAAATTAAATCTTAATGGCTGATTTTATCACATAAAATTGGTCACTATATTTATTTATCTATAAAAATATTAATTAAATAAATCATATTTATTTAATTTATTCTCTTCATATTTTAGTGGGCTTCTTAAGTGATCTACATTAATTTTGGGTTTGAACTTAAAAATTCCCAAATCAATTCAATTGATTCAATCTCAATTTAATCAATTCAATTGATTAATTTAATTTACTCCAATTGGGCTTTCTAATCAAATTAGGTCCAATTAAATAATCAAATTACTTAATTGAATAATTTAATTTAACCATTAAATTAAATAGAACCCTTAATTAATTAATTAATCAGTATTAATTAACTAATTTTCAATAATTGAATAAAATCTAAAATTAAAAACATTACTTTCCATAAAAATGTGTGACTCTCTTAGGTTCACTACTAAGCTAATAGTGGGTTTGCAATATTTGCAACTTATGAATAATAATTATTCCAATTAATTAATCCGCTTGGAATCAACTCCTTAATTCCAAGAACTTCACTGTCCATAAAAACACCTAACAAGTAATTATGTCAAACTAGTCTTAAGTAAAATAGCGAGTAAACCTATTTTAGTTGCGAGTACCATATACGTACGGTCATTTTGACATCTTTTTTCCCAATTGAATCTAAGGCATGGATTATAAGTCAAAATCCTAAATAATTCAATAACTGTGATCCTATTTCAAGTTTCAATGATTGTTGATGAATCACGATTCATCCTGCCTTGGCCAAGATCTTTGAATGACGAACTATGAAAGTACAGGAGATTCCCTTATTTAAAAAGACAAGTGTCAAATTTTATGTTGGCCATTGACAAACCTCCATGCACATCAGTGTAAAACCCAACATACCCTTTTTGTGATTGTCAAGCAATCAGAAGATATATCAAAGTATTGAAGGATGTATACAAGGCTACCATTGTAACTCAAGTATGAGGACTAGTTGTGTACTATCACAAAATAGAAATTCTTGTTTCGACAGACAATGCCTCCAACTAAGAATTTCTTGCGGGCCATGTTCGGTGTACTTGTTCCCTAACAAGCACCCACATACATGCACTTACGTCTCTACATTAATATCAATGGAATGTGACATCCTTATCTCACGAGCATGTATCATATGTGCGAGTCTTACTGAACTATTTAATGTCTCATCTCAAAAAGCTCCCGACTCTGAACTTATTTAAGACCAAAGCCTTAGAGGCATGTTCTATGATTGCCATCATATGCGCGACCATGCCCCGTAACTAAATTTAGTCTTAAGATTTTATCTAATATGCAGAAATAAAAAATATAAGACATAAGATAAAGAAAATGCCTTTTTATTAATATGATTTCTAGCAAGATTATTTTTACAAAAGCAAAAGAGTATAATACATTTAATCCAATTAGGGCGTTGGGCATCCTACTTTAACAATCTCCCACTTGTAATAGCTCTAATTGCCCATGTATCTAAATCCCATCTTCTCAAGATGTCCGTTGAATATCTTCTGTGCTAAGGGCTTAGTAAGTGGGTCTGCTACATTTTTTGCTCAGGCAACTTGATCCACAATGGCGTTGCCTCTAACAATGATCTCTCTGATCAAGTGATATCGTCTCATTATGTGCTTGGATCTTTGATGAGATCTTGAATCTTTTGCTTGCATAATGGCTCTATTATTATCACAGTAAATTATAACTGGATCCACAATGGATAGAATTACACCCAACATTTGGATGAAGTTTCTAATCCAAACAGCTTCTTTTGCTGCATCTAATGCAGTAATATATTCAACTTCGGTGGTAGAGTATGCAATGGTCTCTTACTTGGGACTCTTCCAACTGACCGCACCACCATTCATGGTGAATATATATCCGGACATGGACTTTGAGTCATCTATATTGAACTAAAAAAGTAGAGTCTGTATATCCCTCCAGTTTTAATTCTCCATTGCTGTATATTAGAAAGATATCCTTAATTCTTCTCAAGTACTTGAGAATCATCTTAACGACTTTCTAGTGTTCTTTCCCTGGATTGGACTGATATCAGCTCGTGACACTCAGAGCATGTGCTATATCAGGCCTCATACATAACATTGCATACATTATGTTCTTTATTGCAGAAGCATAAGGTATACGAGCCATCACTTCTATCTCTTTAGGTATCTTGGGAGACATAACCTTAGAGAGTGAAACCCCATGACTCATAGGCAGGAATCCTCTCTTGGATTCCTACATGCTAAACCTTTTTAGTACTTTGTCTATGTATATGGATTGGGATAGTCTGATCATCCGTCTGGATCTATCTCTATAGATCTTTATCCATAGGATAAAAGATGCATCTCCAAAGTCCTTAATGGAAAACTGATTAGATAACCAAGTGCTCGTTGACTACAACATCCCTACATCATTTCCAATAAATAGAATGTCATCAACGTAGAGCATAACAAATGTAACTGCACTCCCAACAACTTTCTTGTAGACACATGGTTCATCTGGGTTCTTATGAAAGTCAAACATTTTGATCGTTTCATTAAACCAAATGTTCCAACTCCTCGAAGATTGTTTGAGTCCATAAATAGATCTCTAGAGCTTGCAAATCTTTTGCTCGCTCCTGCTGGATATGAAGCTTTCTAACTGCTTCATATAGATCTTTTCCTTATTGTTTCAACTAAGGAAAGTGGTCTTCACATCCATTTGTCATATCTCATAGTTATAATATGTAGATATGGCTAGCAGTATCCGTATGGATTTAAGCATCACTACTGGTGAAAAAATTTCCTCACAATCAATTCCTTACTTCTGAGTATAAGCTTTTGCTATGAATCATGCCTTATAGGTCGCTACCTCTCCATCTACTCCAAACTTCTGCTTGTAGACTCATTTGCAGCCCATGGGAATAATTTCCTGCGGTGGGTCCACCAAAGTCCATTCCTTGTTGGAGAACATAGAGTCCATTTTGGACTGTATAACTTCTTGCCAATTCTCTGAGTTGATGTCAGACATCATCTCTCCATAGTTTCTTGGATCATTATCCAAGGGGAGTCCTTTTTCTTTATTCTCTAACAACAAACTGTACCTCTTAGGTACCCTTGAGACCCTTTCGGATCTTCGAAAAGGTTATGCCTCAGAGGGTCCAACATTAGCTGGTGTACCATTTACTATGTTAGTTGGGGTGTTATGTGGTTCTTGAACCTTTTCAAGTTCTACGACATTGCCACTTCTATCTAAAAGAAATTCTTCTTCAAGGAAGGTAGCATTCCTCGAAATAAACACCCTTTGTTTCATGGCATCATAGAAATAGTATCCAATAGACTCCTTTGGATACCCCACAAACTTGCATAAGCTGGATCTCATATCCAACTTATCTCCCACTAGCTGTTTCACATAAGCAGCACACCCACATACCCTAAGGTATTTATAGAAAAGTGTCTTTCCACACCACATCTTATATGGTGTTTTGGGGACGGCTTTAGATGGCACCCTATTTAATAGGCATGCCATCATTTTTAAGGCATAGCCTCAGAATGAAAGAGGTAATGAAGTGAAGCTCATCATAGATCGAACCATGTCCAACAAGATTCCTGCATTCCGCAACTCTGTTGAGTTGGGGAGTAGTAGGAAGAATCCACTATGAGAGAATCTCATTTTCTTTTAGATAATCTAAAAATTCTATGCTTAAGTATTCACCTCCTCGATCAGATCGAAAAGTTTTTATACTTAATCCAGTTTGTTTCTCTACTTCAGCTTTGAATTATTTGAACTTTTCAAATACTTCAGACTTATACCTTAAAAGGTACACATAACCATACCTAAAGAAGTTATCGGTAAAGGTTAAAAAGTAGTTATAGTTCCCACGGGCACTAACATTTAGTGGCCCATATACATCTATATGGATCAAATCTAATAGATGCTTAGCTCGCTCCATTTGTCCAACAAATGGAGATTTAGTCGTCTTTCCTTTGAGGTAGGATTCACATATTGGCAGTTTTTGCTTTTTTATTAGATCAAGCAATTGTGCCAATTTGTTAATTATTTTCTCATAAATATGTCCTAGTCTTATGTGCCACAGGCTCATGGAACTATGATTATTTAATTTTGTTTTATTTTGTTTAATTGTGAAAATAGGGTTGTGGGAGTAACAGTATATAAATAATTCGTCAAAGAACCAAAATAGATAAAATCAAAACGTTTGAAAATGGAACAATTTCCATTCTCAATGGTAAATCTAAAACTTTCTCTATCCAAAACTGGAATAGAGATAATGTTCTTAATAATATCCGGAATAAAAGGAGAATTATTTAAAACTATTACATAACTATTCTCTAAAGCCAGATTAATTGTCCTTATTACTAATGCAACAACTCTTGCTCCATTCTCCATCCTAAGGACCGTCTCTCCTCCATCTAGCTTCCTACTTCTTGCTATCATCTGCAAATCATTGCAGATATGTGAGCCACAATAGGTATCTAATACCCAAGAAGTATTATTAATCGATAAGTTAACTTTAACAAAATATATACCTGAATTCTTCAGGCTTGCAAGATACCCTTGCAATTCCTCTTCCAGTACCTTGGTTTGCCGTAATAATGACACTTGTCATTATCTTGAGAAGAAATATTTTTGACACCACCCTTAGCTTTTAGCTTGTTGGGTTTAGAGAAACCCTTTCCTTTCTTGGGCTTTTTAGCCTTTGATCCGAAAGAAGATCCAACAAGCAGAACCGACTTGTCCTTTTTCATGGTGGACTCAGTCGTCTTTAACATGTTCACAAGCTCAGCGAGACTAGTCTCCATATTGTGCATGTTAAAGTTGACAACAAAGGTGTCAAATGATGGAGGCTGAGACTGCAGTAGAAGGTCCGTATAGAGTTCGTTCTCCATAATGACTTTAAGGGACGCCAGCCTTTCAATAAGGGCTATCATTTCAATCCATGATCATGGACTGAAGAACCCTCAGTCATACGATATCTAAAAAGCTCTTTTGAGATCTGATATCTCGTTTGTCGAGTTCTTTCACCATACAACTCTTATAGGTGAATGAGGATCCCATAAGCAATATCTTGATCCTCGTTCTGCCTCTGCAACTCATTTGACATTGATGCCAGCATGTAGCATCGAGCTTGCAGATTGTCATCAACATAATGTAAGTAATCTGCATAATCCTCTGAAGTAATATCCTCTGGTGGAACCGAAGAAGGCATAGTGTCGAGGACATATGCCCTTTTATCCGACTGAAGAACTATCTTCAGGTTTCTTAGCCAATCGACAAAGTTAGGTCCAGTTAATTTATTTTGTTCAAGGATTTTTGCAAGTGGATTCTTTACCATTTTAGTAGAATAATCTACAAAATATGCACGAAGCAGAAAATAAGTAAACTATAGGAAAAATATATTCATTTAATATAAGGTTTTTAATACTAAATATCTCCCATTATTTTCTTTGAATTCCATCACCCCTAATGGAATTTTAGGAAATCAAATTTTCTAGTGAGTTTGAGGTCTAATGGAAATATTTTACATCCCAATTTTATGAGCCCATAAAATATTTCTATCGATAGTCAACTCTTTGATGATTGTATCACTATACAACCCTCAAGTTGATTTTGCCTCACCTCTTCCCTTATACCCCAATTTTATGATCCCATATAGTACTAAGTGTCAAACAATACCCATCAAATATTTGTGTAGATAGAGCATCAAGATGTCCCACGACACATGACCAACATAATGACGATTCTATCTCACGAGCATCTCAATGTATGGTAGAGATCACAACTTTCCTACACAAGACCACCCCACGACTCATAGTCAGTGATCAAGTACGGTAGCGGTCGTTATGTCTCTATCTTTGATGGTAGTTATGGAATGATAGGTCCTACCTAACTTGTCCATTTTTATTTGAAATTGAATTTTCAAAAAATTCTTTTACTTAATTTTAGTAAATTAAGTAGGGTTTAATTTTATCCAAAAACTCATCATAATTTAAATCAGGTTGGTTATTTAATGCATGATATCATAATATCATTTTGTAAGCCTAAAAGCATTAAATAAAATCCTAAGCATGCATCTAATACATACTTAAATAAATGGATGATCATAAACCAGTCCTATGCGGTCAATTTGAGTAAAAATAGACCTAAGGTCAGTCTAAGGGTAATAAAATGGAATATAATCTATTCTATTACATAATTATAATTGAATCCTATAAAAATATGGGCCTTCTTTGGAACCTCCTTTTTTATTCTCATTCGTCTTTCAAAGAAAAAGAAAAATATCACCATCTATTCTACTCTCTTTACAGAAAATAAAATAACTTACATAGATGAAATAAGAGACTCATAGACACCATTTTAAAATCAAAAAATATTAAATAAAATCAATCATATTGGTCCAATGACTCATGATCATCCCATACATGCTCATACTTAACATCATATGCAATTATCAAAACATGTAAATTTACCAAATTGTTAAACATAATTTTTTTTTAACTTGGTATAATTTTTAATTGCTTGAAAAATAATTAAAATTAACATTTAATTTTAATATTCTAGAAAAAAAAAATAGAACCGAAACGACACGACGAGCAGCGCCACTACTGCTCATCGGGCGTGTGCCGGTGCTCATTGTATGGTGCCCACGCGATCAGCTGAGCACCCGCTATCGGGTGCCAGGTGCCTGGCGTTGTTGTCGGGTGTTGGGCGCTTGTGCCTGCGCGCGTTATCGTCGGGTGTCTCACACCTGACGGCCCGTTTCAACACCTTTTTTTTTAATTTTCATATTTAAACAATTTAAATAAGCAATTAGAATTATTGCAATTAAAAATTTCTGAAAATATGCAAAATCAAATTTTACATAATTAACATGAATTTAAACAATTTAAAAACCTGCATTCATAAATCCGATAATTCACTGAATAAGCAAAACTGTGGCTCTGATACTACTATTGGGTTCGCTAAATTGCAAGGGTATACACAGCGGAAAATTAAATTTTTTATCAAACAAAAATTTAACCCCTTTGATTCGAAAGTAATTTTAACGATCGTGCTTATTCAAGTGAATATATAATAAATATAAAATCGAATTGTACCTTTCGTGCACTCCGATTGTTATAGGGAATGAAGTAATCAATTGCTTATTTTAGACTATCAGAACTCACAGGGATTCAAGTGTTTTCCCTCTATCAGGTTCACAATACGGAAGAGCAACACCAATCAAAAGGATTCGCTAGTATCCTTTTAATTGTTTACAAATCTAGAACCAGAGTAAATTTTAAAGAACAATAAAGATTGATTTTTTAAGTTCTTAAAATAATAATATGAAGAGAATAACAAGAAACTGATTTTTTTTTTTTTTTGGAGAGTAAAAATAGAAAACTTTAAATAAAATAATTTTTGCACAATTTTTTTTTTTTGAATTGATTATGTAATTTTCATCCCTCATATATATATGGCTGAAAATTTTAATCCATTTCCAACTCTTGAATTTTTTTTTAATTTTGAACTACTTCAAAACTTTATTTTGAAAGGATTGCAAATTTTTTAAGAACTCTTCTCTTTTTCTCTCCTATTGTATGTGAATTAATTTGAGATTGCATTAATCATCAAAATTGTCTACATACATTGTTAATATTAATTTTAACTTTTCAAATAATATCAAGATAGATATATATATCATATATATACTATAATTATATTTATACATAAATTAAATTTCAGTGGCCGATTTTATCCCATAAAATTAGTCATTATATTTATTTATCTATAAATATGTTAATTAAATAAATTATATTTATTTAATTTATTCTCTTCATATTTTAGTGGGCTTCTTAAGTGATCCACATTAATTTTGGGTTTGGACTCAAAAATCCTCAAATCAGTTTAATTGATTCCATCCCAATTTAATTAATGCAATTGATTAATTTAATTTATTCCAATTGGGCTTTCTAATTAAATTAGGTCCAATTAAATAATCCAACTACTTAATTGAATACTTTAATTTAACCATTAAAATAAATAAAAATTAATTCATTAATTAAACAATATTAATTAATTAATTTTCAACCATTGGATAAAATCTAAAATTAAAAATATTACTTTCCATAAAGATGTGTTATCCTCTTAGATTCACTACTAAACTAGTAGTGAGTTTGTAACATTTATAACTTATGAATAACAATTATTCTAATTAATTAATCAATTTAATTAATCCGTTTGGAATCAACTCCTTAATTTCACGAACTTCACTATCCATGAAAACACCTAGCAAGTAATCATGACAAACTAATCTTAGGTGAAACAGCGAGTAAACCTATTTTAGTTGCGAGTACCATATACGTACGGTCCTTTCGACAGTTAATCTCCCTTTTGAATTTAATTATGGATTATAAGTTGAAACCCTAAATGATTCAATAACTGTAATCTCATTTTAAGTTTTAATGATTCTTGATGAATCACGATTCATTTTGCCTTGACCAAGATTTTTGAATCATGAACTATGAAAATACAGAAGATTCCCTTGTTTGAAAAGACAAGTATCGAATTTTATGTTAGCCACTGACAAACCTCCATGCACATTAGTGCAACACCCAACATACCTCCTTTGTGATTGTCAAACAATCAGAAAATATATCAAAGTGTTGCAGGATGCACACAAGGCTACCATCGTGCCTCAAGTGTGAGGACTAGTTGTGTACTATCGCAACATATAAATTCTTGTTTCAACAGACAAAGCCTTCAACTAAAAATTTATTGCGAGCTATGTTCGGTGTACTTGTTCTCTAACAAGCACCTACATACATGCACTTATGTCTCTACGCTAATGCCAATGGAATGTGACATCCTCGTCTCACAAGCATGCATCATATGTGCGAGTTTTACTGAATTATTTGATATCCCATCTCAAAAAGCTCTCGATTTGGAATTTATTTAAGAACAAACCCTTAGAGGCATGTTCCATGATCACCATCATATGTACGATCATGACCCGTAACTAAATTTGATCTAAAGATTTTATTTAATGTGCAGAAATAAAAAATGCAATATATAAATTAAACAAAATATTTTTTTATTAATATAATTTTTAATAAAATTATTTTTATAAAAATAAAAAAATATAATACACTCAATTCAATTGAGTTGCATTGACATCCTACTCTAAAAAAACAAAAAACAAATGTGCAAATCATTTCAAAAGATATATATTTTTAATATTTTTAAATTACAAAATAGATCTAACAAGTTAACTAGTCCAATCTGTCCTAAGTCCAAGTCCTAAAAATCTTAGCTAGTCAATTTTGAATTTGCACGAACATATCACATTGCCATCTTTAATCACATGTACTCACACATGATGCTTAGGTGGACAGATTCATGATCGGTGTGAAGAAATAAAATTGTACTCACACATGATGCTTAGGTGGATAGATTCATGATCGGCGTGAAGAAATAAAATTAAGTAGGAATTGAATGAATTTAAGAATAGAATAATTATAGGAATAGAATAATATGTGCATACAAATTCCTACGCTTGTTATGTATAAATAATAAAAAATGAATAGAATCATTATTTTCTTGTTTGATTACGATCTCATGATTGGTAAATAAACATGATTGATATGAATGGAATAAAATAATTTTAAAAATCAAAATACCCTTTAATAGAAAATTTATGAAATAAAATTATATTCAATATGTTGTACATGAGTCTGTTATTATTATTTGATGGATGTTAAACAGTATATATACATATATATAAAATATAGTTAAAAATTTAAACTAACATACTTTTTAAAAAAAGTACAAAAGATAGATAAATGGGTTTCGGAGAAAATCTCAAATTTTAAATTTTTTTAGATTTGGATAGGAATTGAGTATGACCTGTTAAAATATTACGCATATATTTTTTTTTATATATAATGTAAATATTTATGTGATATATATATAATGCATGTTACATACATACTAAAAAAATAAATATAATACTCTTATAATAATAATAATAATAAACTAATGAGTAGTTTATGCCAATAATGTAAAAGCAATAAATATATTTAAAAATTTTAATTTTTTAATAATTAAAATATAGATAATTATTTTTTATTAATAATATTATTTTCTCATATATAGAAATTTCAGATTAATAAAAATATTGATGGATCGAATTTCAAGTTTATCCAATATTTTTATTATATTTAGAAAAATAATTTTATAAAAAATAAATATAATTTCATTGTTTACTGGTTGAGAATAATTAAACCAAATATCACTATACTTTTTTAGTCTCTCAAAGCTTAATATTTTGTAGATGTTATAGACAAGTTGGAAGAGGCATTTGTTCTTAACTGTTGAAACCAGGATGCACTCTGATGCTTAATTTTTCTTTTCCTGAACTCGACGAGGCTAGGGGGTTGCATTGACAAGGCAACCCACTTCTTCGAAAGCATATGCACTGGTACTTTCCGATAACCAAGGACTTAATATTCATGCCTTCTTCAAAATATATATATATATTTAAAAAATATTATATAATATATTGTAAATTTAAAAATACATAAAAAATTAAACACAATGAATTTCGGGATAAAATAAATTTGTAAACAAGAAATCAAGATCCATCCCAAATTAATTTTATAATATTAAAAACCTCTAGACCCTCGTTACTGTCCCCACACGCGACAGCTTAATTACTTTCAAATTTTGCCAGTTGAGAGATTAGCAATTTTTTATTTTAAATACTTCAGTAGGTGTAGTTATCCATTTCCTTGGAACAAAAGGGTCCCAAATTTATGTGATAAGGTAGTCAAAATTAATATTTAAATAATTAAGATAACTTGTTTTTGATACTTTGTTGGTGGGCTACTGTTGAGTTTAATTGGCTGAGGACTATCTGTTACAATTAACATGATAAATATGCAAAGTCATACCCAAGTATTATATAATCACATTAATAAAAGTAATACTCATATGTATATAGAAATTTCAAATGCATCATGAATTGAAATCCGCACTTTTAATTGAAAATTGTTTTTCCCATAGACTTTTCGGGCAATACTTTGTTTTGTTTTGGGGATATTTTGGAAAAAGATAATGAAAAATATATATTATGTTTGTTTTTATTTTAAAATAGTGGCTTAATTGTAATTTTCATCCCATAAATAAGGGGTGATGGCAATATTAGTCCTTTAAATACATAAAGTGGCAATTTTAGGATAATAATTCAAGAAAATTTGCACATTGATAATTTTGGTCGGAAATTCTTACGTGACTAGCACGTGACCATTTAATTTGGGGAATTTTTAATTTTTTGATAAGTTTTGATGACTTGAAAAGAGAAAAGTTTAGGTGGGTTGAATGATGGAAAAAAATACGGTAATATCCATACTACATTTGGTATATAGTATATTTGATGTTTGGATGAAGGCAAGTGTTCCATTTTATAAAAAATAGGATATTTGAATGATAGATTTATACCAAATGTATGTATACCAAGTGTAGCATTTACAATACCAAAAAACATCTACATGGACTCGATGACTTAGCTAAGTTGTCCAAGTAGCCAAAAATTAGAGGAAAATGCACATACACATCATTTTTTATTAATTTTTCTTTTGTTGATATTTTACAAAATAGATTAAATATAAATACAAAATATATTTTCTTAATTTTTAGTAAACTTATTTTAGTTTTTAAACATTTAATGAATAATTTTATTCAATATACTTTAATAAAAAAGTAATTTTTAATTATCAAATAGGGAGTGAAATTCAATATTTATTTAAAAAATAAAGTAAAAATAATACAAAAATCTTTATTTTAATTCTTAATCAATTTACCATGATCTTTTGACACTTAATGAATAACTTTAATAATATAATTCAATTATAAATTAATTTTAATTAGTTAACTATTTAAAAACAAATTAGAGAGTAAAAATTTAATACTAATTATTTTAAGAATATAATTTATCAACGTAAATCAAAACTTATGATAAAAATTAATATTAACTATTTTAGCATATTATAAAAATTGATATTAATTATTATTAATTAAAATTTTAAAAAATTATAATAAAAAATATAAAATTACTATTATAAAAGTAATATTTCTATTTTTATTATATTTTCTATTCATAAATATAATTCAATTTTCTATCTTTTCTATTAATTAATATTATTCAATACATAAATAATTTTTAATTAGTCAACTAATAAGTTATCAATAGGAAAAAATTTAAATAATTAACTATTTTAAAATACAATTAATAAAATAAAGAAATAGAAATATATGTAAGAAGATTTATTTATTTTCTTCTTCACTGGAAAAATGAAAAATCCCCAAATTAAATGATAAGGTGTTGGTCACATGCCAATTTTCAATAAAAAATATAATTTTCGATCAAATTTGTACTAATATGCAAATTTTCTTGAATTAGTCCTAAAATTGCCATTCCATTTATTTAAAGGATTAATTTTACTACAACCCCTTAGTGGACGAAAATTGCAATTAAGCCTTGAAATGGTTGGTTGATACACTTTGAAAGAAAGTTAGGTCTGCTTTGATTTTGAGCGAGATATCTTCTACTGAACATGTCTTTATCTCGTAACATTCTTTTTTGTTACTAGTGTTCCATCAAAGTTTTTTAATATTTATATTATTTTAATTTTAGTATAAAAATTAGATGATGTGCATTAAATAAAATATAATGATTAGAAGATTTAAATATATATACTATTGATGTAATGATTAAACTATATAAACATATAAAAATATATAATAATTAAAGTATATGTATATAAAGGAAACATTAGGATATTATAAATATTTTTTGAAGAAAATAATATGTTATGAAAGAGAAATAATATTATTTTTTTTTTTTCTGTAAGAATAAAACTTACTATAGGGAAAGAAAACTAAAATGCGTGAACATTAATGTGGACACACATGCACATTTTATCAGTCCAAGTTTTTGTAGTGAAGTTTTGAATTTATATGCAATGATGATGTGAATAGTTTTTAAAAATAACTAATAATATATGACTAAACAATAGGATATTTTCATTTTAATATTATTAGTTTAACAATAATTTGATTTTGGAGTCCGAAAGATTGTTTGGCTCGATTAAAGAATTTTTTTAAATTAAGCTTGCATATATATTGAGCTATTCGTACAAAATAAATAAAATGATATTCTACAAATAGTGATGACATGTACTGTCACTAATTTTATCAATTTTTTTTTGTGATAATTTTTTATGGTCACAAAAACAAAAAATAAATCTTCTTCAATTTAATGATGATTTTAAATGTTGTTACTATTTTAAAGAACAATAGTAACAATTTTTATTTTCCACCCACACCAAAAATGACAGTCAAATATTTAATGATAAAATTTAATGATAACTTAAAAAATTATTACTGATACTCAACACTTCCAATCATTAGTGGTATCAAAATATATCGTAAAAAATTATTTTTTTCCATTCATTAGTGACATCCAAAAAATTCATCACAATATATGTACATTTAATGACAATATTACCATTATCACTAAAATTCTCTTCACTAAATATAATTTCTTAAGTAATTATATAAAGATATTAGTTAATTACCTAATAATTAATAATAATCTATTAGTGTACATCAACAATCTGTAGTTATTTGTTAACAACTACTAAAATTGATAAATACCTTTATTTCTACTGAAACTCAAACTCAGGATATTGAAATTCAAGAAGTTCAACTTTACCACTAGAATGAAGTCTCACTAATCAGTAAAATTTGAACTTATTTTAGAGTTTTAGGCCTTAAATTTTGCAACTTAATCTGGCCATACAATATCGCGATAGTAAATATTTTACAAATGTTGAACAAACTTAACCAAAAACAAATATCTAAAAATATTAATAAATTTTTTAATGAAATAATACACTTTTTCATAACATAGGTTGTTTTTTGTAATATAGAATTACTACGTTCTAAAAGAAAAAAAAAATGCTAATTCATTTGAAAAAGTAATAATTTGCTACAAATTATTATGTATGTATATATTGATGTCATATTACAATATTAGCTCAAAATGTAAATTTTAGGTGCCAAACGAAGATGGCCAACCCATAAATTGATAACACTCTAATAAGCTATATACATCACCATTAGAATATAACCCTCAATCAGATGTCTATAAATACGAGAATAATTTATCATTTGAGGTATGCCATTTTTATTTTAGCACTATACAACTTTCTATTCTTATCATCTTTTTTTTCTTTTTTAGTTTGGCTCTGGAGTGCTGAAGGGTTTTTATTGGGACAACTCCGGTGCTCTAGTGACTTGTTTTTGTTGTAGGCAAGGCTCCATCAACATTAAGGAGTTGCGAGGAGTTGACTTATGTGGACTGACTATTATACCATATCTTGGCGTCATCTATGGTAACGCTTGCCTAGACATTGAGAAAAGACAATGAATACTAGATCTAAAGCCATAGAGAAGCTAGCAACCTTGATGCTCCTCACGAATGACGAGCAAATGGCAACAGAGTAGATCATCGTCAGCAACCTGTTCCTCCTCGTGATCCACAACCACCACATTAAGAAAGACCAACTCAACCAATGGTGTTGCAAATCACTCAAGTGGCAATGATGGTGTTGATAGAGGATGCGAGAGCGAGAGCTGCAACAATAGTAGTAGCTCAGTATATAAAAAATCATCAAAGCCTAGAAAAGACCCCTCAATCTTCTCGTAGAAGTTAGGATTCAACAAGGCTCCCCGAGAGGATGTAGTAGAGGCATGAAGGATTGAGGTGAAGAGGAGTGGATACTCGTGAGGATGCTAGCAATCAGGCATCCTTCCCAAAGGAGGATAGGCATAAAGAAATACTGGAAGGACACATACTATGCCATATACCTTCTAGATGGGGTCACATAAGTGCATGGAGGAATACTTGCACCTTGCATTGGTACTTCCAAAGCACAACCTATTCTCGACCACCATCCTGGCTAAATATTTTCACGTGGGAATAAAAACTTTGAACCTCGCAGAGTATGGCAGGATCGAGGTTCCCCAAGAGAATCTAGATAAATTTTATGCCAAGATGGACTATATGTTGATTTTTCGAACCACCCTCTCCAAGTGCACTTTATCCTAGTTCAACCAACTACCCCCTAATAGTATTACCAGCCTTGAGCAATTGACACAAAAGCTCTTACTCCATTTTTCCATCAACCATAAGTATCTAAAGATTGTAGCATATATGTTCATGGTAGTATAGAAAGAAGGTGAGCCCCTTAGAGAGTATGTCTATCGTTTGTGAACCATGAATTATTAGATGGGATTATGTAGCAGAACCTTCATCAAAAGAGGTTCAAGGAATCTATCACAGGAAAGCCTCCTACTACATTAGAGGAATTGCTTGTAAGAGCTAAAAAATATATTTATATTGAGGAGATCATGGGTGTAACTGCTAGTGAAAAAAGAAAGCATAAGAAAGAAGAAAAGACATAAGGTAAAATGAAGGAGGAAAGGCGTCGTGGACCTCCTATTAGTTATTCTAGCTACACTTTTTTTAATGCTAGAATGTCTAAGATATTGGCAGTTGCTGAACAACAGGGGTTGCTCCAACTACCTAAATAGATGAAGAAAAACCTTAACAGGATGAAGTTTGATAAATACTGTTAATACTATTGGGATCGTGGGCACACTATAGGGGAGTGCCACCACTCATAAAATGAAATTAAAAAGTTAATCAAGAGAGGCTACTTGACAGAGTTTGTTGGCAAGCAGTCTAAAAGTGACCGAGGTGACACTCGCTAGCTAGATGCACCATAATAGCGTAACCTTTCTTGGAAACAACCAAGTGGAAGCAAGAGAAATAACCACAATAATGACAACTTGCTAACTACCAGAGTTACAGGCGTTATCTTAGGTGGTTCAAAAAACTCACATAATGCCTAGAGGCCAAGCCTACAACAAGATCTTAGAAAGGCCAAGCCTTGACCTTTTCTAAGTGGTGGCCTCTATGTTGAAGTTTTCCATCATGGAAGGAGTTGGAGAAGCCATTGAGATTAGAGGATAGCTAGGGAGGGCTATGCTAATACCTTGCGCAAGACCATTGAGAAGTTGAAAAGTTAAAAAATCGATGACTCCCCAAAAAACAAAGGCAAAAAAAATCAAAATCTCTATAGAAGACCAAGTTGCATGGGAAATTCCCTCAGAGGGTCGCAAAAGATGGATAAAATAAGGTTAATGGTGGTTGAGGAGCTCAAAGTGATTAAGCTAGTCCTATGAGATTTGTCCAAAACTACATAGATTAGCTCTAATCTTGAGCCATCTATTGAGGATCACTTAGTTACTTTCCTTTGAGCAAATGTAAAAGTATTTGCTTGGGGGAATAGGTGACCTTGAAGGGATTCTCCCTAAACTAGTCGTTCACCACCTCAACATAGACCCGAACACAAGGTTAGTGAAGCAAAAAAAAGAAACTTTATACTCAATAGGAGTAAACATATAAAGGAAGAGGTAGACAAGTTGTTAGAAGCAAAATATGTGAGACCTGTGTAATACTTAGAGTGGCTGGCCAATGTTGTTCTGGCACCCAAGCCAAAATGACATATGTGCATTAACTTTACAAATTTGAATGGAGCATATCTGAAGGATCTATTCCCGCTTACTCGAATAGATTTACTAGTGGACTTGATCTCAGGATGTGAGTTATTAAGCTTCCTAAATGCATAACAAGGATATGATCAGATTCATCTTGCACCAGAGGATCAAGAGAAAACAAGCTTTGTCACTGACCAAAGAATCTTTTGTTATGAGGTGATGCCCTTTGGGATGAAGAATACCAGCCCCTTTTTGAAGGCTGGTCAATAAGATGTTCAAGCACCAAATTAACAAGAACATGGAGGTGTACATTGACAACATACTAGTGAAGAGTAGTCGAGGGTAAGACAACGTTAGAGACTAGTAATAATTCTTTGCAGTGTTGAAAGTTTACTACATAAAACTCAATCCTACTTGGTGTGCCTTCAGAGTACGAGGTGCAAAGTTTCTGGGATACATGATCTCTAAGAGAGGGATTGAGGTTAACCCTAAAAAGATCAAAGTGGTTGTGAACATGCCTCCCAAATTTATCAAAGATGTCTAAAAGTTGACGAGATGGTTGACTGCCTTGAATTGATTCATCTTAAGGTTGGTAGACAAAGGCCTTTTTTTGAAGTTTTATGAGGAGGGAAAAGTTTTAGTAGACGGAGGCATGTCAGTGAGCTTTTGAAGAGTTGAAAAAATATTTAGTTTCTCTACCGTTGTTGATGAAGCTCGAGGAGGGGGAACCCTTATATCTCTCTATCTAGTTGTATAAGAGGAAACAATTAACACAATTATGGTTTTAGAAGTTGTGAGGGACAATCACCCTATCTACTACATTAGTCGGACATTGCAAGGTATGGAACTAATTATTTAAGTATCAAAAAGCTTGCCCTGTCGCTTATCATAGTTGCTCAAAAACTTAGGCCATACTACTAGTCTTATCCTATAGTGGTCTTGACAAACAAGAAAATCTTTTCGAACCCTGAGACATCAGGAAAGATGATTAAGTAGGTCGTTAAACTTAGTGAGCATAAGGTAGAACTTTGCCCTAGGCCGACGGTACCGTCGGCCAAAATGCGAGTTGATTTCCTAGTGGAGATGGAGATAAATAATGCAAACAGTTCACTCCCATCTTGGATTTTACATATTGTCGGCTCCTCCACTTCTATAGGAAGTGGAGTAGGGATTCTTATAGAGAGCCCACAAGGGGATAAGTTGGAGTATGTTTAAATTTTGAATTTCAACATCAAACAATGAGGCGAAATACAAAGTGCTTTTAGTAGGAGGGAAATTAACACTTGTAGCGGGAGCTCATAAACTCACAATCTATAGTGGCTCCCAACTTATTATTAAGTGAAATACTTGACCGTGGTAAAAGACTTAACTGAGCAAGTTCAAGGAATACACCATTAGACAAATTTCGAGAGTAAAAAATATCATGGTGGATCAACTTGCTAAGATAAAGTTCCATGTTACCAATCAACAGTTAGAAGATTACTTTCCTCACTTCATGTAAACTTGGAATTGAAGGCAAAGGGCTTGAGATTTTGGACATTAAAGAAAAAAAGCTAAGTTGGAAAGATGAAATATCAAATACTTGATGATTAAAGAACTCCCTGAAGACCCCAAGAAAGCCCGCAAGGTGAAAGTGAGGACAATGCACTTCTTCATGATTGATGGAGAACTTTACAAGTGGGCTTCCACAGCCTTACCTTAAATGCTTGACTCCAGAGAAGGCCAATTATGTGCTTAAAGAGATTCATGAGGGGATATGCAGTAATTAGCTCAGAGGGAAAGCTCTTATAGAAAGAGTATTAAGGTAAGGATACTTCTGGCCCATGATGCTCAAATATATGAGAGAATTAGTTCAGTATTATTGTGCAGGCTAAAAACACGCCAATATTTAGCATCAAACAATGGCACTCATCCAACCCTTGGAGAGTCTATATCCCTTTGCTTATTGGGGATGAACATTGTAGGGCCTTTCCCTTCTGTCATGGGTCAAAAGAAGTTTCTCATCATAGTCATTGACTATTTCACAAAAAAGGTGGAAGTTGAACCCTTGGCTAAGCTTACAAAGACTGAAGTGATCAAGTTCTTATAGAAAAGCATCACATGTAGAGCACTTGTATCTGATACCGATACTCAATCATGGTGCAAAGACTTTTCTATCAAGCAGTTCTTCACTTCAATTAGCAATAGTCATGCAAAAGGCCACACTAAGGTTACTAACCGCACTACTTTATAATACTTGAAGACTTAATTGGGGGCCAACGAGGGAGCATGGGTAGATAAGCTCCCAAGGTACTTTGGGCTTTTAGAACCACCTTCGAGTCACTATAGGAGAGTCTCCATTTATCTTAACATATGGCTCATAAGCTATTACCCTAGCTGAGATTGGAGAACTTAGTTGGAGAGTGAAGAACTACTCTCCTAAGCTCAATGATGAAGCACTGACAGTGAACTTGACCTTGTCGTCAAAGAAAGGGAGAAAACATCTTCCTACGCAGAGATGTACAAAACAAGAATAGCTAAGGTTTATAATCGCAAGGTGCATTCAAGAGCTCGTTCAAGTTGAAGATTTGGTGATGAGAAGGGCATAGGTTACATGCTCTCTTGGCAAGTTGGACCCAAAGTTTGGGGGGAGGGGGGCATACATGGTGATAGAGATAATTAACACGGGCACATACAAGTTGCAACATTTGGATGGACAAAATATGCCGTGCACTTAGAATATAGTCAACCTCAAGAAGTTTTATTAGTAATGAATGGATAGTTATGCTTAGAAGTTTTTTTCTTTTTTAAGTTTGCCCATGAAGGATAATATTTTACATCGTTTGTTAGGAAAGCTGCATTTAGTTAATTTTTTTATTTGCCCATGGAGGTTAATAATTTTTTATTTACTTTTATGCAGTTTATAATTTAAAATTTTAATAAACTCCCATATAAACATTTCTTCAATTATCTTCGTATGCATTGTTACATGAATGCCAAGACCCCAGAAATTTGACGAGATTCCCTTGAGGTCAACAAAGTAATCAATCCTTGACTCCCAAAACTCGACTTCTCTTGAGGTTGAAGGCAAGCCTTGTCTCAGGATTCATAAGTTACCCCTCGAGATTAGCTTAAGCTTAGCCTCGAGTAACCATGAAAATCCCTTGAGATAAGTACACATGAAGTTCACATACTTTCTCAATTGTACAATAGCATAGTAAAATTCTAAAGATAAAATAATACTGCAATTAAAAATGGAGAAACAATTACATCAATAGGTCCAAGTATCAAACAAAGTGACAATGCCATCATCCAAAATAAAACGCTAAAAATAGCAACACATGATCATGTCTAGAAATTAAAATAACAGACTATTAGCTAGAAATGAAAATCTAAGGCTTCACATAACCATTTAGTCAACTAAACTATTGGACCCTGGGGGCTTCATCTCTATCAACTAGCTTACTCTCTGCTATGCCGATAGGGACCCCCTCTACATTAACATAAGTAATATCTTCGGTTGGCACCACCTCATCCTCATCAACATCGAGCACCAAAGGATCTAAAATCATCACGTCCTCCTTTAAAACACGACTAGACACTCTTAGAGTGCGGCACAAGTCATGAATAACTTGGTTGTAAACAGTTATTGCCCTCTCTGGCGATGCCATTAAGGCATAAGAAGTCTTAATTTTAAAATGGTATCTTCTTTCACTCCAGACACAAAGGCCTTGCCTTTCTTAGACTCAAGGAACTTATTCCCCGATAAAACCTCACGATCATACTTTGTTCTCAACTCAGTCAAGTCAATAGTGGCCTTTTTCACGTCATCCTTAAGTCGGCCCACCTCCTTCTTGGGACGAGAGACCTTGACGGATCATTTTTTTCATTCATCTAAAAAGATGGAATTTAAGATTGCAAAACTAAAATAAAATAAAATAATTCAAAACTAAGTGTAATTAAGGTTTAATACAATAACTTAAACAACCTAGGATTTCTGATTTTACCATAATCATTCAATATTTAATATTCTATTTCTTCAATTTAAATTTACTCTTCTAATTGATAGTTGAAAACTCCTAAATTATTCAATAGCTTCTCCCGATAGTTGTTCATTTGTTATATTCATCATCGGGATAGTTCAAGCTTAATACCAATGGTGCCTCAAAGGGGAATCATTGTTTGGCTGGGATATGAGGGATACTTTGTAATATTCATGGCTTGGTTGTTTTCACATATGCCAATTTTATTGGGGATGAGGGTACGAATACAGAGGCTGAGATTTAAGCGATCATTGATAGTTTGGGATTTTGTGTTTAGTTTGGGGTATCTCAGCTTTGGACTGAACTAGATTCACTCAGGTTTATACATTATATATAAGGTTGCATTAGGGCCATGGCGAATTTAACACCTTCTCCTCAAGCTGCGGATGATGATGAGTAACTTTGAATGTAAAAATTTCAAACATCTTCAAAGAAGAAGACATCATAGTGGATAGTATAGCTAATTTAGCTTGTTAGCAGCATCAGATATATTTCTTTGAACCACATGAATACCCAAGAATCTATTAGAATGGATAAGTTAAATTTGCCTTATTTTCATTTTATGTAGTATTGAAATTATTGTAAAGGCAGTAGTACTCATTTTTTACTCCTTTGTCACGTTCTTTGGTTTGCTTGTCTAAGTTGCATAATAAATGGGTAGGGGTTCATACCAAACCCCTACCTTGACACGAGCAATGTTGAATAAAAAAAAGATCTAATAAAAATATTATTAATTGCTAATCAACTATATTCCTATTTAAATTACTACAACTCATAATTAATTAAGTTTTGGGGATCTCAAGCAACAATTACATAAACCATGTAAGTATATTCATATCTCAGATATAATGTATGATAGTCAATACAATGAACTAGACATATAGATCACCTATCACATCGTTATGATTAACAATTTATCTAATTAATGATCAAGTAAATGAAGGCATTAAGAACAATGTTGAACACTTAATTAGAAAAAATAAATTATCAACTGAATTGATAGAAAAAATTAAAATGTCATAGTTAGGCTACATCATAAACCTAAAAAAAAAAAATTAATTCATGCTAAAATTGAAAAACATCCTAATAGAATTTATAGACATGATAAAAGAAAAAGGAAGAGAAAAATAGAGAAAAACTAAATTTTGGAGAAATACTCAGTGAGTGTCAAATGTCTATGCCCTGCTTGATAGATCTTCTTCTCCAAATCTTGTTTCTTTTTTTCTTCTTGTGAATTCCTTGATCCCTCTAGTCTTTTCTCCTCTTTTCTCTCTCTAGGTATGCTTCTGAATGAATAGGAATGATTCCCTTTTTTCCCCAAGTTATCTCCATTTGTTATGATTTGTTTCCTTGTTGAAATCAAGTAGGGATGGAAAATTTACACTTGTAGCGCCTAAGCCTACTTTTTGAGCACCTAGGCGCTTAAAATTCTATCTTAGAGGTTTTTTTCATGTTGGAGTGCCTAGGCGCCCAATTTTTGCCTTGTAGCACCTAGCTGCAGCCTTTTGGCTCCTAACCACTGGATTTTTGTTTTTGGCTGCCACTACCATATCTTGTCTGTGTTGGGTTCGCGCGGTCTCAGAAAATGTATATACAGTAGAATTTAAAAAAATTCAATAATGAAAATAAATATTACATCACATGTAATTAAAAATAAAACTTGGAACCTTTTTGCAATTATTCAGTTGCGCATTTTTTGATACTTAAAGTAATAAGGTTTTAGAAACCTTTACCTTGATTTACACTCCGACTGATGTAGGGATTGAAATAATTCAAATTGTTATCCCACCATGAATGAATCTCCAAGTTCTTTAATTCAAATCACTTTGATTGAAAACTAATTCACTTCTAGGACCCCAATTGTTATCCTTTAAATGGTATCCACATATTGGATGCTCATTTGCAATCGAATCATATGCTAGTAGCATTTTTTTTTAAAGTTACACACGCACCCATGGGGATTCGAACACTCAACCTCTCCATTCCTCCTATATAAGATGAGAGCCATATCATCAGGCCAAAGGACCTTAGGTTCATATGCTAGTAGTTATTGATTTGATAATTCTATCCTAAAATAATTTTATTTGAAACAAGAACACACTAACAATTAGTATTTTAGGTATTTGATTAAACTCTTAATTCAACAATTGAATCCAAAATTAAACTAGGCAAAATGTTGGCAAACTTTGGGAGATTAAAAGAGGAAGAAGGGACAAATTTTTAGGGATGAAGAAAATATTTTTCTTCAAGAGAGAGAGGACTATTTTCAAGTCTTGTTGCAGCCAAAAATCTGTTGTCTCCTCACTCCAAAATAACGTCTAAGAGGTTTGCTAAAAAGTCTCCCTCAAGTCCCTTCCATGTTAGACTTCCTTCTTTATTTCTAACTCTATTATGAAGTTTTTTTATTTCATAACGACTTTTCTTTTTACTTATCACCTCTTAGGAATTGCATTTTCAATCCAACTTCCTCTAGGAATTGGATTTACAATCTAATTTTCTAATGGACTTTCTACAAGCCCACACCTTATGGGCTTAGGCCTAATTAATCAATTATGTTCTAATTTAATTGATCCAATCAATTAAATTAATTTATCTAATGAATTAATTAAGCCTATCTTAATTAGTTGATTCAATCAATTAATTAAATATTTCAATTAGGCTCCCCAATCCAATTAGATTCAGTCAATTAATCCAATTAATTAATTAAATTAATTCAATATTTGAATTTATTTAAGCTCCATTAATCACATTAATTAATTTAATTCAATATTTATATTAATTTGAAGGCTAGAAATAAACTTGTCTATGTTTCGTGTGTGACCCCTTAGGTTCACTCTAAGTTAGTCGTAGGCTGATAACTCTTGTGACTTAGTTGAATAAATTAATTATTTCAATTAATTAATTTAATTAATTAATCCTTTTGGAATTAACCTTCAAGTCATGGGAAACACCTAGCAGTATATCATAACTTCTAGTCTTAGGCGAATATGCGAACCTATTTCAATTACGAATACCATGCAAGTACGATCCTTCCATTCTCTAATTTCTTGATTGAGTCTAAAGCATGGATTATTAGTTAAAAACCTATTAGCTCAATAACTATGTGTCCATTCCTAGTAGCTTGACTCGATGATGAACAATTAAAAAACCCCACGTCTAATTTCTATCAACCTTGGCCAATAATTTCAGAGTCAAGTACAATAGAACACATAGGAAATTTACCTATTCATTTAGATAGGTAACAAATTCTTTGTTGACCACTCATTAACCTCCATACATGAAGATGTTACATCTAACATAAACCCCTTATGATTGTCATATAATTAGAAAATACATCAAGATGCAACATGTTATGCACAAGGTTACCATGGTGCCTCAAGTATAAGGACTAATTCTTTCAATATCATAACAAATAAATTTTCATTCGATAATAGAAGATTTTCAAATGTGAATTTTTAAGTAGAGTAGTTCAGTGTACTTGTTCCCAAACAAGCACCGGCATATATGCACTAGTGTCACCACACCAATACCCATGGAACGAGGCATCCTTCTTTTGAGCCTGCATCGTATACGCAAGTTTCAGCAGAATCAGTGATGTTCTATCTCATTGATCCTTGACTTGGATACTAGTTGCATGCTGGCGCTTGATGATAATCTACAAATCAAGCTCGTTCCCTTGTCATATGTTTAGTTTTCTCTTTGTTTATAATCTAAGCAATGAGAGAATTAGCGGTAAAACCATGTGAGCTTGCAAATAAACAAAGAAAGCTAGAAGTAGGTTTTACCTTCTCTGGCTTAGTGCAATTAAGAGCGAAGTGACCCAACTTACCATAGTTAAAATGATTTTCTTTTTTCTTTCCACCCCTCCTGCCTTGGCTATGCTTCATAGCTTTGTCACTTTATGGGGCCAAGTTCTGGTATTGATGACTGCTTTGTCCGCTATTGTTTTACTTGGTCTAATGTTTATGTTTATTGGGCTTATGCTGTGTAACATGTGCGATAAGAGCAGCTTTTGTGCATCACTAAGAACTAGCTCGCACTTAGTGCCAAGCTTGAGTTGGTATGCCCTTACTCCAAGAACCTCTTCTTATGAGCAATTCCCTATGGTAATGTAGTGATTGCATGCTGATGCTTGATGATAATCTACAAATAAAGCTCGTTCCCTTGTCACATGTTTAGTTTTCTTTTTGCCTACAATCTAAACAATGAGAGAATTAGCAATAAAACCATGTGAGCTTGCAAATGAACAAAGAAAGCTAGGAGTAGGTTTTGCCTTCTTCGACTTAGTGCAATTAAGAGCGAAGTGAACCAACTTGCCATAGTTAAAACACTTTTCTTTTTTCTTTCCACCCCTCTTGCCTCGGCTATGCTTTATAGCATTGTCACTTTATGGGGCCAAGTTCTGGTATTGATGACTGCTTTATCCGTAATTATTTTACTTGTTCTAATGTTCGTGTTTATTGGTTATATGCTGTCTAACATGTCTGATAAAAGCAGCTTTTGTGCATCACTAAGAAGTAGCTCGCATCGAGTACCGAGCTTGAATTCGTATGCCCTTACTCCATGAACCTCTTTTTGTGCGCCATTCTCCATGGCAATGTAGTGGTTGCATGGTGGTGCTTGATGATAGTCTACAAATCAAGCTCGTTCCCTTGTCACATGTTTAGCTTTCTTTTTGTCCACAATCTAACCAATGAGAGAATTAGTAATAAAACCATGTGAGCTTGCAAATGAACAAAGAAAGCTAGGAGTAGGTTTTGCCTTCTTCGGCTTAGTGCAATTAAGAGCGAAGTGACCCAACTTGCCATAGTTAAAACACTTTTCTTTTTTCTTTCCACCCCTCTTGCCTCGGCTATGCTTCATAGCGTTGTCACTTTATGGGGCCAAGTTCTGGTATTGATGACTGCTTTATTCGCAATTATTTTACTTGTTCTAATGTTCATTTTTATTGGTCTTATGCTATCTAACATGTGCGATAAGAGCAGCTTTTGTGCATAACTAAGAAGTAGCTTACACCTAGTGCCAGGCTTGAGCTGGTATGCCCTTACTCCAAGAACATCTTCTTGTGCGCCATTCCCCATGGCAATGTAGTGGTTGCATGCTGGGGCTTGATGATAATATGTAAATCAAGCTCGTTCCCTTGTGACATGTTTAGCTTTTCCTTTGTCTACAATCTAACCAAGGACAGAATTAGTGATAAAACCATGTGAGCTTACAAATGAA
The DNA here is from genome assembly GCA_019321725.1 of Paulownia fortunei. Lineage (NCBI taxonomy): Eukaryota > Viridiplantae > Streptophyta > Magnoliopsida > Lamiales > Paulowniaceae > Paulownia > Paulownia fortunei. The sequence goes on along the minus strand of CM033115.1, from coordinate 8,126,516 downwards.
CTAAGAAAGCGAGGAGTAGGTTTTTCCTCCTTCGGCTTAGTGCAATTAAGAGCAAAGTGACCCAACTTGCCATAGTTAAAATGCTTTTCTATTTTTTTTCCACCCCTTTTGCTTCGGCTATGCTTCATAGCCTTGTCACTTTAAGGGGCCAAGTTCTAGCATTGATGACTGCTTTCTCTGCAATTGTTTTACTTGGTCAAATATTTATGTTTATTAGGCTTATGCTGTGTAACATGTGCGATAAGAGAAGCTTTTGTGCATCACTAAGAAGTGGCTCGCACCTAGTGCTAAGCTTGAGCAGGCATTCCTTTACTCCAAGAAACTTCTTGTGCGCCATTCCCCATGGCAATGTAGTGGTTGCATGCTGGCGCTCGATGATAATCTACAAATCAAGCTTGTTTCCTTGTCACATGTTTAGTTTTCTCTTTGTCTACAATCTAAGCAAAGAGAGAATTAGCGATAAAACCATGTGAGCTTGCAAATGAACAAAGAAAGCTAGAAGTAGGTTTTACCTTCCTTGGCTTAGTGCAATTAAGAGCAAAGTGACCCAACTTGCCATAGTTAAAACACTTTTTTTTTTCTTTCCACCCCTCTTGCATCGGCTATGCTTCATAGCGTTGTCACTTTGTGGGGCCAAGTTCTGGTTTTGGTGACTGCTTTATCCATAATTATTTTACTTGTTCTAATATTTATGTTTATTGGTTATATGCTGTCTAACATGTGTGATAAGAGTAGCTTTTATGCATCACTAAGAAGTAGCTCGCACCGAGTACCGAGCTTGAGTTGGTATGCCCTTACTCCAAGAACCTCTTCTTGTGCGCCATTCCCCATGGCAATGTAGTGGTTGCATGCTGGCGCTTGATGATAATCTGTAAATCAAGCTCGATCCCATGCCACATATTTAGTTTTCACTTAATTTGCAATCTAACTAAGGATAGAATTAGGGATAAAACCATGTGATCTTGCAAATGAACTAAGAAAGCTAGGAGTAAGTTTTGCTTTCTTCAGCTTAGTGCAATTAAGAGCGAAGTGACCCAACTAGCCATAGTTAATACACTTTTCTTTTTTCTTTCCACCCCTCTTACCTCGGCTATGCTTCATAGTCTTCTTACTTTGTGGGGCCAAGTTCTAGCTTTGATGATTGCTTTGTCCGTAATTATTTTACTTGTTCTAATTTTATGTTTATTGGGCTTATGCTGTCTAACATGTGCGATAAGAGCAGCTTGCACCTAGTGCCAAGCTTGAGCTGGTGTGCCCTTAATCCAAGAACCTCTTCTTGTGCGCCATTCCCCACGGCAATGTAGTGGTTGCATGCTGGCGCTTGATGATAATCTACAAATCAAGCTCGTTCCCTTGTCACATGTTTAGCTTTCTCTTTGCCTACAATCTAAGCAATGAGAGAATTAGCGATAAAACCATGTGAGCTTGCAAATGAACAAAGAAAGCTAGGAGTAGGTTTTGCCTTCTTTGGCTTAGTGCAATTAAGAGCGAAGTGACCCAACTTGCCATAGTTAAAACACTTTTCTTTTTTCCTTCCGCCCCTCTTGCCTCGGATATGCGTCATAGTCTTATCATTTTATGGCCAAGTTCGGCTTTGATGAATGCTTTGTCCGTAATTATTGTACTTGTTCTAATATTCGTGTTTCTTAGGCTTATGATGTCTAACATGTGTGATAGAAGCAGCTTTTGTGCATCACTAAGAAGTAGCTCGCACCGAGTACGGAGCTGGAGTTGGTATGCCCTTACTCTAAGAACCTCCTCTTGTGCGCTATTCGCCATTGCAATGTAGTGGTTGCATGCTGGCGCTTGATGATAATCAATAAATCAAGCTCGTTCCATTATCACATGTTTAGTTTTCTCTTTGTCTACAATGTAAGCAATGAGAGAATTAGCGATAAAACCATGTGAGCTTGCAAATGAACAAAGAAAGCTAGGGTAGTTTTTACCTTCTTTGGCTTAGTGCAATTAAGAGCGAAGTGACCCAACTTGCGATAGTTAAAATACTTTTATATTTTCTTTGCACCTCTCATGCCTTCGCTGTGCTTCATAGTCTTGTCACTTTGTGGGGCCAAGTTTTGGCTTTGATGACTGCTTTGTTCGCGATTATTTTTCTTGTTCTAATGTTTGTGTTTATTGGGCTTATGTTGTCTAACATGTGCGATAAGAGCAACTTTTGTGCATCCCTAAGAAGTAGCGCGCACATAGTGCCAAGCTTGAGTTGGTATGCCCTTACTCCAAGAACCTCCTCTTGTGCGCGATTCGCCATTGCAATGTAGTGGTTGCATGCTGGCGCTTGATGATAATCTACAAATCAAGCTCGTTCCCTTGTTACATGTTTAGTTTTCTCTTTGTCTATAATGTAAGCAATGAGAGAATTAGCGATAAAACCATGTGAGCTTGCAAATGAACTAAGAAAGCTAGGAGTAGGTTTTACCTTCTTCGGCTTAGTGCAATTAAGAGCGAAGTGATCCAACTTGCCATAGTTTAAACACTTTTCTATTTTCTTTGCACCCCTCATGGCTTCGCTATACTTCATAGTCTTGTCACTTTGTGGGGCCAAGTTCTGGTTTTGATGATTTCCTTGTTCGCAATTATTTTTCTTGTTCTAATGTTTGTGTTTGTTGGGCTTATGTTGTCTAACATGTGTGATAAGATCAACTTTTGTGCATCCCTAAGAAGTAGCGCGCTCATAGTGCCAAGCTTGAGTTGGTATGCCCTTACTCCAAGAACTTCCTCTTGTGCGCTATTCGCCATTGCAATGTAGTGGTTGCATGCTGGCGCTTGATGATAATCTACAAATCAAGCTCGTTCCCTTGTCACATGTTTAGTTTTCTCTTTGTCTATAATGTAAGCAATGAGAGAATTAGCGATAAAACCATGTGAGCTTGCAAATGAACTAAGAAAGCTAGGTGTAGGTTTTACCTTCTTCGGCTTAGTGCAATTATGAGCGAAGTGATCCAACTTGCCATAGTTAAAACACTTTTCTTTTTTCTTTGCACCCCTCTTACCTCAGCTATGCTTCATAGTCTCGTCACTTTGTGGGGCCAAGTTCTGGCTTTGATGACTGCTTTGTCCGTAATTATTTTACTTGTTCTAATATTTTTGTTTGTTAGGCTTATGTTGTCTAACATATGCGATAAGAGCAGCTTTTGTGCATCACTAAGAAGTAGTTCGCACCTAGTGCCAAGCTTGAGCTGGTATGCCCTTACTCCAAGAACCTCCTATTGTGCGCTATTCGCCATTGCAATGTAGTGGTTGCATGCTGGCGATTGATGATAATCTACAAATCAAGCTCGTTCCCTTGTCACATGTTTAGTTTTCTCTTTGTTTATAATGTAAGCAATGAGAGAATTAGCGATAAAACCATGTGAGCTTGCAAATGAACTAAGAAAGCTTGGAGTAGGTTTTACCTTCTTCGGCTTAGTGCAATTAAGAGCGAAATGACCCAACTTGCCATAGTTAAAACATTTTTCTTTTTTCTTTCCACCCCTCTTGCCTCGGCTATGCTTCATAGCCTTGTCACTTTGTGGGGCCATGTTCTGGCTTTAATAACTGCTTTGTCCGCAATTATTTTACTTGTTCTAATATTTGTGTTTATTGGGCTTATGCTGTCCAACATGTGTGATAAGAGCAGCTTTTGTGGCCACTCCAACTCTCGACGGTCAGCCTCATATTTGAGATGATTGGCGAACTATCAAATGTTTGGATTCGCTTACTATGTGTAAGCACAACCTTAACATGTCCCCAAGTCTTCCAGGTAGCGATCTTAGGACGGTCAAAACTTGTTGTTCATCAATGAGCTCATTTCCAGCATTTTGAAGCTCTCGAATCATATCTTTCATCACATCAAGATGTTGGGTCATTGAGTGCTTTAGGTTAAGTATGTAGTGCTTGAACCTTAGGGTAAGTCCCCTCAGTCTTGTAGTCAAAGTGCTACCGTATATGACCTTCAACATATCCCACACCTCTTTAGTTGTAGGCTACTTCTCAAACTCATGGATCAAATTATCGTGCATGCAGCTCAATATAGTAAAGCACACACTCTTATCTTGATCCATCCACTTATTGTACACTTCCATATTGCGACAATATTGGGTAGTTGGTCCATTTTTTGGCTAAGTTGGCATAGGCATAGTAGTGGTTAGATGATCAAAGATCTTTTCTTTGTGTAACAAAAGTTGAATTTTTCTATGCCATATTGCATAGTTCTAGCCATCTAGTTTTTTAGTACTATAGAGATCAGAATAAGCTATTTGGATATCCATTACTGTATATTTTACACAATACCTTAGTCACTGATCTAAAATTTTATCCTGATCCAAGTAAATATTTATTATTAATTTTAATTTAATTAGATCAAAAATTTCGCCATAAAGGCTAGTAATTATCTCCCACTGAATTTAAGATTACAATAAGAAAAATTACTGATCCATATGACTTATAAAAATGAAGAGATATTTAAAGCTCAATTGGGCCATTTGTTCTAGCTCAACTAATTGTGGCTCTGCCACTGCCCAGGGTGCAATGATATCAGACCAAATAGAAAGTTGTATTTTTCTCTCCACTGTTATATTCAATAGATATGGTTTCTAGAGTATCAGTAAATGAGATAAATCTTAGTGAACCCTTTGCTTATGTGATGAAGGAAGATGAGGAATAATAATTAGGACTAAGTTTGGCTCTATTACAATCAAGTGGATGTTGTCTTTAGATTAGGAATATGAAGAAACTTAGCACCAATGAAAAGCTGGTCATCTCTCTTTTGTAGTTAAGAGTGTAGTTCCTGGATTCCTACTCAAAGAAACATCTCAGCCCCTAGTGAAGTTGTTAAGGACCCACTTTTTCTTTATTTCTCACTTTCCTTGTGAGTCTGAAGCTTAAATATTTCATTATTCTTTAGTTTCTATTTAATGAAATTTCATAAAATCTATTTTGACTTCCAGACTATGATTCCTAGGCTTTTATTTCCTTTCCACTTTCATTGGCGCTAGTTTTGATAATAATGATTTGTACATCTAGATGCAGTGTTATTTGAACAATAAGTGGTAACTTAATGCTTAATCACTTGGCAAAACATACAACTATAGCATGAGGTATCCACACTTTCCTGAAATGTTTCATATTTTCCCAATGTCTGTAAATGCAAAACAAGATTGACTATCTGGATGATTGTGTGTTCAATACTTTAAGTTTATCTAAACTTGATTCTTACAAATACCATAGCTGATGATTTTTCCTTGTGATAATGTCTACATATTAGAGTCATCCATGTTTACCTTAAAAGTATATAAGATATTTCTGTTTAATTATTATGCAGAGAGGAATGAAATTACAGGTGTGTCAACTTGACCATCAGCATCAGTTGATTTGACTGTGTATATGGACATGGATGATGCATGTGTTTTGTATTGTGAAAGGCTTACGAAGTTCCTTATAGATCTCTCGAATGGAACTGCCTACTAAGAGTGAAGTTATATGTCAATTCCCTTAAGTAAGCCTGATTTACTTCAATTCTATCACTTTCTCCTCTTGGGAGAGTGGATTAAGCAATTATTTGTTCGGTTCGTAATATTCACAGGGGCATGCACAGCGAAAAATTAAAATTTTTATCAAACATAAATTTATCAAATAAATTTGTCCCCTTAATTCAAGAATGATTCTAACAACCGCGCTTATTCAAGTGAATATGTATAAAATAAATATATTAAATTCAAATTATTCCTTTTGTGCACTCCGGTTGTTGTAGGGAATAAACAATCAATTGCTTATCCTATACTTTTAGAACTCGCAAGAATCCAAGTGTCTCCCCTATATCAAGTCCACAATACAAAAAAGTACCAATTAATAAGATTCACTAGTATCCTTTTAAATATTTACTAATCTAGATCCGGAGTAAAATTTATCTTTTGATCCAATTGATGGATCAAGAATAACCTTTATAAAATAATTAAGATTAATTCTTTTAGTCTTGAAATTTGAATATAAAGAAAATATCAAGAAACTATTTTTCTTTTTAAAAACAAGAAAAACAAGATTTCAAGAAAACACTTCTCTTTTTCTTTCTTTTCTTTTTTTTATTGGAGAGAAAAATAGAAGACTTAACAAAATAATTTTTATCAAAAAACTATAATTTTCGGCCCTCTCTCTTTAAATAGAGGCTAAAAATTTGCTCATACTCCAATTCTTGGAAAGTTTGTCAATTTTGAACTATTTTAAAGTTTGAACTTGGAATGATTCTAAATCTTCCAATAACTCTTCTTTTTTTCTCTGTCTAACGTATGTGAACTTGTTTGAGATTACATTAGTCATCAAAATTATGTACATATATTTTTTATATTAATTTGAACTATTCAAATAATATTAAGATGGATATATATCAAATATATTCCTAAAATATATTTATTTAAAATAAATCCTAATGGCTGATTTTTATCCTATAAAAATCGATCACTTTATTTATTTATTTATAAATATATTAATTAAATAAATCTTATTTATTTAATTTATTCTGTTCATATTCTAGTGGACTTTTCAAGTGATCCACTTTACTTTTTGGGCTTGGACTTAAAAATCCACAAATCAATCTAATTAATTTAATCCCAAATTAATCAATCCAATTGATTAATTATAATTTACTCCAATTGGGATTCCTAATTAAATTAGATTCAATTAAATAACCCAATTACTTAATTGAATAATTCAATTTAACCATTAAATTAAATAAAATCCTTAATTAATTAATCAATCAACATTATTTAATTAATTTGTAATCATTAGATAAAACTCAAAATTAGAAATGTTACTTTCCATAAAGATGTATGATCCTCTTAGGTTTAGTACTAAGCCAGTGGTGGGCTTGCAATATTTATAACTTACGAATCCGCTTGGAGTAATCTAGATCTATTACCATAAATGCATGTGGAACTGTGGAAGGAAACCTTGTGGTTTTTCACCTACATCTTAAATTTAGGATGTTTCTCTTTAATCCTAGCTAAGGTGGAGTATCCCTAGCAATGAGAAATAGAGAGGTTGAAATTTATGGATGCAGCCTTATTGGCTGATACACCAGGTATGTGGTAAGAATCTTGATGAGATTGGGCCTATAGAAGTGAAGAGACTAATTGCCCTCTCTAGAATTCCTGTGGGTAAGTTGGTTGATAGGATGGACAAAGCCACATTGATGCTAAGCATGAGCATCCCATCTTGATGTAAGTATCACATATCTTGAGCTTTCACACTAGGTGTAGTTATTCTAGCAACTCATTCAAATAGCAACTGGTCCGAGAGCATATATATCTTTTATCTTTTAGCAAGGAAAAATGAAATGACATTATTTCTCAAGCAGCTAGGTCTTATGTATAAAGCCTAAACTTCAAAAATTTACTTAATCTAAAGATTGCTTGTTATATTTACCAAAAGGTTGGCCAATCCCCCTCAAAATTAAGTGATTATGTTTCATACTTAATCTAAAATGTCATGTATTTGGAATTAGTGGGATCTTAGGTTTCATCCCAACATGTTTAGTGGTACCTTAAACAAAGGTTCCAGGGAAAAACTTCTCTTGCAAAAGGTTCGAGGATGATTCATCTAATGGATGCTACTTTGTTTTCTTAGATTAATGTTTCCTAGGGATTCAAATGGCATGTTTGCAAATTATGGTGCTCAAAGTGATTTGGATTTAGTTTTAGCCCACAAGAAGCTATCATTTACTGTTGATTGGGTAATTAAATAGGCTACTGAGTGATTATTCACTCTACATTTGGTGGTTTGAGTGGTTTGGTTCTCGATTGCAACCATACTTTTCATTTTTTAGTTGGTTTATAAATTTACTGAAAATGGAGCTGCAACATTCTATTTGAATGAGGATATTTCAGTTATGCCGTGAGCTTATGTCCCTTGAATGTAATTGACAATGATTCCATCTCTTTCCCTATACTCTCAGTAGAATTGATTGATGTATGCTCTTCAAAAATGTGTTAGCCTCAACAATGGAGCAAAGAAAATAGGTACAATCTCTACTTCAAAGCTCAACCTTTTGATCTCATTTTGACTTCCCTACGAAGGGTGGAAGAAAAAGTGCTTGACTTGTGATGGCCATAACTTAACTAAGCCAAGAAATATTAAACTCTAGCCCAACAGAGCACAAATAAGCTTATGAGGCCCAAGATAAGAAAAAGGCCACCTCAAAACTAATAATAAAGACCTATAAATACCCTCTCCACACCATTTTACAATGTACACCATTTACATTGGATATTTACAGCTTCCAGCCTTTAATTGATTATTTTTTCGGCTCTATTACTGACTTTAGTATCGGAGGGTTATCCCTGAGACAATGTCGGGGATCCCTAACCATTTATTTGTGTTGTAGGTAGAAACTCTTATTGTGATCATTCAATGATGAGGAAGAACCACAAGAAGTCTATTCTTAGAGATTCAAAGAGGTTTGAGGTTGGACCACATTATTTTGGCACCGTCTGTAGGAAACCCCTGCCTTAACATTGATAATGTTGAAAAAATCTAAAGCCAAAGAAGCCAGCTCCCAAGACACTCCTCAAGAGGAAGTATTTGATGGAAGCAAAATAGACCAACTATGCTACGAGCTTTTACCCCAGCATCACTAGGAGCTTTCAGGAACTTCCGTCATAACATCAAAAATGCCCATCCCTATAGGATCCTATGCCCCTAGAGTAAGGAATACTAGCTGAAGGATCGCAAGATGGAAAGGTGGCGCTGCGAGTTACATAGGAAACCTCCTCATCTTACTAGAGCATGCCTCAGCAGGAGCAATGATAGGGGCTACAACCCATTACATAGGAAACCTCCATGTAGACTGTCTTCCTTAAAGAGAGAAATCCAGGTGGAGAGGGCCCATGACTTGAGAAGAAATTTCTAATAGAATATCTCTCTCGGAGGAGGACACATACAAGATATTACTAAAAAATAGAAGACCCAGATAACTTACAACATAATTTTCCTTGTGAGAGAAAAAGTAGATACAATAGAGTGGATCAACAACCGCAAAATTTCCATCAACTCTAATATAAGGATGCCAGTGGAACGACAACATAGCAAAGCACCCAATAAGACCCCTTGGGCTAGTGTAGAATACCTCAGTAAGAATGGAGATAAGAGCGATAATCCACCATGTCATGAAGAAGATTTGTATAATCAGGAGCTAGTGCCCAACAAATCCCTGGAGTTTCCACTCTCATAGCCTAAGGAGTTTGCACCCTCAGAACTGGCACCTTTGTAACTTTAGAAGCTTGGCATGCCTTAGAAGTTAGGAATGTTAATCCTCACAATATTGGGAGTTCGAGCCCCAGCAACCTTACAAGCATCTATTCTCGAGATTTAAGGAGTCAAAAGCTCTATCACAACAATTTTAGGAGTCTCCATCCGAGCAACGCCAAGGCTCGTTCTCAATAATAGAGAGGATAATACGAGTCAAGAATACTCCAAATAGGGAGAACTACAAAATATGGAAGTTGACATGAGAAAAAAAGCTGGTAGCTAAGTCTTTCATCCTAGGGATCAAGATGAAACGATCAAGCAGGGTAAGAAGAGTCACAAAGGGAAGAAACCTCCACTAAAAATTAATAATTTAGGGTTGATCCTTGATGATGAAATGAGGCCAAAGTTAAAAAGATGGAGATGTTTGAAACAATACAAACCAGAACAAGCTAGATAAAGAAGGTCGTTTGAAAAAGGATAGGCCCCTCGCAGTAGCACCACTTGAAACAAAGTATGGATGTCGTCCCTATAAGTAGTAGAACATTAACTTACAATGAGCATTTGGGGGCTACTCATTCCACAACAAAGATGAATCAAGAAAAGTCCTTGAAGAAGAGGAACTAAGTAAATGTGGAAGCAGCAACAAAAATTACGCAATTGTTCATTTGGAAAGAGAGCACTTCTCCAGGAGCATCCTTCTCTAATATGGTGACCAGGGCTCAACAACGCACTATTCAAGTTCAACGACAAGCACCTCCTATAGAGTACACTCCTTCAATATAATGATGACTATCTCCTCCTAGAGCACACTCTCATACTAAAACAAAAGCCTTCTTTTGAAGCACATTCCTACGAAGTAGAAACTAACACATCTCCCTAGGTCAATCATCTTGTAAGTGGAACATTAACTGCCATGTTCTCTCTCAGAGATCGAGAAATCTTTAGAACTGTCAAAAGGATCAAGTAGAGATAAGAAGGCTTTGAGAGAGAGGAAATTAGAAGCCAATCTTATCAAATTGAATCTTCTACAGAAACATGTCACAACCTCCCAAAAAAATATATACATATATATATATAAATAATTTGTGTAACATGATTTATGCATGTATGCATGTGTATAACTTTTGTTTAGTTAGTTTGATAAAACATTGATAAAAGTAAAGTACTTTCACATCCTGTAACATTGTATATACATAGGTAGTTATTAAAATATTAACATCGTCTATCAAAATCATCACAAACTCAAGTACATTAATCTTTGAAATCCTATAGGAGCTCCACTGCCAATCCAGTAAACCAGAGGTCTCAAGTCTCACCATGCTCGCCTACAATGCATAAATTATATGAGCTAACACTCAATAAGTAAAAATCATGCATGACGAGAGTATGATATTAAATCTCATGCAACTTAATCTCAAATATATGATACTATAAATATGTCAAATTTGAGTACTCATAAATCAAAGAGTTTTTAATAAAAATCACTACATTTTATTGGGCCCTCAGCCCATCTACCAAATGGTCATAAACAAATTAACTCAGTCTAGGGGCTATCTCCTTGGACCACTAAAGTCCACCCCCTATCATTCCCTGTGATCCTCCAAAAATCTTCCCACCGGCGGAGTCAATAAGGGCACAATCAAGTGGTCCACCCTCCCATAGCCACCAAAGGCACACCCCCTGTCAACCTCTATGATCTTTCGATAAGTAACACTGGAAGTGATCTAAAATATCACATAAGCATGCCTTGCATGCCTCGGTACACTAGTAGTGGCAACCCAAAATATTTTCTTAAAAAGTTATTTCTCAAATCATATTGTGCTTGCAAAAACTACAACTATATCCATATATTGTGCATGCACATGTAAATGCTCATGAATGGTATATTCAATATGGAATGCAAGTTATCTTGCCCTCAACATGTTTCAAGAATCAAAGACTTTTAAAGTACATAATATACTTGTCATCCAATCAATTTAAATATCATCAACACAATAGGTATAAATGCTTCAAAACGTACTACGTTCATACATTATAGTTGCAAATGGATCTCTACTTACCTCGTATTTGGTTGGTGGCTTAATCTAGATTTGTTTAGTATTTTCGTCCAACCTTAGATGTAAAATAGCTTGTAATATTGCCCAACATCAAGTACCATTACCAAATGTGCAAGTTAGAAGCACAAATGTCATACTAAAACCTTAAACACCAAACTATCTAGGTAACAATCAAACTTTTACAAACTATAACCCAATATAGTCCCTCAAATACCTTAATTTCTTTTGTTAGATACATATAAACATCATATAATTGAAGTATTATAACTTTAATAGCATGAACATAATTGTTAGAACTCAATAGCAACATGTTTAGGTTGAAACATGCTAAGTCATCAAATGAGATATATTCATATTTTCATATTTTCTTTCTGTACAATTTTGTTGCATGATAATTTTGACATCACTAAACATATCCAATCACTCCAAAATTTTTACCACCGTTATCTAACATGTAGAGAAATGTAATAATATTTTATAATTGCCTAAAATCACTGATTTACCTCTGCAAAACCAGTCCATGTATCACAACACAAAAACTATAAGTTCTATCATGATAATTTTGATTGTCTCTTTAAATATCAAACCATATTTCAATTTATAACCTTTAAAAACTTATATACCTTACCTAAACTCATATGTAAACACATATATGGTAAAATATATAGGTTTTAATCAAGTTATTATACATATATAAAGCTTTAAAAACAAAAACCAGCAAGTATATAGTTTTTGTCCCTAGTGAATTCTATTGTGATTTTGCAACTAAAAATCCCTCTTTTGTGAATTATAAGATCATAAATAACATCCTAACATGATTATAAGTAATGGAAACTTTAAAAATCATAAACCCTCAAACAATTTAAGAAATTAAATAAAAAACATGAGTTAATCTCACCAATGCACAAATTTAAACTTCTACTTGCTCCTTCTTACTTCCCTTTGCTTCTTTCACTTTTTTTTCTTTACTTTGAATCACTTGAGAGAAAATTCTAAAATTACATATGGAGGTTTGGGAGGTGAAATAACTCAGAAAAGGGATTTTGGTCGTGGTTCAATGATAGAAATGAAGAAAGGTTGAGATGGTAGCTTAAGTTGGCAAAGCTTGATGTGTCAAGTGGTGGTTCAAATATAATATTATTCACACCTTATAAAGCTCTAATCTAGTGTTTATTAATATTTATTTATCTATTTACAATCTATTTTAATTGCTGTAAGATTGGATAATAAATATTTGCCCTAATTTCTTAGTCGTTCATTCGGTCTCTAAATCGATTGACATCTGATTCTTAAATGATTGTCTAGTTTTTATTTCTAAAATCATATGCACATATGGACCTTGTAATATGACACTTAAATCTTATTATACCATGTCCAATATCCCAAGTATGTTAATTCATGGATGTATACTTTTAAAACACCTTGATCTAATTGAATTGAATCATATAAGCTTACTAGTAACAACTTTAACACTTCCAACATTATAACATATAACCTATGAATATCCAATATATTGACCAATCTATTATTTTTCTTATCTAAATATAGAATTACTCAATTAGATTATAGGATCTCAACCATTAACATCATTTGATAGTATATAAGATGCCATGTAGATGTTAATGTAAATTAGCATATAAGTAGCATGTAGTGTATAAATCATATTGGCCAAGCGAGTAGTCTGAGGCTTGGGTATTACATCTTTCCCTTCTTATTAAAATTTCATCCTCAAAATTTACTTAAAGAAAGAGTTCTAGAGACTTAACTTTCATATCATCTTCCATTTCCCACATAGCTTCTTTTGTTGATTGATTTCTCTATAATACTTTAACCAATGGGATCTTTTATTTCTCATTTGTTTTACTCTCATAGAAGAATCTCTATAGGTCTTTCTTCATAACTCAAATCTGCTTTCAGGTCTATAGGTTTATTATTTAGAATATGAGATGGATTTGCAATATATTTCCTCAACATGGATACATGAAATACATTGTGCACTTGAGATATTGATCCAGGTAGGTCGAGTTTGTAAGAAACATCCCCAATTCGTTCAATAATATGCAATGGACCAATATATCTAGGACTGAGCTTTTCTTTCTTTCCAAACTGCATAATCTCTTTTATTGGAGATACCTTTTGAAATACTTGTTCTTCTACGGCAAATTCTAACATTCTTCTTCTTTGATTTGCCTAACTTTTTTGTCGACTTTGGATAGTATGCACTCATTAATGAATTTGTGTCACAGCTTTTGTCATTTCTTGAATATTTAAGCCTAAAAGTTTTTTTTCACCAACCTCATCCCAATGAACTGGAGATCTACATTTTCTATCATATAATACTTCCATTCCAATACTGGACTAATAGCTGTTATTATAAGAGAATTCCACTACAAGTAAAAAAAATCTCCATTGGCCATGAAAATCTAATACACAAACTCTACGCATATCTTCCAATATTTGTATTGTTCGCTATGATTGTCCATCAGTCTGGGCATAATATGTAGTACTAAAAGATAATTGTGTTCCTAATGCCTTATGTAAACTCTTCCAGAACATAGATAAAAACCATGAATCTCTATCTAAAATAATAGATAGTGGTACCCCATGAAGTCTGGCCACTTCATGTATATATATATATATATATGCATAATGGTCCATGGAATAGGTGGAACAAATTAAAAGAAAGTGAGCAGATTTAGTTATCATGTCAACAATAACCAAAATAGCATCGTGACCTTTTAACTATTTTAGGTAGTCCCAACATGAAATTTATAGTAATTCTTTCCCATTTTCATTTTGGAATAAATAAAGGTTGCAAGGTTCCTGCTGATCTTTGATATTCTGCCTTTATTTATTGATATGTTAAACATTATTCTGCAAATTGAGCAATATCTCTTTTCATACCTAGCCACCAGTAATGTGTTATCAAATCTCTAAACATTTTAGTAGCTCCTCGATGCACTGAATATAGTGTTGAATATGCCTCTACCAAAATATCTTCCCAAATATTGTCTACATTATGCACATATTGTCTTTCTTCGTAAGATACCATTCTTTGACATCTGAAAATCAAAAAAAATTTCTGAAGTAATATCTTTCATCATTTTAGTAACATATTTGTCAACTTGTTGTTCCTATTGAATTCTATCAATCAAAGTCGGTTGAAGTGTCAAAGCTACAAATTTAGCCTCCACTGATCCCTGTTGTACAATCTCTACATCCATTTTCTATAGCTCAATTAACTCTGGTTTCCGAGTCAAAGCTAAAACTATTGTATTTTTTGTAGATTTCTTGCTCAATGCATTAGTCACAACATTAGCCTTAGCTGGATGATAGTTGATAACACAGTTAAATTTTTTCACCAACTCTAACCATCTTCATTGTCACATATTTAACTCTTTTTGGATGAAGAAATATTTTAAGCTCTTGTGATTAGTATATATCTCACATCATTCACCATATAAATAATGTCTCCATATCTTAAGTGCAAACACCACTACAGCAAGCTCTAAATCATGTGTAAGATAATTCTTTTTGTACTCTTTAAGCTTTCTGGATACATATGTAACTACTTTACTATTTTGCATCAATACACATCCCAACCCATTTTTTGAAGCATCACTATAAACCACAAAGCCTCCAATACCTGATGGAATAGAAAGAATAGGAGCCGAAGTTAACCTTTTCTTCAATTCCTAAAAACTTTTCTCATAAGCATCCGTCCATCTAATTACCGTAAATTTTTGGTTAATTATGTCAAAAGAGAAGTTATCTGGGAGAATCCCTCCACAAATCTATGATAATATCCTACTAAACCTAGAAAACTTCATACTTTTGGAGGATTAGTAGGTTATGATCATCTATTAATAGCTTCTGCTTTACTTGGATTTATAGATATTCCTGTTCCTAATACTACATGTCCCAAAAATACCACTCGATCAATCCAAAATTCATATTTCTTAAATTTAGCATATAGTTGTTTCTCTTTCAAAACCTCTAAAACCATTCTTAGATGTTCACCATGCTTTTATTTTGTGTTAGAGTAAATCAGGATATCATCAATTCAATAAACACAATAACAAATCCATCAAGAAAAATTTTAAATACCCAATTTATTAAATCCATACTAGAGCAATTGCCAACCTAAATAGCATCACCAAAAATTCATAATGTCCATGTCTCGTGCTAAATGGTACCTTGATCGCAGATCAATTTTTGAAAATATAGATGCACCTTAGAGCTGATCAAATAAATCTTCTATTCTAGGCAGAGGATACTTATTCTTGATTTTGACTTTATTTAAATCTCAGTAGTCTATATACAGTCACATTATACTATCCTTCTTATGTAGAAATAAAACTAGTGCACCCCATGGTGAAAAGGTGGGTCTAATAAAACCTTTATCCAATAATTCCTAATTTGTATATTCAATTCTTGCAACTCGGCTGATGCCATTCGGTATGGAGCTTTAGATATTGGATGTGTTCATGGATTTAGTTCAATAACAAACTCTATCTTACGGTCTAGTGGTAATCCAGAAAGATCATCAGGAAATACTTTTGGATACTCCCGAACAATTAGCACTTCATTAAGAATTAGATGGTGTTGTTCTTCAATGCTTATAATACTAGCCAAATATCCTTTAGAACCACTATCCAATAATCTTTATGCTTTTAATGCTGATATAATTGGAAATTTAAAGCTTTTTATGATTTTAATAAAGATGAACGGTTCCTTTCCATGAGGTTGAAAAGTCACTATCTTTATCTGATAATCTATAGTAGCATAATACTTTAACAACCAATCCATACACAAAATCATATCATAGCCATTTATGGCCAATAAAATTAAATCAACATAGAGTTTTCTATTTTCAATGTGAATCGCACAATCTCTTAAAACATGGTTAGTTTGTTTTGAATCTCCAGAAAGAATTATGACATTATAACTGACCTCAACAGTATCAGGTACTCTATCCAGTCTCTTTACAGACTCAGTGGATTTAAATAAGTGTGGAGCTCCAGAATCAAATAATACAAATGCTGGAGTACCAAAGATAGAAAATTTACCTGTTGCCAGTGATGGGTTCGCCTCAGTATCTAATCTAGTGATGGTAAAGACTCTAGCTGGCACTGTTTTTTATCCTGTTGATTTGGATTATCTGGATATACTCTAGCAATATGTCCAACCTTACCACACACAAAGCAGGTTCTAGTCTTCGTCGAGCGAATTACACTGTGCTAACCACCATATTTAGGATAAGTAGATTGTGACATTGGTACTTTGCGTTGATCAATCTTTGTATGCTTACTCTAATCCTGCTATTTTTGCCCTTGTCTTGGTTTGAATTTGGATTTTTGATTTTGCATTTGAAATGGTCTGTTCTTTTCATTTCCAACCTATCGTTGCCCCTATCCTTTCTTAAATTAGCATCGAATCTCTTGACCACGAGAAATTCTAAGTTCAGCTTGTTCTGTAACTAATTTTCTCTCAGTAATTTGTGAGTATGTCACTTCTTGGATTCCTACTATATTCACATAAGAAATCTTTCAACTTTCAATGTATTAGTGTTGACCATATGTATGGTAAATCTGGATAGCTATTCAAACTTACGAATGTATTCTCCAACTATCATAGTTCTCTGTTGTAGTTGTATAAATTCATTCATCTTCATTGCATGAATTGGAGTTGTGAAGTATTTATTTTGAAACAACTCGTTAAAACTATCCCAAGTTATGACAGTGGTGTCTTCGATGTTGCTCATTGTATCCTACAAATGTCGAGCATTGCCTCAAAGTATAAAGAATGCACACATCACTTTCTCTTTTTATGAAACTCTGTTGTACTGAAACATGTTTTCAAGAATTCTCAACTAATCTTCTGCAACTGTAAGATCTAATGCATCCTCAAACTCCATTGGATTTAGTTTTCTAAATCTTTCTCCAACTATCTCCACCTATTCTACTCGGGGTTGTGGTTGAACCATTTCAGGTATTGTTGTCCACCCATATCCCTTTGCTGGATAAGGTGCTGAATTTGTTTTGATTATCATTCAACAAACTTTATAAGTCAATTAATGATAACATAACGATCACTATTCAGAATATGTGTCTCCTCTCCACTACTACTTTCACCCCTTGTTCTCACCATGACTGCAATACTATTCTTTTTATAACAAAGGGTCAATATAATTCATGAAATATATAATGCATTATAACATAAAATAAAACTTACTGACATGGTTGTGCTCCATAAGTTCAAGGACCATGTACACGGACAGTTTACAAAATCAAGACCTGGGCTCTAATACCACTCTTATCACAACCTCCCAAAAATACATATACATATATATATATAACCTGTGTGACATAATTTGTGCATGTATGTGTGTGTATAATTTTTTTTATTAGTTTGACAAAACGTTGATAAAAGTAAAGTGCTTTCATATCCTGTAATGATGTATATCCATAGGTAGTTATTAAAACTTTAACAAGGTCTATCAAAATCATCACAAACTCAAACTCTCTGTCATAAAGAAGTTTTGAAAGTAATGTATAGGATAAAGTCACTAATATAATATAATAAACTGTTGAATTAAAAGCACATCCCACAAAATAGCCTAATTGATCGTTATCTAAGTACATTGATCTTTAAAAGCCTGTAGGACCTCCACTGCCAGCCCAATAAACCTAAGGTTTCAAGTCTCACCTATAATGCATGAACTACATGAGCTAATGCTCAATAAGTAAAAAATATACATGACAAGAGTATGATATAAAATCTCTTGCAACCCATCTCTAAGATATGATGCTATAAATGTGTCAAATTTGAGTACTCATAAATTAAAGAGTTTTTAATAAATATCACTTTATTTTATTGGGCCCTTGGTCCACCTACTATGTACCGGATAGAGCTCTAGACATTATCAATAATCAAATTATCATAAATAAATTAACTCAGTCTAGAGGCCATCTCCTGGAATCACTAGAGGTCTACCCTAAATCTTTCCCTGTGATCCTCTAGAAGTCTTCCCACCATCATAGTCAATAAGGGTGTAGTCAAGTGGTCCACCCTCTCGTGGCCACCAAAGGCACACCCGCTATCAACCCCTATGATCCTCCGATAAGTAACACTCGCGGTGTCTTAAAATATATCACATAAACATACCTTGAATACCTCGGTACACTAGTAGTGGCAACCTAAAATATTTTCTTTCTAATTTTTTTTCTCAAATCAAATCATGCATGCAAGAACCTCAACTATATCCATATGCTGTGCATGCACATGTAAATGCTCATGAATAGTATATTCAATATGAAATGCAAGTTATCTTGCTCTCAACATGTTTCAAGAATCCTAAGACTCTTAAGTACATAATATACTTGTCATCCAATCAATTTAAATATCATCAACACTATAGGTATAAATGCTTCATAACGTACTATGTTCACACATTATAGTTGCAAATGGATCTTAACTTACCTCTCATTTGGTTGGTAGCTTACTCATAAATTTGTTTAGTGTTCTCCTCCAACCTTAGATGTAAAATAGCCTATAATATTACCCAACCTCAAGTACCATTCCCAAATTTGCAAATTGAAAGCATAAAATCTCATACTAAGACCTTAAACACCAAGCTATCTAGGTAACAATCAGGCTTTAACAAACTAGAACCCAATATAGTCCCTCAAATACAATAATTTCTCATCTTAGATATATGTAAACATCATATAATTGAAGTATTATAACTCTAATATCATGTACATAATTGTTAGAACTTAATAGCAACATGTTTAGGTTGAAACATGCTAAGTCATCAAATAGGACAGATTCACATTTTTATATTTTCTTGCTGTCCAATTTAGTTGCGCGATAATTTTGACATCCCTAAACATATCCAATCACTCCCAAATTTTTACCATACTTAGATAACATGTAGAGAAATATAAAAATATTTTATAATAGCCTAAAATCACTTATTTACCTCAGCAAAACTAGCCCACTTATCACAACACAAAAACTATAAGTTTAATCATGATAGTTTTGAGTGTCTCTTTAAATATCAAACCATATTTCAATTTATAACCTCTCCAAACTTACATGCATCACCTAAAATCATATTAAAACACATATATGATGAAATATATAGGTTTATATCAAGTTATTATACATACACAAAGCTTTAAAACCAAAACTAGCAAGTATACAGTTTCTATCCCTAGTGAATTCTATTATGATTTTGCAACTAAAACTCCCTCTTTTGTGAATTATAAAATCATAAATAGCATCCTAACATGATTATAAACAATAATAGAAGATTTAAAAATAATAAACCCTCAAAAAATTCAAGAACATAAATAAAAAATATGAGTTAAGCTCAACTATACACGAATTTAAACTTCTACTTGCTCTTCTTTACTTCCCTTTGCTTCCTTCACTTTCTTTTCTTTATTTTGAATCACTTGAGAGCAACTTCTAAAATTCTATATGGAGGTTTTGGAGGTGAAATAGCTTAGAAAAGGGTTTTTAGTCATGGTTCAATGATAGAAATAAAGAAAGGTTGATGTGGTGGTTCAAATATGATATTATTCACACCTTTTAACACTTCCAAAATTATAATATATAACCTATGAATATCCAATATATTGACCAATCTATTATTTTTCTTATCTAAATATAGAATTACTTAATTAGGTTATAGAATCTCAACCACTAACATCATGTGATAGCATTAGATGTCTAATGATTAAGAATGCTATATAAGATGCCATGTAGATGTTAATACAAGTTAGCATATAAGTAGCATGTAGTGCATGAATCATATTAGCCAAGTGAGTGGTGTAAGGCTTGGGTATTACAAAACATGTTATCATTGAGTCCTTCATGGAAGAAGAGTCTCCAATCACAAGAGTATGAAAAGTGGAGATGATGGAGATGACAACTGAAATAAAGACAAGTGATAAATAGTACAAACTGTTAAAGTAGCGTCCAACAAGCCAATTAGCAGTGAGTTTTTATACTCTTGTAAAATAATCTTATTCCTAATGTTCAAATAAATAAAAGATATTTTTTTATATTTAATTATTTTTATCAATTAGATAAAGTCCTTAGGTCATTTTTAGCTACAAGTCATGGTCACATATATAATGGTGATCATGGAATTTATCTCTATGGCTTTGATCTTAAACATGTTCTGAGTCGGGGGTTCATTGAGATGGGACATCGATAAGCCCGATGACTCGCACACATAATGTATACTCAAAAGGAGAATGTCTCATTCCATATACATTAGTGTAGGGACGCTAGTGTATGTGTGTGGGTACTTGTTAGGGAACGAGTACAATAAACGACCCAATAGGAAATTCTCAATTAGAAAGCATTATTTATCGAATGAGAATTTTCTAGTTATGATAGTGAATTTAATTAGTCCTTTGACTTGAGGCACAATAGTGGCCTTGTGCAAAATATCATTCACTTTTACGTATTTCTTAATTACATGACAATCATAAGGGGCTTATGTTGGGTGTATGATCATGTCAATAAAGGATCTGTCACCTATTTGGTAGAAAAGGAGAATCTCCTATATTTTCAAAGTCCTTGGCCAAGGCGGGATTAATACTAGACATAGTATTTTGTAGTGATTCATCAAATGATCAAAGTGACTTGAAATGGAATCATAGTTATTAAGTCAAAATAGGATGTCGACTAATAACTCATGCCCTAGACTTAATCAAAAGATTAGTTGATGGAGGGACCGTATTTGCATAGTACTCATAATAGAAAAAGGTTCACTTGCTATTCACCTAAGACTAGATAGTCGAGATGCATTGCTAGGTGCTTTTCTTGATTTGTGAGGTTCTTGGAATTAAGATGTTAATTCTAAGAGAATTAATAAGTTGGATTAATTAATCAGGAATGTTAAATTTAGTTATAAGTTGCAAATGTTGCAAGCCCATTGCAGGCTTAATTGTGAGCCTAGTGGGTCACACACAAATCAAGATGATCTATTTTATATCTATTTTTGTAATCCAAAGTGCTAGATTAAGTTGATTAATGGAGATTAATCGACTTGAGTTATTATTGGATTAAGTTGATTGATGGAGATTAATCAACTTGAGTTAGAATTAATTTAAATAGTTAAATAAATTTATTTAAATAAATAATATGATTATTTATTTGAATCTAATAATGATTAGGGGCCTTGAGAGTGAATTAATTAATTGATGGAGATCAATTATACTAGCTTGGCCTAAAATTAATTTAAGAAGTTAAATTAATTTAACCAATTAAAATATTAAAATTATTTTAATTGTGCCTAATATAATTAGGTGGCCTATGAGGGAATCATCTAATTAATTAATTGGATCAATTAGTTGTATTAGGTTTTTTAATTAATTGATGGAGATTAATTAATTGGACTTTAATAAATGAATTAGAGTCCAAACATGGGGTTAAAGGCCCATTAAGATTTTTTAATTGGTATAATTAAAGAGTCTTAATAAAGATGGAAAGAATTTATCTTGAAGTGAAAGAAATAAAAGATAAGGAATGAGAAAGTTTCCTAATTGGATTAGGTAACTAATTAGGGTAATAGTTCGAGACCTAATGAAATTAGATCAAGATTATATTGTGTATATACACAATGTAGGGGCGAAAAACTACAAGTAAGAGAACTAGAATTTTCGGCCCCCTTTCCACTTTTTATTCTCGTTTTTTTTTTGTTTTTTTTTCTTACTTCAAGAAAAATTACTCTATCAAAAGGTTCCATCCCTTTTTTATGAAAAGGTTAATTCTTCCATTACTTGTTGATTCAAGAATTAATCTTCACTCTCAAATAGATTTATAAATAAGAAGTTCAAATTCACTAGCAAGAATTTGAAACTTGTGAATCTGCTCAAAAGTGTAGATATCATTAAAGGGACTACATTTGGAGTCCTCAGTAAACATTTTGACAGGCCATCAAAATTGTTCGAGAGGGGTTTGAGGAATTTGAATTCCTTCTTACCCTTTATTAACTAGATTGCTTAAAAGGTATAATTCCAAAACTTTAGTTGTTTAATTTTATTAAACAAGCAATCCAAAACACAAATCGAAAATCACATCAAATCCAGGATATGGATATTTACATATGATGTATGATTTTGTTTCAGTTATTGAAAAATTTTAAATTTTTACCGTGCTTGCAATCCCACAATTACGCGAACTAAACAATGGTATCAGAGCCTAGGTTTATGCATTCTCATTATTTTCATGATATTTTATATATGTATCATTCATATGATGAAAAATATGTTTAATTGTATTTTCTTTTGGAATTATAATTTAGGAATTTTTTGCATTATTTTAATGTATGAAATTACATGACACAAAAATGAAATAAATAAAAAAAATATAATGGTTGGACGTGTTGTGGTGTCATGGCACCTAACGTGCAATTTTGCTAGGCAGTAGATGATCTGCTGCCCATTTTCATGTCACATGCAGAAAATCTAATTTTTTGATTTTTAAAATTAAATGTTAATTTTAAAATTCTAAATTTTTTTTTATGAAAAACCATGAATTAATTCCCAAATTAGAAAAACATGATTTTTAACAACTTGTTAAATTTACATGGTTTGAATTTTTATCATGTGATGATTAAATTAAGCATGAATGGGATGAATGATCATAGAACCTAGACCGTTTATTTTCTATGTATCATTTTATGCTTTGGGTTTTTGATTAAAATAAGGCTTGCGAGTCTTGCATTTTCTTTATTTTTTACTCTGAATGTGAATTCTATCTCCCTCAAGCCTCCCATTGGAATAAATTTCAAGGTTTCTTGTTAGGTTAAACAATTGTAATGAGAGTAATAAATTTCAAGGTTTCTTGTTAGGTTAAACAATTGTAATGAGAGTAGTATTAGGATGGTGAGGTCTTCTTTTACTTCAGGTGGACAAAAAGAAAGAGCAAGGTAGAGAAAAGCAAGGATTCAAGGCCCATGAATGTATAAGTGATACATTCATGTAATAGAGAGGATTTATTATCATTTTGATTAATTACCGTTAGATTGACCTTAATATCCACTTTGGCTCAAGTGGATCGCATAGGAAAAGGCTCATGATCATCCCATTATGTATGTATTGTAGATGCATACATAGGTTTATTTAATGTTTTCATTTGATTATGCTTGCAATCTTAGGATAGTGTAACATTAATTAACAACACGAAATAAAATGATGAGGGCTTGATAGAATTGAAACCCTCACTTAGAAATGTTCTAAGTTTAAGAATTTATTAATTCTATATTAAGTGTTAATGGGCAATACTGGGTAGGGCCGAATTGTCCAAGCCTTCCATCAATAATAGTTGGCATGTGAAATGCTACCACACTTAGTTCATTGGCCATGAGTCATAGGATTTGCTAAGTGGAGGTAATAGTTGTGACCACTACTTATAAAGAGATGCCCATGGGGTAGGAGGGCTAAAGATGTTAGCCACGAGTTGTGGGACATACTTTAGTTGTCTTATTCACATGTATGTTTGATGGGACATGCTTAACACTTAGTACCGTATAGACTCATAAAAATGGGGTGTATGGAAAGTAGTAAGGCAAAATATCTTGAAGATTGCTTAGGATGCAATTGCTAATATGTTAGCTACCTTTTTGTTTTATCATATGGGCTCATAAAATTAAAGTGTATGATAAGACTAATTGGACTTCAAGCCCACTAGAAAATATGATTTCCAGAATATCTATCATGAGGGTGATGGGATTCGAAGAAAATGGTGGGAGATATTTATAACTAAAGACCTTATTATAAATGATTAAACTGTTGAATGTATGCTTATTTTTTGCCTCGTGTTTTGTAGATATTTGATTAACATTATGGCTAAAAATCCACTTACATTAATTCTTAACACCAACAAACTCACTGATCCCAACTATGTTGACTGGTTAAGGAACCTTCAGATAGTTATCTAATCCAAAAAAGAGTTTATGTCCTCGACATGGCACCATTGGCTCTACCAAAGGGGACCATAGAGGAAGAGCAAGCAGAATATCATCAACATGTTGAGGATGATCTATAGGCTCGGTACTATATGATAGAATCTATGTCAAAGATATCGGCACATGCTTTCACAACCTCCCAAAAAATATGTATACATATATATATATAAACAACATGTGTAACATAATTTGTGCATGTATGCGTGTGTATAACATTTTTTTCTAGCTAGTTAGTTTGACATAATACTGATAGATAGTTATTGCTACTTTGACAGTTTGAGTGTTTCTCAAATATCATGCTCTATTTTAATTTCTAACCAATAAAAATTCATTAAAATACTCTTAACTCATATGTGGACATGTGAATGGCAATATTAACATACCATACACATTTGAAGTTTAAAACATAAGAAAACAATAAGGTGACAGTTTCTGCCACAAGTATTTCCTATTAAGTGTTTGTCATCAAAATCCCTTTCTTTGTGCACTAAAGTCTAACTAAAAATTTTCTAACACTTTTATAAGAGATATTGAAAGCTTAATAAATTGTAAACCCATTCAGAATAATCTGAAAATCAAAGGCAAAACTATAGATAAGTGTTACCTATGCAGATTTTGAGGTTAAAATTGATGGTAATCACTTCTCTTTTGCTTTTCTTGCTTTTATTTCAACTTGGAATCAATTTGGAGCAATTGGAGACCTTAAAGTTTATGTTTGAAAGCTGAAAATGGCTGAAATGAGGGTCTGATTATGGCTTAAGGGTGAAGGGTTTGAGGTGTTAGCTTGAGGTGTTAGCTTAAACTTAATAAAAAACTATGAGGTGGCAAAGCTTGAGGTGTCAAATGGTGGTTTAAATATGATATTATACACAACTTATACAGCTCTAATCTGGTGTTTCTCAGTATTTATTTCTTTATTTATAACCTATTTTAATTTTTGTATGATCGGATAATAAATTCTACCCTAATTTATTAACGTTCCTTCGATCTTTAAATCGATTGACATTCGATTCTTAAATAGATTGTCTAGTTTTCAATTCTAAAATCATATGTATATATGGATCTTGAAATATGACACTTAAATCAAATTACATCATGTTTAATATTCCAAGTATTATTAGTTTATGAATGTATACCTTTAAAACACTTTGATCTAGTTAAATTGAAACATATTAGCTTACTAGTAATACCTTTAATTAATTCTAAAATTATAACATATAACCTATGAATATCCAATAGATTGACCAATCTATTCTTTCTCTTATCTAAATATTGAATTTCTTAATTAGATTATTAGATCTCAACTACTAATATCATGTGATAGCATTAGAGGTCTAACGATTAAGAGTGCTATATCAGATGCCATGTACATATTAATTCAAATTAACATATAAGTAGCATGTAATGCATGAATCACATTGTCTAAGTGAGTAGTGTGAGGATTGGGTATTACATCCTCCCCTCCTTATTAAAATTTCATCCTTGGAATTTTACTTACCAAAAAAACTCTAGATATTTAATTATCATTTTATGTTTCCTTTCCCAAATAGCTTCTTTTGTTGATTGACCTCTACTCAGTACTTTAACTAATGAGATCTTCTCATTTTGAAGTTGCTTTACATCCCTTACTAAAATCTCTATAGGTCTTTCTTTATATCTCCGACCTCAATTTAGTTCTATTGGTTTCTTTTTCAATAGATGAGATAGATTCATGATACACTTCCTTAAATGAACACAACATTGTGAACTCAAGACATTGATACAATGAGGTTGAGTTTGTAGGCAATATCCCCAATTCTCTCAGTAATGCAAAATAAACCAATATACCTAGGATTAAGTTTGTATGTAACATCCCCAAAAAATATTTTTTCTGCCCAAGCCGCATAATCCTTTTCATTGGAAACACCTTCAAAAAAATTTGATCCCCTATCATAAATTGCAACGATATTCCTCTTTAATCTGCATAACTCTATTGTCATCTCTAACTAGTTTCCATACATTAGCAATTTGTTCTACCACTTCTATCATTCCCCAAACTATATTTAGCTTAAAAGAACACTAAATTCATTTAAATAAAACGATGACCTATATTTTCTATCATACAATGCCTCATAGAGAACTATCCCAAGTAGCCTTATCACTATTGTTATAAGAAATTCTACCCAAGGAAAAATTTTCTCAATTGACATCAACAATCAAATGAACAAGCTCCAAGTATATCTTTCAGAGTCTAATTTGTTTGTTTTGATTGCCCATTGATGCATGGATGATCACAATACTAAAATAATTTTATTCCTAATACCTGAGGTATGATGTTCTAGGAAGTGAACAAAGACCTTAAATCTATATCAGAACTAATAGACATTAATAAACCATAAAGTCTAATCACTTCTTATACACTTATTTTTCGTTATATTTCTATGGAATACCTAGGTAAATTGAGAAAGAATGAGCATATTCAGTTACTCTATGAACAATAACCCAATTCTATTATCATGTACAAAATTCATAAATGTTTTCCCATTTCCACCTGAAGATAAAAGCAGAACTAAATCATTCCTACATATGCACATTTACATATATCCCTTTTTTTTAGTGGCAAACTAAATATTAATAATATATTCCATAATAGTTCGTCTAGTATCTGATATCTGTACATTTTCTTGAGATCACAAGCATCATTCATACCAGTAAATAAAACAAACAAAAAGATACACGATCATCACCTAAAACTTAGTCTTGCAATTTCTTCCCTCATTTTCACATCTATCTCTTATTAAGAGATTATTATCACTTATCACAAAAATCTTTTTAAGTACCTTTTATGCCTTTCATCTTAGTCTTAACCTTTCATCAACCTTATTTTGAGCACTTGAATTAGATCAATCAAAATTAATCTTACCAAAATATTAATAAAACAGATAATCCACCATTTACTCTAATTCATCCTCTATATAACCCTCAATTCCCATAACAGTTTATGATGTAAAATTTGTATAAATATTAGTCTATTAAGATATTTCATTCCAATGACATCTATAGTTATATAGATCATACAATATATTTACTTATTAATATTATCCATCCTTTCTTCAAGTTCAACTGCTTTTGAGTATATAGACATTTCAAGTACTTTGATTTTGTAATGTCACATGTAGTATTACCAAAATAATCTAATTAAGTCAAAAAGTGTAGAGTAACTTTTCTACATTGCATCAAACATATACCAAAACACAATGAGATAACACCACTATGCAGAATACATAACTTATATTTAAAGTTGGAGTCACTTTCGAAGCTCAAATCAATTGTCTTTAAGTAATTAGAGATTTCTTCCCACTTAGCAAACCATTCATATTTTCTATAACTGCATGTATGATGAAATAACTCTGCAACAATTAAGGAGAAATTTTGATTGAATACCCAATAATATCACTAACCCATAAAATATTTCTTATTTCTATCACATTTATTGGTTTTCCCTATTTCAGTAGAATCTCGAAGTTTTGAATAGTTACAAGAACACCTTCTTAAGAAAATTACCAATCCCAAAAATAAATATTGTATTACATAACCAAAAGATTGCATTTACTAAATTGAACAAATAATTTTCTACTTCCTTATAGTTTCCAAGTCAAAATTATATTTGGATAATCTTACGCACATATGAACCTTGTAGTATTAGATTTAAATCATAGTATATCATGTATAGTGTCCTAAATATGTAATTTATGAATATACTTTTGAAACACCTAGATCAAATCAAGTCAAATCATATTAACTTACTAGTAACACTTTTAACACTTTCAAAACTATAGTGTAGCACCTTTAACATTTCTAAAATATTAGTATATAACCTATGAATATTCAAAATAATGATCAACTTAATTATTTTTTATATCTCAATGTTAAATGGACTACTTAGGTTTAGGAAAAATCAACAACTAGCACATACGAGAATTCAAGCGATTTAGTGCTCAAGAATGTCATTATAAGAGGAAATGTATTAAGTAATGTCAATATCAATGAATTGATATATGAATAGCATGAAATACATGAAATATATTGGCCAAGTGAGTAGTGTGAGGCTTAGAAATTACATGTGTTAGCTACCTTTTAATTTTTTCATATGGTCTCATAAAATTAGGGTGTATGATAAGGCTAATTAGACTTCAAGCTCACTAGAGAAAATGATTTCCTGAATATATATCTAGTAGGTGATGGAAGTTGAATAAAATAGTGGGAGACATTTAAAATTAAAGACCTTATTATAAATTGATAAATTGTTGAATGCATGCTTAGTTTTCTGCCTCGCTTAGGATAATTGTTATCGCTTTTAGTTCCACTATAACTATCCCTTACACCAATAAACATCACTAAGCTCCAATCACTTAGATAGGTCTCTCACTTTTTAAAGAGGAGTTTTTGAAGATGTATTGGTAAAAGTAGACAAATTCATATTTCCTGCAAATTTTGCGGTGTTAGATATGGAGGAAGACTAAGAAATTCTTTTAATTCTTGGTCGACCATTTCTTGCTACTGGATGTACTTTGATTGATGTACAATGCGGTAAATTAACTCTAAAAGTTAATAAGGATGAAGTGATGTTTAACATTTATCGTACATTGAAGTTTGAAGAGGAACCACTTAATTGTAATAGGATTGAAATATTAGAAACTTGCTTGCATGATCATTTTTTCAAACAAATTCCTACCAAACCTTTAGAGCAATGTACTGTTCATTCCATAATGCAAGGTAATCACCATGATATTGATAATGAGGATTTAATGTATTACTTGCTCTTTCTTGAATCAGGAGGGGTGGAGTTGAAGAAGTATAAATGTAGAGAAGGAATAGGAGATGCCATAATCAAGGAACAAATAATATTACTGAAGTTGAAAGCACTTCCCGAGCATTTGCGGTATGAATTTTTAGGTGCTAACAACACTTATCCAGTAATTATTTCAATATCCCTATCTCTTTTAGAGGTTGAAAAGTTGCTTCCTGTTTTATGAGACCATAAATTTGCTATTGCTTGGTCAATTTATGATTTAAAAAGTATTAGTCCTTCAATTGTCATGCATAAAATCTTAATGGAAGAATCTTACAAATCATCTATTGAACATCAACGTACACTAAATCCTGCAATGAAAGAGGTTGTAAGAAATGAAGTCTTGAAATGGTTGAATGTTGGAATTATTTATACAATTTTTGATAGCTCTTGAGTGAGTCCGGTTCAAGTAGTTCCAAAATAAAATGGCATGAGCATAATTCAAAATGATAATAATGAACTAATACCAACAAGAACGGTCATAGGTTGGCGAGTATGTATTGATTATAAAAAACTTAATAAAGCTACTCGTAAAGACCACTTTCCCATCTCATTTATTGATCAAATGTTAAACCGACTTGCAGGATATCAATACTATTATTTTCTTGATAGTTATTCGGGGTACAATCAAATTGTCATAACATCTAGAGATCAAGAGAAAATAATATTCACATGCCCTTATGGTACTTTTGCTTTTAGAAGCCATTTGGATTATATAATGCCCCAGCCATATTTCAAATATGCATGATGACAAATTTTCATGATATGGTGGAGAACATAATAAAAAATTTTATGAATGATTTTTCTATTTTTGGCTCCTTATTTGATATATGCCTATATAATCTTTCTCTTATTTTGCAGAGATGTAAGGAGACTAACCTTGTTTAAATTGGGAAAAGTGCCATTTTATGGTAAAAGAATGTATTGTTTTAGGTTACCGAGTGTCGTTCGAAGGACTTAATCAATGTGAAAAATAAAAATTATTTTTATTGAAAACCTTCCACCATCAATCAATGTGAAAGCTATTCATAGTTTATTGGGACATGCTGGGTTTTATAGAAGATTCAATAAAGTTTTTTCAAAAATTGTAAAACCTTTGTGCAACATTTTGGAAAAAGACAAGCTATTTGATTTTAATGATGATTGCTTATAGGCCTTTAATCAATCAAGAAGGCTCTCATTTCAGCTTATATTATGGTGGTATTGGATTGGACCCAACCATTTGAGCTTATATGTGATGCTAGTGATTATGCGGTTGGAGTGGTGTTATGACAAATAAGAGATAAAATTTTCAGGGCCATTTACTATGCAAGTCGAACACTTGATGATGCCCAACAAAA
Source organism: Paulownia fortunei (assembly GCA_019321725.1). Classification (NCBI taxonomy): domain Eukaryota; kingdom Viridiplantae; phylum Streptophyta; class Magnoliopsida; order Lamiales; family Paulowniaceae; genus Paulownia; species Paulownia fortunei. Next base: position 8,096,063 of record CM033115.1, on the reverse strand, counting down.
TTACACCACTAATGAAAAAGAATTATTAGCCGTTGTTTTTGTATTTGATAAATTTCATGCTTATCTTGTAGGTACCAAGGTTATAGTGTATACTAATCATGCTGTTATTAGGTACTTCTTTGCTAAAAAGGATGCAAAACCAAGTGTAATGCCTAATTATCTCCTACATACCCAATAATAATAAACATCTTGCATGAATATGCATTAAATCAATATGCATTATCGGATTATGTCATACAAATAACATGATTGTACGAATATGAATAATTGTTACTATATGTTTCACTTATTCATTAACATGCATTAGTACATTAAATATGAGATCTAACTTTTGTTTTTTAGATTAACATATTACTTAAGTGACTTTTTGCAGTGAAAAGCTCGATATCTCGATTAAGGAAGATTGATGTGTTGAATGACAATGAAATGAATTATTTGTATTGTTCCATACTTGTTACATTCTAAAGTGATTATTTACCTAGATATTTGCTTGAAATATGTTACATTTGGCTAAGAACTAAAAGCATGCAAAATGGTGCAAGTTGATTGGTAGGTTAACTAGGTTGCATGAAATTATTCTAAATCATATTACACTTGATTATAACACCAAAGCTTTAATTTTGTCATCTCCTTAGCCCATAAATATGATACAAAGAAGATGGTTAGAACTTTTGAAGGATTATGATTGCGTGATTAACTATCATCCTGGTAAAGCAAATGTAGTTGCAGATGCACTAAGCAGAAAATCCACGTCTTCTCTTTTTGTCATACAAAAGTCAATACCTGCACTTCAAGATAGAATTAAAGAAGGTCAAAAGGTAGATATGTATTTGTGCTGATTGAAAAGAAAGATTGATGTTGGAAAGAGGCCAAACTTCTCTATTACCGATGATGGAATTATTAGAAATAAAAAGAGGCTGTGTGTGCCACTTGACAAGGCCATGAAAGGAGATATTTTAGAAGAAACTCATACTACTCCCTACTTGGTACATCCAGGTAGAACAAAAATGTATAAGGACTTACAACAACATTATTGGTGGCCTAAAATGAAGAGAGAAATAGCAAAATTTGTGGTTGAATGTCTAACTTGTCAACAAGTTAAGTTTGAACATCAAAAACCATCAGGGTTGTTGAAGCCTTTGTTGATTCTAGAGTGGAAATGGGAGCACATTACAATGGACTTTGTGCTTAGATTACCTAAAACCCAAAATGGGTATAATTCCATATGTGTGATTGTTAATAGATTAACTAAATCAGCCCATTTTCTTTCTGTAACACCCCTTAACCTAACTGCATAGGCTAAATAAACTGATACAGTTAAGTCAAGAAATGTTAATTTTTCATCTTTACTAGAGTTATGGTTTTTAATAAAAGTTCCCATTTTTAGCTATAAGAGAAAGAACTTGAATCATTTTAAACACATCATATACATATATCAAAACTGAGTACATCTATTTACAAAACCATAACAGAGCGGCTTATTTAAAAACAAAACAGAGTTTTCAAAATAAACTACAAAATAGGTCGAAGCATGACATATGAACAAATCTCTGTCCGGCCGCTCTAGAAACTCAGTCAACCTCTAAATCTGTACATTTCCACCTTCATCACATGAATCTAATAAGCTAAAGGCTCAGTAAGATGAAACTGATGCAATAACAAATAACATATATGCACATCTCATAAATCATTAAATGTAATATTCTATTTAATAACTTTCATTCATAAATCATTCTTTAGGGCCCTTGAAGTGTGGTACCTAACTAATAGCGATAGACCGTAGTTTTCAAAACCTGTTCATAATGATTGGCCAATAAGAGAACTAATATGTGGTTTCCATACTTAGTCTTTCAACCTCAGGTATTAGCCATATTTTATCTCATTCATTATGACTTTCCTATACTGATTTTTCAACCTCAAGTATTTGCCACCATTTGTTGGGTCCATCGGTCCCTTATCTACCCGACCATCAATCAAGTACCATACTTCCTTTTTCAAAAACCTCATTATATTTTTAGTAGTGTCATGCTTCATAAACCATAAATGCATCAAATATTACATCATTTGACAAACAACAACAATCAAATTAAAACATGAACAAACATTATATGATTCTTGTGATACACCAAAAGAAAGTTTCAACTTACCTCAAGTCTACTTTGTGCTAAGTGAAAAGGCCAATCTCTTTGGAAGAAAGGATGTGTTAAAGGCCTAACATAATCAAATTATGTATCATTTAATATCCTTTTTATAAATCATTTAGTCTATTCTAGTTAAAGTTTATATACATTTTTCAATCTTTTGTAAAGAATTACATATCAATTACATAACCTTAAAAACAATGCATACTCCATATTTTACTACTAATTCAAAACATTAAACATTAGGGCAGCCATTGAATAACTAATAATTCAAACATAATTATTAGGGCAGTCCCTAAAACATGAACACAATTCGAATTAAAATGACATAAACTTGATTCTAACTTTCAATTAAGCAAACTAATTTCTATTGTTTTCAATCATTCAAAGAAACTTCCAAACACAATATAAGCATTACAAAATCAATAGAAACAAGTAAATTAAACAATTTCACAAGACTATCAATTTTGCTAAAAATTAGCTTAACTAGCTTGGTTTTGGCTTCAAGTGTAACTTACTTAAGTTTTCAATCATACAAAAGCATAGTAAAGCATGTAACCATGCAAGATACTACAAATTCATCATAAGAAACATTGAAAAAGAGTATACTTTGATTAAGTTAGATTTAAGCTTCAAAATCAACGGTTTTCAAGCTTAAAATGATGGAAACTTGTTCTAACTTATGTTCTATGGATTCCTATGGATTGAATTCAACTTTTGTGAGTATGAGAGTGTAGAAATTTGGAAGAAACTTAGGAGAATAAGGGCTGGTCATTTTTGAGGTGCTTCCACAAGAAATATGAATGAAAATGATTTCTTTGACCTTTCAAAGAGAGGTAAGTGGAAGGTGATGATTGGTTGCATCATGTTTGGTGTCTTCTCATGCCCAAAGCCACGTTCATGGGCTAAGGAGATGACAAAAATTGATGCTTTGGTGTTATAATCAAGTGCAATGCGGTTTAGAATGGTTTTATGCAACCTAGTCAACCAACCAATCAAATTGCACTATTGTGCATACTTTTAGTTCTTAGCCAAATGTAACATATTTCAAGTAAATATTTAGGCAATTAATCACTTTAGCATATAACTAGTATGGAACAATACAAATAATTTATTTCATGGCCATTCAACACATCAATCTTCCTTAACCGAGATACCGATCTTTTCACTGCAAAAAGGGCACTTAAGGAATATGTTAAATCAAGAAATGAAAGTTTGATCTCATATTTCATATACTAATGCATGTTAAATCATAACTGAAGCATATAATAACAATTATTCATGTTCGTGCAATCATGCTATTTGTAAGTCATAATTCAATAATGCACATTGATTAGATGCATATTCATGCAAAATGCTTATTATTGGTTATGTAGGAGAGAATTGAGAACTGGGCATTACAATCCTTCCTTCCTTATAAAATTTCATCCTCGAAATTTGATGTACCAAATAATTCCAGATACTTGCTCTGCATTTCTTCTTCTCTTTCCCATGTGGCCTCTTCTACAGAATGATTCCTCCGTAATACTTTAACAAGTCGAATCTTTTTCGTTCTCTACTCTTTTTCCTTCTGATCTAGAATTTGCACTGGTTTCTCTTCATAGGCTAAATCATGAGTCAGTTCCAACGGTTCATAACTCAACACATGAGAAGGGTTTGAAATGTACTTTCTCAACATAGACACATGGAAAACATTGTGAATAGTAGATAATGATGGAGGTAAGGCCACTCTATAAGCTTTATCACCAACTCTTTCAAGAATCTCGAATGGGCCGACATACCTTGAGCTAAGTTTTCTTTTCTTTCCAAATCTCATAACCTTTCATGGGAGCTACTTTTAAGAACACATGATCCCCAATGGCAAACTCTACATCTTTTCTCCGTTTATCTGCATAACTTTTCTGTCTACTCTGCGCAATCTTTATTTTCTCTCGTATCTTCTCCACTATCTTAGCGGTATGTTGAACTATTTCTGGACCAAGTAGGCTTCTTTCTCCAACTTCATCCTAATGAACTGGAGATCTACATTTCCTTCCATATAATGCTTCATAATGCGCCATTCTAATTGTTGATTGGTAGCTATTATTATAAGTAAACTCCACTAATGGAAGCTTTGCATTCCAACTCCCATGAAAATCTAGCACACAAGCTCTTAACATATCCTCTAATATCTGAATAACCCTTTCTGATTGCCCGTCACTTTGTGGATGACATGCTGTACTGAATGCAAGTTTTGTTCCCATGGCACTGTGTAAGCTCTTCCAAAATGTAGATGTAAACTTAAGATCTCTGTCAGACACTATTGAAACTGGCACCCCATGTAACCTAACTATCTCTTTAATATATTGTTGAGCATACTGGTCCATATTGTATATGGATTTCACTGGAAGAAAATGGGCTAATTTAGTTAATCTATCAATAATCACCCATATGGAATTATACCCCTTTTGTGTTCTAGGTAATCCAAGCACAAAATCCATTGTAATGTGCTCCCATTTCCACTCTGGAATCAACAAAGGCTTCAACAACCTTGATTGTCTTTGATGTTCAATCTTAACTTGTTGACAAGTTAGATATTCAGCCATAAATTTTGCTATATCTCTCTTCATTTTAGGCCACCAATAATGTTGTTGTAAGTCCTTATACATTTTTATGCTACCTGGGTGTACTGAGTAAGGAGTAGTATGAGCTTCTTGTAAAATATCTCCTTTCATGGCCTTGTCAAACGGCATACATAGTCTCCCTTTATATCGAATAATCCCATCATCAGTAATAGAGAAGTCTGGCCTCTTTCTAGCCTCAATCATTCTTTTCAATCTACACAAATGCGTGTCTACCTTTTGACCTTCTCTAATTCTATCTTGAAGTGTAGGTTTCAACACTAAGGCTCACAACAAACACTTTTTCCCTTTAGGTACAATTTCAAACTCCAATCTCTGGAAATTCAGTAATATTGACTCTTGTATAACAAAAAGAGAAGACGTGGATTTTCTGCTCAATGCATCTGCAACCACATTCACTTTACCAGGATAATAGTTGATCACACAATCATAATCCTTCACAAGTTCCAACCATCTTCTTTGTCCCATATTCAACTCTTTTTGGGTAAAGAAGTACTTCAAACTCTTATATTCTGTGTATATCTCACCATACAAATAATATCTCCAAATTTTCAAGGCAAAAACCACAACAGCAAGTTCCAAATCATGGGTTGGATAATTCTTTTCATATTCCTTCAATTGCTTTGAAGCATAGGCAATAACCTTCCCATTTTGCATCAAAACAGCACCCAAACCATTTTTTAAAGTGTCGCTATACACCACGAATCCACCAATTCCAGTTGAAATGGTAAGAACAGGAGGTGTAGTTAATTTTTGTTTCAGTTCTTCAAAACTTCTTTCACAAGCATTGATCCACAAGAACTTCACATTCTTTCTTGTCAACATTGTCATTGGAGTTGCTATCTTTGACAACCCCTGAACAAATCATCGATAGTACCCTGCTAATCCCAAGAAACTCTTTACTTCTGATACATTTGTTGGTGTTGGCCATTTAATGACAGCTTCTACTTTGCTCGGATCAACAAAAATACCATCCTTTGATACTACATGACCTAGGAATACCACTTGCTCAAGCCAAAACTCACATTTCTTGAATTTAGCATACAACTGTTTTTCTTTAAGAACTTGCAGCACAATCTTCAAATGTTCCTTGTGCTCTTCTTTATCATGTGAATAAATTAGGATGTCATCAATAAATACAATCATAAATTTATCGAGATATTGCTTGAACACTCTATTCATTAGATCCATAAAAGCTGCAGGGGCATTGGTTAAATCGAAAGGCATCATTAGAAATTCATAATGTCCATACCTTGTTCGGAATGCAGTCTTTGGTATGTCTTCTTCCTTGATCTTCAATTGATGATACCTAGAGCGCAAATCAATCTTAGAAAATATAGATGCTCCCTGCAATTGATTAAACAAATCATCTATTCTTGGGAGTGGATACTTATTCTTGACTGTTATCTTATTCAACTCTCTATAATCAATGCACAACCGCAATGTACCATCCTTCTTTTTCACAAACAACACAAGTGCTCCCCAAGGAGAATAATTAGGGCAAATAAAACCCTTATCAAGCAATTCTTGCAATTGAACTTTTAACTCTTTCAATTCTGTTGGTGTCATTCGGTATGGTGCTTTAGAAATAGAAGTAGTTCCTGGCATAACATCAATCACAAATTCGATCTCTCGATTCGGTGGTAGTTGCGATAAATCATTTGGAAATACCTCAAGAAATTCTTGAACCACATTCTACATTTTCTGGCTTCAATTGTGATTCAACTGAGGTGTCCAGAACACTTGCCAAATACCCAACACAACCTTTATTCAACATCTTTTGAGCTTTCATAGCAGATATAATTGGTAAGGACCATGAGAATGAGATACCATTAAACATAATCTGTGCTTCCCTAGGTGGCTGAAAAATCACAATCTTCTTGTTACAATCAATTGTTGCATGATATTTGATAAGCCAATCCATACCCAAAATAACCTCAAAATTTGGCATCGGTAAAATAACAAGATCTGTATAGAGAGTCCTATCACTAATCTGAATAGAACAAGCCCTTAACATTTGGTTGGAATCTATTTCTTCCCCAGATGCAACAGTCACACTGTACCTTACTTTTAATAAATCTGGTGTAATGCCTAATTTTCTCACAAATGCACATGATGCAAATGAATGCGTGGATCCAGAATCTATCAATGTTTTTGCAGGTATCCCAGAAATTAAAATAGTACCTATGACTACGGAAGCATCTACATCAGCTTGTTCTTGTGTCATTGCATACACTCTTCCCTGAACTTTTCCCTGCACTGTTGGGCAATCTTTTGCTATATGTCCAGGCTTTTTACACTTAAAACAATGATTAGTACCACTATAGCATTCCCCAAAATGATTATTCCCATACTTAGCACATTTAGGCCTTTCAACTGTAATAGAAGTCTGCCCAACTCTAGGACGCTTTTCATTCCCTTGGTTTGACTTTTGCTCTCCTTTTCACTTAGCATAAAGTGGACTTGAGGTAAGTTGAAACTTTCATTTGCTATATTATAAGAATCATATAATATTGTTCATATTTTAATGTGATTGTCATTATTAGTCAAATGATATAATGTTTGATGCATTCATTGTTCATGAAACATGATACTACTAAGAATATAATGAGGTTTTTGAAAAGGAAGTATGGTACTTGATTAATGGTCGGGTAGGCAAGAGGTGTGAGAGGGACCAGCGGACCCAACAAATGGTGACAAATACTTGAGGTTGAAAAATTGGTATAGGAAAGCCACAAAGAATTAGATAGAATATGACTAACACCTGAGGTTGAAAGACCAAGTATGAAAACCCCGTATTATTTCTCTTATTGGCCAATCATTATGAACAGGTTTCGAAAACCACGATCTATTGCTATTAGTTAGGTACCACACTTCAAGGGCCTAAACAATGATTTATGAATGAAAGTTATAAATTTGAATTATGCATTTAATCATTTATGTGATTTGCTTGTACGCTATTTGTTATAGTATTAGTTTCACCTTACTAAGCCTTTAGCTCTTTAGATTCATGTGACGTAGGTGGAAATATACAGGTTTAGAGGTTGACTAAGTCTCCAGAGCGGTCAGATAGAGATTTGTTCATATGCCATGTTTCGAGATATTTTGTAACCTATTTTGAAAACTCTATTTTATTTTTAAATAAGCTGCTCTGTTATGGTTTTGTAAACAGATGTACTCAGTTTTGATTTATGTATATAGCGTGTCTACAACGAAATGAAACAACAAATGAATTCAAGTTATTTCTCTTACAGCCAAAAATGAGAACTTTTATTAAAACATAACTCTAGTATTGATGAAAAGTTAAAGTTTCTTAACATAACTATATTAGTTTGTTTAGGTTCTACAGTTAGGTCAAGGGATGTTACACCATTGCTAATTTAGTATATACTCCTTCTTCAAGAATTTGATTTTGAAATCAAAGATAAGAAAGGAAGCAAAATATGGTGGCGGGTCACTTATCGAGGGTGGATGAGAAAAATGAGAACTTTGAAGTGCCAATTGAAGAATTTTTCCTAGAAGAGTTTATTTTGGCAATCAAAAATAATTTACTTTGGTATGCAGATTTTATGAATTATCTTGTAGGTGGATTATTGCCCCCTAACATCACATATCAATAAAGAAAAAATTCTTACATGATGTGAAATCATATCTATGGGATGATCCTTTGCTCTTCGAAGGGTGTTCAAATTTTATGATTCAAAGATGTATTCCAATGCAAAAAACAAATGAAATTCTAAAGCATTGTCATTCTTCCCCATGTGGTGGTCATTTTAGACCAACAAGGACAGCTTCTAAGGTATTAAAATTCGGTCTTTTTTGGCCAACTTTGTTTAAGAATTATTATACTGTTGTGCAGACATGTGACGGGTGTCAAAGGGTTAGAACAATTACTAGATGCCATGAGCTTCCTTTGACAAACATGATAGAAGTTGAACTCTTTGATATTTGGGGGATTGACTTCAGGGGACCATTTCCTCCATCAAATAGCTGATATACATTTTGCTTGTTGTAGATTATGTCTCAAAGTGGATAGAAGCAATTTCCATACCTATTAATGATGCCAAGGTAGTGCTTAAATTCTTGCACAAACATATTTTCACTAATTTTGGCACACCTAGAGTAATTGTAACTGATGAAGGTTCTCATTTTTACAATAAAATGTTTAATAACCTTTTGGTTAAGAATGGTGTAAGACACAAATTAGCCCTTAGATACCATCCTCAATCAAATGGACAAAGTAAAATCTCAAATTGGGAAGTGAAGCAAATCCTTGAGAGAACGGTAAGTATTAATCGAAAGGATTGGGCACATAAGGTTGATGATGCATTCTAGGCATACCGCACAACATATAAAACTCATATAGTTATGTCTCCTTATCGATTAGTTTATGAAAAGCTTGTCACCTCCCCATTGAGCTAGAACATAGAGCATATTGGGTTGTACAATAATTAAATTTTGATACAAAGGTAATTGGAGAAAAAAGATTGTTGCAACTCAATAAAATGGAGGAATTTAGGTATGATGCCTATGAAAATGCTAAAATTTATAAAGAAAAAACAAAATAATGGCATGATAAAATGATCTTGAGAAAAGAATTTCAACATGAACAACTTATGTTGCTTTTCAATTCTTGATTAGATCTATTTTGGGGAAATTGAAATTTAGATAATCCGGTCCCTTCATTGTCAACAAAAAAAAAATTGTTTGGGGTGGTTGAGCTCAAAGGCAAGGATGGCAAATTAAATTATGTCAATGGTCAAAGGTTGAAGCATTATTATGGAAATAAAATTTGGAAGATGTCTACTTTTCCACTTGGGGAAGCAACTTAAGGTATTCAATTTCAGTCTAGTTAAAAACTTTAAACAAAGTGCTTCTTGAGAGGCAACCTAAGCTTTTTTTTCTTGTTTTCGTGTGTGTTGTTTCATATCATGATGATTGTTCCTTGATATTTTACTCATTTTTCCAGGCTAAAGGCTGAAAAAAATATAGTAAGGTTTTAATTCCAAAAGAACACCATCCATTTTTCAGGAATGTCCTCTTGTTTTACAATTTTCTCAATCATTGAGGACAATGCTTATATTAAGTTTGGAGGGGGGGGGAGTTTGGGAGTTTAGGATTATTACTTGTTGCTTGAGAAGTTTAATGCTTGTTTGTAGCTTATTTAGTTTGGTTTATTGGTTTGTTTAGTTTATTGATTATTAAGTTTAGTGATGAATTATGTGCATGTTTGAAAAAAAAAGTGAATATTAGAATATGTACGTACGTGTCTAAACATCCAAAATTGGTTTTATTTACTTTATGAGGTCTTGTGATTTTTGATGCACTAAGTAGTTTGTTGAGTTACATTTAATTGTTTAAAGATAGTTTATAAAATCTAATTTTTTCCTAAATGATCCCACCAGCCTCTACAACTTGTTTGATCACTAGTTGAGGCAAAATCCTATGTGGCATAGCATTAAAGAGATGATTTAGATTATTTTTGGACCGTTTGAGCTTTAAGCCAACCTACACTTAAATTATTCCCTAGTTTTCCATTTTAAGCCTATTGAAATAATTCTTTGAACACCCTATACACATTATTGAGCTTTATAAAAAAAAAATCAAATATTCTACCATTTTTCTTTTCATTTATAGAATCATTCTTAAATGAATTATTATATTAAAAAAAAAGAAAAAAATATTGAAAAAAGACAAAAATGAAGAGATTATGAATTGAGGTATATGATTTGAACTCCCTAAAACTAATATACCCCTATTGCATACAAAAAAAGAAATAAGTTTAGGGGCAATCCAAGATTAAAAAGAAGAAAAATGGGATGTTCAATAAAGAAAAATGAAGAGATTGATATAACAACCTCCCATCAATATGTATAAATATATATATAATCAACTTGTGCAACATAATTTGTGTACGTATGCATGTGTATAATTTTTTTTTCTAGTTAGTTCAACAAAATATTGATAAAAGTAAAGTGCTTTCATATCCTGTAATACTATATATACATAGGTAGTTATTAAACATTAATTAGGTCTATGAAAATCATCACAAACTCAAACTCTCTATCACAAAGGAGTTTTGAAAGTGATATACACAATAAAGTCATTAACATAATACAATAACTGTAAAATCAAAAGCACAATCCACAAAATAGCCCAACAGGTTGTCATCCAAGTACATTGATCTTTGAAATCTTGTAGGAGCTCCACTGCCAGCCAGTAAACCAGAGATCTCAAGTCTCACCATGTTCACCTACAATGCATGAACACATGAGCTAACGCTCAATAAGTAAAAATCATGCATGACAAGAGTATGATATAAAATCTCATGCAACTTATCTCTAAGATATGATGCTATAAATGTGTCAAATTTGAGTACTCATACATGAAAGAGTTTTTATTAAAAATCACTTCATTTATTGAGCCCTTGGCCTTCCTACTATGCACTGGATAGAGCTGTAAACAATATTAATAATCATATGGTCATAAACAAATTGACTTAGTCCAAGGGTATCACAACATCCCAACAATATGTATAAAAATATATATAAACAACATGTGTAAAATAATTTGTGCACGTATGCATGTGTATAACTTTTTTTTTCTACTCAGTCCAACAAAACATTGATATAAGTAAAGTATTTTCATATCCAATCACACTGTATATACATAGGTAGTTATTAAACATTAACCAAGTCTATCAAAACCATCACAAACCCAAACTCTATATCACAAAAGAGTTTTGAAAGTGATATACATGATAAAGTCATTAATAAAATACAATAACTGTAAAATCAAAAACACAACCCACAGAATAGCTCAATAGGTCGTTATTCAAGTACATTGATCCTTGAAAGCTTGTAGGAGCTCCATTGCCATCTAGTAAATCAAAGGTCTCAAGTCTCACCATGTTTACCTATAATGCATGAACTACATGAGCTACCGCTCAATAAGCAAAAATCATGCTTGACAAGAGTATGATATAAAATATCATTTAACTTAACTCTAAGATATGATGCTATAAATGTGTCGAATTAGGTACTCATAAATCAAAGAGTTTTTATTAAAAATTACTTCATTTATTGGGCTCTTGGCCCACCTACTATGCACCGGATAGAGCTTAAAACAATATCAATAATCACATGAGCATAAACAAATTGACTCAGTCCAATGGCCATCTTCTAGGATCACCAGAGGTCCACCCCTTATCTTCCCTTATGATCTTCTAGAAGTCTTTCCACTGGCAGAGTCAATAAGGGCACAGTCAAGTGGTCCACCCTTTCGTGACCACTAGAGGCACACCCCCTATCAACCCCTATGATCCTTCGAGAAGTAACACTTGCGGTGCCCCAAAATATTATATAAGCACGCCTCGCATGCCTTGGTACACTAGTAGTGGCCAACCAAAATATTTTATTTCTATCTCTTAGATTTCAAATGAAATAAACTTCAGGTCCATAGAGCTTTTGATCATGAAGTTATGCTCAAATTATAAAAACTGCACAAGCATGTCTCAAATCATATCGTGCATGTAAGAACCTCTACTATATTCATATGTCGTGCATGCACATGTAAATGCTCATGAAATACAAGTCATCTTTCTCTCAACATGTTTCAAGAATCATAAGACTCTCGGTCAAATTTAATATCATCATCACATTAGTATAAATGATTCAAGACATACTATGTTCATGCATTGTAGTTTCAAATGGATCTTTACTTACCTTTCACTTGATTGGTGGCTTAGTCTAGATTTGTTTATTGTTCCCTCCAATATTAGATGTAAAATAGCTCGTAATATTACCCAACATCAAGCGCCAATCCCAATTTGGCAAGTTGAAAGCATAAAATATCATACTAAGACCTTAAACAATCATGCTTTCACAAACTAGAACCCAATCTAGTCCCTTAAATGATTTAATTCCCCATCTTAGATACATATAAATATCATATAATTGAAGTAATATAATTCTAATATCATGTACCTAATTTTTACCACTCAATATATTCAATCACTCCCAAATTTTGGCCATACTTAGATAACACATATAAAGAGACAACCAGGTCAAATTACTACAAAAACTAAGGGATTTATTGATGTAAAACCATCACCATTCACATAGTACCGAATCTGAATTTCATAGAAGATAATTTTGAGCACCTCTATAATTATCACACTTTATTACAATTTATAACCTCTCTAAACTTACATACATCACCTAGACTCATATATAAACACATATATGGTGAAATACACAGGTTTTAATCAAGTTATTATACATATATAAGGCACAAATATAAAAAATCAGCAAGTATACAGTTTCTATCCCTAGTGATTTTTATTGTGATTTTGCAATTAAAAATCCTTCTTTTATGAATTATAAGACCACAAATAACATCCTAACATGATTATAATCAATAATAGAAGCTTTAAAAATCATAAACCCTCAAACAATTCAAGAACTTAAATAAAAAACATGAGTTAAAGCTCACCTATGCACAGATTTTAGCTTCAACTTGCTCCTCCTTAATTCCCTTTACTTCCTTCACTTTTTTCTTTACTTGGAATTACTTGAGAGAAATTTCTAAAATTCCGTATGAAGGTTTGGGATGTGAAATAACTCAAAAATGGTTTATGGTCATGTTCAATGATAGAAATGAAGAAAGGTTGAGCTGGAAGATTGAGGTGGCAAAGCTTGAGGTGGCAAGGTTGAGATGTCAAGTGGTGGTTCAATTCTGATATTTTTCACACATTACATAGCCATAATCTAGTATTTCTCATTAATTATTTATCTATGTACAGCCTACTTCAATCTCCATATGATCGGATAATACATTATGCCCTAATTTCTTAACTGTTCATTCGATCTCCAAACCGATCGACATCCGATTTTTAAATGATTGTCTAGTTTTCATTTTCTAAAATCACATGCACATACAAACCTTGTATTATGACACTTAAATCACATTATATCATGTCCGATATCCAAAGTATGTTAATCTATGGATGTATACCTTTAAAATACCTTGATCTAATTAAATCGAATAAGATAAGCTTCCTAGTGACACCTTTAACACTTCTAAAATTATAACATATAACCTATGGATACCCAATATATTGATCAATCTATTCTTTTTCTTATCTACATATAAAATTACTTAATTAGGTTATAGGATCTCAACCATTATCATCAAATAATAGCATTAGAGGTATAATGATTAAGAATACTATATAAGATGGCATATAGATGTTAATGCAAATTAGCATATAAGTAGCATGTAATGCATGAATCATATTGACCAAGTGAGTAGTGTGAGGCTTAGGTATTATATCTTCCCCTCCTTATTAAAATTTCGTCCTCAAAATTTACTTACCGAAAGAGTTCTAGATACTTAACTTTCATATTATCTTTTCTTTCCCAAGTAGCTTCTTCTGTTGATTGATTTCTCCATAATATTTTAACTAATGGGATTGTTTTATTTTTGAGTTGTTTTACTTCTCGTAAAAGAATCTCTACAGGTCTTTTTTCATAACTCAAATCTTCTTTCAGCTATATAGGTTAGTTTTCAGAATATGAGATGGATTCACAATATATTTCTTCAACATTGATACATGAAATGCATTGTGCACTTGAGACATTGATCAAGGTATGTCGAGTTTGTAAGCAACATCCCCAATTCATTCAATAATATAAAATGGACCAATATATCTAGGACTTAGCTTTCCTTTCTTTCCAAACCGCATAATCCCTTCAATGGAGATACCTTCAGAAATACCTAATCTCCTACTGTAAATTCTAACATTCTTTTTCTTTGATCAGCATAACTTTTCTATCAGCTCTAGGCAGTCTGCATTCCTTGATGAATTTGTGTCACAGCTTATGTTATTTCTCAAATCATATTTGGGCCCAAAAGCTTCTTTTCACCAACTTCACCCCAATGAACTTGAGATCTACATTTTCTACCATAAAAATGCTTTATAAGGGGCAATTCCAATAGTGGACTGATAGCTGTTATTATAAGAGAATTCCACTAAAAGGTAAAAATTTGCTCTATTGACTATGAAAATCTTATACATAAGCTCTAAGCATATCTTCAAATGTTTGTATTGTTCGTTCTAATTGTCCATTAGTCTGAGGATGATATGTAGTGTTGAAAGATAATTATGTTCCCAATGCCTTGTACAAACTCTTCCAGAACATAGACAAAAACTTTGAATTTCTATCAGAAATAATAGATAGTAGTAGCCCATGAAGTCTGACCACTTCCTGTATATATATCTGTACATAACAATCCATAGAATAAGTGGAACATATTGGAAGAAAGTGAGCAGATTTAGTTAGCATGTCAATGATAACCCAAATAACATCATGACCTTTAACTGTTTTAGGTAATCCCAACATGAAATCCATTGTAATTATTTCCATTTCCATTCTGGAATAAATAAAGGTTGCAAGGTTCCTACTGCTCTTTGATGTCCTGTCTTTATTGGTTAACATATCAAACATTATTCTACAAATTGAGCAGCATCTATTTTTATACCTAGCCACCACTAATGCATTATCAAATCTTTATACATTTTAGTAGCTCCTGGATGCACTGAATATGGTGTTGAATGTGTCTCTGCCAAAATATGTTCCCGAATATTATCTACATTAGGCACATATAACCTTTTTTGGAACCGCAAGATACCATTCTCTGACATCTAAAAAAAAAAAATCTGAAGCCATATCTTTCATCATTTTAGTACCATATTCATCAACTTGTTGTCCCTGTTAAATTCTATCAATCAAAGTCGGTTGGAGTGTCAAAGCTACAAATTTGGCCTCTACTGATCCCTGTTGTACAATTTCTACATCCATTTTATGTAGTTCAATTAACTCTGGTTTTGGAGTCAAAGCTAAAACTGCAGTATTTTGTGTTGATTTCCTGCTTAATGCATCAGCCACAACATTAGCTTTACCAGGATGATAGTTGATAATACAATCATAATCTTTCACTAACTCCAACCATCTTCTTGTTGCATATTTAACTCTTTTTGGGCAAAGAAATATTTTAAGCTCTTGTGATCAGTATATATCTCACCTTATTCACCATACAAATAATGTCTCCATATCTTAAGTGCAAACACCACCGCAACAAGCTCTAAGTCATGTGTGGGATAATTCTTCTCATACTCTTTAAGTTGTTTAGATGTATATGCAACTACTATACCATTTTGCATTAATACACATCCCAACCCAATTTTTGAAGCATCACTATAAACCACAAAGCCTCTAGTACTTGATGGAATAGAAAGAATAGGAGCTGAAGTTAACCGCTTCTTCAATTCCTGAAAACTTTTCTCACAAGCATCCGTCCATTTAAATGTCACACATTTTCTAGTTAATTGTGTCAAAGGAAAAGCTATCTTGGAGAATCCTTTCACAAATCTATGGTAATATCCAGCTAAACCCAGAAAACTTCATACTTCTTGAGGATTAGTAGGTTGTAACCAACTATTAATAGCTTCTACTTTACTTGGATCTGCAGATATTCCTGCTCCTGATAATACATGTCCCAGAAATACCACTCGATCAATCCAAAATTCACATTTCTTAAATTTAGCATATAGTTGTTTCTCTTTTAAAACCTCTAAAACCATTCTTAGATGTTCACCATGCTCTTTTTTTGTGCTAGAGTAAATCAAGATATCATTAATAAACATAATAACAAATCTATCAAGAAAATTTTTAAACACTCAGTTCATCAAATCCATAAAAGCTGCTGGAGCATTTGTCAACCTAAATAGCATCGTCAAAAATCATAATGTCCTTATCTCATGCTAAATGTTGTCTTGGTGATATTATCCTCTTTTATTTTTAGTTGATGGCACCCACATTGCAGATCAATTTTTGAAAATATAGATGAACCTTGGAGCTGATCAAATAAGTCTTCTATTCTAAGTAGAGGATACTTATTCTTGATTGTAACTTTATTTAAATCCCGATAGTCTATACACAGTTGCAATGTACAATCCTTCTTACGCATAAATAGAATCGGTGCACCCCATGGTGAAAAGCTAGGTTTGATAAAACCTTTATCTAATAATTCCTATATTTGTATCTT
The DNA here is from genome assembly GCA_019321725.1 of Paulownia fortunei. Classification (NCBI taxonomy): domain Eukaryota; kingdom Viridiplantae; phylum Streptophyta; class Magnoliopsida; order Lamiales; family Paulowniaceae; genus Paulownia; species Paulownia fortunei. The sequence goes on along the minus strand of CM033115.1, from coordinate 8,079,193 downwards.
CAATTCTTTCAACTCAGCAGGTGCCATTCGGTATGGAGCTTTAAATATTTGATGTGTTCTTGGATTTAGTTTCAATGACAAACTCTATCTCACGGTCTAGTGGTAATCTAGGAAGTTCATCAGGAAATACTTCTGGATATTCCTGAACAACTGGCACTTCACTGAGGATAGAATGGTGTTGTTCTTCAATGCTCATAACACTCGCCAAAATATCCTTCACAACCACTATCTAATAATCTTTGTGCTCTTAATGTTGATATAATTAGGAATTTGAAACTTTATACAATTCCAACAAAGGTGAATAATTCCTCACCAGGAGGTTGAAAAGTTACTGTGTTTCTCAAACAATCTATTGTAGCCCGATACGTTGATAATCAATCCATACCCAAAATCATATTATAGTCATTCATGGCCAATACAATTAAATCAGCATGGAGTTCTCTATTTTCAATAGGAATAGCACAATCTCTTAAAACATGGTTAGTTTATTTTGAATCTTTAGAAGGGATTATCACATTATAACTAACCTCAACAGTATCAGGTACTTTACCTAGCCTCTTCACATACTCAGTGGATATAAATGAGTGTATAGATCCAGAATCAAACAATACAAATGCTAGGGTACCAAAGATACAGAATTTACCTGTTACCACTAATGGGTTCGCCTCAACATCTGATCTAATGATGGTAAAGACTGTAGCTGGTAGTTTTCTTTGTCCTATTGGATTTGGATTATCTGGACATGCTCTGGTAATATGTCCAACCTTTCCACACACAAAGCAGGTTCTAGTCTCTGTCAGGCAGACTCCACTGTGGTGACCACCACATTTAGGACAAGCAAGTTACGACATCGGTGTTTTACCTTGATCAATCTTTGTACGCTTACTCTGATCCCACTGTCGTTGCCCTTGTCTAGGTTGGAATTTATATTTTTGATTATGCATTTGAAATGGTCTCTTCTTTTCATTTCCATCCCATTGTTGCCCCTGTCCTTGCTTAAATTGGCGTTGAATCTCCTAAGCATGAGAAATTCTAAGTTCAGCTTGTTTTGCCACTAAAGATCTCTCAGCAACTTGTGAGTATGTCACTCCTTGGATTCCTACCATATTCACATCTCTATATAGCTCTGGTCTCAAGCCTTCAAGAAACCTTTCAACTTTCAATGCATTAGTATTGACCATATGTGTGGTAAATCTGGATAGCTATTCAAACTTATGAATGTATTCTCCAACTATCATAGTTCCTTATCGTAACTGTATAAATTCATTTATCTTCATTACACAAACTGGAGCTGTGAAGTATTTATTTCAAAATAAATCTTTGAATCTATCTCAAGTCATGACAGTGATGTCTTCGATGCTTCTCATTGTATCCCACCAATGTCCAGCATTGCCTCGATGCATAAAGAATGCACACATCACTTTCTCTTCTTCTAAAACTCTACTGTAGTGAAACATATTTTCAAGAGTTCTCAACCAATCTTCAACAACTGTAGAATGTAGTACATCCTCTAACACCGGTGGGTTCAGTTTTCTGAATCTTTCCCCAACTATCTCTGCCTGTTCTACTCAGGGTTATGGTTGAACCATTTCAGCCCTTGGTTGTCCACCCATATCTCTCTGCTGGATAAGTTGATGAATTTGTTCTAATTGTCGTTCAACAAGCTCTGTAAGTCGATTGGTGATAACATCATGATCATTATTCAGATTAGGTATCTGCTTTCCTAGGGTTCTGGCTCCACTATTACTTTCACCCCTTGTTCTCACCATGACTGCAATACCATTTTGTTTATAACAAATGGCCAATATAATTCATGAAATATATAATGCAATATAACATAAAATAAAACTTACTGGCATGGATGTGCTCCACAAGTTCTAAAATCGTGTACATGGATAGTCTACAGAATCAAGACCTGGGCTCTGATACAACTCTTTGTCATAACCTTCCAACAATATGTATAAAAATATATAGAAACAACCTTGCAACATAATTTTTGCACGTATGCATGTGTATAACTTTTTTTTTCTACTCAGTCCAACAAAACATTGATATAAGTAAAGTACTCTCATATCTTGTCACACTGTATATATATAGGTAGTTATTAAACATTAACCAAGTCTATCAAAACCATCACAAAGCCAAACTCTCTATCATAAAAGAGTTTTGAAAGTGATATATAAGATAAAATCACTGATATAATATAATAACTATAAAATAAAAAATACAGCCCACAAAATAGCCCAACAGGTCGTCATCCAAGTACATTAATCTTTGAAAGCTTGTAAGAACTCCACTATCATCTAGTAAACCAAAGGTCTCAAGTCTCACCATGTTCACTTACAATGCATGAACTACATGAGATCATGCTCAATAAGTAAGAATCATGCATGACAAGAGTATGATATAAAATCTCATTCAACTCAACTCTATGATATGATGTTATAAATGTGTTAAATTGAGTACTCATAAATCAAAGAGTTTTTATTAAAAATCACTTCATTTATTGGGCTCTGAACAGTATCAATAATTACATGGCTATAAACAAATTGACTCAGTCCATCTCCTGGGATTACCAGAGATCCACCCCCTGTCTTCCCCTGTGATCCTCCAGAAGTCTTTCCACTGGCGGAGTTAATAAGGGCACAGTAATTGTTACCACTCAATAGCAACATGTCTAGGTTGAAATATGCTAAGTTATAAAATGGGACAGATTAACATTTTCATATTTTCTTGTTATCCAATTTAGTTGCATGATAATTTTGGCATCCCTAATCATATCCAATCACTCTCAAATTTTTACCACACTTATATAACATCACAAAAAATGTAACCATGTCATATAATTACTAAAAATCTAAAGTTTAGCTCTCTTCAGAACATACTGAAATAGATTGTTTTCCTACCATGATAGTTTTGCACACTTCATGACATTAATGATTTTGGCACCCTTAAGTATATTGAATCACTCCCAAATTTTCACCATACTTAGATAACATATATAAAGAGATAACCAGGTCAAAGTATTACCAAAACTAATAGATTTATTGATGTAAAACCAGCACCATTCACATAGTATAGAATCTGAATTTAAAAGAAGGCAGTTCTGAGCACCTCTTTAATTATCACACTATATTACAATTTGTAACCTCTCTAAACTTACATACATCACCTAGACTCATATATAAACACATATATGGTGAAATACACAGGTTTTAATCAAGTTATTACACATATATAAAGCATAAATATAAAAAATCAGCAAGTATACAGTTTCTATCCCTAGTGATTTTTATTGTGATTTTGCAACTAAAAATCCTTCTTTTATGAATTATAAGACCACAAATAACATCCTAACATGATTATAATAAATAATAGAAGATTTAACAATCATAAACCCTCAAACAATTCAAGAACTTAAATAAAAAACATGAGTTAAAGCTCACCTATGCACAGATTTTAGCTTCAACTTGCTCGTCCTTAATTCCCTTTACTTCCTTTACTTTTTTCTTTACTTGGAATTACTTGAGAGAAATTTTTGAAATTCCGTATGAAGGTTTGGGATGTGAAATAGCTCAGAAATGGTTTATGGTCATGCTCAATGATAGAAATGAAGAAAGGTTGAGCTGGAAGCTTGAGGTGGCAAAGCTTGAGGTGGCAAGGTTGAGATGCCAAGTGGTGGTTCAAATCTGATTTTTTTCACACCTTATACAGCCCTAATCTAGTATTTCTTGTTACTTATTTATTTATGTACAACGTACTTTAATCTCCATATGATCGGATAATACATTATGCCCTAATTTCTTAACCATTCATTCGATCTCCAAACTGATCGATATCCAATTCTTAAATGATTGTCTAGTTTTCATTTTCTAAAATCACATGTGCTCATTCGATCTCCAAACTGATCGATATTCAATTTTTAAATGATTGTCTAGTTTTCATTTTCTAAAATCACATGCACATGTGAACCTTGTATTATGACACTTAAATCACATTATATCATGTCTGATATCCAAAGTATATTAATATATGGATGTATACCTTTAAAATACCTTGATCTAATTGAATCGAATCATATAAGCTTACTAGTGACACCTTTAACACTTCTAAAATTATAACATATAACCTATGAATATCCTATATTTTGACCAATCTATTCTTTTTCTTATCTACATATAGAATTACTTAATTAAGTTATAGGATCTCAACCATTAACATTAAGTAATAGCCTTAAAGGTATAATAATTAAAAATGCTATATAAGATCCCATGTAGATGTTAATGCAAATTAGCATATAAGTAGCATGTTGTGAATGAATCATATTGGCCAAGTAAGTAATGTGAGGTTTAGGTATTATAAAGTGCCATCTCTTGGGATCACTAGAGGTCCACCGCTTGTCTTCCCCTATGATCCTCCAGAACTCTTCCCATTGGCAGAGTCAATAAGGACACATTCAAGTGGTCCACCCTCTCGTGACCACCAGAGGCACACCACCTGTCAACCTCTATGATCCTTCGAGAAGTATCACTCGCGGTGCCCCAAAATATCACATAAGCATGCTTCACATGCCTCGGTACACTAGTAGTGGCCAACCAAAATATTTACTTTCTAAAAATCATGTCTCAAATTGTAAAGTGCATGCAAGAACCTCCACTATACTCATATGCAGTGCATGCATATGTAAATGCTCATGAATGATATGTTCAATATAAAATGCAAGTCATCTTGCTCTCAACATGTTTCAAGAATCATAAAACTCTTAAGGTACACACTATGCTTGTCATTCAGTCAATTTAAATATCATCAACACATTAGGTATAAATGCTTCAAGACATACTATGTTCATGCATTGTAGTTGCAAATAGATTTTCACTTACCTTTTACTTGGTTGGTGGCTTAGTCTAGGTTTGTTTATTATTCCCCTCCAATATTAGATGTAAAATAACCTATAATATTACCCAATATCAAGAGCCATTCCCATTTTGGCAAGTTGAAAGTATAAAATATATACTAAGACATTAAACACCAAGCTATCTAAGTAACAATCATGCTTTCACAAACTATAACCCAATCTAGTCACTCAAATACCTTAATTTCTTATCTTAGATACATGCAAACATCATATAATTAAAGTACTATAACTCTAATATCATGTACCTAATTTTTACCACTCAATAGCAACTTGTCTAGGTTGAAATATGCTTAGTTATAAAATAAACATTCACATTTTCATATTTTCTTACTGTCCAATTTAGATGTATGATAACTTTGACATACCTAAGCATATCCAATCACTCCCAAATTTTAACACACTTAGATAGCATGTATATAAATATAATATTATTTTATAAATGCCTAAAATAACTAATTTACCTCAGCAAGACCAGCCTACTTATCACAACACAAAAATTATAAGTTCTATCATTACAGTTTTCAGTATCTCTTTAAATATCAAACCATATTTCAATTTATTACCTCTCCAAACTTACATACATTACCTAAACTCATATATGGTAAAATATATAGGATTTAATCAAATTATTACACATATATAAAGCTTTAAAAACAAAAACCAGCAAGTATACAGTTTCTGTCCCTATTGATTTCTATTACCATTTTGTAACAAAAAATCCCTCTTTGTGGATTATAAGACCATAAATAACATCCTAACATGATTATAAACCATAATAGAAGCTTTAAAAATCATAAACCCTCAGACAATTTAAGAACTTAAATAAAAAATATGAGTTAAGCTCACCTATGCACAAATTTTAGCTTCTACTTGCTCCTTCTTACTTCCCTTTATTCCTTCACTTTTTTCTTTACTTGGAATTACTTGAGAGCAATTTCTAAAATTCAATATGAAGGTGAGGTGAATAGCTCAGAAAATAGTTTTTGGTCGTGGTTCAACAATAGAAATGAAGGAAGCCTGAGGTGGCAAAGCTTGAGGTGTCAAGTGGTGATTCAAATCTGATGTTATTCACATATTATGCAGCCCTAATGTAGTGTTTCTGAATACTTATTTATCTATCTAAAATCTACTTTAATTTTCGTATGTTCGGATAATACATTATGCCTTACTTTCTTAACCGTTCATTCAATCTCTAAATAGATCGACATTCGATTCTTAAATGATTATCTAGTTTTTATTTACTAAAATCACATGCACATATGAACCTTGTATTATGACACTTAAATCACACTATATCATGTCTGATATTCCAAGTATGTTAATATATGGATGTAAACCTTTAAAACACCTTAATCTAGTTGAATCGAATCATATAAGTTTACTAGTAACACTTTTAAAACTTCTAAAATTATAACATATAACCTATGAATATCCACTATATTGATCAATCTATTCTTTATCATATCTAAATATATAATTACTTAATTAGGTTATAGGAACTCAACCACTAATATCATGTGATAGTATTGGAAGTTTAATGATTATGAATGCTATATAAGATGCCATATAGATGTTAATGCAAATTAGCATATAAGTAACATGTAGTACATGATTCACATTGGTTAAGTGAGTAGTGTGAGCATTGGGTATTACAATTGATGAAGAAGTTGGTACTCATTTATAAAGGTTCTAGTATGATTGTGTAAAATGAGAAATTTTTAGCTATAATTTCCTATATATTCCCTATAACACCCCCATAAATACACAACCATATATATAGTATAATTTGACATGATAGAACATGTGTGCATGCATGGAATATTTTTTTTTCCTGTAACAATATAATAAATAATAAACTATTTTTCTCACTCACAAACTAATATATATATACCTGCATAGGACCCATAACAACCATAACATTTACATACCCATGTACAGAAAAGTTTTAAAAGTAACACACAGTACAAATCCCAAAACCTAATACAATAAACTCCAAAATCAAATAAGTTAACAACCAGCCCAACAGGTTGTCATCCATGTACACTGATCCTCAGAGCATGTAGGAGCTCCAACCGCTCGCTCAGTAAGTCCATGGCTTCAAGTATCATCAAACTCACCTATAATGCATGAACTACGTGAGCTAATGCCCAATAAATGAAAATCATGCATGCTGAAGGAATAATCCAACATAAATGCAATGCATTTTATGAGATCATGAAAAGAATGCCAACTCATGCATCAAAATCATTTTATTCAAAATTATTTTTTATCCCTTGGCCCACCTACTATGTACCAGATAGAGGTATCAACAATATCAATAATCACATGGGCATAAACAGATTGACACAGTCCAGGGCCATCTCTTGGGATCACCAGAGATCCACCCCCTGTCTTCCCCTATGACTCTCCAGAAGTTTTCCCACCAACGGTGTCGATAAGGGCACAATCAGTGTTCCACCCTTTCATGACCACCAGAGGTATACCCCCTATCAACCTCTATGATCCTCCGAAAAGTAATACTCGTGGTGCCTCAAATATCATATAAATAAGCCACACATGGGCCTCGGTACACTAGTAGTAGCCAACCAAAATATTTTCTTTCTGAAAATAATGTCATGCATGCTAAAAACCTCAACTGTGAGCACATGTTATGCATGCACGTGTAAATGCTCATAAATGGCATGTCTAATGACACAATTGATCATATGTCCCATCATCCAAGCAATATATGCACTATAAGGTATGTATAATACTCACAATACACACATCAAGCCACAAGGATCACATTTAATATAGATAATACATAAAATACTATGTCCATAAATTGTAGTTGTAGATGAATTTTCATTTACCTTTCACCTTTGATATCCTACTGAAGGTTAACAAGATTCTCCTCCCTAACCTTAGATATAAGGCAGCCTGTAAAAGTATAACGTATTAATTTTCATTCTTAATTAATAGATTTCTATATCAAATTTCATAAGGGATCTTAAATCTTAAATTTAATTAAGTAACAATAAAACCTTAAAATTTTATATTCGCCCCAATCAAAACCTTTTAAATACCTTAATTTCTTGTCTTGAATTTATTCTAATATTATTTAATTTATATGTTATAATCCTGTAACCAATCCCTTAATTTAATTAACTCCATTATCTAATTAATACAAGATAATAAAATCAAATCCTTGTAACTAATTTTTGAATTAAAGGTGTATATTAATTATTTTCTCACAAGTAGATAACTAGTTAACTTAAATAAAAAACTTTCTTTCAAATTATAAATATATAAACATATATGTTTATCGGTACAAAAATTGAAAGGGACTTACCTAAAATTTTCTCTAATTCCTACTGTTGAAATTTGTTGGAACACCCTCTCTTTTCTTTCTTTCTTTCTCTTTTCTTTCTTTTTTTCTTCTCTTTTCCTTTCCTTTGCTGCCGTAAACGTGTGTGAGGTGTTTTAGCCTTGTGTTTGTGTGGTGTGTGTTATAATAACTTAACTACTAAAAAAACATAATATAATATATTATATATATACTTAACATAACTACACACTAGACACTACACGTATACATATATGTAATATATATATATGTTATACTATACAATATATTATATATATGTTTATCCTTAACATAACAGTGTATATATATGTATATATATATATTATACTACACAATATATTATATATATGTTTACCCTTAACATAACACGTGTGTACATATATGTGTATATAAATATATATATATTATACCACACACATATACTTATATATATATATATATTTCATACATCTATACATATATATTATATATATGTATATATATATTATATTTATATATATAATTAATACATAATATTTTGATATTTATTTATAAACCTCTAAATTTGTTTCTAGTAAGAATTTACACCCTCTTAATTAATATGATAATGTCCTTAATTTGTTTATTATTATTATTACTGTAACTATTTTATCCCTATTTAATTTATTTGCATAGTTTATCCTACACCAATAAACACAACGATGCCACATTTTACTTACGTGTATCATAATCGTATCTGATTGTTGACACATAAATTCTCTTATTTTAGTACCAACTCAACCAATTAGGTTAAAGAATTTGGAAACTAATATTGGTGACAACTTCAAAAGTTTAATTATTAAAATATCGTATAAAATATAATGCATTATGAAACATCAATTAAAATGCAAATGACTCATACACATCATGAAATGCATGAACATATTGATCGGGTGAGTAGCGCAAAGCTTGGATATTACATTCCCACCATTACCCAAGTCTCACAATGCAAGTATTGGAAGTCCTTTTGATATTTGATGCTATGATCTATTTACATTAGTGGAGACTAGTGTAAAAAACAAGTCTATGGAGTTTGGTAAGCACTTCAAAAGTGGATCAAATATGAGTATTTAGTTTTATAAACCTATCCAGAAGATAAATGAAAGTTGATAAACTACTACTTCCATACACACACATAAGACCATGAAGTTAAGTGAAACAAATATGCATGTTAACATATAAACTTGGCATATTTTTCTAATCTTTTGAAATGAGATATTAGAAAAATCTTTCTTGACTTTAGTTACCTAATTCATAGAGGGGTTTTTATTGAGAATTCAGTTTGATGCTTGAAGACAAGCAAATCTTCAAGTTTGGGAGTATTTGATAAGTTGGTTTTATACCAACAATTCATATTCCTTTTGATTAACTTTTAGTTTTTTTCAAGTGTTTATATTACTTTTTATACATTTATTTTGAAATCTTGTAGGTAATGGCAAAATGAGAAGAAAATAGAAAGAAATAAAAACTTTGTTGAAATTTTGAAAGAACCCGTATTGTGTTGCTACTAATGGCAGTATTTATATTTCAATCATAGATCTTCGATCTAATATTATATTGCCTTGATTCTTAATTCATTGGAATGCAAAGAGATAGATCTACAACTTTTATGTTTACCACAAAATCCAGTTCCTATGATTTCAATGAGAAACATTGAGTTCTAATGTTAATATTGGATTGAAAATTTCTAGTATGACACATCTTAATATTTTAGTCATAACTCTCTCCACCGATGTCCTATTGTGATGATTCATAAAGATACAGAAAGCTAATAGATAGGGTTACATTTTTTATACAGAACCAAAAGCTATTTTTTCATAGAAAATGGTGCAAAATTAGTTTCAAGAGGCTATAAATGCTGTAGAAACTAGTTTTGGAAAAATGTTCAGTGCCTAGCTATGCCTAGCTATCCAGTCAACGCCTACGCACTGCCATGTGGATAAAAGAGGCAAAATGGGTTTTTTTCCTCTTTATAGCATCTCCCATTTGATTTTAAGGATCCCAAAGAGCCGCCCAAGGTATTCTTGGTCGTGAGAAGGTATTCTGGACAAAAGGTGTGCTGCTGGAATAGAAAGAGCTATTCTTGGAGGGAAAGAGAATCATTCTTGAAGACAAATAAGCCGTTCTTGGAGACAAGAAGAGCTTCAATCATTTCTCTCACTTCACAAATTGTTGAACAATTTCCATGTTCTTTCCTATGTGTTTCTTGAAGTTATATTCATATATGAGGAACTAAACTTTTCTTTCTAGAGGATGATGTAACCTTATTTGATCCTATATTTTGAATTTCAAATAATATTAGTATAAATTATTCATCTTGTTTGTGTTATCACTTGCTTAGTATTACATCTTGATTATTTATCCATTAATTGAGATTGTTGATGTATGAGATTTGATACTTAAGAGAGGGAAGATTATAATGATCATAAGGATAACACAACCTAGGAATCATGGAGTTGAGAAACTTATGAAACTTTTGAAGTTTTGAATAAGAATTCATTGAACTTTTGTAGAGTTTTATTCTTACATTTTTATAGAGATATTGAAATTCATGTTGGAACTTATAGTTAATTCGACACTCAAGAGAGGGAATTGATAAGCTTAGGAATTCTTAACTTACATATGTTGTTGACTTGAATTGGTATATTTTGGAAAGAAGAACATAGGTGATAATTAGGTGAGTTATTCCTTTAGAATTTCTTACTCGTAAGGTATTTGTTGTATTATTTCTAAGAACTCCACTCTTGTCTTTGTATTTTTATCTTATTCTACTTTGTTTATCAATTATCACTTAATTTTCTAGATAAAATTGGGACTATTTGAACTATGGTACTTGCTGAAATTTTTTATTGCAATTCTTGTGGATACGATACTCAACTCATTGTTGTATTAAAACTTGACATCGTGCACTTGTAATTTGCAAAATATTTTACAAACAACTATATGATAGTATTAATGTTAAATAAGTTGTAGAGATAATATAAGGGAATGGCACATGTTGTTGATATCTACCTTCCTCTGAAGGAATTGTAATGTGAACATACAAGGCAAACTAGATACCAGGTATCTAAAGAGCTCTTTCAATTCATGACCACGGACTGAAGATGAATGCCTTGATCGAGAGACTTAAGTCCCTTAGAGTCATTATGGATAATGAACTCTATGTGCATCTCGTGCTATAGTCTTTGCCACCTTCGTATTACTCATTTATGATAAACTTCAACATGCATAAGATGGAGACTAGCTTTGCTGAGCTGGTCAACAACAACTGAATCCACCATAAAAAAATGATAAGCCTGTCCTACCCATTGGCTCTTCCTCCCAATCTAAGACCAAAAATTCAAAGAAAGGGAAAAAAATGGTTTTTCTAGCAAGGCCAAGGGTTTGAAGGCCTTCGATAGAGTAAAGAAGGGTTCCAAAGCAGAGGACAAGTGCCACTACTATGACAAACCTATCAATAAGGTACAAGTCTAGAAAAAAGTTTTGCTACGTTTTTTTGTTGAAGCTAATCTTTTAGTTCTGATGCTTCTAAGGTATTAGATAACAGTTGTGGTACTCATTTATACAATAATTTTCAGGTGATGACAAAAAGCAGGGAGCTAAGTAAAGAAGAGTGGATCCTTTGGGAATGGAGAAAAGGTTTCCGTATTTACGTAACGTTAGGAGATGACTGTAGGATAATTTTAAATTCTTCTCTTTATGTTCCTGAACTAATAAAAAATATTATCTCTATTCTTGTTTTGGATATAGAGGGTTACTGTTTTTCAATAAAAGATGGAAATTGTTTCCTTTACTTTGGTTTTTCTTTAGTCCATGTTAGAACCTTAACAAATTATTTACATACTATCGAACTTAAAAACACCATATTACATATTCAACAAAGTAACAAACGTAAATTAGATAATTATTATTCCACATACTTGTAGCATGTTAGACTAGGTTATATCTCTAAGAAAGAAATTGACAAGTTAGCTAACTTGCTTGACCTTCCAGACTCATAAAAGATGCCAACTTATGAATCTTGCCTAAAGGAAAAGATGACCAAATTGCCATCCGTTGGATAAGTAGAGCATGATGTAAATTCTTTAGATTTAATCAATACAGATGTATACAGGCCACTAAGTATTAGTGCCCAAGGAAATGACCACTATTTCATTATCTTTGGTAATGTTTACTCTAGGTATAGGTATGTGTACCATCTGAGATATTAGTTTGAAACCTTTGAAAAGTTCAAAGACTTTAAGAACGAAGTGGAGAAATAAAGTGGCGAAGTATCAAAACTCGTTCATTTAATTGAGGAGATAAGTACTTAGGCTTAGAGTTTCTTGATTATCTAAGAGAGAATGAGATTCTCTCACAGTGGACTCAGCCTATAACTCCAAAGCTAAATGGGCCTGCTGAGCGTAGGAACTGAACACTATTGGACATAGTTCGATCTATGATCAATTTCACTGGGATTCATCTTTCATTTTGCAACTATGCTCTAGAAATGGCAGTATTTCTATTAAATAGAGTACCAATCAAGTCGGTGCCCAAAACACCATATGAGATGTGGTGTGGAAAGACCCCTTCTTACATTTACCTTAGGGTATTAGGTTGCCCTGCTTACTATTCGTGAAAATTATGCAAACCGCAAGTGTACGGTGTCAAGTTTTAATATAATGATGAGTTGAGTATCGTATCCACAAAGATTATAATAAAAAATTGCATTAAGTACCATAGTTCAAATAGTCCTAATTTTATCTAGAAAATCGAGTGATGATTGGTAAACAAAGTAAAGTAACATAAAAAATGCATAGACAAGAATGGAGTTTTTAGAAGCAATTCAACAAACACCTTATGAGCAAAAAATTCTAGAAGAATGACTCACCTAATTATCACTTATGTTCTTCCTTAAAAAATATACCAATTCAAGTTAACAATATATGTAAGTTAAGAATTTCTAAGTTCATCAATTCCCTATCTCGAGTGTCGAATTGACTATAAGTTATAACATGAATTTTGATATCTCTATAAAAATTCAAGAATAAAACTCTACAAAAGTTCAATGAATTCTTCTTCAAAACTTCAAAGGTTTCATAAGCTTCTCAACTCTATGATTCATAGGTTGTGTTATCCCTATGATCATGTATAATCTTTCCTCTCTCAAGTGTCGAATCTCATACGTCAAATAATCTCAATTAGTGGCCAATTAATCAAGATGAAATACTAAACAAGATAATACAAACAAGATGAATAACTTGAACTAATATTATTTGGAATTCAAAACACAGATTTAAATAAGGTTACATCATCCTCTAGAAAGAAAAGTTTAGTTCCTCATGTATGAATATAACTTCAAGAAATATATAAGAAAGAACATGGAAATTATTCACCAATTTGTGAAGTGGAAGTAATAGTTGAAGCTTTCCTTGTCTCCAAGAATGGCTTATCTCTAAGAATGACCTTCTTCCAAGTCTACTTGTTCTCCTTTTCTTCTTGGCTTCTCCTCAGTCTTCTCCTCTTCCAAAAACTGCTTTGGAGGCTTTTGGAATCCCTCAAAATAGCTGGGAATTGCCCTAAAGAGGGCAAAATGCCCATTTTGACCTTACTTGTCCACCCGACAGTGCCTTGTCTATCCAAGACAGTGTGTACAGTGCTTAGGCGCTGCACTTGCTGCCCAGAATCAGTTTCTACAGCGCTTGTAGCCTCTTTCAATCGATTTTTCACCAATTTAGAAGCCAAACTAGATTTTGGTGTCTTCATATGAATTGTATCACTGTGTGTTGGATTTCCATTGCAACTTGAATCAACTAAATATGACTTCCTTGGAGAGAGTTATAATGCATATTGGTTTCACTTAACTTCATGGTCTTGTGTGTATGTGTGTGTGTGAAAGTAGTAGTTTATCAACTTTCATTTATCATCCGGATAGGTTTATAAAGCCAACTACTCATATTTGATCCACTTTTGAAGTGCATACCAAACTCCATAGGCTTGCTTTTCACACTAGTCTCCACTAATGTAGGTAGATCATAGCATCAAAGATCAAAAGGACTTCCAAAGCTTGTATTGTGAGGCTTGGGTAATGGTGGGAAAATATGGAAAATTGTAGCTACAAATTGCCCATTTTACACAATCATGCTAGAACCTTTTTGAATAAGCACCAACTTCTTCATCAATCCCTTCATTTTTCTTTATTGAACATCCCATTTTTCTTCTTTTTGATCGTACATTACCCCCAAACTTATTTCTTTTATTGTATGCAACGGGGGTTTATTTATTTTAGGAAGTTCAAATCATACACCTCAATTCATAATCTCTTCCTTTTCATCCTTTTCAATCTTTTCTTCTTTTTATTTGTGCTTCATCTTCTTCTTCCTTTTTTTTTTTTTTGAATGCAACAATTTATTCACGAATGATTGTGTAAATGAGATGAAAAAGGGTAGAATATTAGATATTTTATTTTTTTAGCTCGATAATGTGTATAGGGTGTCCAAAGAATTGATTCAATAAGCTCAAGAGGGGACACTAGGGAATAATTCAAGTATAGATTGGCTTCAAAGGCTCAAACCATCCAAAAATGGCCTAAATCATTTCCCTAATGTTACGCCACCTAGGATTTCACCTCGACTAGTGATCAAACAAGTTCTAGAGATTGGTGGGATTATTTAGAAAATAATTAGACCTTATAAACTGTCTCTAAATAATTAAATGTAACTCAACAAACTACTTAGTGCATCAAGATTCACAAGACCTCATAAAGTAACTAAAACCAAATTTTGATGTTTAGACACGTAAACAAACGTACAAATTCTAATATTTACTTTTTTTTTTCAAGTATGCACATAGTTTATCAGTAAACTTTTCAAGCAACAAGCAGTAACCCTAAACACTTGAACTCCCCCCAAACTAATATAAGCATTGTCCTCAATGATTAAAAGAATTGTAAAACAAGGGGACTTTCCTGAAAATGGGTGGTGTTTAGCCTTTAACCTACAAAAATGAGTAAAATATCAAGGAGAAATCATCATGATATGAAACAACAACACTCACAAAGTAAGAAAAAAGAGCTTGGGTTGCCTCCTAAGAAGCGCTTTATTTAAAGTCTTTAGATAGACTGAAATTAGATACCTAGATTGCTTCCCCAAGTGGAAGATTAGACATCTTCCAAATTTCGTTTCCATAATAATGTTTCAACCTCTGTCCATTGACACAAAATAATATGTCATTCTTACCTTTAAGCTCAACCACCCCAAATGGAAATGTCTTGTTGACAATAAAGGGTCGGACCATCTAGATTTTAATTTTCCCGAAAAAAGTTTCAATCTTGAATTGGAAAGCAACATAAGTTGTCCGAGTTGAAATTTCCTTCTCAAGATCATTTTATTTTATTTTTTCTTTATAGATTTTATCATTTTCATAAGCATCAATCCTAAATTCCTCCATTTCATTGAGTTGCAGCAACCTTTTTTCTCCTATTGCCTTTGTATCAAAATTTAATTATTGCACAGCCCAATATACTCTATGTTCTAACTTAATGGGGAGGTGACAAGCTTTTCCATAAACTAATCGATAAGGAGACATACCTATAGGAGTTTTATATGTTGTGCGGTATGCCCACAATGCATCATCAAGTTTATGTGTCCAATCCTTTCGATTAATGCTTACCGTTTTCTCAAGGATTGACTTCACTTCCCGGTTTGAGATTTTGGCTTGTCCATTTGATTGAGGATGATATCCAAGAGCTACCTTGTATCTCACACCATACTTAGCCAAAAGGTTATTAAATATTTTATTGCAAAAATGAGAACCTTCATCGCTTACAATTGCTCTAGGTGTGCCAAAACGAGTGAAAATATGTTTGTGCAAGAATTTAAGCACTACCTTGGCATCATTAGTAGGTGAGGCAATTGCTTCTATCCACTTGGAGACATAATCCATAGCAAATAAAATGTATGATCGGCCATTTGATGGAGGAAATGGTCCCATGAAGTCAATCCCCCAAACATTAAAGAGTTCAACTTCCATTATGTTAGTCAGAGGAAGCTCATGGCGTCTAGTAATTGTTCCAGTCCTTTGACACTGGTCACATGTCTGCACAAAAGCATAACAATCCTTAAACAAATATGGCCAATAAAAACCAAATTGCAATACCTTAGAAGCTGTCTTTGTAGGTCCGAAATGACCACCACAAGGGGATGAATGACAGTGCTTAAGAATTTCATTTGTTTTCTCCATTGGAATGCATCTACGAATCATAGAATCTGAACACCTTTTGAAGAGCAAAGGATCATCCCATAGATATGATTTCACATCATGTAAATTTTTTTTCTTTTGATGATATGTGAGGTCCAGGGGTAATAATCCACTTGCAAGATAATTCACAAAATCTGCATACCAAGGTAAATTATCTTTGATTGCCAAAATAAACTCATCTGGGAAAAATTCTTTAATTGGTCCTTCAAAGTTTTCATTTTTATGCTCCAACCTCGATAAGTGATCCGCCAGCACATTTTCACTTTCCTTCTTATCTTTGATTTCAAGATCAAATTCTTGAAGAAGGAGTATCCACCGGATTAGCCTTGGTTTTGCATTCCTTTTGGCAAAAAGGTACCTAATAGCAGCATGATCTGTATACACTATCACCTTGGTACCTACAAGATAAGCACAGAATTTATCAAATCCAAACACAACGACTAACAATTCTTTTTCAGTGGTGGTGTAATTTGTTGAGCATCATTAAGTGTTCGGCTTGCATAGTAAATGGCCCTGAAAATTTTATCTTTTCTTTGTCCTAATACTGCTCCAACTGCATAATCACTAGCATCACACATAAGTTCAAATGGTTGGGTCCAATCCGGTACCACCATAATAGCAGCTGAAATGAGAGCTATCTTAATGTGATCAAAGGCCTATAAGCAATCAACATTAAAGTCAAATGGTTTATCTTTTTCCAAAAGGTTGCACAAAGGTTTTATAATTTTTAAAAAATCTTTAATGAATCTTCTATAAAACCCAGCCTATCCCAAAAAACTACGAATAGCTTTCACATTGATTGGTGGTGGAAATTTTTCAATAGCAATAATTTTTGCTAGGTCTACCTCAAGTCCTTCGGAGGACACTCAGAAAACTAAAACAATACCTTCTTTTACCAGAAAGTGGCCATTTTTCCAATTTAAAACAAGGTTAGTCTCCTCACATCTCTGTAAAACAAGAGAAAGATTATGTAGACATAAATCAAATGAGGAGCCAAATACTAAAAAATCATCCATAAAAATTTCCATTATGTTCTCCACCATATCATGAAAAATTGCCATCATGCATCTTTGAAATGTGGCTGGGGCATTACATAATCCAAATGGCATTATTCGAAAAGTAAAAGTACCATAAGTGCATGTGAATGTTGTTTACTCTTAGTCTTTGGGTGCTATGACAATTTAATTATACCCTGAATAACCATCGAGAAAATAATAGTATTGATACCCTATAAGTCGGTCTAACATTTGATCAATAAATGGGAGAACCAATCCCTCAATTTAATTAACACCATCATCCAATTAATATAAGATAATAAAATTGAATCTTTATAACTAATTTTGAATTAAAAGTGTATATTAATTATTGTCTCACAGGTAGATAACTAGTTAACTTGGATCAAAAACTTTCTTTCAAATTAGAAATAAATGACATAAATATATATTTTATCCATATAAAAATAAGAAGGGACTTATCCAAAATTTCCTCAAATTTCTACTGTTGAAATTTGTTCATGCTATTTCTTCTTCCCTTTTTTTCTCTTCTTTCTTTTTTTCTCTTCTCTTTTCCTTTCCTTTGCTGCCGTGAACGTGTGTGAGGTATTTTAGCCGTGTGTTATAATAACTTAACTACTAAGAAAAAATAATATAATATATTATATATATACTTATCTTTAACATAACTACACACTATATGTGTATACATATATGTATATATATATATTATACTACACACATATACTTATATATATTTCGTACATCTACACATATATATATATGTATACATATATTATATTTGTATATATATATAATTAATACATAATATTTTGATATTTATTTAAAAACCTCCAAATTTATTTCTAGTAAGAATTTACAATCTCTTAATTAATATGATAATATCTTAATTTCTTTTATTATTATTATTATTATTATTATTATTACTATCACTATCACCATTTTCTCCCTAATTAATTTATTTTCATAGTTTATCCTACACCGATAAACACAACTCACTTACGTGTATTGTAATCGTATCTGATAGTTGACACCTAAATTCTCAAATCTTAGTGTCAACTCAACCAATTAGGTTAAAGAATTTAAAAACTAATATCGGGTGACAAATTCAAAAGTTTAATTATTAAAATATCGTATAAAATATAGTGCATTATAAAATATCAATTAAAATGCAAATGACACATACGCAGCATGAAATGCATGAACTACATTGACCAGGTGAGTAGCGCGAGACTTGGGTATCACACAACTCCCAGCACCCTAACCCCTGTTTTGCAGGCTCAACCCCCTAACTCCTGTTTTGCAGGCTTTCAGACGAAGATTAGAGAGGATTTCGACATTTGTTTACTGGATTAGAGATTTTTGATCCGTGAAAATTTCAGAACACATCAAGTGGCACCATTTGTGGGAAAATTAAGTCTAATATGTGAGAAAAACTAACTACATAGAGATTGAAAGTAACTTCCTTAAGATCGTTAAGTTGGATTTCGGCAACATGTTAAAGTTGGAATAATTTTATTCCTATTGAATTCAAGAAAAGGCAACATAATGGAGTTCATCGGACTCCTCTAATGATGCAATGGATATTGGTTCTCCACATATTTAATTTTTCTTGGAAGAATTTTTCAGCACAAATTTGTTGGCGTTTATCTTAGTTTAGTTTAAGAAATTCAAATATATAATCATGGTACTTTATGGGCCCTTCATGATGATTCTCCGAAGGATTCCTTAGATGAGGTGAAGAGATTAGCTGACACTAGCTGATTATTAACTGTTAAGGGGTGTCCTAGCTTAAATTGCTCAAAATATGAGTTAAGCCTAAATATGAGATTGGCTTTAGAATATTAACTCAGAAACGAACCAACATTGAAATATTACATTATGCTCTTAGATTTGACATCATCGAATCTTTATCTAATCGATTTTCGATAGTGTGCCATACATCCAAAATAAAGATAAGTTTTTGTTTCTTATAAGCTTTTGTTTTTTATATGATTGTTTGAGATGGTGTTATCCAAAATAGCAATAATTTATTTGGAGAAAAGACATAGTTTGTCCTTTAAATTGACCTAAATAGATATTTAATCCTTTAAGTTGGCACGATTTAATTTTAATGCACTAACTTATTAAAATTGGCACATTTAATTCGATTTTTTCTGGAAAATTAAATCTTGACCGAAAATTGCTAATAT
Organism: Paulownia fortunei; assembly: GCA_019321725.1. Classification (NCBI taxonomy): domain Eukaryota; kingdom Viridiplantae; phylum Streptophyta; class Magnoliopsida; order Lamiales; family Paulowniaceae; genus Paulownia; species Paulownia fortunei. Next base: position 8,059,471 of record CM033115.1, on the reverse strand, counting down.
AGCACAAAAGACTACCATAATTTGTTGAGGAAAAATTACATGATGTGGTAATTATGTGGACAAATGGATGAAAATAAATAAAATATGTGGAATTTCCAAGTGTACCTAAAAAAATAATAATTTGTTTAATATTTATTCTTTTTCCACTTGTAAAATTTCCAAAAAAAAATAAATTTTCATTTTTTTTCTCCTCCATCTTCAAAAAAATTATAAAATATCAATAAAATCAAAATAGTTTACATATTATTTTAAAATGTTTTTTAATTTAAAAAATATAAATAAATTAGAAAATAAAAAAATAAAATGTTTGTAATTTTTTATATTTAAAAGTTAGAAAGTATTTGAAATTCAATAATAAAAAAATGAAAAATAGTTTAAATAATATTTTAAATAATTTATTAAATACAAAAAATAAAAAAATAAAGAAAAAATTACATAAAATAGTTTTCATAATATACTTTTTTGTTTTCTTTTTCTTTTTTTTTATTTTAAAAATAGTTTTAATTATTTTAATTTTTATTAGAATAAGAATAAGAAGAAAACGAGGAGAGGGAGGAGGAGGAGAGATAGGTGGTGGTTTGGAATGGATTTGGGTGTGGTGGTTTGGGGTATAACTTTGGGAGTGAATTTGGAGGGGAAGAAGAGGTGGGTTGTGGTTTGGGGTGTGGATTTGGGTGGAAGAAGAGAGGGGTTGGTAGTTAGGTATGGATTTTTGTGGAAGAAGAGGTGGTTTGGTGGTTTGGAGTGTGGATTTAGGTAGAAGTAGAAGAAGAAGAAGAGGAGTTTAAAGAAGGCTAGTAGGTGGCGGCGGGTAGTGGTGGCTGGTAGGTGGCGGAGGGTGGTAGTGGTGGCAGTGAGTGGTGGTGGCGGCAGTAGGTGGGTGGCAGCGAGTGGTGGTAGTAGGTATAAGTAAGGAAGAAGATGGAGAAAAAAATGAAAACTTAATTTTTTTGAAATTTTACAAAAATAAAAAAATAAAGATAAAATAATAAGTTTTTCCTCCTATTTTTTTGGTCTAGATGGCACAAATGTATTTTTTATTTCCCCCAAAATAATACACGTAAACGCGGCATAAGCTATTTTCCCTCCAAATAGTAGAAATCCCTAAATTATAATTTATGTCAGCAAATTTCGATAGTCTTTTGTGTTAAAATCAGAAATTTTCGACAAAAATTGGATTAAATGTACTAATTTTAGAAAGTTAGTGCACTAAAATCAAATCGTGCCAATTTAAAGGATCAAATGTCGATTTTGGCTAACTTAAAGGATGGAATTTGCCTTTTTTTCAATTTATTTCCAGGTAGTTGAATCACTTAAGCACTTTTTCTGGGGACTTGTGTGAATATAGTTTATGACTGTATAATCTTATGCTTCATATTAAATTATGGAGTAACATTTATGAATATCTTAAATGCCTATAATAGTTTTGGAGGATAATGTTAGTGTCAGAAAAGATTGGCATTTATGCAAACTAAAATTTTGTATGGAAACCAGGTGTTGCAAGAAATGTTGTGAGAGATGTTGCAACAATAGCGTAATGGTATTTAATTAATTAATTATAATTATTCTGGACAGCTTTTCATAATTCAGAGATTTTCAAAATATTTATTTTAGGTATTTCGTAAAGTCACATGTGTGATAAATATAAAGATATTCTTGATTTGTTTTGATAAGGTAAGAGAAAATTTGGAGAATCTTATGGATAAGACAACAAATCAATAAATCAATCTCTTTCAGATATGTAGAAATCAAGACCTGATTCAAGGGGATTTGGACTGAAATACATGGCTACATATATACCAAGTCTTAACATTGTAGAAACTAAGTGGATGAACTAAAGAGTGCCACGAAAGTGATTCAATGGTAAGGCAAATTTTACTCGCATACATTTTTTGGGAGATAAAGGTGAAAAGGTGTTCGGGAGATGACCGCATCAGCCATCTGAAGGAGTTCAGTATTGGAGGGAGTCTAGCAGTGTTGATTACTCATATATATTCTTCGGGAGAAGAAGGTAAAGGTTTTCAGTAGAAGATCAGATCAGCTATTTGAAGGAGTTTAGAGTTGGAGGGAGTTCAGTGGTGTTGATTAAAGTTAATAGAAGCTCGTAGGAACAACTAATTAGTAGAATATATAGGATAATCTACATTTAAAGAAGGAGTCAGTTAAATTATTTTAATTTCTTAAGATGTATTCTGTAAACTAATACTAATTAGTGGATTGTTTCTTTCTCTGGGTATGGCCTCATGCATGTAGAGTACGTAGTACTTGAAGCACGTAAAAATTCTGGTGTTATTTTTTTATTTCCCTTACGTGTTCTATCTAGATGTTATAACACTTTTACAACACCTAAGATTTTAAGAAAAAATTGGGCAGCAGATTCTATCAATTAGCATCAAGAGCAGGTCATTGAAACTAATTAGTGAGATTCTGATTTTTATCTATTGCAGGTATGTAATAACTGCGTGAAGGAATTTTAGTGTCACGTCCTCCATTGCTTAATGGATCCAATTATTCTTATTGGAAAGTTAAAATGAGGGCATTCATCAAGCCACTTGATGAACGAGCATAGAAGTCGATCTTGACAAGATGGAAGCATCCAACAAAAACTATTGAAGAATATAAACTATGCAAACCTGAAACGGAGTGGTCTATTACAGAGGATCAAGTGGCAAATTTTAATTCAAAAGCACTGAATATCATATTTAGTGTCATTGATAAGAATCAATTCAAATTGATTTCTACATGTAATTCTGCTAAGGAAGCATGGAATGTCTTACAAATTTCATACAAATTAACTAAGACTGTAAGAATATCTAAATTTCAGATTCTTGCTACTAGGTTTGAAAAACTAAGGATAGAAGAAAATGAAACAATTGTTGAATTTAATGGTAAATTGTGTGATAATGCTAAAGAAGCACTTGCTTTAGGTGAAAAATACCCTGATTTTAAACTTGTTAGGAAAGTTTTGAGATCACTTAGATATTTGCATATAAAGTTGCTACTATTGAAGAAGCTAGGGACCTTACAGAACTGAGGTTAGATGAACTGATGGGGCACTACAAACCTTTGGAATGAATTTGAATCAAAATAAAAAGGAAAAGAACAAAGGAGTTGCATTGCAAGTTGAAGCTGAATATAAACAAGATCATGGGAATGATGATAATTCACTTGCTTTACTTATCAAGAACTTAGGGAAATTTCTAAAGCAAATGAATAAAGGAAACAAATTCCCAAAGGTGGGTAAAATACATAACTCTCAGATAAATAAAAGTGAGCCTAATGCATCTGATTTTAGGAAAAGCAGGAGAATTTAATGCAGGGAATATGAAGGATTTGGCCACATTCAAGTTGAGAGTGCTAAAACCTTAAAGAAAATGGGCATATCAGTCAACACCACTTGGAGTGATGGCGGTTCAGAATGCAATCAAGAGAAATAGAAAGAGCATGTTAGCAATCACGTTCCACTTACCTTAATCACCCTAAAAAGGGAGAAACAAAAAGAAACATTGGATGCTACAAAGGATGTTGTCAAAAATGTTGCAACATCTCATAGGTATAAGTCAATTATTTCTCCTTCAGAAATCTGTCAAAATTATGTTTCTTTGGCAGGTACAGATTCTGATGAAAGCAGTGATGATGAAGGACCTAGTATTGAGGACATTCAACACAAGTACCAAGAGATGTTTGAGAATTAGCTTAAAGTATGGAAAACTAATGAAGGACTTGTGAAACAAGTTGCTATCTTGACAAAGGAAAAAGAGGCTCTCAAAGGTAATGTGATCAGGTTTGAATTTTTTGCCTTTAAAAGAACACATGAACTTGATAGAGTCAAGAAGAAACTTGAGAACACAATGAAGTCTGCAAGAAATTTGAATTCTGGAATATCTCAATTGAATGAAATTCTTTCCATTAGACAATATAGTCGAAACCATGCTGGTTTAGCATATTCAGTTGGAGATTCATCCTCAAAATATATAGAATTGCAAAACTTAGGTAAAAGTTCTAAAATAATTTTTGTGAAGGAAATTGGTTAGTTTGAATCTATGGTTGAATCTGTCAAGAAGGTCTGGTCAAAGAGATAGAGACCTAAATTCAAAAGGTTTATCCCTACTTGTCATTTTTTTCAAATACCTGAGCATATTAGACCTAACTATTGAGAACTGATTTAATGTTTTCTGGAGTGTTGCAAGATCCTACAAAGAACACTCCCAAGATCAAGATTGATTTGAAAAATAAATCTAAACGTAGAATTTGGATAAAAAAAATTAATTTTGCATGTTATGTGGCTCATACTTCTTTAAAAGTTAACATCATTAAATCTTAGTATTTTGATAGTGGATGCTCTAGGCATATGACAGATGATAAATGAAAATTAAGGGATTATCAAAACCAAGAAGAAAGTCATGTTATATTTGGAGATGGAGTTAGAGGATGAATCCTTGGATAGGGGACACTAAATGTTGATGGACTTCCAATACTGAGAAATATGTTACATGTTGAAGGGTTAAAAGCTAATCTGATTAGTATTAGCCAATTGTGTGATCAAAATTTACTTGTAAGATTTAACAAAAATTCATGTCAAGTGTTTGATGATTCTAATAAATGTGTCTTGACAGGTAGGAGATCATATGACAATTGCTACAAGTTGTAACATAAGATGAATTATTACAGCACCCAAACTAAGGAAATTGAACTCTGGCATTAGAAACTGGGACATATAAACTTTTGAAGCCTATACAAGCTTATTAATGCAGAAGTTGTCTTAGGTGTGCCAAAGCTTAACAAGAAAAACTCGGGTGTTTGTGGACCCTGTCGTTTGGAAAACAAAGGAAGAAATCGCATAAAGTATTGTAATACACTACCACAACATGCTGCCTAGAACTCTTGCACATGGATCTTATGGGACTAATGCAGGTAGAAAGTATTGGTTGTAAAAAGTACGCTTTCATTTGTGTTGATGAATTTTCAAGGTTTACATGTATTGATTATATCAAAGAAAAATCTAATACTTTCTTGATTTTTAAAAGGCTTTGTGTTAGACTTAGAAATGAGAAAGCATGTAAGAATAAGGAGTGACCATGGAAAAGAATTTGAGAATTCTGTTTTCTCCAATTACTATGACAAACATGGGATCTTTCATGAGTTTTCCACTCCTAAAACACCACAACAAAATGGTGTTATGGAAAGAAAAAATAAAACACTCCAGGAAATGACACGTGTAATGCTAAATTCAAAGAAACTTATATTAAGGTTGTGGGTAGAAGCATTGAACACGGTGTGTTACACCACTAATCGTGTACACTTGAGACTAAGTATTAAAGTGACTCCATATGAAATATAGAAAGGTAATAAATCCAATCTTAGTTACATCATGTATTTGGTAGTGCATATTACATACTCAACGATCGAGAACACTTGGGGAAGTTTGATTCCAAAAGTGATGAAGGAATATTTCTTAGTTATTCAACAAACAGTCGATCATATAGAGTGTACAACATAAGGACATGAACTATTATTGAATAATTGATGATTTTTGCGACTTTGCAAGAAATTCACATGAAGAATCATCAGTCTTTGTGAAGAAACAGAAATTGATTAGGAAGAAAAAGTCAATGCTAATGTTGGAATGCCAAGTGTTACAACATTAGAAACAATATCTGCAAATATTGTTCTGGATGCTACAACATCCTCCGAATCTGAGGAAAAAATTAAAAGTATGGATATTTTTGAGAAAGTCAAAAAGTATGGTGCCATCAAGCATAATTCAAAAAATCATCCTGTTGATCAGGTCATAGGAGGTATGTTAGAAGATGTGAAAACATGAGATAAAGAGAAGGTAATGTTGGGTTTGTGTAATCGCAGGATTGCAAGCATGGCAGAAATTTAAAAAATTTTAACAATTGAAATAAAATCATACATCATATGTAAATATACATATCACAGATTTGATGCAATTTTTGATTTACGTTTTTGATTGCTCGTTTAATAAAATTAAATAACTAAAGTTTCATAATTATACCTTTAGAGCAATCTGATTGATGAAGGGTAAGAAAGAATTCAGACTCCTCAAGCTCATCTTGAACAATTTCGATAGCCTCTCAAAACATTCACCAAGGACTCCAAGTATAGTCCCTCTAATGGTATCCACACTTTCGAGCAGATCCATAAGCTTCAAATCCTTGCTAGTAAATTTGAACTTCTTATTTCTAAATCTATTTGAGAGTGAAGATTAATACTTGGATCAAAAAGTGATGGAAGAATTAACCTTTTAATCAAAAAGGGATGGAAACTTTTGATGGAGCAATTTTTCTTGAAGTAAGAAAATAAGACACAAAAAAACGAGAAGGAGAAGATGAGAGGGGGCCAAAAATTCTAGCTCTCTTGCTTGTAGTTTTTGGCCCCTAAATTGTGTATTTATATACATAATGTAATCTTAACCCAATCCCATTAGGTCTCCAACTCTTACCCTAATTAGTCCCATATCCAATTTGGAAACATTTTCCTTCCTTATCTCTTATTTCTTTTGTTTCAAGACAAATCCTTTCCATCTTTATTAGGACTCTTTAATTCTAGCAATTAAAAAATCCTAATGGACCTCTAACCCCATCAGCTTAGACTCTAATTAATTTATTAAAGTCCAATTAATTGATCTCCATTAAATAATTAAAAAGCCCAATATAATTAATTGATCCAATTAATTAATTGGTTAGTTCCATCATAGACCACCTAATCATATTAGGCCTAATTGAAATAATTCTATTATTTTAATTGATTAAATTAATTTAAATCCTTAAATTAATTTTAGGCCAAGCTAATAGAATTGATATCTATCAATTAATTAATTCACTCTCAAGAGACCCTAATCATTATTAAGTTCAAATAAATAATCATATTATTTATTTGAATGAATTAATTTAACTGTTTAAATTAATTCTAACTCAAGTTGATTAATTTCTATTAATCAACTTAATCCAACATTTTGGATTACAAAAATAGATATAGAAGTGGATCATCTCAATTTGTGTGTGACCCATTAGGTTCACAACTAAGTTAGCAGTAAGTTGCAACCTTTGCAACTTATGAATAAATTTAATATTTTAATTAATTAATTAAGAATTAATTAATCCGCTTTGAATTAACTCTTTAATTCCAAGAATCTCACAAATCAAGGGAAGCACCTAGCAATGCATCTCGACTACCTAGTCTTAGGTGAATAGCAAGTGAACCTTTTCTGTTACAAGTACAATGCAAATAAGGTCCCTTCGTCAACTAATCTCTTGATTAAGTCTAGGGCATGGATTATTAGTCGAAACCATATTTTGACTTAATAAGTATGATTTCATTTCAAGTCACATTGATCCTTTGATGAATCACTAAAAAACCCTACGTCTAGTATTCATCCTGCCTTGGCCAAGGTCTTTGGGATCAAAGACTTTGAAAATGTGGGAGATTCTCCTATTCTACCAGATAGGTGACAGATTCTTTATTGGCTACTCATTGACCTCCATGCACGAAGATCATACACCCAATGTAAGCCCCTTATGATTATCATGCAATCAGAAAATACATCAAAGTGTATGATATCGTGCACAAGGCCACAATGGTATCTCAAGTTAAAGAACTAATTAATGCATTATCATAACTAGAAAATTCTCATTCGACAAATAATGCTCTCTAATTGAGAATTTCTCAGTGGGCTATTCAGTGTACTTGTTCCCTACATGCACTAGCATCCCTACACCAATACTATTGAATAAGACATTCTCCTTTTGTGTATGCATCATGTATGCGAGTCTATCGGGCTTATCAATGTCCCATATTAATGAACCCCCAACTTGGAACATATTTAAGATCAAAGCCATGCATATTTCATGATCACCATCATATACATGACCATGCCCCATAGCTAAAAATGATCTAGGGACTTTATCTAATTGATAAAAATAATTAAAGATAAAGAAATACTTTTTGTTTATTTAAACATTATGAATAAGACTATTTTACAAGAGCATAAAATTTCGCCACTAATTAGCTCGCCGGACACTACTCTAATAGATAAACTATAAAAATATGGTAAGATTTTTCTATTACACTTCTCCTTTTGAAGCAAAGAATGTTAAATAGGCTTTGGGGGATGTGTTTTGGATTAATGCCATGCAACTAGAACTTGAACAATTTTCTAAAAATGATGTTTGGACATTAGTGCCTATGCCAAAAGGTGTAAATATTATTGGTACCAAATGGATTTTCAAAAATAAAATTGATGAATTTAGTAGTGTAACTAAAAACAAAGCTAGGCTAGTTGCTCAAGGGTATACTCAAATTGGGGAGGAGGGGTGGATTTTGATGAAACCTTTGCCCTTGTTGCTAGACTTGTGTTTATAAGACTTCTTTTGGCAATTGCATGTCATATCGGTTTCAAACTTCAACAAATGGATGTAAAAAGTGATTTCCTAAATGGTTTTCTTAGTGAAAAAGTTTTTGTTGAACAACCCAATGGTTTTGAAGATCCTCATTACCCCAACCTTGTTTAGAAATTAAAGAAGGCTTTATATGGTTTAAAACAAACTTCAAGAGCTTGGTATGAAAGATTGACAAACTTTTTGATTGAAAAAGAGTATAAAAGAGGAGGAGTTGACAAAATACTACCTATCAATAGAGTTAAGCATAGTATCACCATTGCACAAATCTATGTTGATGACATAGTATTTGGTTCCACCTCTCAACAAAAACTGAATGAGTTTATTGATTTGATGTCAAAAGAATTTGAAATGAGCATGGTAGGGAAACTTAACTACTTTCTAGGTCTTCAAGTAAAACAACTTGAGAATAAGACTTTTATTTCTCAAAGTAATATGCTAGAAATCTAGTAATGAAATTTGGCTTGGAAATCACAAAACACATGAAAACTCCAATAAGAACAAATCAAAAATTATCCAAGGATGATAGTGGAATGAATGTTGATCCTAGCCTCTATAGGAGCATGATTGGAAGTCTCTTGTACTTAACTACTTGTAGGCCAGACATAAGTTTTAATGTTTGTGTGTGTGCTAGATATTAATCAAACCCTAAGGAATCTTACTTAAAATCTGTCGAAAGAATCATTAGATATGTAAGTGGGACTACTGACTTAGGAAGTTGGTATACTACTGACACAAATACTAATATGGTTAGTTATAGTGATGCAGATTGGGCAAGTGATATTGATAATAGAAAAAGCACAACTGAAGGTTGCTTTTATCTTGGTAATAATTTGGTTTCATGGTATAGTAAAAAGTAGAATTGTGTTTTTTTATCTACTGCAGAATCTTAATATATTGTGGATGAAATAAATGTTAGAGGATTATGGGATAAGAGAAAGTAGTTTAACTATTTATTATGATAATTCTAGTGTTATAAATATCTCTAAGAATCCTATCCAATATTCAAGAACAAAACACATAGATATTCGACACCATTTTATAAAAGACTTAGTTGAGAGAAATGTTGTGACCATTGATTATGTTACAATTGAAAATCAGTTAGCTGATATTTTCACCAAAGTCCTTGACTCTCAGCGATTTCATGTATTAACGGGTCGACAGGTCCAACCCGTAATTAGCCTGTAGGTTCATGCACTGGTTATGAGTTGGGGTAATCGAACCTGTCAAACCGCCAATTTTGAATCGGCGGTTCCAACCCCCATCTTTCTTTTTTCATTTTTTTCTATAAAAATCTCTTCTCCTCTTTATTTTTTTCATACTTCTACAGTCTCAACTCTCAAATTCTCTACTCTCAATTATTCATTCTTCAATTCTGTATTCTATATTATTTCAATTATTTCATTAAATTATTTTTCATATTTTATTTTCTTTATTTCATTCTTCAATTTACGTTCATGCCCTTTTTTTATTTTTAAATTTTTTTTAATTACATAATTAAAATTTTAGTTAATATTTTTTAAAAAAATTTAAGTGCAAATTTATTAAATTCAAGTTTAAACTTTAAGACCTTAAGTTGAGTATCTTTTCTTTTTATTTTTTAAGTTTATTAGAATTAAAATATTTGGTAAATTTTTCAAATTTAAGTTAAATTTTTTTCATTAAGATAAAAAATTAACAATATCTTTTTCAAATTTAAGTTCAAAAATTTTCAAAATTAAAAAAAAATTCAAGGGTCGGAACCAGACCTAAAACCGGCGATTAACCAGAATAAGAATCGAAACTGACCCACTAGTTTCAGAACTCAGACCATAACCGGCCTTGCTAGTTATGGTTAAGGGTTAGGAAATCCCGACCCTTAGAATCGGCGATTCTTGAACCATGGTAGGGTCTAATTCATACAATCCCTTGGAGTATGTGTGTTAGAAGAAGTGTCAATTGTAGTGTTGCAACACCTAATGCATGATGTGATCAATAGAAATGTTGCAACAACTAGATACAACATTTTCATGCATCAGTTAAAAATAGGACTTCATGCATTTTTGTTTTTGTCTCATAGCCATTCTGCATTTAGGATCATCTGCATTACTACCACAAGCTATTTAAAATTCAATAAACTATCTTTGATCTTCACTGAAAAGTAGATGTGCACTAGAATTATGAATTTTTTCCCAAAATGAGTGTTAATTTTTTTTATGTTTGACATGATTGGAGGTCTTTGACAGAAAAAACTATGTATCCATGGGAGTGGAGCTAGTCATATATAGCGTAAAATTATATTTTCTTGAATATGTGAAAGAGCAAAAATATGTGAAAAAAACTATCCTTTGGAATAGAGTGAAAACTACTGATTGACTAAATCTATCATGCTTTTGTTTCACTAAAATATTTTGAAAATCTGGGATTAAGATTCACAGTTCATGGAGTCAGCTGACTAGTGTGGTCTGAGATGCTATAATATTGAGCAAGAACATCTATTGGTCAGATTCTCATTTTATATATTATATATTATTTAATAATCTTTGATTTGAAATAAATGAATCATAATTAGGCATATTTTTAGGAACATTCTATATTTGAGTTGGGGCAATGATTGATGGTTGATTTGATTTGATTTGATTTTGTGATAAAATCTTGGATAATGATCAATCTCAAAACCAACTCCATTATTTTGGGGCAATATTATCTGTGGTGTGAAAAACTGAATGTAAAGATATATCATTTTTATATTTATCACTTCAATTTGGGTGAGAATTAGGATTTACATCTCATGAGCTTTAAATGCCGCAACACCCTCATTTACACCCTAATATATTTTTTTTGTCTCACCATAATTTTCTTTAACCGTTTCTCTGTAAATTTCCTTTGCCTTAAGTGTTAATTGCAAACTTTGCGCAACAATGGTAAGAACAAGGAGTGAAATGCTTGCAGACATGGTAAAGCAAATTCGGTGAGAAAGAAGAAGAGAAAGAATAGAGGAATACCTATGCCCTACGCCTCTACAAGTTACTCCTCCAAGACCAGATTCACCACTATTACTCCTACTGCCCACACCACAATATGAGATTAAAGAACCTCAAGATACTGGAGATATTTTTGGTAAGCGATTTTCACCTCTAAATCTCTTTCCAAGTGAAACATCTGAAGCCTAAGATATCCCATGGCATCTAGTCCTGATTCATTTAAATCAGCAAAAGAATCCCTTAATCCAATCATGGATTTTAGAATGAAACTAGAGAAAGATGTTGAAACACTTCATGAAAATATTTAAGAAATGGAAGAAGTGGAATCACAACATATTTCTCCATCTGCACGATCAATTTTAGTTTTTCCTTGGGTCAAGCCCTATGCCAAAATAGTTTTGAATTTCTCAATGGACAAGAAAGAGAAAAAGAGAGCACAGTCTAATTCTACATTCAAGAATAAACAACCAACATTAAGAAGATCAAGAAGACTATTGTCTAATAAGGTGTAGTTGAGTTCTGAATTAGAGATGAGAAAGGGGCGTCTGATTCAAGTCCTAAGTTTGGTGTTGGACCTAGTGAACCACCTTCATTAGGGGCTTATCTGAATCCACCGAGGAATCTTTGAAGATCAAATGGACTCAAACACTACATAAGGAACGCAAGACAAGTCAACATCCAATAAAGATGTTATACAGGATGTTACAGAATATGTTGTAATATCTTAGTAGGAGACAGGCTTTGAAGCAGAGAAAATGGAGGTGCAAGCTCTATCTGATTCTGAACTTGAAGTAAGAAATGCTTACTCCTCTATCTTTTATTATTTTTCAAACAAAAATTTGTAGGTTAAAATGGTGCAAAAGAAAATCTTATTAGAAAGAAGAACTCATGCAGGTGTTCATCTTAAATGGGGTATTGTTGATGTTTTGGAAAAAGATGAAATTGTTAGGTTTTGTGACTAAGGTAGCTTCGTATGTGAGACGTATGATACAAAAATTTTATTGTAATCTGTCTAAGAGATTTAAAGATCCTAAGTCTGCTAAATATGGGCAAGTGTGTGTAAGAAAAAAAATATATCACATTACTCCTGACATTTTAGGATCACCTAGAGTTGAGGATAATGAATTAACAAAAGGCATGGATGAGATTACTACTACCTTGAGTGTGAATACTGTTAGGAAATGGCCTACTAATAAAGAAAAATTCCGGGCTAAAAACTTGACTCTTTTGTATGCTTACTTCATAATATTGTCATTTACAATTGGACTTCTACGATAAACACCAATGTGGTTGTGAAAGAACAGGTAATTTTGCTTCATTGCATTGGTACCAATTGGGCTTGTGATGTAGGGAAGCTGATCTTCAAGGTAATTAGACATTTTGGTGATTTTAAATCTACTCATGGTATACTTCATTTTCCTTCCTTGATTTATAGTTTACTAACCTCTTAAAGTTTTGTGAAGAAATGATCGGAAGCATTAAAAAAATCCTTCAGAGCCTCTATGTGCATATTACAAGTTATTTTATGGGACTCACATCAATAATCTTTCTCAAACTAATAATGGAAATACACTAGCTCTAGATGTTAGATCAGATGTGCCATAGAATGTTACAACATCCTCTGCATTGCTGTTAAGGTTGGAAACTGAGCTAGCTGAGGCTTGTACACAAATCCAATATTGGACTGACAAGAAAATAGAGGTTCATAAGTTGATTCATGAGCAGAGGCTTTACACATCCACTAATCCATCTTTGGCCACTTTTAGTCAAAAAGGGGGAGAATTAAGTGCTACTGCACAAGCTCCTATTGCACAAGCTCATGGGGAGCAAGATGAAGATGCTGAGAAAACAGATGAGGAATATGATGATGAAGATGATGATTGATCATCTTTTATGTTTTTAATTTTTGCAAATGCTTTCTGTCGTGATCTGTCAATAAGTATTGTGGTACCCAAAATATTTACATTTGATGTTTGGTTTATGCTTTAAAAGAATTTGATCTGTTTTGGTATTTGATTGAAATATATAAGTGGAGTAGTACAAGTATCTTGTTGGATGTGATAAGAGCAAGTGTTGCAACATTTATGTTACAATATTTTGATATTTTGATGTTTTTTTAGTTGATTTTGACCAAAAATTACAAAGGGGGAGAATGTTAGTATTATAAAAGATTGGCATTTTATAGAAGTTAGAATTTTGCACAGAAACTAGATTTGCAAGAAATGTTGTGAGAAATGTTGCAACGCAAGTGGAAAAATATTTAATTAATTAATTTAAGTAATTATAATTATTTTGGGCATGTTACCATAATTTAGGAATTTTTGAAATATTTATTTTAGGTATTTCGTAAAGTCAAATGTGTGATAAACGTGGTGAAATTAAAGATATTCTTGATTTATTTTGATAAGGTCACAAAAAAATTGGAGAGTCTTATGCATAAGACAACAAATCAAGAAATCAATCTCTTTCAGATATGTAGTAATCAAGACTCGATTTCAAGGAGATTTGGACTTAAATACATGGTTGCATATATACAAAGTCTCAACATTGAAGAAACTAAGTGGATAAACTGAATAGTGTCACAAAAGTGATTCAAGGGTGAGGAGAATTTTACTCATATACATTCTCGGGAAAAGAAGGTGAGAAGATCTTTGGGAGATGACCGCATTAGCCATCTGATAGAGTTCAGAGTTGGAGGAAGTTCAGCAGTGTTGATTACTCATATATTTTTTGGGAGAAGAATGAGAAGGTTTTTAAGAGAATACTAAATCAGCCATCTAAAAGAGTTTAGAGTTGGAGAAAGTCCAGTAGTACTGATAAAGTCGAAGGGAGCTCGCTAGAATAACTAATTAGTAGAATACATAGGATGATCTATATTTAAATAGGGAATCTTTAAATTGTTATAATTCCATGAGATGTATACTATAAAATGTTACTAATTAGTTGATTGTTTCTTTCTCTGGGCGTGGCCTCGTGAACGTAGAGTACATAGTACTTGAAGTATATAAAAATTCTGGTGTTATCTTTTTATTTCTGTTGTGTGTTCTATCTAAATATTACAACACTTTTCACAATTTTTAGGATTTTAAAAAATAATTGGGCAACAGATTCTATCAGATAGATTTCAAGAAATTGATCATGATTGATTTACTAAGATATATATATATATATATATATGTAATTCTACGAAATTCACATGGCTTCTTGGAATCCTGGCATATGCATGACTTTATAAAAAACCACAAAACTAGTTCATCGTCATTATATTGATGTTTATATGATTTTCTTAGAATTCTTGGATACCAAGATCCAAGATCAACATAGTTTATTTTTTTTTCATCGCTGCATGAATATTCAATATAGTTCTTACAATTGAGTCTCTAAGGTATCCCAGGGAAAAAGAGAACAAAGGTGTGAAATTGCTTTGGAAGTCCTCAAATGGAAACGATCAAATTAACAAAAGGACAAAGTAAGGAGATGACTTGGCTGCTTTTTTTAGTGATCACCCATCTATTGCATGTAGGACACAATTTATTCCATCAAAGACCCTTGAATTATAGGGGCACTGAAATCAGAGATGAGTTTTTTATTTTTATTTATGCAACTGTTTAACATATGTTAAAGTTCCTTAATGATGGCAGGAGGGATAATGTTACTATTCATCCTACTTGATTTGATGATACTTGATATTTAAACTAAAGAATGTTTTTGGAATCTTTTAAAATATGGACACCCACCAGTGCATTAATCATTCTCTTTTGCAAGTAGCCCAGGCCATGTGTTCTCTTCTACAACTACCCTATGTCATGTGGAGATATTCGCAAATGAATTTAGATGAAGTTAAGACTTCTATTAATCCATGACTTCTATCGATTGCCCACTGCTGAGTGAGAGCTCATTGATTATGAGCTTATATTATTTATGAACCAAATGATTATGGGTTGGACTTCTTCAAAAATTCAGTGATTATGAGCAAAGAATATATATGAGCTCAATGATTATAAGTTAGATTTCTTGACGAATGAATGATTATGAGCAACTATTATCTATGAGCCCATTGATTATGTGTTAGATTTCTTGAAGAGCTTATTCATTATAAGCAAACACTATTTATGAGTCCATCTATTATAGGTTGGATTTTTTGTAGAGCACATTGATTATAAGCAGAGATTATCTATACGCCCGTTGATTATGGATTGAATTTCTTATGAGTGGAGATTATTAGAGAGCCTATGGATTATGGATTAGGTTTCTTGAGAACTTATTAAAGGATTGGGATCTATCCTCTTATACATTAGACGAGGGAAAACCTCTGATATAGTGCTTGATCCACCGACCTTCGCATACTCTGATAGGCGAAAGCCTTTGATAGGAGAGCTCGGTTCACTAACCTCCAAGATTGTGATGAGCGAAAGCCTATGATAAAAGAGCTCAGTTTGCCAACCTCCATATACTTTGACAAGTTAAAGACTCTAATAGGAGAGCTCGATCCGCCAACCTCTAAAATTTTAATGACGAAAGCCTTTAATAGGAGTGCTTGGTTTGCCAACCTTTGAAATACTTTGACGGGTGAAAGCCTTTGATAGGAGAAATCGGTCCACCGACCTCCAAAACTATAATGCAAAAACCTTTGATAGGAGTGCTTGATCTATCGACCTTCAAAACACTTTAACAGGCAAAAGTCTTTGATAGGAGAGTTTGGTCCGTCGACCTCTGAAATACTTTGATGGACAAAAACCTCTGATAGGAGTGCTCGATCCACCGACCTCTACACACTTTGATGGGCTAAAGACTTCAATAGGAGAGCTCGGTCTACCGACCTCCAAAATACTTTAATGGGATAAAGCCTTTGATAAGAGGGCTTGGCCCGCCGACCTACGAAATGCTTTGACGGGCGAATACCTATGTTTGGAGAGCTTGGGAATCCGACCTTTGCGGTTTAATAAGGCAGATGCCTGAGGCATATTATAGGCTCAGGACTCCGACCTCCATGGCTTAAAAACTAAATGCTTTTAAAACTCAACACATAAGGCGAGAGCTGACCTTTCAGATACTTAAGAATAAAAAATAGGCACTCTTACTCTATCTGAGTTGAATACTATAACTCTTGTAGAGTAGAGGGACTAGAAGATGCTCTCTATCCATGCTTATACTAAAAATTACTAATCCTTGCGATTACATGGGTTAAGATCGAGCAGTTGATGATTAAATGGGTTGTGAACTCTACCCAACTTTAATGAGTATACAAACCATCTCTAATTCCAATAATGAAAAGCGAATGTTTTAAGTAAATTAGAAGGTTAGGAATTCGACTTCTAGTAACTCAAGGCCTATATAATTAATACTACACAACATTTACAGCCCCAGGGCTAAGAAGGTTGAGGTATGGCTGAGTCATATAACTTAGGGCTGAATTAAGTTTAAGATTCAGGTTAGATCAAATGGGCATAAACCGATCGACCTAGATAGGTATGAGCTGTCAAAGCTCTTGTTCAACGAAATACATGGAAAACTTATGTCTAGGATTTGTTTGATATAGATGAAAAGCTTAGAAATCTGAGCTCAAAAAGATGTTTGATATGGAATGGTAGAGTTATTGCAGGCAAGAGTCTATGATAGAAGCTCAAGGGGTTAACTTCCCAATCTTTGAGTTAACTTAGAAATAATAATACGATTATTTATACTTGATTAAGAGTGGATGCCCTAAGTTGAATAAAGGATCATGGATTTGATCATCAACTATTCAACTTTTTCCATATCTGGATAGGTAAATCTAAATATTATCTATTTGCAAGCTCAAATATAATTGAAAGGGAAAAGAGAGAAAATGAAATATAGTCGAGCGCATCTGATGCTGAGCTCATATAATTGACTCTATTGCCAGTGAAAAATAGCCTGAGCTCTTCGTTGGCCTTAAAGGTCATCGATTGCTAAGATGAAATCTTTTACTAGCCTTTATTAATTGAGAGTTAGAGTGCAATATGAGTTCATTGCTTACTAATTAACTCTTAGATATTAAGAACCTTTGTCGAGGTAGGCCATGGTTCGGCTAAGAGAAAAATGACTCTAATCTTACAGTTTATGGAATGAACTACAAAAATGGGGGACTAGATAATGTAGCCTAAATTTGGCCTAGCTATTCTTGGGCTCATTAAGTTAGGGATTGATTTTCATGCTTTTTTGGATGCAAGCCCACTATAATTTTATTGACTTTGGTGGCTTGGCACATCTCAGTTATTATACTTTAGTTATTCTTGGGTTCAAACCCAAAGGTACAATTATCTTGCTAGTCTCAGTTCAGGCTGGTTGATTGAGGTGCTCGACCAGCCGAGCTGTAACACTTATCTCTTTTGACTTAGATGAGTCTTACTTCAATTCTGTATTGATCCTAGTTGGTGAGTTCAGCTTAGGCCCAACGAAGATAGAGTCCTACTCTAATTATACTAGAAATTTCGCATAAGAAAAGGATATCCTACCTTATCTGGAGGTCATAGTTTGGGGATAATTCCTGTAATAAGGGTTATCACTAAGGTAATAGAGTCCTTTATAATTTCAATTACCTTCTGTTTATTATGTTATAAAAATCATCAATAAGGTACGATTTTACATTAGACGCATGTTACATTGATACACATGTATATACATGCTTCTTTACAGTATTCTTGAGTTATTTGATTATCCTATTTGGTCACATATTGACTTAAGTATCAAAGAATTTTTGTGGTCAACTTCCAGCACCCCTAACCCCTATTTTGTAGGTTTTTGAATGTGGAGTGGAGATAATTTCAATATTTAGTTACTGGATTAGAAGTTTTTGATCAATTCAAATTTGAACGCCTCTTATGGGTAAATATTTGGTAAAACTAATGACTATTTATAAAGTTGATGTTCTACTGTGTATATGAAATATCTTGAAACACTTCATCTTTCATGGTATTAAATTTTAAAAATATATTTATTGTATGTCCAAGTACTTATTAATTTTCATATTAAATATATATATATGCATCAATTTTGGGTTTCTATGCATATACATGATAATAATTATTATTTTGAATAATGTATAGATAATTTTTGTAATTCTCTATGTATACATATTAATTTTTGACCACATATTATTATCTTTATTATTTGTAACTCATGCATGAATCTTTTCAAAAATAATTAAAGCATAAGACTTTTTTGTAAAATAATAAACTATTCATTTATCAATAAAAGAAAATTTTATTTATTTATCAATTAATAAATAACCTTAGAAAATAATATTTTTTTTTTGTTTTTAAAAATATTCATATATAGAGATTTAACTATATTTTCTATTGTCTTCTACCTACTTACGATTATTTAAAAAAAAAATAAAAAATCTAGATACTCAATTTTTTTCACCAAGCAAAAACTCTTTTTTTCTATTTAAAATAAGTCACATGAGTATTGTCAAAATAAGAAAGCATAACAAAATCTTAAGGCAAGAACAGTTTAATATAAACTCATTTGACATAATATTTGATTTGTTGATATTCATTTGCGGTACTAATGTAATATCAAATTAAAATTAAATAATTAGGATACATGAAAAAATCAAAAAAGAAAAGGGAAAGAGGAAAACCCAGGCTTTGTTTGGTTTTATTTCAACAATAACACTTTCTCTTTCTGGAAATAAAGTTGCGTTTACTATTTATATTTTTTTAAAAATAATATTTTTATTCTTAAAAAATATCAATCATGCATTATAATATTGAAATAATTCTATACCCCCACTAACTATAACAAAATAATATTCACAAGATATTTTATTAACAATAATAAACAATATTGATAAAATAATTATAATAAAAAAATATTTTTTAAAATATATCATATCATTGCTTTTCAACAAAATAACCAATATTTGTATTCTCCAATTGCTATCAAAATAAATTCGTTCGAAATAATATCTTCAGGACAACATAATAACGCCAAACAATGTCCTAATGTTCCTGGGCTTCATTGGGTTGGAGCCCAATTCGCAAGGCATCTTCTTTTACCTACTAGCAAGTTGCAACTGAAACCAAAAACCCAACACTGGAACGTGAAGAAACTGCAGTCAGCAGCAATGGAGTCGAAACAATCAAACACACCAAAAGAAGAAAGCTTTCGTCTCTTTCATGAAAAACCCACTTCTGGATTGGGCTTTCTTGACTTCCCTGAAAAAACCCTCCCGCCTCCACCGCCTTGCCTTGAAGTTCTCGCCTCAGAGGTACTCTTTTACATACGCATATATGGAAAAAGAAATGGGTTTTATATGATCAACTGTGTGAAAATTTTTGGTGAGAAGTTATTGATTGGCTTGGGATGTGAAGCGTAGGTTTCACCAAGAAAGTATACTGTGGAGCCTGTGAACGTTGGTGGGCTTACACTACTCAAGGTAAGTAAAATTATTTTGAAGTTATTATTTTAGTTTTTTTCCTTGTTTGATTAATAATAGTAACAGATGATTATAAAACGTAAAATTCTTAGATTTAGAGTTACTGGTAGATCGCTTTTGTTTTGTTCTTGTTTTGTTGGTTTTTTTTGTTTTTTTTGGGTTATGAAGAAGTGTGCTATTGCCTCCAAGTCGCAAAAAGGTTCTTCTTTTTCTTGATCTTTTTCTACTTGTTTGGCTTTTCTTTGGGGGCTGATAGGAGATTCCCTTAGTTGGACTGGAGGAGGGGGGAGGGTTCAACTTAGTAATGATTTAGTTTCATTGATATTGCATTAGATAGTATCCATTGAACTAATTGTATTTCCTGTAGGGGAGGGTGAGCACTCAGGAGGTATTTGCATTGGCCAATTCAGATTTAGTACCTGGTAAATATGAAGGTTTGTATTGTTTCCATATTTCTTTCTAACCAGTACTATCTTCCTGAATATGTCCATTTATGTGTATGCATGGATATGTCATACAGTTCTTATTCATCTTTAAGCATATGCGTGAGCGTCATTTGTGCATATATTTGTTGAAGTGTGTATCTGTGTATATTCATAACATGCGGGCATTCCAAGTAAATTTGATATTTTGTTGGTGGGAGCAGGAGGATTGAAACTGTGGGAGGGGTCACTAGATTTAATTACAGCCCTTAGCTCCGAGATGCAAGATGGGAGGTTGTCATTAACCGAAAAGCGAGTTCTAGAGGTGGGGCCCTAATGCTAAGGTGATTCAACAATCTTTACTATGCACAGTTATGCTGAGTGCTAGTATTTATATAGAAACATCTTTTGATCCTTTGTTTTCATTTGCAATCCAATCTCTTTCATTTAGAAACTAATAATTGCGGTGTTGGGATGTTTTCTTTAAGGCATTGCCCTGTCTCCTGCATTATATGTTTAGGAAAGAAATAAAAGGGTTGTGCTCTTGCCTTCAAAGTACATAGGCTTTGGTTCTTGAGTCCTACTTCGACTGTGGCTGCTCTACTTTATTGCTATTAAGAATTTAAATAACTCAGATTTTTTTAACGTACTTGAGTTTCATTTTGAAATTGCTAAATCATTGTATTATTTTCTTTTGGCAAAACAAACACTTATTGATTTGGAGTTTCAAAGTGGAGGATGAGGAGTCCTCAAGTACAGAAAGCAGGATATTGGAAAAGAAAATTATGTATGAAATTTTTTGTTGCCACTCTTAACGTCCTGTAAAGCTGTGGTCCCCGAGTAATCTGCAATCTTTTTCCAAAGCCAAGATTGAAAAACTTCTCTCTCATAAGTAATGCTTTGAGAGGGGATGCTGAAATTTGTTAGCATTCCTCTGATTGCATATAGACCCTTTTGAAACTGCGCACATGTGTTGGGAACATTTGTGATTAATGAATTGGAAAGACATTCTCCGAAGATGACAAACAGTCTTAAATACCATCTCCCTAGAAAAAGTATTTTATGAGCATGCTCGCGATTACTGTATATCGCTGCCACTAGCGTGACAACCTCCTTGCTACTTATAGATTCACGTAGATCCATAATTAACTTTTTCTCGAAGATATGTTATCCTTGACAATCATTAATAGAAAGTTTTGGCATTGATCATGTATTGTGAAATGAACACAAATACTGGAATAAAGATTATTCAATATGTTTTGGGGAGGTGGGGGAATGAAAAAAAGTTCATCAGATGGAGAAATGTTTGGGCAAAGCAAAGAAAAAGTTCTAAGCATGAGAGGGTGGTTAGAAAGCCTACATTTGTATAGTTCCTGATCAATTATGGCATCTCTCTTTTCATAATTGTAGATAAAGAAATGAATTATGCAACTTTGTTTCTCTTTATTTGCAAAAGGAATGTTTTTTACTTAGTTGCAACCACTTCACTTGCTACTTAATAGAAACTAGCTTCTTTAATTTATCTGTACCCTTATGAGTTGAGTAAAGATATTGAGCTAGTACGACAACTAGATAGAATTTTTTAATCTAGTGCTCTAGCTTTATGATTAACAAAATACAAATATATTCATAATAGAACAAAAGAAGAATAATTTTTCTGTACAAAATGAATCTTATTAGGTCAACAAATATCGTCTTGTAAAAAGGTTGTACATACTGCCCCTACAAAAATGTAGTATCATAGACCTACACAGGTGATTTACAGTTTGAAGAAAATACAAACTGTAATTCTGTCCCATTTGATGGTAGTGCTATTACCGAATGGAGCATAGATTGAATGGTAGAATACCAAATTCAGACTATAATCCAGTATATGAACATGTATGCCAATGCCTGTAGGGCGAAATTTAATGATGATATAACTACTGCTAGGGCCATAATCTAAGGCTTTACTGGCCAACTTAAAGGTTGGTGGGACTTTCACCTTACAAATGAGGCCAAAGCCCATATATTAAATGCAGTAAAAATAGAGGTTACAGCTGCTAATCAACAAATGCAAACTGTAGTTAGTGTTAACACACTAATCTATAGAATTGCTAGCCATTGTTTGCAGTAAGAATTACAACTTGATAAAACACATGATCTACATTGCCAAAATTTGTCACAGTTCAAGTGTTATCGTTGTGTCTTCTTTTGTGAATATTTGGCCAGAAAAGATTGTCAAATGATTTATGGTAAGAAAAGTTCTTATTATGACATCCCATTTCTTTTCAAAAAGAATTTGCATTTGATTAAACAAAAATAGATTAAAAAAAACAAAAAACAAGAGGTTATACCCTATTGCTTGTACACCTATGGTGACCTAGTAGTTGAAGGAATTACTTTGTGTAATGAGATGATGCTTCACAGACAAATTCAAAATGAAAAATTACTGGCAAAAATAGGAGATTTATGTGAACAAGCCGGCTATCCACCAATGTCATTTCTCCAGAAACAAAAAAAAAAAAAAATATCTTATAGATCTACAAGACATAAAAGTAATACAAGAAAGCAAAGTTATATGGGAGACTATCTAAGCGGTAATGAACCGTGGAAAGAAAAGAAAGAACCACAGCAGTTTGTTGGAGATGCTATAAGCCATGGCATAATGCTAATAAGTGTACTACAAAGAAAAGCATTAATGAACTTTCAATTGACGAAGGACTTAAAAGGTCTTTAATCGTATCCTTATTTTGGAATCTGACTTGAAACGGAAAACTGAAATATCTCTATTCTTAAGAAAGAGGTTGCTAATGAAAATTCAGAAGCCTGTTCTTCAGCATCAGAAAGTAGTAGTCATTGTGATGGCCAATGTGACTATTACAAACCTTTCTGTCAAGCTAATTTGACATGAGAACCGCTTTTGGCAAATTTAAATTGCTGAAGAAGATATAAAATGACATTTACCATTCAATTTGAGCATTATGAATGGAATGCTATACCCTTTGGGCTTAAAAGTGCTCATTCAGAATTCTAGAATATTAATGATATCTTAGTGCTTCTGCAACATTTATTTTTGTTTACATTGACGCTGTGCTTATTTTGTCAGAATCAATTGACCAGCACTTTAAACATATAAGAAAATTTATTCATGTTGTTACCAAAACAGGTTTAGTAGTCTATGCTAAAAAAATAAAATTATTCCATACTGAAATTAAATTTCTCTGTCAGATCATAAAGGAAGGAACTATATTTCCCATAGATAGGGCAATAGCTTTCGTAGAGAAATTTTCCCGATGAAATTAATAAAAATCTGGATACATAGATTTCTTTGAAGTCTCAATTATATTTCAGATTTTATAAAAATTTACCGCAAGATGCTAAACCCTTATTTGAAAGGTTAAAAGAGAATCCTCCTACTTGGAGAGAACAACATACTAATCCAATACGCAGAATCAAGAGTCACATTATGGAAGTTTCTGTGTTTGGCTATCCTTTACCTTCATGCCTTTTGAATTGTAGAAACAGATGGATCAAATAAAGGTTATGGCAGTATCTTAAACAAAGATACAATAATAAAGAAACCCTTGCTAGGTTCACTTCAGGGTCTGGAAAGGGCTAGGTTTAGTGAAAAAGGAAATTTTAGCTATGGTATTATGTGTGCAAAAATTTGAAAGTCATTAATTAAATAAACAATTCCTTAAAGAGTAGAATGTGAATATGCTAAAGAGATTTTGGAAAAGGATGTTAAAAATCTAGCTTAAAAACAAATATTTGACAGATGGGAAGGCATATTGTTCCTTTTTTTTATTTTTTATTTTGACATGGAGTTTATTAAGGGAACAACTAACTCATTACCTGATTTCCTAATTCGTCAATTTTTATAGGGTGGACATAGATAAAAAGAAAAAAAGTCTATGTATCCGACTCCATTATATAAGTTTGCTAATCTCACATAAAAATCCGTCCATAAAGGAGAAAAATTACAAAAAGTTACTCTAGAGGAATGGTTATTAGAGATGCATATGCTTTGATGGTTGATGCAAATACACCTAGGGAATATGTTTACTCCTATATTCCCACCTCTGCTCAATAGATATCTATGATAGAAATAAAATATGCTCATGTTAAGTTTAATAAGGCTTCATATTTCTATCTCAAAAATTGTATCTCTCTATCCTTTATTCCGAGGATTTTGCTTGTTATTAAGATATATTAATTCAGATAGAGCGGAAGAAATGCTGGAGAATGAGCTTATTATAAAGCCATCATTAAGAGGGTAATAACGCTTGAACAATGGGAAGAAGACCACTATTGGTTCAAAGAACTTCCAGGGTTTTATTTCAAGACTTTTATTTATTTTAACTATATTAATGCTTGGTGTGTAGTCTTCTCAGGCAACTTAAATTTAGTTGGTGGATTCAATTTTAATGCCTGAATGACACTAATAAAGAGCAATCTACAACATTTGACAAAGGATATGTTTTTACAGGTCTATGATTTTCTATAGAAGTATTCGTTTTAACAAAGCCTTCACACTTTGACTTCGTTTGGAATAGCAATATGAAGTAATCCCTAATTAAAAAACATGAAATAAACTACTGAGGCAATTTAGTGGTGTCATTAGAGGATTGATATTGAATCCACCAACTAAACTTACGTTGTCTGTTACAGAAGGCTTCATCCCATGTATTTGATATAATAAAAATAATTGAAAGTCTTGAAAGAAGACCCTAGAAGATTTATAAACTTATAAAGGTCTCTTTCCCATAGTTCAGGTGTTATTAGCTTTATAATAAAGCCTATTTTTTAGCATTTCGGATGGGTTCAAAGAGAACCGAGTCTTATATATCTTGATAACATGCAAAATCCTTGGGATACAAGGATGGAGAGATAAAATTCTTAATATAGAAAGTTGAACTTAAGATGGGCATATTTTATTTCTATGGGAGATATCCACTGAGTAGAGATAGGAATATAAGAATAAACATATTCCTCGGGTGTCATTGCATTGACTGCCAAAGCATATGCACCTTCTCATAATTGTTCCTTTTTAGGAACTTGTAATTTTTCTCCTTTAAGGACCGGGTTTTTGTGTGTGAGAGTAGTAGACTTTTAAGTCTTAGATGGAGTTGGATGCAAGATTTTTTCTTATTATCCATGTCCACCCTGCAAAAATTTACAGAATTAGGAAATAAGGTAATGAATCAAGTTCTGCTACATTTTCTACATGGATGCGGGACAACTCCAATGGACTGTGATTTTCCTAATTAATTGTTTTGAGTGATAATTCTTCAATTTCCTTTTTACAGATTTCTAGATGTTAAGGCCATATATCAATAGGTCTAGCTTTAGTAGGATTTAATTTTCTTTGAAATCTGGTTCATAAGGTTAAACAATTATGTGCATCTTTCTTTCCCATAAGGCTTTGGGAATATCTGCACAAGTAGTGCTTTCAATTTCTTGATGAATACTTTTAATTTTCTTTTGTGTTTAAGGACTATTAAGTACCACATTAATTTTTTATGCTTAATCTTTTGAGAAAGAGAATGAAGAATATATGTATTTGTTTATATTCTTTTGAATTATATCTACATCATGATAATGAGGTTTAGAAGGCAGAAGGAACAAAGATTTCTGAGTAGTTATGGGATTGGGAGCTTGAATTAAATGATCACTAAAGACATTGCGATAATAAAAGTTATTTTGTTAAATAATCACATTAGTCATTTAATTCTTTAGGAAGTACAGTAACTCTTGTGTTTTCCATCCTGATACTCTGAATAAAAGTTGTAAGTTGTCTGAATCATGATATAGTTGTTTCGCACTATCAGTGTTCCCTTTGATGCTGACTTCCTTTCATCTTTCAGCTTGGATGTGGTCATGGACTTCCTGGTTTATTTGCTTGCCTAAAGGTAAATAAATATGTATTGACATTTTGATTTTCATGAAATTTTGCCTCAATATCAAGATCATTCTTTTTGTTGCGTTAGGGTGCAGCAGCTGTGCATTTCCAGGATTTCAATGCAGAAGTCCTGCGATGCCTCACCATTCCCAATGTTACTGCAAATATTGAAAAAAATTCTCAGTATTTGGCTCCAGATGTAGAGGATGGCCACATTAACATTGAGACTCGGTTCTTTTCTGGTGACTGGGGTGAAGTGCATCGTGTTCTCTCCTGTGTATTTACCAATGAATATGATGTTACACGTCCCCAGCTGGATCAGACAGCTGGTTATGATGTCATTCTCATGGCAGAGACAGTTTACTCGATTTCTGCACTGCCAAATCTGTACAAACTTATAAAGAAGGTTTGATTAAGTTTTTATGTTTATTCTTTTTCGTTCATTTATTTCTTTGTCCCTGAATTCCTTTCATTTTCCTTGTGATCAGTGCCTGAGTTATCCCCACGGAGTTGTGTACATGGCAGCAAAGAAGTATTATTTTGGGGTAGGTGGAGGATCAAGGCGGTTTCTGTCTGTTGTTGAAAAAGACGGTAAGCTGAAACTTGTTGCTCTGTGTTGATTGCTCTTCATTAACAATTAAATATGATTATCCTTTGTTGACAAGCAAAATGGGTTTACAGTTAAAACCCAAAGTAACTTCAGTTTGGTTTGTACTTCAAATAACAGAGTTTGCAATTTGCTTGCTGTTTCCTGTCTATTTTCTTGTTTCTTTCATCTTTTTTCTTCATTTCCCTGTTTTTTTGCAATACAAGTGGCAAGGTATACCTGAAAACTTGTATGCAATAGGAGAAGAGGAATATCAGTTTGAATAGGGATAAATACAAAAAAAAAAGCTGTGTTTTAGCAAACTTGCTAAAAACCCACCATGTTAAAAAATAGTGTAAAAACCCCCTATTAATGAAAATTTTGCAAAAAAAAACCCCTATTTTGTCTTTAACGGTTGTGTTGTGCGCGCGCTGGAAATGAGAAGGTCTTTCATTTAATTGAAAATTCCATTGGAAATGACTATTATACCCTTGTTTTATCCTTATATATAATATTAGCAATTAAAAAGATAATTCAATATAAAATATTGCAAAAAGAATATACAACATATATTACAATTATTTATATTTAATTTACTTCAATCAATTATATTGTTTACTATTAATTTATTCAATTTTCTTGTAAAGTAATATATTTAACTATTTGAATTTTATTGCTCATTTAAAAGGTAATTATACACTGATTATATTTTTTTAATAAATAATACTTTTAACTTTAATTTGTGTACCATTTTTAAAAAAAATCATTTAAAGTATAGTATTTTATATATTTTGTAATCATTTTATTAATTTTTAGAAAAGATTTTTCAAAAAATGAAAATTTAATTTAATTTTTGTACGATTTAAAAAAATTTATTTAAAGTATACATTATATTTTGTAATCATTTTATTAATTTTTAGAAAATATTTTGCAAAAAATGAAAAATAATTATATCTATTCTCAATTATTTTTGGATTTTTATTTTCTCTTTTTGGAATTCTATTCTTCGTAATTATAAATTATTTCTGATTTTTCACTTTAAATATTTCAGTACAAATTCAATTCAAATTACTGAAGTCTATTAACATGACAAGAAAATTCCAAAAATTCCAAAAAAACTTACATAACAATTTCAGAAAATGTACAAAAAATATTACAAACAATTCCAGAAAATTTACAAAATCCATTGATATTACAAGAAAATTTTAAAACAATTACAAAAAATTACGTAAAAACTTCAAAAAATTAGCGATTACCAAAAATTACATAACAATTCCGTAAATTCGCAAAACAATAATAAAATTTCATAAAAACACAGGATTTTTTTTTCACCCCCTTGATCTCCGCCAACCGCCGCCCACCACTGCCACAGCCAACTCTGTGACTGTCAATTTATCCAGCCCACTCACCCCAAACTGGCAACCAAATAGAAAACAGGCGAAGCCCCCATGTGGTCAGCGATGGACAAGCACAGAGAGGCTCCCATGATGCGGCGAACTAGTGTGGCTAGGCCGTGGTGCAGATGGTTGATGGGTCCGACTATTCAGCAACTCAATGGCGGCGGAGGGGCTGGCGGCGGAGGGGCTCTTTCTCTCCCTATCTCTTATTTTCTCCTATATCTTTCATGCTTGTTAGGGTTTTCAATACAGAATGAGTTAGGATTTTTAGAAGTATATATACAAGGGCATAACGGGAAACTCAAAAAAAATTGACGGTGTTAGTGTTAGATGACAGAGAGGGCGAGTGTGCTGATTTTTATTGACACGGGGGGGTTTTTAGGCTATTTTTCTAATATAGGGAGTTTTAACAAGTTTGCCAAAACACAGGGTGTTTTCTGAATATGACACTTTTGTATGTTTTATGCAATTTTAAATTTTTTATCATTTAGAAATCCATGTTCTCAATGTAGAAAAGAAAAAGAGGCATTTTTTCTGTAGCTTGAGTTATGAAACCTTTGTCTTCCCAAAAAAATGCTGGCCTGCTATCACTCCTTTTTTTGGAATATTACTGATATATTCATTTCCCCTTTATATTTGTTGTTTTGTTCTGTGTTTATTTTGGGTAATACTTTTTTTATCTTGGTGTCCTTTTGTTTTCTTTGGGAGCAGGGGCAGGGGCACCCTTGTAGTTCATAAATATTGACCTTGCTCTGTAAATTGCTTCAGATTGTATATGTGGGCTGCTAATATGAACTTCCTCAGGTGCTTTTGCCTCTTCTCTGGTTGCGGAGGTTGCAGATGGTTCGTCCAATGTTCGAGAGGTATGGAAGCTTCACCTCAAATGATTTTCCAGTATCGAGGCATAAAGTTTGCAGGCTTCAAGTTTACTTTATTATGTTCCTGAGATGATTGTGCAGGCTCAGTTATGACTCATATTCTGATCAAGTTTGTTAAAGTATCTGTTGTATTTGTGCAACAAGAAATGAATCCGACTTATCATTATATTGCCTGTTTATTATTTTTTTCATAGTTGTCTTCTGTATTTACTTGCATTATAAACTTGGCTAGTTAAATTGATCAATATCCAGGTTGTGTAATTTATCTGGATATTTCTTGCCGTTATGTGTCACTGTTCCACATATATGTAAAGCACTGAGGTTTTTCCTTTTATCTGTCTCGTGAGAGTTTCTCTTCTATTCAAGCTGTGTATGGTTTCATTCTTTCTGTATGAAGAATCAGGTCAGGGAATTCGCTAGGTCAACTATGTACTGCGGCTAAATTTTATTTGATGTAATTTACGCCATGTTTGGTTTTTGGATTTTAAGGAGATGCACCTTACACATATTCTTTGATCCTTTTCCTTTTCTTTTTCTCTTCCAAATTCTGAGATTCAAACATAAGCGTTAGTATCTTTTTGGACATGAAAATGTTAATTCAACTTGCACGAAACGTAAAGAATTTATTTCCACATACTTGTACACGCAGCATACAAGAAGTGCACTGGTTGTTGAGAGATGACATTCCCGGGCTCGAGTGCAATGCATTTTTTGTAATTTTGAGCATTAACGTAGAAAACGGTAATGCAAAAAAGGATTTTAAATTCCAAGGAAAACCATTGAAAAGCGAAGAGTTGTTTGGATTGACTTTTAATTGTAATACAATTCGATTTTAGTCTGGATTGACTTTTAATTGTAATACAATTCGATTTTAGTCGGATTAGTTTGGATTTGTAGCTGGTTGAAAGATGTTAAAAGAAATGTAGTGACTTGAAATAGATGGAACGTATTCAGAATTGTTTGATTCAATGTGTTCAAGATCTAATTCCTAAGAGTTTTTAGTTTTATACCTCGTTAGTAGGCTATTTTAGTTTATATCCAATTCCTTTAAAGCCTAAATTTGATAATCTACACTAATATATCTAACTAATAAAGTATACGCATTAGACCATCTAATTTGATAATCTGAAGTAGGAATAACAAAAGTTGCAGTGCCATCTATGGTTTCATTACAGAACAAAAGAGAAGGCACAGCACAGCAATCAGCAAATACATAAAAGAAAAACACAACAGCCCTGTTTGAAATACATAGAATCATGCATCATCCCTACAACGATAGTATCTGGAGCAACCCCTGTTGTAAGTATTGGACGGCTGAGGAAGGCAGCCGCTGCCTCTCGAGTAAGGCTCGCCTTCTGCACCGCCGTTGCACACGGGCTGGTCCCTTTTCAGAGCCCCTATTGAGATGTGTTTCTTCTGTTCAAGAAACCTTCTGCTTATTTCTGATTCCATTAGCATCTCCAAGTCTTGGTTGCATTCTGCTATCGAACCGTTGCATGATGATGATGATGAGGCTGCTGCAGTATCATTGAAAGCAGTGGCAGTGGCAGTGTTGTTGATAAATCGTGTGAGGGTAAGGAGTAGGAAGAAGGTGTGAAGAAGAAAGTTAGTGGGATTTGTTTCCATTTGTTGTGTGGTTGTTCTTCTTTTGAATTTGCAGGCACCATTGAGCAAAGTTTATAATGTAGCCAGTCCCATCCCATCCCATCCCATCATTTGTTGAAGATAGTGGAAGCCACACTAAAAGCAGGGGACCGCACTTCACCTAACTTAATTCAGAAAATTCCTTCCTACACTACAATTTGATCTACATAATATATAAAATAAAATTATATCACTCAGTATAATATTTATATCATTTTTGTTTTTTTCAATTATTGTGGTGGATTTGATTTTAAGTTCAACTAATATTTGAATTATTTGAAAACTTTAGCTTCAACTCCCTGTATCTAGATGCAACCTAAGTTAATTTTCATTCCTCTCCTCTGGATCTGTAGGTGTATCTGGCTTAGTTAAAGTGAAGAGTCAAATATGTTGTACATTTCCTGTTGGCATGCTTGACATTCTTAGTGCTTAGTAAATTACAAGAAGTTAGTTTAAGTATATGAATACTGACCCACTAGCTCTCTCGTTTAAAATAAGGGGAAAAAGAAAGCTAACATAATTGAGAGTCATACAATTTTCGATATCTTGTACATTTGTCCAAACATATGATAATAGTCATAGCTTAAAAATCTCAAAGGACTAGCGTCTCGATTGGCACAACTTCAAGAAAATAAAGAGGCTAAAAGACTGAAACTGATCTACTCCGATTATTGAAAAATTTAAGGATTCATCCATACAACTCTCTAGGCTTGTCCTATTTCAAATATTCTCTTCTTTCACTCATCAAGGAGGAAAATGGCGGATCTTGGGTTATATGTAGCTGAATTCAGCCTCATTGTACAACGTATGCTCATGCCTCAGCTATTTATCCCTCACTTTTTCACGATGACAATTGTTGTGATTTCGTTTATATGGTTCTATTTGCTTGTTCGTGGATTACCAGCGATTAAAGGCTCTTTCAAATTCTTGTAGTGGAAATGTTTCATGATATCAATTTCAATGTTGGAGCGCGATTGTGAGGTTGAGGATGATGGTTTGGATACAGAAGACGAAGTCTATGTTTTCGTGTTGATGGCATTCGTATTCGTCATATTATATTGAATAGACCTATCCCTATCCGCGATGCTTGGAACCTTGGACAACTAGAGAAAGAGCAAGAGGGGCTACCTGACATGATGCAACCGATGCCTGTTGGGTGGGATGTGGTTGTTTATTACTTAAACAATGGAATTGGAATAATAGGAACGGGTTTTATCTCAAGAAATATTTGGTGGACATTGGTGGTGGGATTTATATTGCTGGTTTGTATTTGATTGGACTTTTTTGCTGATTTTCCTATAATTCTTAGTGCTGGTGTGTTTCATAACTCTCTATGTGTCATTCCTATCCCATTTGACATAATATGCTTCTTTCTCTGTTAATACATTGTTGGATTCATAGGAGTGGATCTTTTGTTAGTGGCAAGCTTTTGGAAATTGATAGGTCATGATCTACAAAGGTCCATTAAGCTAAGTACAGTGGGCCGAATTCATGTGAAGTGGAAAAATAACACCAAGACCCAATAGGCATGTTTATGGGGCTCACAACAAATAAAATTGGGCTATAATGCTATGGTTAAGCCCATGAAAGCCTAAAGGCCCCAAACCCACAAAAATCCTATGAATACCCCTAACCTTCATTAATTAAAGGTACGCGATTAATTATGTACTAACTGTTCTCTACTTATTGACTTATTCTACTTGCTCTACCCTTAACTTGAGTATTGGAGGGTTTTCGTCAGGTTAACCCCGACACCTCTAACGTTTTGTGATGTAGACAGTAGCCACGCAACAGTTGACTTCTAGCAAGGAGTTTGAAGAAAAGAAGTGACACCACATCATTTTGGCGGTGTTTATGAAAAATAGTGCTTGACTTCTGAGAATACAGACTAAATCCAGAACAGCGAGAGAAGCCAGCACTTGGGGTGGCCTTTTTGCATGGGGCGCTCAAATAGGGAGGCAAAGCTCGCAACAATGTAGGTGACCCCCCACTAAGGGTGCTCGTGGTGCTAGAGGCGACCAACATCCACCACATTCAACTAACCTAAGAGATATGCCTCATTCTCATCAGGGGGGAGCTGGTACTACACATGAGCTTGGAGCATTGAGGATTATGATTGAAGAAGAGGCAACCTACATAGTGGCCGAAGCAGTTGCCCAGTTTGTTGCTAACCAACATAGAGAGGAGCCCCTTCAATTACTTAGTAGAGGTCAAGGCCCTATTCTAGTTCCTAATAGAACTGAGCAAAGGCATGAAGCGATGCAGCACAACACTGCAAATCAGCATAGAGAGGAGCCCCTTTAATCACCTTCCAGAGGTTGGGGCCCCGTTTTAGCTTCCGAGATATCGAGCAAAGGCACGAAGCGGCGAGGCGCAACACTGCTAACCAGCATAGAGAAGAGCCTCCTCAGTCACCATGCAGAAGCTAAGATTCTACTTTAGCTCCCAAGAGAATGAGCAGAGATGATAAGTGATGAGGCAAAGAGAGGCCAATACCCACGAAGACGCGAGCAACAAACATCCCATCTGGAGGGAGACATGAAAGGACATGGGGAAGCTAAGGCGACACATATCATGCCTCCCACCCTCCAGGCTAGGTCACATGTACAAGCTAAAGATTACCTCTTGTTTGTAGTAGCACCACCTAAGCGAATCCCGTTCTCTCTTGCTATCTTAGCTGAGTCCTTACCAGCCGAAGTCAAGATAGCCAATATCAATGAGTTTGACAAAACTAATGATCCACATGAGCACCTCAATATGTTTTATGCTAAAGCGGAGTTGAACGACTTGAGTGATGCTGCCTACTGCAAGATTTTTCATACTGGTCTCTCCAAGTGCATGTCAACATTATTCAACAACCACATGCTAGAAGCGTTACCAGCATTGAGCAGTTAACTCAAAGGTTCTTACACCAATTCTCTATCAATCGCAAGTACCTGGAAACTGCGGTATCCTTATTCACAGTCACCTAAAGGGATATGTCTTAGGTTCACGCAGATTTGAGAAACATAAATAAAGTGGAATTTATTTTTTTCATAACATAAAAACTAATAATATCCTTTATGTTTATGAATTACGTGAAAAAAAAAGAATTAAGCAAATTACGTTTCTTGGTTGAATTTTGTCATATGTGTGCTTATTTTTTCTTTCTTTTTTAAGTTTTATGGTATATAAATTTTTTATTGATTGGAACCTTATGTTTCCGAAGTTATTTGATTTAGGAAATTGAATTCAGATGAGAAAAAAATTCTTACTCAGATCAAATTTGGTTAAACCCAACTAGTCTAATTTGTTCATATCAACAATCCGAGTCTATCTAATACTAGATAAAAACTGCTAGTCGTTTTCATGCCCTAATATGTCGATGCTCTCTCTGTCCTCTCTTTGTACTGACATTGTTCTCAATGAGCAAAATAATAAAAACTGGTGAAATTTCCAATTTCTGGGTAGATCATTTTTTGTAGGAAAAAAATGTACAAAAAGGAGGAAAAAACAAGGCAAGTGGAGGCATTGGGATAATATCTCTCTTTTTTTGGGATAAATGCAAAATAACTAATTTTCTCAACCAAATATATATGTCTGTGCACTAAGTGGTAACATAATATATAAAGTTTATGAATTACCAGCTATGAGTTCACTAAAACGACCCATCCTTTGCTTTATTGGAGCCTTTTGGTATATATACAATGTTAGAATTTGTTGCCTTAATTGTTCCAACTTTTTAACCAAATAATTAGATTCGTATGTTCCACTTTATATTATAACAATAGTTTGAATATGAATTTTAATATGTAGCGTAAAATAAAAATTGATACAATTTATAAATATCTTATATGCATGAGGCCACGTCTAGAGAAAAAATAACATATTCTTAGTAACCGCATTACACAATACAATAATAGGACTTTAATCAAAATAAAGATTCCCTCTGTGATTTTGATGCCATATTTGTATTGCTCAATAGATGGACTTGTTTGTAAGATCCCCTCGACTCGATCTATTTTTTAAACTTCCTTCAACATTAACTACTATCAAACAACAGAGCATGCTCTCTCGAGATCTCACCTTCTTGTCCCAATATAATTTTGAATGTACTTAATTCTTCAGGCTTGTTCGTTGAACTACAGAATCTCGATCATTGATCATGGTGGTGCCTTGGAAATAAAAATTACTGCCCTCTTCTACCTGATATGCTCTCAAAACCATAGCAACAACTAATGAAAGATTTTGCTTAAATACCCAAACTTCATTACTACATCAAAAGTTTCATAGTCTTAAGTCAAAGACCTTTCCTATTGCAATCTCTTTCTATGTCCTTGATTATGTAATACCCAATCCTCACACTACTCAGTTGACTAATGTAATTCATGCATTACATGCTACTTATATGCTAATTTGCATTAACATTAACATGGCATCTTATATAGCAATTTAATCGTTAGACCTCTAATGCTATCACATAATATTAGTGGTTGAGATCTTATAACTTAATTAAGAAATTCATTATTTAGATAAGAGAAAGAATAGATTGGTCAATCTATTGGATATTCATAGGTTATATGTTATAATTTTAGAAGTAATTAAAGGTATTACTAGTAAGCCAATATATTTCGATTCAACTAGATCAAGGTGTTTTGAAGGTATACATCCATAAACTTATACTTGGGATCTTAAACACGATATAATCTGATTTAAGTATCATACTTCAAGGTTCATATGTGCATATGATTTTAGAAATGAAAACTAGACAATCTATTTAAGGATCGGATATCAATCGATTTAAAGATCAATGAACGGTTGAGAAATTAAGGTAGAATTTATTATCCGATCGTACAGAAATTAAAATAGGTTGTAAAGAAAGAAATAAATGCTGAGAAACACCAGATTAGAGATGTATAAATTGTGAATAATATCAGATTTAAACCAACATTTGACACCTCAAACTTTGCCACCTCATGCTTTCTTATTAAGCTTAAGCTAATATCTCAAGCTAACATCTCAAATCCTTCACCCTTAAGCCATGATCAGACCCTCATTTCAGCCATTTTCATCTTCCAAACACACTTAAGGTCTCCAAGTGCTCCAAATTGATTCCAAGTTGAAATAAAAGCAATAAAATCAAAGGAGAAGTGATTACCATCAAGTTAAACCTCAAAATCTGCATTGGGAACACTTATCTACGATTTTGCCTTTGGTTTTCAGATTATTCTGAATGGGTTTATTGTTTTTTTAAGCTTTTAATATCTCTTATAAAAGTGTTAGGAAGTTTTTAGTTAGACTTTGGTGCACAAAGAAAGGGTTTTTGATGATAAACACTTTATAGGAAATACTTGTGGCAGAAACTATCACCTTACTGTTTTCTTGTGTTTTAGACTTCAAAACTATATGGTATGCTGAATAAAACCTATAATTATTACCATTTATATTTCCATATATGAGTTAAGAGTATTGGAATGAATTTTGATTGGTTAGAAATTGAAATAGAGAATGATATTGGAGAAACACTCAAACTGCCAAAGTAGCAAAATCTATTTTGGTGTG
Organism: Paulownia fortunei; assembly: GCA_019321725.1. NCBI lineage: Eukaryota > Viridiplantae > Streptophyta > Magnoliopsida > Lamiales > Paulowniaceae > Paulownia > Paulownia fortunei. Next base: position 8,023,332 of record CM033115.1, on the reverse strand, counting down.
CTGTGAAGGAGATTAAATTAGGGGAACTAAATCTATTAGTTTTGGAAAGAATATAACCTGGTTGTTTCTGTGTATATATTATATGAGTTTGGTAAAAATTTAGGAGAGATTGAATATACGTAAGAGTGCCAAAACTATTAATGTCATGAAGTGCGCAAAACTATCACCATAGGAAAAATCTATTTCAGTATGCTATGAAGGGAGCTGAACTTGGAAAGCTATATCCATGAGTTTTAGCCATTCTATGGCATGGTTATATTTTTTTTTATGTTATCTAAGTGTGATAAAAATTGGGGAGTGAATGAATGTCTAATGGTGTCAAAATCATCATGCAAATTAATGTGGCAGCAAGAAAATATGAAGTTGTGGTATTTAAAAGGTTCTTATTAGGGTGAAGTATAAAATTTTAAGGTTTGATTGTTACTTAATTAAATTTAAGATTTAAGATCCCTTATGAGATTTGATATAGAAACCTATTGATTAAGAATGAAAATTAATACGTTATACTTTTACAAGGCTGCCTTATATCTAAGGTTAGGGAGGAGAATCTTGTTAATCTTCAGTAGGATATCAAATATGAAAGGTAAGTGAAAATCCATTTGCAACTACAATGCATGAACATAGTATTTTGTGCATTATCTATATTAAAAATGATCCTTGTGTTTGGATATGTGTATTGTGAGTATTATACATACCTTATAGTGCATATGTTGTTTGGATAATAGGACATATGATCCGTTATGTCATTGAACATGCCATTCATTAGCATTTATATGTGTATGCATAACACGTGCCTACAGTTGAGGTTTTGCATGCATGACATTATTTTCAGAAAGAAAATATTGTGGTTGACCACTACTAGTGTACCGAGGCCTGTGTGGCTTATTGATATGATATTTTGGAATGCCACGAGTATTACTTCTCAGAGGATCATAGGGGTGGACAGGGTGTGTGTGTCTAGTAGTTACGAGAGAGTGGACCACTTGATTGTACCCTTATCGACGCCACTGGTGGGAAGACTTCTGGAGGATCATAGGAGAAGACAGGGAGTGGACATTTGGTGATCCCAGGAGATAGTCCCTGGACTGTGTTCATCTGTTTATGGCCATGTGATTATTGATATTGTTGAGAGCTCTATCCAGTACATAGTAGGTGGGCCAAGGGCCCAGTGATGGAAACTGATTTTGAATGAACTATTTTTATGCATAAGTTGCATTCTTGTTATGATTTCATAGAAATGCATTGCATTTATGTTGGATTATCCCTTTAGCATGCATGTTTTTCATTTACTGAGCATTAGCTCACGTAGTTCATGCATTGTAGGTGAGTTTGAGGATACTTGAAGCCATGGACTCGCTGAGCAAGTGGCTGGAGCTCCTATAGGTTTTGAGGATCAGTGTGCATGGATGACAACCTGTTGGGATGATTGTTAACTTATTTAATTTTGGAGTCTATTGTGCTAGGTTTTGAGATTTGTACTATGTGTTACTTTTAAAACTTTTTTATACATGGGTATGTAAATATTATGATTGTTATAGGTCCTTTGTAGGTATATATATTAGTTTGTGAATTGGGAAAATGGTTTATTATTTATTAAGCTGTTACAGGGAAAAGAAAAAAAAATTTCATGCATGCACACAGAATTTGTCATGTCAAAATTATTATATATATATATGTGTGTGTGTGTGTGTGTGTGTGTGTGTGTAGTAATGGGGGTGTTACAAGTTGTCCAGAGAAAACCCTTTGATGCCTAAGTTTGATCGAGGAGGATAATCAAAAAACTTAATAATGTTGTAAAGAAGTAGGTATATGGATGTGTATCAATGTAACATGTGCCTAATGTCAAATCGTACCTTATTCATGAGTTTTTATAGCATGATAATTAGAAGATAATTGATATCAGAAAGGACTCTATTACCTTATTGATAGCCCTTATTAGAGGAATTATTCATAAATCACGATCTCCAGATAAGGTAGGATTCCTTTCCTTATTTGTCACTTCTAGTATAATTGGAGTAGGACTCCATCTCCATTGGGCTTGAATTGAACTCACTAGCTTGGATCAATTTAGAATTCAAGTAAGACTTATCAAAATCAACAAAGATATAAGTGTTACAACTCGACTGATTGAGCATCTCAATCAACTAGCCTGAATTGACACTAGTAAGACAATTATACCTTTGGGCCTAAACCCAATAAAAAATAAACTATAATAACCGAGCTCAACATGCTCGTGCTGTGCCGAGCCACCAAAATCAGTAAAAGTTTAGTGGGCTTGAGCCCAAAAAAACATGAAAATAAATCCCTAACTCATTAAGCCTAGGTCAGCTAATCCAAAGAATAGCTAGGCCAAATTTAGGCCATAACCTTAAATAACGATTTTCTATAATATGACAAAAATGTACAAGATAATATTACATGCTTTGCAAAAAATTAAAGATGATGTTGAGTTAAGTACAAAAAATAATAAATAAATAAAAGACTTTAGATAATTTGTAAAAGAGTTGAATTGAGAAAATAGAAATTGTCAAGACAAAAACTCTTTAATATTATGAATTACATATATATTTTTTTATTAATCATTAATTTATATATCATTGGGCCCTAAAGAATTTGAAAAAAATTATTATTTTATATATTTAATGAAATTATTAATTTAGTACATTGGTTCGAACGAACGAAAAGTTTTATTATTTAAGCAATCCAACATTTATTTATTTAGATTTTATTATAGTTGCTAGACATGGATTAGTTTAGCTATAAATAGTTCGAGTCTTATTGAAAATGTGAATGATAGTTTGATTTCATATTTATTTCTTTTTTCACTACTTACCATTTGTTACTTCATCATTGTTATAGTAATAAACTTTATTATTTCAATTAAAAAATTAGTTCTCTTTGATAGACACATAAAAAAGGAAAACTTTACATTATTGCCCGCTCAATCCACCAATACAATATTAACTGTTAGATTATAACTATAAAATCACAACCCCTGATTTTAAATTTGAAACTATCTAAATAACATACAATCTACCTTATAAATTTTGTAATAATTATTAAAAAAATAAACAACCATACCGATGTGGTATCTTCTCTGATGGATCGTACTCCTGAATGAATTACTATGTGGGATGTTGCCTACATCACAAATAGGCATTGGAGGTGCCGAGGGTGTGCCTGGTGAAGATCATCCAATGCTCAAGTTAGATACGGAATAGATATAATCCAGAGAATTAGCTAGTCGATTAATACCAAAATACTTTCGTACCTTTTAACAATGAGGGTTGACAGTATTTTTAATGCTGGTTCCATGATCGTCGTGGGCCTGAGCCTTGGATTAAATTACTTCCTGATGGGCTTAACTTGTATGTTGGAGGTCTGTTTGGATAAATAATTTATGAAGTTCCTAGATTTGGCCCTTCTGATGCATTTGGACTTATCCCATAATTCGATTAAATTTCTTGGACTAAGTAAATTGGGCCTTTTTGGATTATGGCCAATCATAAGCCTCCCACTCTCGAAGCGACCTCACATAGAGAGACAACTCGAAAGTAGGAATCCAAAATTTGAAGAGCAAAGCTTTTAAGGAATAAAACTCCTTTCATTTGCCCTTGTCTTGGCATATCCTTCAAGACTGGATTCTAGGACTTACTACTTTCTCTCTCTAAAGCATGGGGTCACAAGGTGAGCATTTCATTTTGCCTTCCTCATTCCCTTACATTTTTTTTTCTGAGCACTCTCTTCCACTTGTCTAGCTCTTTACCTTTTCACTTACGTATTTTGTCAAGCACTTAAAGCACATCACAAACTTAGACTTAGATATTGAAATCTTTCATCACCATAAGTCAGCACACAACACCACACATATGGAAAGTCGAGGGTAGGCATGTCCACTATGGTCATTATCGTGCGCTACGCTTGGTAGCAAGCTGCCACTGTCGAGTTGGGTAGCTCGTGGTAGTCAATTATTATAGAGCCACCAACCTACCCAGCAGCTCATTAACGATGGTGGTTCGCCGCAGTGAGCTGCCTCCGACAGCAGCTCCACAGGTTGAGCGCCAGTACTCTTGACTCTTATTCCTCCATGGTGAGGGTGCATTCTTTTGGGGTCATCACAGCTCTTCTGCTCCCACAGTCGCTCTATCATAGTTCTCCTGCTCTTGCAGTCGCTCCAAGTAACTTTTCCTACCCTCGAGTTGATTTTAGATATTTGGAGGGTGTTCCGTCTGAGACCATTGAAGCTATAACTAATTTACCCGATTGCGATAGAGAATTATGGAAAGTAGAAGAGTCTAGCTTTCATAGGTTTTTACTACCAATTAGAGGCGTTTGGGCTTTCTGTCAGCCTATATAGTTGTCATGCTCTCTTTACAGTTTAGAGAGTACCTCACGAGTCTTTCTTCTATTTCTATCCTCGTGTGGGTTTCAAGTTTTTGGGAAGGAGTCCTTCATCTCGGGGTCCTTGGAAATAGCATTTTCTGTATGTCAAGGATAGTTGATGGGGAATTCACTTGACTTGGAGTAGTATGCCTACCAAAATACATATTAGTGAGGTTTATTATGATATTCAACTTAGATATAGAGGGATGGGATTGTTCGAGGCCTTATTTAACCCGACTTATTTAGTTCCGCTATGTAGTTACAACTTAACTGCTTTTCTTTAGTACTTTTTATTGCCTACCTGCTTTACTTAGCATTTTTGTTGCTTTGATTATTTTTGTTTGCTCTATATTTTTTCTAATGTTCTCTCTTTATCCTTTACAGCTAAGAAAGTGGACTTTGCAGCACTCCGTTCCCACAAATTGGCGGAGGCAGGCACTTTTTGTCCTCCAAGACGTAGTGCAGCACCTAGGGTGCGAGAGAAAACCCATCATGGTGAAGCTAAGATCAGCCGTAGTAGTCGTTGCAGTGGCAGGTCTTCTCCTCCCTCACGCCGATCATCATCACAAGATATTAGGCATGCTAGTAAGGTTTCTATTGGTGATGGTGCACCCGCAGCTAGTACCAAAAGGCCTCAGAACTTTTCTTTAGTTTCTCCACCTTGCCCAGGTGTGGGAAAATGTCTATTTAGTTATGGGATTAATCAGGCAGAGCGGGTGGAGTCCCTGTGGGATGCTCAGGACCGCCACTTAGCTTGGAAAAGAAGGCACTCGGTTATTACTACTTATGATGTGAACTGACTAGAGGCGATGCTTGATCATGTGATTACAGAGGCTATTATTGGAAAGTTTGCTCGGGTGAGCTTTCGCTGTAGTGTTTGCTCTTTTAATAACTATTTTGTGATTTATGATGTGTATATATAACTAGTGTAATCACTCTGTGTTGATACTATAGGGCATTACCCTCACCTCAATCCTTGCTGAACACGGGGAGAGTTACAAAGAGAACTTGAATATGCTTGAAGCTGCTGAGAAAAAGAGTGCGGTGGCAGAGATTACACAACTCAAAAAAGAGGTGAAAAAACTCCAAGACAAGTATGAGCAGGAGCAGGTAATTGGGAGAGCTATGCAGGAGATATATGAGCAAGAGCGGGCGACACGAAGGGCCTTACAGGAGAAGCTTGAGCAGGAGCAGCGCTTAGGGAGAAAGTTCCTTACATCAAAAGCGAGGAGGGCCTTTGTTATAGGAGAGGTAGAGAAGACAATTGCAGCATATCAGTCCTCTCCTATTTTAAGGAGATCGTCATGCAATAAGCTATGTCAGTGTACGATACCATTATACATGACTATAGATGCCAGCTGCGCGAGTCAGGGCATATACTAGAAGAGGTAGTGATGCTGATCGATTCTCATATTCCTGAGATGGAGGGTGATTTAGCTATGGATCACCCTATGGAGTTACCCTCGATTAAGGAGGATGATAAGCATGTTGATATTTTGGGCGATAATGACGTAGGAGAGGTTATCGGCGTTACTCTCCCAACTCTACCTGCCGAGTAGAGATGCTAGTTGATAGGACTTATAGTTTATTTTAATGTTTTTGGACTATGCTATGATGTTAGGAATTATGGATTATTGTAGTTTTGTTTGATGTTGGTAATATTTGACTTTAGTTTGTTGTGCGTGCGACTTCAACGTGCGTCGCTTTGGTTTTGAACTCTTTGCTTGTTGTTATTGTTGATATGCGTTGTTTTGATTTGCTTATGATATCTTATGGTCTTGTGTGAAGATGCATGTTGTTTGTACTCGTAGTATGATCGACCCTAGTATATTTGTGATGCCCAATTCTCAATTCTCTTCTACATAACCAATAATAAATATTTTGCATGAATATGTATCTAATCAATGTGCATTATCGAATTATGGCATACAAATAGCATGATTGCACGAACATGAATAATTGTTTTTATATGCTTCAGTTATGCTTTAACATGCATTAGTACATGAAATATGAGATCAAACTTTCATTTCTTGATTTAACATATTCCTTAAGTGCCCTTTTTGTAGTGAAATGCTCGGTATCTCGGTTAAGGAAGATTGATATGTTGAATGGCCATAAAATGAATTATTTGTATTACTCCATACTAGTTATATGCTAAAGTGATTAATTGCCTAAATGTTTACTTGAAATATATTACATTTGGCTAAGAACTAAAAGTATGCAAAATGGTGCAATTTGATTTGTTGGTTGACTAGGTTGTATGGTGCAATCTCTTAAAATATGGTTAGTTTGTTTTGAGTCTCTAGAAGGGATTATCATATTGTAACTGACCTCAATAGTATCAGGTACTCTACCCAGCCTCTTCACATACTCAGTGGATATAAATGAGTGTGTAGCTCCAAAATCAAACAATACAAATGCTGGAGTACCAAAGACAGAGAATTTACCTATTACAACTGATGGGTTCGTCTCAGCATCTGATCTAGTGATGGTAAAGACTCTAGCTGGCACTTTACTTTGTCCTACTGGATTTGGATTATCTGGACATGCTCTAGCAATATGTCCAACCTTCCCACACACAAAGCAGGTTCTAGTCTCCGTCGGGCAGACTCCACTGTGGTGACCACCACATTTTGGACAAGCAGGTTGCGACATCGGTGCCTTACCTTGATCAATCTTTATACGCTTACTCTGATCCCACTGTTGTTGCCCTTGTCCAGGTTGGAATTTAGATTTTTGATTCTGCATTTAAAATGGTCTCTTCTTTTCATTTCCAACCCATCGTTGCCCCTGTCCTTGCTTAAATTGGCATCGAATCTCCTGAGCACGAGAAATTCTAAGTTCAGCTTGTTCTGCCACTAAAGCTCTCTCAGCAACTTGTGAGTATGTCACTCCTTGGATTCCTGCCATATTCACATCTCTATATAGCTCTGGTCTCAAGCTTTCAAGAAACCTTTCAACTTTCAATGCATCAGTATTGACCATATGTGTGGCAAATCTGGATAGCTGTTCAAACTTGCGAATATATTCTCCCACTATCATAGTTCCTTATCGTAGCTGTATAAATTCATTCATCTTCATTATGCGAACTGGAGTTATGAAGTATTTATTTCAAAACAAATTTTTAAATCTATCCCAAGTCATAATAATGATGATGTCTTCGATGCTTCTCATTGTATCCTACTAATATCCAGTACTGCCTCGAAGCATAAAGGATGCACACATTACTTTCTCTTCTTCTGAAACTCTACTGTAGTGAAACATATTTTCAAGAGTTCTCAACCAATCCTCAACAGCTGTAGGATCTAGTGCATCCTCAAACACCGGTGGGTTTAGTTTTTTGAATCTTTCCCCAACTATCTCCACCTGTTCTACTCGGGGTTGTGGTTGGACCATTTCAGCCCTTAGTTGTCCACCCATATCCTTCTACTGGATAAGTTATTAAATTTGCTCTGATTGTTGTTCAACAAGCTCTGTAATAGGTGTAAGTCGATTAATAATAACATCACGATCATTATTCAGAATAGGTGTCTGCTCTCCTAGGGTTTTGGCTCCACTACTACTTTCACCCCTCGTTCTCACCATGACTGTAATACTATTTTGTTTATAATAAATGACCAATATAATTCATGAAATACATAATGCAATATAACATAAAATAAAACTTACTGATATGGCTGTGCTCCACAAGTTCTAAGATCATGTACATGGACAGTCTATAGAATCAACACCTGGGCTCTGATACCACTCTTTGTCACTCCATCCCAACAATATGTATAAATATATATATATATATAAACAACCTGTGCAAAATAATTTGTGATGTATGCATGTGTATAAAAACATTGATAAAAGTAAAGTATTTACATATCCTGTCACACTGTATATACATATGTAGTTAATAAATATTAACCAAGTCTATCAAACCATCACAAACCTAAACTTTATATTACAAAGAAGTTTTGAAAGTGATATACAGGATAAAGTCACTAATATAATACAGTAACTGTAAAATAAAAAACACAGCCCACAAAATAGCCCAACAGGTCGTCATCCAAGTACATTGATCTTTGAAAGCCTATAGAAGCTCCACTACCAGCTAGTAAACCAGAGGTCTCAAGTCTCACCATGTTCACCTACAATGCATGAACTACATGAGCTAACACTCAATAAGTAAAAATCATGCATGACAAGAGTATGATATAAAATCTCATGCAACTCAACTCTAAGATATGATGCTATAAATGTGTCAAATTAAGTACTTATGAATTAAAGAGTTTTTATTAAAAATTACTTCATTTATTGGGCCCTTGGTCCACCTACTATACACCAGATAGAGCTCTAAACAATATCAATAATCATACGGCCCAAGGGCCATCTCTTGGGATCATCAGAGGTCCACCCCCTGTCTTTTGTTGTGATCCTCCAGAAGTCTTTCCACTGGCAGAGTCAATAAGGGCACCGTCAAGTGGTTCACCATCTCGTGACCACCAGAGGCATACCCCTTATCAACCCCTGTGATCCTCCGAGAAGTAACACTTACGGTGCCCTAAAATATCATATAAGCACACCTCGCATGTCTCGGTACACTAGTAGTGGCCAAACAAAATATTTTCTTTCTGAAAACCATATCTCAAATCATATCGTGCATGCAAGAACCTCCACTATACTCATATACCGTTCATGCACATGTAAATGCTCATGAATGGCATGTTCAATATGAAATGCAAGACTCTCAATCAAATTTAATATCATTAACATATTAGGTATACGTGCTTCAAGACATACTATGTTCTTACATTGTAGTTGCAAATGGATTTTTACTTACCTTTCACTTAGTTGGTGGCTTAGTCTAGATTTGTTTATTGTTCCCCTACAATCTTAGATGTAAAATAATCTGTAATATTACCCAACATCAAGCACCATTCCCAATTTGGCAAGTTGAAAGTATAAAATATCATACTAAGACCTTAAACACCAAGCTATCTAGGTTTTACAAACTAGAACCCAATCTAGTCCCTCCAATACCTTAATTTCTCATCTTAGATATATGTAAACATCATATAATTGAAGTATTATAACTCTAATATCATGTACCTAATTTTTAACACTCAATAGCAACATGTGTAGGTAGAAATATGCTAAGTTATCGAATGGGACAAATTTACATTTTCATATTTTCTTACTGTCCAATTTAGTTGCATGATAATTTTGACATCTCTAAGCATATCCAATCACTCCCAAATTTTTACCACACTTATATAACATGTGTATAAATGTAACCATCTCATATAATTGCTAAAATTCATGGATATATCTTCCCAAGTTCAGCTCTCTTCACAACACACTGAAACAGATTGTTTTCCTACCGTGACAGTTTTGCACACTTCATGACATTAATGGTTTTGGCACCCTTAAGTACATTCAATCACTCCCAAATTTTCACCATACTTAGATAAAACATATAAAGAGACAACCAGGTCAAATTACGACCAAAACCAATGGATTTATTGATGTAAAACCAGCACCATTCACATAGGACAGAATCTGAATTTCAAAGAAGACAGTTTTTAGCTCTTCTTTAATTATCACACTATATTACAATTTATAACCTCTCTAAACTTACATACATCACCTAGAATCATATATAAACACATATATGGTGAAATACACAGGTTTTAATCAAGTTATTATATATATATATAAAGCATAAATATCAAAATCAGCAAGTATACAGTTTCTGTCCCTAGTGATTTTTATTGTGATTTTGCAACTAAAAATCCTTCTTTTGTGAACTAAAAGACCACAAATAACATTCTAGCATTATTATAATCAATAATATAAGCTTTAAAAATCATAAACCCTCAAACAATTCAAGAACTTAAATCAAAACATGAATTAAAGCTCACCTATGCACAGATTTTTGATTCAACTTGCTCCTCCTTACTTCCTTTGCTTCCTTCACTTATTTTCTTTACTTGGAATTCCTTGAGAACAATTTCTAACATTCAATATGAAGGTTTTGGAAGTGAAATAGCTCAGAAAAATAGTTTTTGGTCATGGCTCAAGGGTAGAAATGAAGAAAGGTTGAGGTGGAAGCTTGAGGTGGCAAGGTTGAGGTGTCAAGTTGTGGTTCAAATCTGATATTTTTCACACCTTATACAGCCCTAATCTAGTGTTTCCCATTACTTATTTATCTATGTACAACCTACTTTAATATCCATATGATCGGATAGTACATTATGCCTTAATTTCTTAACCGTTCATTCGATCTCCAAACCGATCGACATTCTACTCTTAAATGATCGTCTAGTTTTCATTTTATAAAATCACATGCACATATGAACCTTGTAGTATAACACTTAAATTACATTATATCATGTCCAATATCCAAGTATATTAATCTATAGATGTATACATTTAAAACACCTCGATCAAATCGAATCGACTCATATAAGCTTACTACTGACACCTTTAACACTTCTAAAATTATAACATACAACCTATGAATATCCATTATATTGATCAATCTATTCTTTATCTTATCTAAATATAGAATCACTTAATTAGGTTGTAGGATCTCAACCACTAATGTCAAGTAATGATTAAGAATGCTATAAAAGATGCGATGTAGATGTTAATACAAATTAGCATATAAGTAGCATGTAGTGCATGAATTATATTGACCAAGTGAGTAGTGTGAGACTTGGGTATTATAATTTATTTAGGGGTTTTCAAAGATAGCAACTCCAATGACAATGTTGATAAAAAAAATGTGAAGTTCTTGTGGACCGATGCTTGTGAAAGAAGTTTTCAAGAACTGAAATATAAATTGACTACAGCTCCTGTTCTTACCATTCCAATTGGAATTGGTGGATTCGTGGTGTATAGAGATGCTTCAAAAAATAGTTTGAGTGTTGTTTTGATGCAAAATGGGAAGGTTATTGCCTATGCTTCAAGGCAATTGAAGGAATATGAAAAGAATTATCCAACCCATGATTTGGAACTTGCTGCTGTAGTTTTTGCCTTGAAAATTTGGAGACATTATTTGTATGGCGAGAAGTATGAGATATATACAGATCATAAGAGTTTGAAGTATTTCTTTACCTAAAAATAGCTGAATATGAGATAAAGAAGATGGTTAGAACTTGTGAAGGATTATGATTGTGTGATCAACTATCATCTTGGTAAAGCGAATGTGGTTGCAGATGCATTAAGCAAAAAATCCACGTCTTCTCTTTTTGTTATACAAAAGTCAATATTATTGGATTTGCAGAGATTAGAGCTTGAAATTATACCTAAAGGGAAAAAGTGTTTGTTGTCAGCCTTAATGTTGAGATCTGCACTTCAAGATAGAATTAGAGAAGGTTAAAAGGTGGACACGCATTTGTGTAGATTGAAAATAATGATTGAGGCTGGAAAGAGGCCAGACTTCTCTATTACTGATGATGAGATTATTCGATATAAAGGGAGACTATGTGTGCCGTTCGACAAGGCCATGAAAGGAGATATTTTAGAAGAAGCTCATACTACTCCTTACTCAGTACACCCAGGTAGCACAAAAATGTATACTTACAACAACATTATTGGTGGCCTAAAATGAAGAGAGATATAGCAAAATTTGTGGCTGAATGTCTAACTTGTCAACAAGTTAAGATTGAACATCAAAGACCATTAGGGTTGTTGAAACCTTTGTTGATTCTAGAGTGGAAATGGGAGCACATTATAATGGACTTTGTGCTTGGATTACCTAGAACACAAAATAGGTATAATTCCATGTGGGTGATTGTTGATAGATTAACTAAATCAGCCAATTTTCTTCTAGTGAAATCCACATACAATATGGACCAGTATGCTCAACAATATATTAAAGAGATAGTCAGGTTATATGGGGTGCCAGTTTCAATAATGTCTGACAGAGATCCTAAGTTTACATCTATATTTTGGAAGAGCTTACACAGTGCCATGGGAACGAAACTTGCATTCAGTATAGCATTTCATCCACAAAGTGATGGACAATCAGAGAGGGTTATTCAGATATTAGAGGATATGTTAAGAGCTTGTGTGCTAGATTTTCAAGGGAGTTGGGATGTAAAGCTTCCGTTAGTGGAGTTTACTTATAATAATAGCTACCAATTAACAATTGAAATGGTGCCTTATGAAGTATTGTATGGACGAAAATGTAGATCTCTAGTTCATTGGGATAAAGTTGGAGAACGAAGCCTACTTGGTCTAGAAATAGTTCAACATACGGCTAAGATAGTGGAGAATATACGAGAGAGAATGAAGATTGTGCAAAGTAGACAGCAAAGTTATGCAGATAAACAGAGAAAAGATCTAGAGTTTGCCATTGCGGATCATGTGTTCTTAAAAGTAGCTCCCATGAAGGGTGTTATGAGATTTGGAAAGAAAGGAAAACTCAGCTCAAGGTATGTCGGCCCATTCGAGATTCTTGAAAGAGTTGGTGATAAAGCTTATAGAGTGGCCTTACCTCCATCATTATCTAGTGTTCACAATGTTTTCCATGTGTCTCTATTAAGAAAGTACATTTCAAACCCTTCTTATGTGTTGAGTTATGAACCGTTGGAATTAACTCCTGATTTAGCTTATGACGAGAAACCAGTGCAAATTCTAGATCATAAAGAAAAAGAGCTGAGAACGAAAAAGATTCGACTTGTTAAAGTATTATAGAGGAATCATTCTATAGAAGAGGCCACATGGGAAAGAGAAGAAGAAATGCAGAACAAGTATCCAAAATTATTTGGTACGTTAAATTTCAAGGATGAAATTTTTATAAGGAAGGAAGGATTATAATACCCAATTCTCAATTCTCTCCTACATAGCCAATAATAAACATCTTGCATGAATATGCATCTAATCAATGTGCATTATCGAATTATGCCATATAAATAACATGATTACACAATCATGAATAATTGTTATTATATGCTTTAGTTATGTTTTAACATGCATTAGTACATGAAATATGAGTTTAAACTTTTATTTCTTGATTTAACATATTCCTTAAGTGCCCTTTTTGCAGTGAAATGCTCGGTATCTCGGTAAGAAAAATTGATGTGTTGAATGGTCATAAAATAAATTATTTGTATTGCTCCATACTAGTTTTATGCTAAAGTGATTAATTGCCTAAATATTTACTTGAAATATGTTACATTTGGCTAAGAACTAAAAATATGCAAAATGGTGCAATTTGATTGGTTGGTTGACTAGGTTGCATCAAACCATTCTAAACCGCATTGCACTTGATTATAACACCAAAGCATCAATTTTTGCCATCTCCTTAGCCCATGAACGTGGCTTTTGGCATGAGAAGACACCAAGCATAATGCAACCTTGTATGGGCCTTTCCACTTTGGATCGAGCTTACCCAGTGGGCACGAGACCTCCGCCTTTCTCATCACCACGTCTTCTACTTGGAAAGATTTAGGGCGTACTCTGTAGTTGTATGCCCTAGCCATTCTTACCTAGTATATTTTTGCTTGGGCTGATGCTTTCTTCTTTAATTCAGTTACGAGATCAAGGTTTGCCTGCAATGCTTCATCATTGTGCTGAGGTGAGTAGTGCGCCACTCTCCATGATGGTTCCCCTATCTCCATTGGGGTAATAGTCTCCATGCCATAGGTGAGATTGAAAGGGACTCACCAGTTGACATTTGTGGAGTAGTACGGTAGGCCCACATGATACTTGGAAGCTCATCTACCCAAGCTCCTTTTGATGTTCCCAATCGTATCTTAATGTGTTGTAATATAGTGCGGTTTGTTACTTCAGTCTGGCTGTTGGCTTGGGGGTTGTAGACAGAGGTGAAAAACTATTTGATTGAGAGGCCTTGGCACCACTCTTGAATCTTAGAACCTTGAAACTGCATTCCATTATCTGATACTGTTCCTTGAGGTATTCCAAAATGACAGATGACGTTTTTCCATAAAAACTTAATCACCTCATTTTCCGATATATTGGCCAGGGGTTCTGTTCCACTCATTTAGTGAAATAGTCCATTGCTACTATAAGAAACTTTCTTTGCCCCGTAGCTGGAGGGAACGAACCAACGAGATCCATTCCTCACTAGGTGAAGTGGCATGGGCTCTCCAAAGGCTGTAGTAGCATGGCCAATTGGTGTGAGATGTTGGGATGTTCCTGGTGCACACAACACTACAAAACTAACTCCTTAGCATCACCCAACATGGTGGGCCAAAAATAGCCCATAATGCTTTGGTGGCAAGGGCTTTGCCGCTGAGATAGTTACCATAGATTCCGTCATGAATCTCTTAAAGGATGTAGTTTACCTTGGCGGGAGGAAGACATTTCAAGTAGGTAGTGAGAAACCTCTTTTGTACAACTCACCATCAATAATTACAAAGCGTGAGGCACATGCTCTCATCTTTCGGGCTTGACTAGGCGATGGGGCCACTTTTGCTGTTATTAAGTACTTGACAATGTCATCCTTCCAGCTTGGCTCCTCGGTGTCTATACATAGGATTTGTAGCCCTTCTTCTTCTATCTCTGGTTTGCTTAAAGTGAGAAAGGTAATCCTTCGACTATGAATACTAACCATGGAGCTAGCTAGCTTAGCAAGTTGATTGGCTACTGAGTTTTCAACTCTAGGGACTTGCTTTACTTCGCACTTGTCGAACTTGGCTAGTAACTATTTTGCTAATTCTAGATACTAAGCCATTTTCTCATCTTATACATACCTCCCACTTGATTGACCACAAGCTGTGAGTCACTGTAGATTACCAATTTCTTTACTCCTATAGTGAAGGCCAACTTGCCACCTGCCAAAAGTGCTTCATACTCTGCTTCATTATTGGATGTGGGGAATTGAAACCTCATAGTGTACTCACACTTGTCCCCCTGTGAACTTTTGACCACTATTCCTGCTCTGTTTCCAGTTGTCGTAGAGATCCATATATATATAGAGTCTAGGTGGGGAGTGAGTTCTTTACTCCATCCAAAATCATCTCCATAAGGAAATCCGCCAAGGCTTGCACCTTTATAGCAGGCCGATGATGGAACTCGATGCTTTGTTGACTAAGCTCCACCGCCCACTTCACCATTATGCCTGATGTTTTAGGGCTCATTAATATCTTCTTGAGGGGGTAGTTGGTCAGGACTACCACCAGATGAGATTGAAAGTACGGGCGGAGCTTTCTTGTTGCCACGTCTAAGGCGATGGCTAGCTTTTCTATGTTTGGGTACCTTTGCTCCACGCCTTGCAGGATACGATTGATTTAGTAGACTGGCCGGTGCTCTCTCCCTTCTTGGCATACTAGCACTACTGTAGTGCCCAATTCTCAATTCTCTCCTACATAGCCAATAATAAGTATTTTTTATCAATATGTATATAATCAATATGAATTATCGAATTATGGCATACAAATAACATGATTGCACGAACATGAATAATTGTTATTATATGTTTCAGTTATGCTTTAACATGCATTAGTATATGAAATATGAGATCAAACTTTCGTTTCTTGATTTAACATATTCCTTAAGTGCCTTTTTGCAGTGAAAAATTAGGTATCTCGGTTAAGAAAGATTGATGTGTTGAATGGCCTGAAATGAATTATTTGTATTGCTCCATATTAGTTATACGCTAAAGTGATTAATTGCGTAAATATTTACTTGAAATATGTTACATTTGACTAAGAACTAAAAGTATGCAAAATGGTGCAATTTGATTGGTTGGTTGACTGGGTTGTATGGAATCATTCTAAACCATATTGCACTTGATTGTAACACCAAAGCATTAATTTTTGTCATCTCCCTAGCCCATAAACGAGGCTTTTGGTATAAGAATACACCAAGCATGATGCAACCAATCATAGCCCTCCACTTACCTCTCTGTGAAAGGTAAAAGAAATCATTTTCATCCATATTTCTTGTGAAAGCACCTCAAAAAGGACCAGCCCTTATTCTCCTAAGTTTCTCCTAAATTTCTACACTCTCATACTCACAAAAATTGAATTCAATCCATAGGAATCCATAGAAACAAACTAGAACAAGTTTCCACCTTTTTAAGCTTGAAAATCGTGATTTTGAAGTTTAATTTCAACTTAATCAAGGTATATTCTTTTTCAATGTTTCTTATGATGAATTTGTAGTATCTTGGATGGTTACATGTTTTAGTATATTTTTGTATGATTGAAAACTTAAGTAAGTTACACTTGAAGTCAAAACCAAGCTAGTTAAGTTAGTTTTTAGAAAAATTGATAGTCTTGTGAAATATGCTTAATTTACTTATTTCTATTAATCTTGTAATAGTTATATTGTGTTTGGAAGTTCCTTTGAATGATTGAAAACAATAGCAATTAGTTTGCTTAATTGAAGGGTACAATCAATTTAAGTTAGAACTGAATTTACGTCATGTTAATTTAGATTGTGTGCATATTTTAGGGGCTGCCCTAATAATTATATTTGAATTATTAGTTATTTAATGGCTTCCCTAATGTTTAATGTCTTGAGTTAGTAGTAAAATATGGAGTATGTATTGTTTTTAAGGTTATGTAATTGATATGGAATTGTTTACAAAAGATTGAAATATGTATATGATTTTAACTAGAATAGACTATATGATTTATAAAAAGAATATTAAAAGGTACATGATTTGATTATGTTAGGCATTTGACACATCCTATCTTCCAAAGAGATTAACCTTTTCACTTACCACAAAGTAGACTTGAGTTAAGTTGAAGCTTTCATTTGTTGTATCACAAGAATCATATAATGTTTGTTCATATTTTATTATGATTGTTATTATTTGTTAAATGATGTAATGCTTGATGCATTTATGATTCATGAAGCATGGCACTATTAAGAATATAATGAGGTTTTTGAAAATGGAGTATGGTACTTGATTGATGGTCGGGTAGACAAAGGATGCGGGAAGGACCAGTAGACCCAACAAATGGTGGCAAATACTTGAGGTTGAAAAATCGGTATAGAAAATCCACAATGAATGAGATAGAATACAGCTAATACCTGAGGTTGAAAAACCAAGTATGGAAACCACGTATTAGTTCTCTTATTGGCCAATCATTATGAACAGGTTCCAAAAACCATGGTCTATCATTATTAGTTAGGTACCATACTTCAAAGACTTTAAAAAATGATTTACGAAAGAAAGTTATTAAATTGAATATTGCATTTAATTATTTATGTGATTTGTATGTACGCTATTTATTATTACATCAGTTTTACCTTACTGAGCCTTTAATTCATTAGATTCATGTGATGCAGATGAAAATGTATAGGTTTAGAGGTTGACTGAGTCTTTAGAGCAGCCGGACAGAGATTTTGTATTATATTTTGAAAACTCTGCTTTGTTTTTAAATAAGATGCTCTATTATGGTTTTGTAAATAGATGTACTCAGTTTTGATATATGTATATAGTTTGTTTAAAATGATTCAAGCTCTCTCTTATAGCTAAAAATGAGAACTTTTATTAAAATCATAACTTTAGTATTGATGAAAAATTAACATTTCTTGACTTGACTGTATCAGCTTGTTTAGGCTCTGCAGTTAGGTTAAGGGGTGTTACAATGACGCTAACTACTTCACTTGTTACTACTAAGTAAAGGAACAAAGTCTTCCCTACTTTGGCTTTGTAAGCAAAGGTGGAGAAACTAAATATCTCTTCAATTCTTCGAATGCTTGCTTTCATGCCTCTATCCAATTAAAACTTTTCCCTTCTTTGAGAACCTTAAAGAAAGGGGGCACCTTGTCTGCAGACCGTGATATGAAATGGTTCAAGGCTGCTAATTGTTCGATCAGTTGTTGAATATGGTTGATAGTGTTGGAAGGGGGCATAGTTATTATGGCCTGTATCTTCTCGGAGTTGGCTTCTATTCTTCTTTATGAGATCATATACCCCAAGAACTTCCCTCCGCGTACTCCAAATATACACTTGGCTAGATTGAGTTTCATGCGGTAGGCTCTCAACACGACAAAGCATTCCTCTAAATCCCTCACGTGGTTGGAAGCTCGACCACTTTTGATGAGCATGTTATCGATGCATACTTCCATATTGCGCTTCCATGTTGCAACCTATCAAATGCTCAAATATTTGGTTAGAAAGTCGTTGGTAAGTTACGCCGACATTTTTGAGTCCAAAAGGCATCACATCATAGCAAAAGATCCCCTGGTTAGTAATAAAGCTGGTTTAAAACCTGATCCTCAGGTGCGAGGCAAATCTAGTTATATCTTTAGTAGGCGTCAAGAAAACTCAGCACTTCGCAACCTAACGTAGAGTCCACCAACATGTCTATGCGCAATAGAGGGAATGGATCTTTTGGACAGACCTTGTTAAGATTTGTAAAATTAATGCATAAATGACACTTGCCTCCAGACTTAGGTACCAACACAACATTAGCTAACAATTTTGAATAATGGATTGGGCAAAAATACTTTAAAGCGAGGAGTTTATCAACTTCTTCCTTAATGTGTTGTGACCTCTCAGGGCCAAATGTTTTCTTCTTTTGTTTCAATGATTTAAACATTGGGTTGACATTGAGTCAGTGGATTTCTAACTCGGAGAGGATGCCAATCAAGTCTCCCATCCCCTATGCAAAAATATTTGCATTTAGCCAGAGGAAAGCTACCAACCTTTCCTCGATATCAGGAGCAAAGCCGGTTCCCATCTTTGTTGTCTTAGATGAATCTCTTGGGACCACCTCAACAATTTTATGTTCTTCAACGGCCACCAACCTAGCTTTGTCAAGTTTTATTTTCCTTACTTTGGGTTCTCTCTCTTCCTTAAGTTCTTCTACGACCTCAACTTCCCATTTTTGCTTGGTCTTACCCTAAGGCACGCTGCTACCTTCCTGGCTTTTTACGTTGTCCTAAGTCTTACGTAAAGTTTCTACATAGCACACTCTTGCCAATCTTTGGTCCCTAATGGCCTCTCCCTCGTTCGAGTGTTGGAAACTTCAATTTCATGTGATATGTTGAAGCTACAGCCTGAAATAGGTTCATACTCGGTCTACCCAAGATTATATTGAAAGTTGAGGAGGACTTAACCACCAAAAACTTCACCATTCTTATGGCTCTCTTCGGGTAGGAACCCAAGAACATGGGGAGAGTGATTTTTCCTAATGTTTCTACCACTTCTCCGTTGAACGCCGTGAGAGAGGTGTTGACTGGTGTGAGTTGGGTGTTATCTATGCCGAGGTGCACGAACGCGTCATGAAACATGATGTCCACGAAGCTCCCACTGTCTATTAAGATATTCTTTACCCAAAAATTCAACATTATGGTCGAGATAACTAGGGCATCATTGTGCGCTTCCCTTGGCTCATCCAAGTCCAGGTTACTGAAGGAAAGTGTTTCCCTTGGACTCTACAAGTGAGATACTTGCTCCATTACACAATTAGAAATAGAGTGCATTCCGCTAGCAGCTCGCAGAAGTGCCCTTCTAGCACTTTGAGAATCTCCACTCATAGGTCCCCCGGATATGACTGTGATAACTCTTGCGCTAGGTAGATTATCATCACCACGTCCTTTCTTCTTATCACCGCTACCTTATTTCATTACAAAATCATAATTATTGGGGGGACCTGGCTGTCTTCATTCTCCATGGTCGCCTTTAGATTTGTCAACGTACTCGGCCAGGTACCCATTATAAATCAGTTTCTTGATTTCATTTTTCAAGTGATAACACTTTTCTGTAGAGTGCCCTTTATCCCGATGATAGCAGCAATACTTATCAGACTTTATTCGTTTGGGATTCTCATGCATTTACTTCGGGGGCTGGAGCAAGCCCTATTGCTTCGCTACCATCATCACCTTGGATAGTCGAGCTTTTAAAGGGGCGAAATAAGTGCATTTTTAACAAAAGTTTGTGAATTGTCAAATTTTTTTAGTCGTAGATGTTCTTTCAAATTTAATGATTAAAATTAAGCACGAATAATGTGGTTTGATTGATGACAAGTGTTATTTTAGACTTTAATATTGCTCTTTGGTTAATATATTTTTGTGATAATTATACTTAATTTGTTTTCACAAATAGTTATGTTATTCGGTGTGGAGACAAACATGTTAAAATAAGTAGTTCTTAAGCCCTCGCTTTAATCATCACTTGAATTTTTGACATGTAGGGGTTGAGTGTAGAACTTTTCCTTTTAGTCTGTCGAGGTGAACAACTGATTGAGCACCACTTAAAAATGATTAAGGCATTAGGATTTCTAGCACTATGGCCAAATCAGCTTGTTCGCCATGTGATTTTCCAAGAGAACATCCCCATAGTAAGCCATTTTAAGCCTTTCAATAAATAAGTCTTTTATGTGGTAACCATATCTTCTTACCAAGCCTAAATGCACTATTATCCTACCATTATTCTAAAAATGATTTGGAGTTTAAGAGACATTATACAAGGTGAGCTTCCAAATGAAATTTGGGTCAGAATATAAGATAAGTGCGGGGGAGTTTCTCTTCTAATAATTAAAAACAAAAAAAAATTACAAAGTGTTAAAAATATTACAAGTTGCAACTAAAAATAGGATGATGAAAAATCAATAAGAATGATGAAGAAGGGTCTAATTCAATAACAATAGGCCTCGGTGTTGAAATTCATGGAGTATGAGAATTCTTCATTAATAAATTTATGTCTCTAATCCCATGAAATTTTTAGAACCTTTGTTGCATCCTATTCTTTTATTTCCTAGCTACATCACTACCCTTTGGCCCCATTACAACCTTGGTTGAAAACCTTTTGATTTCGTGTGGTGCCTTCAGTGTAGTAGAGATTTGTACCAAAGGAAAAACTTATGATGTTTAAATCTTCCATTAGAGATTGAATGATGGTTTTTGTGAGGTTCTATGAAAATTCACTTGTTTGAAGCATGGATGATTTCATCACTGTTGACATTTCACTATTCACACACACATTTGAGTACGCTTAATGTGGAAATGTATTGACTTTTGAATGACTAAGGGTTAGATTCAACACTTGTTTGATTTTATTTCCATATTACTTTGTTACTTCCTCAAAATAATGGTTGGAAGTTAATTATCATAGATGTTTTTGTGTATCACCACTAAAAACCCTCATAAGACTATAACTCATCCTCTATGGGCCACCTAGGGGTTTAAAGACTTATTGCATATGTTAAATGCAATTGTGATTTCCTATGAAAGTGGATTAGTTTAGGTTTATTTTTTCTATGAAAGACGAGTAAGGGTTAAGTGTGGAGAAAATTGATAAGTGCATATTTTGATATATTTTTTGTATCCTTTATACTTTTCTTATTTTATTCTTGTTAATATTATAGTTTTATTAATGTTTTGTGTTAGGGAATCAATGCAAGAAAAGAGATCAAAAAGAGCCAAAATAAAACCAAAGAAGACAACACGTTTCGTGAGCAAATTAGGAGATAATATTTTATTTGATCAAAAAAGTATCACAACTAGCATAAAATGGCTATTTTTACCTAACTCCATAATGTGCAGATCAAAATATATGTAATAAATCACTTGAACTCTGCAAGTGATTGTTAGGCTTGTATTAAATGCAAAATAAACATGTTTCCAAACTTGTGCAGTTTTGGTATTTTGGGTATTACTTCATGTTCAAAAACCCTATAGACCTGAATCTTACTTCATTTGAAAGCCAAGAGATATAAATATAATTTTGCTGTTGGAAGCTTAGCCCAATTTAGTCTTTCTCCCTAGTGGTTGGAATTAGATTATTCAAGTTGAAAATGAAGCTAACAGAGAAATACACAACTTTCATGTCTATCATTTGTCTAAAATCTGCTGATTTCATGGAAAAAAATGTGTGAAAATATTCAGATCTAAAAGGATATATGAATTTAGACCATATTTGAAGTAAATTTGGAGTGCATTTGGAGATGCCAATTTAGGCACTCTTCTACTATAATTAGGGGTTCTTGGATGCTATTAAACAGATACAAAAATAAACCTTAAAGGGAAATTTTTTTTATTGTTGTCTTTCTTTAGGCTAAATTTTCTAGTAATAATGTAAGTTTTCTAGTAGTAATAGAAATGTATTTTAATTTTTCTTCTATTTTTAGTTTTTTCTACTTTCATTATGTCTTTTTAAATTTCATTTCACTGAGGAGAAATGATGAACCTCTTAATAGAGGAAGAAAAACGATTATAAAAGTGCATAATTTCCAGGTGTGTTGTATTATTTTTTTTTTAAACCCTCCTTGTTTTGTGGTGATTCTTGATTTATGAATCTCCAATGGCACAACAAATACTTGGGTTCATTTAGCTTATTGTATGGTTCTACTCTATCGATTGCTAATATAAAACCTTGGTTTGTTGCAGACCTTAAGGTGTGCATAAATACTTGATCCCATAAATAAGTGTTGGCGTTAAAACCTTTCTTATTTTGTGGTGATTCTTGATTTATGTATCTCCAATGCTACAACAAATACTTGAGTTCATTTAACTTATTGTATGGTTCTGCTCTACCGACTACTAATGTGAAACTTTGATTTGTTGTAAACAAAGGTGTGCATAAATACTTGATTTCATAAACAAGTATTGGTGTTAAAAGATAATTTGCAAACAGTATGACAATATTATAATTATCTTAATGCATGAGCTATTTGATAATATCTTCCCATTGGAACCTTCATTATGTATGAATTTTAATAATGGCATTTAAAAGAGGTGCAAAGAATAAATAATCGTTACTCTATGTAAAACTCAAGAGCAGATTCCTAATGCTCAGTACTTTTATTACTTTGATTTCTTATTTGTAGCATACATTTTTTCTTATTTTCTAAACCACATAAAACTCTTCTTTTAACAAATATAATCCTAAAAACTTCAAACAACTTCCCTGTGGATCGATCTCGAACTCCCGAAAAATTTATTACTTAACACAACCTGCACTTAGGTTTGCAACTTAAAGATGTAGCAGGACAGCCTTACAAAAATTCCTAATAGCTAAATAGGGTTGCCATCTCCTGTGTTTTTAGCGATAATTGAATAAAAGTTTTTCCGCAATTAGTTTATTAAACTTTGTATACTTCACCATGAAGATCTCAAAGTTTTTTATATGAGGCTCGACTATCTTGAGTGGAAGAGTGTTCTGTGGATAAGCCTTTATGGGTGATAGTTGTAAAGAAATGAGTGATGATGTTTTTCAACAGCTTTGAGGGGGGCGGATCTGGTGGCTTGGGGTTGGGGTTGGGGTTGGGGAGAGAATTTTTAGAGAGAGAGTTTTTGTTGGTTGTCATAGTTGTTAAGTCAATAGAGAAAAGTATTACTAGATACCAATTGAGCTTAAAACTTAGGTAAGTTACCTTGTGCATAGATAAGTGGAGACTTGACTTGAGCTTAAAAGTGCTGAGGATTTCCTACTTTTGAGGAGTAGAGGTTAGCACTACTTTAACCAGTAAAGGATTAAACCTTTGAGTAAAGAATACTTTTTCTCCCATCTCCTTTTCTCTCTATAACTTTGCAATAGTGAAGTGGTGAAATGAAGATACTTACATTGAATGCAAATATATAAGGAGGTGAATGTTAGGAAATGACGACAAAACTTCATAAGGCAAAGAAAAATATTGCTTGAAAAAAATAACTTTTCGTGCATATTGGACAAGATAATAGTCTAGAAGCACTTCTTAAATATGACTTGCTTCATGCTGAAGAGTGGGGCCAAGTGATGTAGGATAATTTCATCTTTATATAAGTGGAAACTTAACATCACTGGGATGCAACACGTGCCAGAGTAATAGATAATTCGGATGGTTAAGGCTTAGTGTTCTAGTTTGACTATAGTTGAAGTTAAGATCCCTACCTTATAAAGAGTCATTTTCGTAAGAGAGGTATGATGTTGAGGTCTAACATTTCTTATAAATGTAGACCTCGGCTCCAAGTAAGATACCATTCATAATTTCAATCTTTCACTCTCATAATCATCATTGAAGCATCGAAGTATTTATCTCTAAGGATGTTCACCTAAGGGCTTTTTTTTGTATGTTGGTGATGAAGTCCAATATCAAAATCCACCTCTAAAGTTTTAAGACCTCGGATTTTTGTTCTTCAATTTTCACACATCATAAGTAACAAATAAGTAGGAGAAGATAAATTCTAAATTTTGTTCCTTCCATAAGTGGGATGTCAGTCAGTATTTATAAGTTGAGTTTAGGACCGATCAAGCTATAGAAAACCACATGTAACTGGAAAGAGGTCCCGCAAATCTTAACATGTATGTTAGTAGCTCAAAAAATATATAGGATCACTAAAGTACAATGTTAGAAAGCTAAAAAGAAAAAAAATTCTTAAAAATGTATTGAATATATGTTGTAAGGATGGTAATAATAAGGCATACCTGAATCTGGATAGGAAACTGGCATATATAGGGAAATATTGTATTTGAATAGGACTAAAATACCTTCCATATAAGAGAATACAAGTAAAATAGTAAGAGACATCTATAATTAAAGACGTTATTGCAGATGAATAAACTTTCGAATGTATGCTTATTTTCTACCTTGCATTTTTTTACATATTCGATTTACATAAATGGCCAAAAATCCACTACATATATTCTTGACACCAACAAACTCACCGATCCTAATTATGTTGATTGACTAAGGAACCTTTAGATTATTTTCTAGTTTGAAAAGCAGTCATATGTCCTTAATGTTGCTCCAATGCTAGCTTTGCCGACAAACGCACTAACGAGGAGCTTGCGGAACATCACAAGCAAGTTGACGATGATTTGCAAGCTCGGCGTTATATAGTAGCATCATTATCAAAGAAGTTTCAAAGGCAACATAAGGGTATGGCACAAGCTGCATGATGGGCATAATTCAACCTCAGCCCAACTAGACATTCAGGTCCAAGAGGCCCAAGTTATGTAAGGGGCCAAGCGGTCCAAAGACATCAAACGCTAGCCTAACAAGGCCCACAGGCTTAAATTATATCAAAGGTCTATAAGGCCCATATCCGAAATAAGCAGGTATAAATACCTCCCTCCTATATATTTATAAGGTACGCAATTTATCTTGTTGATTTTCCGTTTTAAGTTCAATTTTATTCTCTTGGGCACTAGCTGACTTAATCATCGAAGGGATTTCCCCAAGATACTCTCAGGGACCCCCTTAACTGTCTATTCATATTGCAGGTAGGGAACTTACCTCAAGAAACTATCTGCTAGCAGGAAGGATGAGTAGCTTGCTCGTAGAAGCTTAATTCCTAAAGGAAGATCAAGCTCATCTCTTGGAGAGGATCCACCTCAACTTGAGAAATATCCATCCACCTCAGGATAAGGAGTATTTATCCGTATCATTTTGGCATTGTTTATGGGAAATCCCTGCAACAGCATTAAGAATGCAGACTTATTGCAAGGACACTGAAACAATCATTTAGGATGCTCACCAGAAGTAGAGGGCCAATGGGAACAGAGTAGATTAGTGATCCAAGGAGCGCCCACCCTAGCAGTCCTAAAAACGTCCACCCAAATGGTCCTGTAAGCATCTTCCCTAGCAGTTCTAGAAGCATCCATACTAGCGACCTCAGGAGTCTCTACCCTTGTGGCTTCAGAAGTGTATGACCCAACGACTTCAAGAGCTTCAGCACCAGTGAAGTCCCATGATACCAAAATAAAAAGTCCTAGCTAAAGGAGCCTCAGTAGGACCAATCCTGATGTAGTTCATGTAAGAAGCATTGCAGGCTTTACTTAACGATGTTTCTACCAAGTAGTGCCTAGAGCAATGATTCAACATACAGCACATCACTTAGACAATCCTCCTCCTCCTCAACCCTCATGCTGGAGCTAAGCAAAGAAGGCAGAGTTCAAGAAGGAAGAGGCAGGGAAAAAGAAAGAAGAGGTAACCCTCATCAGTCTTAAAGGTTTTACCATAGAAGTTTGGAGAGGCCAATCAATAGGATCTACACCTCCTGAACAAGGAGGTCCAGCTGAAAGTTGATATTATAAAGACCACTCATTCAAAGGCACTTTGGCAGGAGCAGTGGCGAACACTATAGCTTTGTAAGCAGGAAGTAACCGCGATGACCTACTCCTAACTTGACCTTAACAAATTAAGGATCATCTTCATCTGTGGAGAGAGAAAAATCCCAGTGATGGCTATCTATGTACAACAAAAGTAATGGGAATCATCCTAAGAGACTCAAGTAGTAGAGCCTGCCCAAGACTAAGAGTGCATCTCTCTAGATAATGGGAAGAACGCATTCACAACCTACTGAGATATATTAAACTCATTTTTGGAGATCAGAGCAAAATATCAGAAGATTACCCCAACTATCGAGGAGAAGCCTAACTCTAATAGGATAGAGCGATGTCAGACCATGCCTAAATACCGCTATTATACCCCATGAACACTCCTCTCGTAGAAGCTCTATTGATGGCTCAACGATAAGGAATTATTGATCCTCCAAGAAAACTAAGAGAAGACCCTATTCGAGAACAACCTCATGGAGGGATGCTAGAGGTGCATTCGGGGCATACAGGAAGAAGCAGGAAGAGCACAATACCTAAGTCCTTTCTGGAGTTAGAGAAATTCTTCATATTCAAGAGAGGAGTGCAGAGATAATATTTGGAGAACATGATAATCCTACAGCTGAGCACCATGCTGATGCCATCATCATTTTTGTGATGCTAGCTAATGTCCTTTTAAGGAAAGTGTTGGTAGATAGAAGGAGTGTTGTAGACATTATCTTTTATAATGCTTTCCAAAAACTTAAGGTAAATCAAGCCAAGCTAGTACTAGTAAACCTCCATTTGTAGGCTTCATCGAGGTAATATTGAACACACCTGGAGAGATAGTGCTTCCACTTATGATAGAAATACATGGACCTTATCAAGTTGTCAAATGATAAGATTCTTGATGGTAAAGACCCCCCAGCTTACAACATGATATTAGGGAAACTTAACCTCAATCAATTTCGAGCAATGGCCTCCACAGCTCACATTTGGTTAAGTCCCTAATGGCTAACGGTATAAGAGAAGTCCTGGGAGACATACAAGCTACTAGATAATGTTATGTTACCACGCTACGAAAGGAAAAATGCCCAGTAGAGAGCAAAAACGACCCCTCAGAGCACACGTGCTTCTAGCATTTATTATTTTTACTATGCATCACAATAAATAAAATAAAATGCTTTGGTCTCTACTCATTAAAGTCCATACTAGTATCCACAAAGATATGTCCTTGTCAAAAAACTTATCTATTTCAGTGATCACTTTCATAATGGGCTTTTTTTACTCAATTAACCACACTTTTGTAATAGGCTTTCATAATGGGTTTCATGACATTACTCAAATAACTAGATATTGTACAATACACAATATGCTTATATGTTGGCCCATTTAAGAAATTCCAACAATGACCCACTTAGGCCACATATATCACCAAAGTATTATATATTTTAAACTTTATGACTTCGTATATTGTAAACATCATGAGCTGAAACTTTATTATTTGTATGGAGTGTCATCTTTAAAACAACTTGGTCCATTAATGATATCAATATAAGATCAAAAAGGCTTTTATGAAATCTTGCATAACTAGATTCATCAATGATCACAATATCAATATAATTAACGATTCACAACTTATTGATAGAACATAACTGTATTTTAGAGTGTTCAATAAGGATAACACTTTAGTCTGATTAAAAACACGTCTGTAATTGATGAACATCAAATAAAAAGCTACTACTATACAAGCATATCATCAAGATGAACCTACCAATACGAGCGACATGCTTATGAAATACTTTAGGTGGTATACCGTGAGTAAGCGGATCAACAATCAAAGAGTTTTTACTAGTATATGCAGTAGACACCTAAAGACTATGAACTCTTTACTTAACAACAAGAAACTTGATGCCAATATGCTTTGATTTTGATAAACTTATGTTGTTCTTGGAATATAACTTAATAGCTTTATTATCACAATTTATCCCTATTGGTCTCTCAACATTATCGACAATACACAACCCAATGATAAAGTTCCATAACTATATTCCTTGATTCATGCTTCATAACAAGTTGTGAATTCTGCTTCCGTGGAGGAAGAAGCTATGAGTGATTGCTTAACACTCTTTTATGGTATAGCCCCTCTTGTCAACACGAAAACATAGCCTAAAGTGGATCATCTACTATTAGGGAAACCAGTAAAATTAGAGTCAAAATACCCAATAATCACTAAATAATCAAATCTCTAATTTGTAAGCATGAAATCTTTTGTTCTCTATAAGTACCACATAACTAGTTTTACTATTTTCCAATGATCCATTCTTGAGTTACTTACATATCTGCCAAGCATTCGAACTGCATATATAATATCTTGATGCATACAGACTTAAGCATACCTGGGACTCCCTACTCCCAACGCTTAAGGGATGTTCTCCATTTCTTTTTTTCAACCTTGTTCCTTGGGCATTGAAGCAGACTAAATTTATCACACTTATAATGGGTGTATCTCCTAGTGCACATTCTTTCATGCCAAATCTACTAAGCACTTTATTGATATATACCTTTTTTGATAAATCAAGTATACTACGAGAACTCTCTTGATAGATCTGTATACCTAACATAAAATATGCATCACCAAGATCCTTCATTTTAAAATTATTTGAAAGAAGTCTCTTAATCTCATATAATAGGCCTATATTGTTGCTTGCTAGTAGAATATCATCAACATATAACACTAGGAGAATAAATTACTCCCACTGACCTCATGAAATGTACATTGATCAGCAAGGTTTACCTTAAAACCAAAAGAGAAAATCACTTGATCAAAATTTTGATACTATTGAAATGATAAGCCATAAATGGACTTCTTCAATATGCACACCAGATACTTTGATTCTTTGGATTCAAAGTTCTCTGGTCACACCATATACAAGGTTTTTTCAATGTCACCATTATGGATAAGCTATAGATAGACTTCTTCAATATGCACACCAGATGCTTTGATTCTTTGGCTTTAAAGTTCTCAGGTCGCACCATATATAGTGTTTCTTCAATGTCACCATTAAGCAATGCCATATTATGTCCATCTGATATAGCTTCAAATCATAATGAGCTACAAGTGCCAAAATGATTTTAAAAGAGTCTTCCGATGAAACTAGAAAGAAAGTCATTTCGTGACTATTTGTGTCTTATATCTTTCAACATTGACCTTCAAATCCCATTTGGTTTTCAAACTCAATTTACAACAAATCATTTTCATTCCCTTAGGTAATTTGAAAAGATCCTAAACATTATTATGAATCTATTTATAAGAGTTCTTACTTTGTTTGACTTGATTGAAAGATATTTGATTATCTTCCAATCCTATTTCAAACTCGCATTCTTGGAAATACACGGTATAATCATCCAAACTTTTTGGTCTCCTCTCTAGTGGAACTCTTAAAAACACTTATAATTGAGATTGTTCATCTATATAAATAAGATCAAGAGACAACTCAAGAGTGTCATGATAATCCGGATTTGCATCCTGCAAGATGACATAGGCAATTTTTAGAAAAGTAAATATTTCTCTCTAAAAATAAGGTTCCTGAGTTTATCACTCCCATGATATTTGACCTCCTCAATGAACTCAGCATTGCCTATCTCGAAAAAAGATTTACTTGAGGGATCATTAGATTTAAATCCCCTCGATCTTTCTGCGTACCCAATAAATTAGCACCTAATTGTTCTTGAGTCTATTTTTCCATCATTAGGCTTGTATGGTAGCCTCAGTAGGATAACCCCAAACAAGAAGATGCATAATGCTAGGCTTCTTCCCAACCCCTAAGTCACAAGGGGTTTTAGCTATTACTTTGCTTAAAACTCGATTAAGGATATAATTTGATGTCTTGAAGGCCTCTCCCCAAAGTAGTTTTGGTTAAGAAGAATGATTTATCATACTTAAGACCATATCTTTTTGGTCTGTTCTCGTCTCTCAGTTAAACCATATTGACTTGAAGTCCTCGACACAGTGTAGTACGGGGCGATGCCATATTCTACTAAATATCTCGCAAAAGGTACTAGACTTTGTTCATCGAACCCATCATATCATCATAGTATTCATCACCATGTTCAAATTTAATGATGTTTATTTTCTTGTTGAGTTAATTTTCAACTTCAACTTTAGAAGCTTTAAACACGTCCAATAGTTGAGATTCTCTTGAATTAAGTATCGGTACCATATCAAGAATAATTATCTATAAAGTTACTAAAATACTATTGGACATTCCAAGAGGTGTATGAAATGGACCATAAATATTAGTGTGAATTAATTCCAAGATGCTTGATCACCTGCACCTATTTTCTTCAAATTTGTTTTTTTTTACATTATTACATTTAACACATAATTTAAAATTTGAAAAATCAGAGGAATCTCAATCAGAAGCCATTGAATCCTATGTTGAGAAATATGACCTAAATGTTTGTGCCACAATATGGAAGAATCCTATTAATATGTAGGGTTCCATTAATATGTGAAGCATGAATATCTAAATTATATAAATTATCAATTGAAGAATCAATACCAATAATATTTGAATTCTAAAGAAGACTAAAATCTTCATTTATAAATAAATATGAGTAATCATATTTGTCCAAACAGGAAATAGAAATTGAATTCCATCTTAATGATGGTACAAAAAAAGTCTCATGTAAATCCAAATAAAAACTATATTCTTGTTGTAATCAAAATAATCCAATTACCTCAACAGGTTACATAATAATGAATCTTTCAGCATCAGTTGGCACTCAGCTCTTAAGGCAACTCTACATTGTCGCACTTATGTGAGTAGTTGCACATGTATCTACCCTCCAAATTTGACTTGGTACTAAAGCCAAATTAACTTCAAAACAAACAAAGTTGAGAAGTTTACCCATTTTAGCAGGTCATTTAGCATATTTGGGACATTGTTTCTTCACATGTCCAAGCTTTTCGCAGAAGAAATAGGCAACAACCTAATGTTGTTTTTGTTGCACCTTAGGTTGTGAAGTCCATCTATCTGCAACACATTTTCCTTTGTGAACCCTTTCCTCTTCTTGTTGGCTACATTATCATGAGATGAAGAAGCTAAATGACACTTTCTATCTTATATTGTTTCAATCTCTCTTTCTTTTGCACATAGAGCAATAAGCTCGTTAGATTCTATTTTTTCCTTTATGTATTATTAATATATACTATCTATAAAAGTGTGAATGATTGAAAAGGTTTCTTGAAATTTTTAAGATGCCTACTATAACCTTTAATTAATAAGTATGAAATAGTCAAAAAGTAGGGTATAATTGAACTTCAAATATTTTTAATAATACTAGTAAATAACACGTGCATTGCATGTGGTTCATATAATTCTATTAAATTAATTATATTATTTAATAGTTTATTTGTGTAAAATTAAGATATTATAATATATTTCATAAGTAAAACATATTAGATAAAAACATAATCAATAAAAAAATAAAATATTTAAAAGTATTTTATGAACTAATTATTGATCGATATGACGTAACAAAACAAGACACTCTTCTAGCTCATAATTTTAAGGCGACACTTGTTTTTTAGAAATTGAAGATTGAATGTTGGAATTTTTTTAACATTACATGATTGTTAGGTATCATAACTTTGTCCTATAATGAATCCTACTTCAATGTTGTGTATTTCTAATAAAAATAAAATATTAGGTACTATTAATAATGTATAATATATTACTTAGGAAAAAATATTTATACCAGCACTCAAAACTTGTCTGTATATAATATATTGAGCTTCATCTGGATAGAGCAA
Organism: Paulownia fortunei; assembly: GCA_019321725.1. Taxonomy (NCBI): domain Eukaryota; kingdom Viridiplantae; phylum Streptophyta; class Magnoliopsida; order Lamiales; family Paulowniaceae; genus Paulownia; species Paulownia fortunei. The sequence goes on along the minus strand of CM033115.1, from coordinate 7,991,194 downwards.
CATATAATTGGTCATGAGAAAATATTGAATGATGCAATTAGACATCAACATTTGGAACTGTTTGTTCTTGAGCTTTTTCTATTGTCATGACAAAGCAAAGTTTAATAAAAAATTGTTTAAATCTAAATTGAAATGGATAACCTTCATTTTCAACTGGTAAAAGTGGTACTCTAAGTATAAAGACGTGTTTTCTAGTATATTGCCCAATCCTACATACCATTCTTGTACTATTACGCAATCTATTTTATTGGTCCAAATTCTTCAAAAGAATTATTGGACAATTTTTTTTAAGTACCAACTTATGAGTATGCAAGCCATTTGGAGTTAAAAAGTTCAAAACATCATTTTTATAATAGTTATTTGTATCATCAACAGTTTCACCAAAACTATTAAAAGTTCTTGCTTTTCAAGGAAATATGAAGATCAACTTATTATTCAATTTATCAACGTGCTCATTCTTAGCGGCTAATATTGCTCAACTTGTCATATAATGAGTTTAGTGAGCATTCTTACTTAAGGTTGGAAAAATAACCTAAATAAGTTGTAATAATGAGTTTTTTGTATTGTCATACTCAATAATCATTTCTTCTGAATTTTTTATATTACATTTAGTATCACTTGGTTCCTCACAATTTCTAACTCTAAGTAAGAATTCACTAAAGATTGAATCATTACTCGACCCATGTTTCTTGATAAAGTAATTTATTTTTATTTTGGGCCACAAATATGACTTCACCAAACTTGCAGAAATAGTTTGGTAGATTGTTGCGTTAGTAACAATTGTAAAACTTGTCTAAAATCTCCATAAAAAATCATTACTTTTCCACTAAAATCCTCATCATTTTTCGTTACGTCATTCAATAATTTGTTAACATTCTTGATAGCCCATCGTTTCGCAATTGGTGTTTTATATACTTTACGCAATAGCTCTATAGCCCCGTTTTGTTGGGACATAGTGCACTTATATGATTTATTTTCATCTATTGGTATTTTGAAGTAATAATGTGTTGTTCTACCCCCTGGTATTATTGCGGTAGCAACTCTAGATGTCACAGTTACAAATGCTATAATTTGGGATCTAAGATGAGCTAATAATGCATGGTACAAAAATAAAAAATCTTTTTTGTGTTCCACATGATCTATCAATAAAGAAATTGTTGCCCATTTTATATAACCTAAGATCATTGAAAAAACTTTATACTGTTCAGTATTCAACTTTAGTTGTGCTTCTTACTCTTTCAGAGGTATTTTTATTGATATTTTATCTTGTATCTCCTAAAAAATTATTGTCAATGTTATCTATATCATTATGAATGTTTGGAAGATCATATGAACTAATAATTTTTCCCATGCTCTGCAAGAAAAAAATCAAACTTTTTAAAATTTTGACAACTTGTAGTTTAACGGAGTATTTTGATTCTTTTTTGAATATTCAGACATTACCTCAAAGTATGTATCGAAATGATCTCTCACATTTGTTGGTGCACAATATACACCTTTGTAGACTCCATGGTAAATTTCAAACAACTCAACCAGATATCAGATATAAAAGTGCATATAGAGCTAGTAGTATTATATCCTCTAACAAGCAAACCAAAGAATCTTGTTTGATGGTTGATTGTGTTTTATTTTTCAAGTTTGGCATATTGATGTATATCAATAACTTCAAAATCATGTAGGTAGGGTATACAAATGATGATACTTATAATTTTTATAATTTTTATTTTTTTGTAATTTAGTAATAAAAGATATATAAAAACTCGAGAAAAAGAACATAAATTGAAATTAACATAGATAATTAAGTATTTCAAAGGAATATGAATTATGGTATTAAAAAAAATCACAGTTGACATTACAACAAGGCAACGAACTCTCTTTCAACTCAGACTTTATAGGCAATATTTGTTTCTTAGAAACTAAAGAAATTTGGGAAACCAAAACTGAAAATTCAATATGTACAAAAGTCGAACAAAAAAAAATAATTTGATTTATAATTTTTATTTTCATAAAAAATTGGTATTCAGTTTGATTTTAATTTTTTATTCCAATTTATTTAATTGTATTGAATATCGAATTTATTTTTTACAAATTTTATAAATAATTTTTATATCTTATTTTATATTTATTAAATTAATATTATACTTTTTTCTTATTTTTAACTTACCAAACTAAAAATAATAAATTCAAAATATAATTAAATTCTGTAAAGAAATGAAATTAAAGAAGAAATTGAGCTAAAAATATGTTATATATAACTTTGCAATACTGCAATAATATATATACATATATAATATTTTGTCTATTAGATTAACTTGAATTTTTTAGGTTTAATTTAATTTTACCCCCTATACTCTTAAAAATGCTCCAATTATTAGTTCAATAATTTATTCAATAGAAATTATGTAAAAGGATCAAAAAATACACGAGTAAATGTAGTACATAATTATTTTCTACTTAATGTAATATATATAATTTTTTAAAATATTTATGTTTAAATGTGGTAATACAACGTGAAGGTTTACACAACTTATTTTTGTCATGTTTGATTCTTATTGAAACTATTTGGTTTCATTTCTAGTCGTTTTGAGGAGAGTGTTCTAGGAAGTGAGTTTAGAGAACGTATACAGAGTGAAAGCCTGTTTGTTTTGTTGGGACAAATGATATGATATATTTTAGAAAATATTTTCAATTGTAAATTTCTTATCAATATGATTTTATTGTAGTCAATGAGAGACATGTTCTAGTGTAGATATCTATATCATTGTTATTTTGATGTAATTAGTGACAGTATAGTATGTATAAGATTTTTTCAAAAATTATAATAAATGATTGGTATTCTAGTGAAAAGTAGCAAGAGAAAACCAATCACATCTATAATGTTCAAACTCACAATAAATAGTACAAACAAAATTCATTATATTAAATGACCAAACCAAAAGATCTGAGAGAATAAAAGAAACACATAGATGAAATTAAATGAAAGAAAAATATAATATAGGATTATAGCAGAGATAGTTACCATTTCCACTAAAATTATGATAAAAAATTTGACAGCACCCAAACGCGAGAGAAACATTATGAGGATTGGCATTCAAAATTTTGCTATGCGCCCAAGATAGAAAATGCGCTTGTGTTTCATACTTCTAGAATGAAAAAAAAATGAAAAACACAAAAAATCTAAAATATGTCTGATCATTTTTGGAGAATCTAGTGTTCTAAAAAATAAAGGGTGGGTGAAAGATAAACGACAACTTAAGAAGTTTAAAGTGACTCCAGGAGTGATTTAACATAAATCCCAAAAGTAAAAAAAAAATCAGTAAATCAAATATTAGATGTAATTTCACCGGGCTACTATGATTCCAACATCAAAAGATTAAAATTAATTTTGGATTTTGTGCATAAAATATGTGAAATATAAGATTTGGAATAGGGATTTGTAAAGATGGTATAAAATTCAAATATGGATGGCTTGAGAAAACAAATGTTAAGGAATTAAATATTTCATCAATTAATGTAATTATTTTTGTATCTCTCAAGTACAAGAAAATACACTTTAGTCTCATAGTTTAGGGAGGTCTTATAAATTTTGTCCCATAATTCAAAAAAGATCCAATATTAGTCATAAATGCACTTTAATATATAGGTTTTGTTTTATTCTATTTTTTCAGAAAGTAGAATAACCAAAATTATATATACGACCGTGGAATGTGCTTTTGAATTGATATAAAAAATCGATATTATTTCCATTAATTTTAATAAATTTAATTAGATTGGATATTGTGATGTACATTTAGTTTATTCAAATAGACACATTTCACAATAAACTAATTTTCATATTAATTCTAGTGTGCCATATCTTTTTCTATTTTAATTCAATCAATTTCAATGTAACTTTTTTTTATAGGGGTGACCATAGTCTGATAAACTGATGGAATCAAACCAAACAGAAAATTCGGTATGTACCAAAGTCGAATAAAAAAATATATTTTGGAATTTGATTTTTATTTTCATAAATATTTGGCATTTGGTTTGATTTTGATTTTTTAGTTTGGTTTATCAAATTGTACCAAAAATCATATTTTAATTTTTACAATTTTTTATAAATAATTTTTATATTTATTGATTAATTTATACTTTTTTTTATTCTTTACTTACCAAACTAAAAATAATTAATTCAAAATACAATTAAATTTTGTTATTTAAATTTGAACTATTTAATATTTTTATCTTTAAAAAAATTTATTAAACAAAATTATTGAATCGAAATATGAACACATAAATGGACAAAAAAGAAAATAAAATGTAAAGTAGTTATGAATATAATTTTCACACATGACCCATATTTTGGGAAGATCAAACAAATGAAAATAGAGTTTGTCTTGGACTCTTGGTGTTCTCTTCTTATAATTGTCCTATATCCTCATTGATCAATTAAATAAATAAGCATTATTTGTTCCAAAATTACATAATTACTAAATTACATAATTACCATAAAAAAATTACATAATTATTAAATTACATAACTACCATCAAAATTAATAATATTAAAAGGATATTTTAGTTAGATCAAAAATTGAAAAAAATATTCATACTTTTACAGTAGTATAGATAATTTGAACATGATTTCATATGTCCTTTTGTATCCCAAGTTAACTTTTCAAAAACTTGAAGTCAATCTTTTTGCTATCATAACTCTTTGAATATGTTGAATTTTTAAATAAATACAGTTTCATATTAAACTAGTTTTTGAAAGCTTTCCAACCACATCTCACAAGCATATATAAAGAAATCATATGAGAAAATTATGATCATTTAAAGTCGAGTATTATGCACCACTGAATATTAAATTTATGATATTTTTTCTACAATTGATAAATTTCTATTATAATTTTACAGAAAAAATAAAGATGAATTTATAGTACAAGGAAAAAATAAAAATAAAAAAAGTTAATTCTTGGAGCTTTGATGCTAAATAAAAAGTAATTGGTATAAGATTTTTTTTATTATTCATACTCTTTTATTTTTTTTTGGCATCTAAGTTTTTCCATTAATCTTTATCTAATTTTTTTTTTTGTAATAATGGATATATCCTTTGACCTTTTACATCCTAATTTAGATTCAATCATCAATTTAATTATTTTTTTTAAAGATAAATTCTTTCTATTAAATAAATTCAATAATATTTTGACAATATAAAATTAAGGTTGAATAATAATAAACATATTAAAAAAATTAAATGTTTGTAATAAAATAAAAAAACTAAAAATTAAAACAAACCTAGATGAGAGCTAAAATTTTTTAATTAAGGAGATGAGATTAGAAAACTAATTCTTAATATGAAGTTTAAGAAGAAGAGTAGAGAGTACAAGAGAAATATTTACTATATTTTTATTGTATTTTCTTGGCATATTTGTTATACTTAAGCCTTATCAATAGGATGAAAAGTCCAAAAAAGTTTGAAAAAAGAAGAAGAAAAAAGAAGAAGAGGAAGAAAGAGCAAACAAATTTGTTCCAGCAATAAATATCACTTTTAAACTGTAAATAAAGAGTTAATAGGATATTTACAAATCTTATTTTATGTCGCACCTCATAAATAATAGTTGCAAAATTAATATTCTTTTTCAAAGCATATTATGATATCAATCTCTTATATTCTATCATAAACTTTTTATTTCTTATTTAAATGGACGTACATTGCTAGAAAATGTGAGATCTATGTTATCGATAGATAAAATTTGATTTAACCAAATGAAATATAATATAAAAATTAAAAATAAAATTAAAAATAAGTAGAATAAAAATGGTACGAATGTCATTGTAAGAAATTTAGAAGAACTAAAATATTTTTATTCAATATGTATCAATTCGATATTTACTGTAAAATTTGGATGCCACTTAAAGATTACAAGCTTAAAACTTATAAAAATTAAGGTATCAATTGACATTTATGATAAATTATGGTAACAAAATAATTTAATTTAATAAAATAAAATACAATATGAAAAATAAGAATTAAAATTGGATTAACTCTAAAAGTGTACATGTGCCAATGTAAGAAGAAAAAATAAAAGAACTTCATTTAATATGTAATAATTTGACATTTATAGTAAAACTCAAGTATTATTGAAACTATTTGTTAATTCAGGTTCCGATATGCCATTCATGTTAAAATTCATTTAACAAATTTTGTCTTAAAGTTTACTATGTTAAATCTTACATAATAATTTTAAGGGGTTATTTGAACTTTGAGGTTTAAATATTTAGCAACCACATTCCCTTGTTTGAGAAAAAATTCCAAAAAAATTTACTTAAAGATTAAAGTACCCTATCCCTTTATTTTTTTAAAAACGGCGTAACTTTTGAAAAACTAATTTGTATTTATCTTTTATTATAAATGATTTTATAAAAAAATAAATGAATAAGATCAAATTTTAAATTTTAAAATCTCTCAAATGACATAAAGAGTACAGATTTAATTTTTATATATAAAGAATAATTAGCATTTTATAATTATACATGGTTCACAAATTTACAATTGCATAATTTTTATAAGAAAATGAAAAACTCAAGTTTAATTGCAAATGACATCTTTAATAGTATAACATATCGTACACTTTTAGAAAAAGAAATCAAAAGGAGATATTTTTTGATGTAATTTTTTCATAGATAAAGTTACTAATACAAATTTTGTATATTATTAAACCTCATGATTTATATTTTAGTCTAACATTCATTTTATGATTATGCATTTTAAAAGACACCCCTCACTTAGTCTTCTTAAAATTATATATATTTCAAACATATAAAAGTTAATTTATATTCTTTCCTTTTGTAAATATACTTGAACTTTAATTTTGATCTTTCATTTAATTCTAATAGTTTATGTATTTCAAAAAATTTATTATATTCATTTTTTTCTCATATCTAAATGAGCATATTCTCTTTAATTATTAAAGAAGATAAAAATTAATTTAAGTTATTTCATTTTAAAATATTCATTTTTGCAAATTAATTCTCAAAAATAAAAGTTAATCAACATTATTTATAATTTTTTATAATTGCCTCAAAATTAAAATTTTGGTCTCCTATTTTTTTTAAAACTAGATATAGTTTTAGTATTTATTAAATAAAGACATTTTGTATACATCTAAGAGAGTTTTAAAATTTAGAATTATTGATTATTTCCTCTCAAAATTAAAATTTTGGTCTCCTATTTTCAAAATTATATATAATCATATTATTTATTAAATTAAAGCATTTGGTATTCAATCAAAGAGATTTCAAATTTTGAATTTTGGCATAACGCTTTTTTTATACTTTTTCAAATTTGGATTTTAATTAAAATGATAGATTATTATCATATGGGTTAGGTTTTTTTGTTTTTTAAATATAATGTTTTTGGGAATTTTTGACATAATAAAGCTAGAGAGATGTTTTACTAAATTTGCAAACCTCAAGAAAGGTGAATTTAAATAATCTTAAGTTCATGTGTTATGATAACTATATTTACAAGATTGTTAATAAAATTTTAGATGAGAATTTAAATTTAATTTTTAAATATTAAAAAGAGAAAAAGAGAAGATTTCTTAAAGTTACTATGTAACAATTTAAAGCATAAAAGTATATATATGCTACTGTAAGAAGAAAAACTAAAAGAACTTCATTTAATATGTAACAATTTGATATTTACGGCAAAAGTCAGATATTTCTTAACTATATGTTAATTTAGGTACTAATATGACATTCACGATAAAATTTGTAATAAATTTAGCCTGAAAGTTTACTACGGTAAATCATGCATAGTAAGTACAAGGGATTATTTACACTTTGAGGTTTGAATCTTTGGCAACCACATCCCCTTATTTGACTAAAAATTCTTATAAAAATATTTCAAGATCAAAGTATCAAATCCATTTATTTATTTTTTTAAAAAAAACATAACTTTTAAAATACTAATTCGTAGTTATAATTTACAATAAATAATTTAATAAAAAAAATGAATGAGGTCAAATTTTAAAATTTATAGCCTCTCAACGACATAATAAGTATAGATCAATTTCATATATAAATAATAATTAAATTTTTTATAATTATTCACATATTTACAATTGCGTAACTTTTATAATAAAATAGAAGACTCAAGTTCAACTGCAAATGTCATCTTTAATAGTATAATACATCGTACACTTTTATGAAAAAATGAGGAGTTACTTTCAAATGTATTTTTTTTCATAGATAAATAATAATATATATTTTGTATCTTAGTAAACCTTATGATTTAAATTTTGATCTAAAATTATATATATTTCAATCATATAAAAGTTAATTTATACTCTTTCCTTTAGTACATATACACTTGAGCTTTAATTTTGGACTTTTAGAAATATGCATTTTGAAAACTATATATATATATTTTTAGTTAGTATTCAATGTTTTCTCATATCTAGATTAATATATTTTCTTTAACTAGTAAACAAGATAGAATTTAATTTAAGTTATTTTTTATTTAAAGCATTCACCATAAAAACTTTAGTTTTTGCAAAGTTATTCTCAAATATAAAAGTTAATCATTATTATTTGTGATTGTTGATTGTTACCTCAAAATTAAAATTTTGATGTCCTATTTCTTTTTTAAAACTAGATATGGCTTTATTATTTAGTAAATTAAGGTATTTGGTATCCAATCGAAGAGAGTTTGAAATGGCTTATTACATTTTTTATATTTTTATTTAAAACATGACTTTGAAAGAAAATGAAGGGATTATTTTCATATATGTTAGGTTATATTTTAAAGATATTTTAGTAAATTTGCAAACCTCAAGAGATGTGGATTCAAATAACCTTAAGTTCAAGGGTTATGGTGTAATATTCACATCATTGTTAATAAAATCTTAAAAGAGATTTTGAATTTAATTTTAAAATAATGTGGTTTAAGAAAAAACAAATTAGATAGAATAAGAAAAATATTTGCTTTATTTTTGTTGTGTTTTCTTCTCATTCTTTATTTTAATTAGGTCTAAACAATGAGGTGAAAACTCCAAAAAATTAAAAAAAAATAGATTTAAACTCTAAATAAGGATTTATTATGACTTTCACAAATTATCTTTTATATTACACCTCATAAATTTTAGTTTTGAAATTGTATTATTATTTCAATATCTTGTGTGTCGTTATAGTCTTTTTATTTCTTACTTATATGGATGTATATTGTTAGATAATCTTAAATCAGTGTTAATAATAGAATTTAATGTAATTAACTGAAACTAAATAAAAAAACAAGGGACAATTAAATATAAATAAAACTAAAATAGGTATATATGTTTTTGTCAAAAAAAATAGAAGAAAATTTAGAAGGATTTTACTAACTATGTATTTAATATTTATGAAATAAAAAATATAAAGGAAACTTTTTATAAATCTCCTATATTTGTAATTTTTTGTTTTTAGTTATATTTCTTTATTGAAAGAAATGAGAGAAAGAAAATAAAGTGAGCAAGAGGAGTAAGTAAGCAGATTGAAATGTATGAGAGAGAAAATGAAGTGAGCAAGAAAAGTGAGTAAGCAGATGGATAAAATTATCGCTTATATAGTTTTTGGATTAATTAGTAATTATGAATAATATCAAGATATTTATTTGACTTTGGCAAAAAAATAATTTAGTTTACTTGAAAGTTTTTTTATTAAATGTGACACTTTGTATTTATCTTATATTATTTTCTCTTGATTAACTATGAACATTGCAATAATTAAAGAATTGAATATTATTACAAATAGTTGAAAAAAATATTTATCAATTTTTAGCATGTGAAATTATGATTTTAATCATGTATAATGTATCTAATGCAAAGAAAATTCATAAAGTCAAATAAGAAGAAGACTTCTCTAGCCATCAAAATTAAAAAAAAAAATTAAAGTGATCATGAATTTATGTAAGAAGTATTTAGTTTTATTACTATTAATTTTTAAATTATCATTGAATTTTGTTCATTAAGTATTTGTGTTTAATCATTCATATTAATTTATACTTAAAATAAAATATTTAGAAGAACCTTGGAATGCTTTTGTTTTAATAAATTAAATATTAATTAATATTTCTTTATTTATGAAAATACATTTTAATATTTTAGTAATTTATAATATAATTATTTTAATAATTATATGAATCACGTGCAACGCATGTACTTCTTACTAGTTTATTTTAAGTGGACCAATTTGTGCAGAAAGTGAGATCAAGAAAAGGTGCACGAGATTTCATCAAATAACTATAACTTTAATGTCATTAGTCGAGTAACAAAATTAAACATTTCGGTAATGTACTCCCTTATATTCCCTTTGTCTTTTTACCTCATTGAAATGAAGTTTTGACCTTTTTAGGTCCAATGAATTGGTTTGTTATTTGAATCAGAAATTTCTTAGGATTTTCCTTAGGAATTGTGCCCTTGATGGTATTGAGAATACAGTGTTTCGTGACCACGAAACTTATGCGGTCAAAACGCTTTAACTTTTCATGACTAACCCTTTTCTCAGCAGTACTTTCATAACGGAAGGCTCATCAACCTTGAATGCATAGTTTTGATCCAACAACTAAGCATAATGGTGATATGCTCCTTCCATTTCTTAAAATTTATGCCGTTAAGCAATCGAATGTTACTTAAATTGCCAATAGTAGAAGATGCAATGATTCGAACATAACATAATAACATACTCACAATTAACCATAATCCCACAACTTTAGAGCACAAATAATATAAACAAAACCATAAGCTACACAAAATAAACCATTAAATGGGCCTTTATGAAATACCTAGCATAATATTGTTATTTAGTCTTTGGACCAAAATAACAATTATAGTCAACACTCTCAAACTAGAATAATAAATATTGATAATTTTTTTTTACAAATAATATGTCTTCGTTTGGGCCGACGTATTGCATGCATGAACAATACAAAATTATTTCATATTTATTATCTCACATGTCTATAATCTAATCAAACGATCACCTTCATTTGAACCGATTATGTTCACATAGATACAGACATATCACGTGCATCTTTTACTTGACATCTAATATTCTGTATGGATCATACTTGAATCCAATTTAGACTCAAATTTGATTCAAACTTGATTCAATCTTTATAGATTTGATTAAGTCCACCCTACTTTATGACCCAATTAAATGAGTCCAAACCACAAGCCTGAAATTCAAACTTATTTGGGATAGAAGCCTAAGACAAATTAGGCCCAAAATAATGCTATTGTAGTTTTAAGCTAAAAAAGCCTAAATTAGAGTCTTAACTCCTAATGAAACCCTCGAATAATTATTCTTAAACCCACCCAAGTCAGCCCCCACTTCTCCTCATGTGTTTCTTGCCGGGCTACTCATGTGCCTTCACGCTAGATAAATCTCCCTCTCTTTCTTTTTAGTTAAAACAATAGCAACACAAACAACAGGCAAAGTTCGAATAAAAAAGAAATAACAAAATTTGATCCAAAATTCTTCTTTTAACAAAATTCTTTCCACGAATATAATTGATAAGTCCATATTTTGACATATTTTTATATCAAATCCTTTATACTTTTCTTGATTTATTCTTGTTAATATTCTTGTTTTATTAATGTTTTGTGTTAGGGAATAAATGGAAGCATGTTTTCAGACTTGTGCAGTTTTTGTAATTTGAGCATAACTTCATGATCAAAAGCTCTATGGACCTGAAGCTTGTTTCATTTGAAAGCCAAGAGATAGAGGTACAACTTTTATGTTGGAGGCTCAGCCCAATTCAGTCTTGATGATAGCACAAAATTCGTCCAAGTAATTACACAAAATGGATCACCAAAATTCAGATCAGAGTTCAGCCCAGTATTGACTTATTTTACCAATTCGGTTATATATCTTGAGCCCAAATTTATTTTGGTCTGAAATTTGGATATGTTATACCCAAGAGGTAAGTGAACAAGTTTGATGAAGACAAGATGGTGTGAAAATGTGTTGAAATGGTAAAACCATAGGCTGCAAGTTGCTGCTGATGTTACAGGCGGCTCTTGGACAACTCGGTAATTTGACCATATCTCCTTCATCCGATCGCCAAATTTGACAAAAGATATATGAAAATATATCAGCGTTGAAAAATCTACAATTTTTATTCTTTACGTATCTTCAAACTCTGGCTGTATCTGACCGAAAAATGTAATTCAATTCAGTGGTTGAGAAATTTATGTAACAACTTACCAACTCTTGGCAACTAGCATACCACTTGATTAACCCCTCCATTATTTGTTTGGCCTCTAGCTTACTCCAAGTACTATAAATAGGCCATGTATTCAGCTTGTAAGAGGAGGGGGGTAGAGGATTTCTTTAGGCTAAGTTATCTAGTTTGTATGTTTTCTAGTATTGTAAGTTTTCTAGTAGTAATAGAAATGCATTCTCTAGTTTCTCTTATATTTTTAGTCTTTGTTACTTTTATTATGTCTTTCTAAATTTTATTTTGCTGAGGAAAAAGGGTGAATCTCTTGATGAGGAAGATAAATGGATAATAAGGGTAGAAATTGTTTAAATATTGTTGTATTATTATATTATTTTTGATCTAAATCCTACTTATTTTTGTGGTGATTCTTGATTTATGTATCTCCAATGGCACAACAAATACTTGGGTTCATTTAGCTTATTGTACGGTTTTACCCCACCGACTGCTAATGTGAAACCTTGATTTGTTGTTGACGAAAGAGTATATAAATGCTTGATCCCATAAATAAGTGTTGGCGTTAAGAGATAATTTGCAATAGTAAGACAATATCATGATTACCTTATTGCATGAGTTACTTGATAATATCTTCCATTGGAACCTTCATTATGTATGGATTCCAATTGTGGCAATTAATAGAGGTAAAAAAGAATAAATAACCATTTATCTATCCAAAACTCAAGAGTGGATCCCTAATCCTCAGTACTTTTATTACTTCGGTTTTTTCTTTAGCTACATCATACATTAATTGTTCATATATTTTTGACTCACATAAACTCCATCTTTTTATAAATATAACTTGAATTCTTCAAACAACTTCCCTGTGGATCGACCTCGGACTCACGAGAAATTTATTACTTACTACAACCTGCACTTGGGTTTGCAATCTTAAAGTTGTAGCAAGTTTTTGGCGCCGTTGCCGGGAAGGCAAGGTAAGTATTCAGGTTTGTTAATATTTTTCCTTTGTAAATATAGTTTGTTTATTTCTTTATGGATATATGGTTATATGGTATCGTAGTCATAATTCTCGACGTTTAGTAAGAAATAATTCCGAAACTTTGTTTGAAAATTTGTTTGAATCATCTCCACACACTTCCACCATGGCTAAAAATGATAGTGTCCAAGATGAAAATGAGAATCAACAGGTGCATACCATGCGTTATTACTTGCAACCTCCTCGAAATTCTTCTCCTTCTTGTTTCATTTTTCCTCTAAATGCAAATAATTTTCGATTCAAGTCAGGTATGATCCCTTTACTTCCTAATTTCCATGGTTTAGACTCTGAAAGTCCTTACTTGCATTTAAAAGAATTTGATGAAGTATGTGCCACTTTTGATGATCAAACTTGCACAAATGAGATTGTTAAGCTCAAATTATTTCCTTTCTCTTTAAAAGATAAAGCAAAAAATTGGCTTAATTCTTTAAAACCTAGGTCAATTGGTACTTGGCAAGAAATGCAAGCTGAATTCTTGAAAAAATTCTTTCCAACTCATAAAACTAATGCTTTGAAAAGATAAATTCAAAATTTTTCTCAAAATTCAAATGAAGTTTTCTTTCAATGTTGGGAAAGATTTAAAGATTTGTTGAATTCATGCCCACATCATGGTTTTGAAAAATGGCGCTTAATTAGTTTCTTTTATGAAGGTTTAACTCCTGAAACAAAACAATTTGTTGAAACAATGTGTAATGGTGAGTTTCTTGATAAGAACCTGTGAAGCCCTAGAATACCTAGATCATTTGGCAGAAAACTCTCAATCATGGCATAGTATTAATTCTTCCGAAGGTTCTATTAGATCTAATCTTGCTAATAGTAATAAAGGAAAATATTACCTTAGTCAAGAAGATGATCTAAATGCTAGACTTGCTAGTTTAACAAGAAAAGTTGAAGCCATGGAACTTAAGAAAGTAAAAGAAATCAAATCTGTGCAAGAGGAAGAAGGTTGTAGCAATTGTGAACTTTTGGGGCACTCCACCAATGAATGTCCAAACCTTCCAGTACAAGCAAATTTATAAACACATTCAAAAAGCCTTTTCATTCTCCATATTCTGAAACTTACAATCCACAATGGAGAAATCATCCCAATTTCAGTTGGCGAGATGATAACCGTGCACAACCACCGCATTCACAAAAACCACAAAACTTTCATTCTTATCCACCTCCACATACAAAATCCATTGAGGAGACTTTGCAAGCATTTATGCATGAACAAACAAACATCAATAATCAGACTTCACAAGCTATCAATGAGATCAGAAGCACACTTTCAACACTGACAACTTCTTTGCGTACTCATAAAAAAGGTAAATTTCCTGCTCAACCTCAACCTAATCCTTCTACTCAGTGTCATGTTTCTTCTTCAGGTGAAAATGCAGTCAAGGAGGCTAATTCAGTTACAACTCTTCGGAATGGAAAAGTTGTTGACAAGACTATTCATCCCAAGGAGAAAGTTCTAATCCACCTCCAGAAATAAAAAATGGAAATAGTCTTGACGATGAAGGTAAGTTTGAAGAAGGTAAGCGTGAAAATGAAGAAAAAGAAAAATATTTACCTCCAGCACCCTTTCCTCAAAGATTGCAAGCAACTCAGAAATTGAACTCAAATGCTGAAATTTTTGAAATTTTAAACAAGTCAAGATTAATATTCCATTATTGGATGCAATCAAGCAAGTTCCACCTTATGCCAAATTTTTGAAAGATTTGTGTACAATCAAAAGAAAACATCATGTACAAAAGAAGGCATTTTTAACTGAAAGTGTTAGTTCAATCATTCAACAATTCACTCCACCCAAGTACAAAGATCCAGGTTGTCCAACCATTTCATGTATCATAGGAAACACTAGAATAGAGCGTGCTTTGCTTGATCTTGGTGCTAGTGTAAATCTTCTACCTTTCTCAGTTTATGAATAGTTAGGTTTGGGAGAACTTAAAACAACTTCTGTTGTACTCCAATTAGCTGACCGTTCGATTAAAGTTCCAAAGGGAATAGTAGAAGATGTGTTGGTACAAATTGATAAGTTTTACTTTCCAGTTGATTTCATTATTTTGGACACAGAGCCTGTTGCACAAACACATACACAAAATCCTATCATTTTGGGTCGTCCTTTTCTTGCAACTTCAAATGCTTTGATCAATTGTAGAAATGGTATTTTGAAGTTATCATTTGGAAATATGACTTTGGAACTAAATGTGTTTAATGTTTGTATGCAACCTGCAGAAGATGTCGAAGTACATGAAGTGGATTCAATTGAGGAACTTGTTCATGAATACTTTACTACTACTAACTCTTTAGATTCTTTGGAGACTTGTTTTGAAAGTGAAAGTATTTATAAAAGGAACACACTAATACTATCTCTGAATTTTTGCAGGCACAAGAAAAATATTTTTGGAAGCCAAAGTTCGAAGAACTTTCATCATCACAGTAAAATCTATTCCATCAAGTATTAAAGCTCCCGTGGTTGAATTGAAACCTTTGCCAGTTAATTTGAAATACTCTTTCTTGGTGAGAATGAAACTTTTCCAGTAATAATTTCTTCCAAACTCGATGCATATCAAGAAGGTAAGTTGATCGAAACTCTGAAAATGCATAAGAATGCTTTAGGATGGACCATTGCTGATATTAAAGGTATTAATCCTTTCATTTGCACACATAACATCTATCTAGAGGAAAATGCTAAACCATCTAGAGAAATGCAACGAAGGCTAAATCCTAATATGAAAGAAGTAGTAAGAAATGAAGTCATTAAACTCTTAGATAATGGAATCATTTATTCTATTTCTGATAGCAAATGGGTAAGTCCGACTCAAGTTGTACCTAAGAAATCTGGAGTTACTGTAGTCAAGAATGAGAATGATGAATTAATTCCAACTAGGACTGTTACTGTTGGCGAATGTGCATTGACTATAGAAAACTCAACTCAGTCACTAGAAAAGATCATTTTCCATTACCTTTCATGGATCAAATTTTAGAAAGAGTTGCAGGACACGAATTTTATTGCTTTTTAGATGGATATTCTGGATATAACCAAATTGCAATTGCACTTGAAGATCAAGAGAAAACAACTTTTACATGTCCTTTTGGTACTTTTGCATATCGAAGGATGCCTTTTGGATTATGTAATGCACCAGCTACATTCCAATGATGCATGCTTAGTATTTTTAATGACATGGTTGAATGTTTTCTTGAAGTCTTCATGGATGATTTTTCTATTTTTGGTAATTCATTTGATGATTGCTTATCTAATTTAGAAAAGGTTTTGATCAGGTGTGAAGAAAAGAATCTTGTGCTCAATGGGAGAAATGTCACTTCATGGTAACAACTGGTATTGTTCTTGGACACATTATATCATCAGAAGGTATTGAGGTTGATAAATCTAAAATTGAGTTAATTGCCAATTTGCCAACACCAAAGACTGTGAAGGAGATTAGATCATTTTTAGGACATGCTGGTTTTTATAGAAGATTTATCAAGATTTTAGTATAATATCTAAACCTTTGTCTAATCTTCTAACAAAAGACACTATTTTTGAATGGACTGAAACTGTGAAAATGCTTTTGTTAAGCTTAAAAGCATGCTTACGTCTGCTCCAATCATGCAGCCTCCAGATTGGACTTTACTTTTGAAATAATGTGTGATGCTAGTGATTATGCTGTTGGAGCTGTCTTGGGACAAAGAAAAGATAAAAAACCATATGTTATTTACTATGCAAGTAAAACTTTAAATGGTGCTCAATTGAATTATACAACAACTAAAAAAGAATTACTTGCTGTAGTTTTTTGCATTGGATAAATTTCAATCTTATCTTGTTGGCTCACCATTGTTGTTTTCAGTGATCATGCAGTTTTGAAATATCTTTTGTCAAAAAAAGATGCTAAACCAAGACTGATTAGGTGGATTCTCTTACTCCAGGAATTTAATATTACTATTCGAGATAAAAAAGGAGTAGAGAATGTAGTGCTGATCATTTGTCGAGACTTGTTTGTGATGACTCATTTCAAACCACACCTATTAATGACACTTTCCTGATGAACAATTATTTAACGTTTCTATTTTACTTGTTTGCTGACATTGTTAATTTTCTTGTAACAGGAAAGATGCCATCACATTGGAACTCTCAAGATAAAAAGAAGTTTTTGACTGAGGTTAAAAAATTTTATTGGGATGATCATACCTATTCAAATATTGTCCGGATCAAATCTTTCGAAGATGTGTGCCTGACAATGAGATAGGTAATATTGTCAAATTTTGTCATTCAGAAGCATGTGGTGGTCATTTTTTGTAAAGAAAACTAGTGCAAAAATCTTGCAATGTGGATTTTATTGGCCAACTCTTTTCAAAGATACTTACACTTTCTGCAAAAGTTGTGAAAATTGTCAAAAGTTAGGGTCCTTTTCAAAGAGAAATATGATGCCCCTACACCCTATCCTAGTGATTGAAATCTTTGACTGTTGGGTATTGATTTTATGGGGCCATTTCCATTATCATTTGGTTTTCTTTACATATTGGTTGCCATAGATTATGTTTCAAAATGGATCGAGGCAATTCCTTGTCGAAACAATGATCACAAAATAGTGATAAAATTTTTAAAAGAAAATATTTTAAGTCAATTTGAAATTCCTAGATCTATTATCAGTGATGGGGGAAAACATTTTTGTAACAAAGTTTTCGGAACTTTAATGAAGAAATATGGAATCATACATAAAGTTGCAACCCCTTATCATCCTCAGACAAATGGACAAGTTGAACTTGCAAATAGGGAGATAAAACAAATTTTGGAGAAAACAGTTAACCCAAACCGTAAAGATTGGTCTCTTAGACTTACCGATACACTTTGGGCATATAGAACTGCTTTCAAAACATCATTAGGCATGTCTCCTTATAGGATAGTTTATGGAAAACCTTGTCATTTACCTGTTGAACTTGAACATAAAGCTTATTGGGCAATCAAAATGTTTAACTTCAACCTTGATGAAGCTTCAAAATTGCGCAAATTGCAAATCAATGAACTTGAAGAACTGAGAAATGATGCATATGAGAATTCTAAAATTTATAAAGCAAGAATCAAAGATTTTCATGATAATAAAATTTCAAGAAAAATATTTGAGGTTGGTCAAAAGGTTTTGCTTTATAATTCTCGATTGCATTTGTTTCCTGGAAAATTGAGATCAAGGTGGAGTGGTCCTTTGTTGTAAAAAAAGTATATCCTTATGGGGCGATTGACATTGAGAATCCTAGAAATGGTAATATATTCAAAGTAAATGGACAAAGAGTTAAACCATTTTTAGAAAATCAATTTTCACAAGAGGAAATTCTTTTTCTTTCTAACCCTTGTTATGATTAGTGTTGTATATATATATATATATTTTTTTTATCTGACATTATTTTTTTCTTCTCTTCTTCTTCTTTTATTTTTATTTTTTCTTTCCCGGTTAAATGGCGGATAACGGTACTCCGTGGCTATAAAAGTCGGACTTGTCAGTTTCCCAAACAACTGAAATCTTTGTACAAATTTTCTTTATTTTTCTCATTCTCTTTTCTTGTTATTTTCAAAATGGGTGACATATTCTAACTCTCAAGAAGCGATTTCCTTTTCTTCCTAAAAATGCAATTTTGAAAATTTATAAAATCAGGATTGAAAGATTGAGGATGCTTATGCACAAGGGCATTCCGAAAGACATACGATGGTTAATTGAAGCAAAGGTAAGGGCAGGTGAGTTTTCACATGAGTTTCCAGATTTGCTTACTAGATACATGTCTGGTTTTGTAAAAGCACATATTCAAAAAAACGAAGGGCGAAAAAAATGAAAGTTTGTTATATTTGTGCTAGATGGACTTGCAACACAAAGTGTCGTTATTTAGGAATGGTCTCTAAAAATCGAGAAGATAAACTTAAATTCATTATGGATGGACTGAGTAAGGAGTCTTTAGATCACATTATATTGACTCTTGAGACGCATTCATGTGGATTGGTACAACGTGCAATTCTTGATTTATGGGATCGTTTTCGAAATGAATATGAGCTTTATAGTCTTGGGAATCTGACATTAAAAGACCCTGTTTGCCAGTTTATAAGAAAACTGGATGGGAAGCATATCCTCGACCCATAGAGGGCGTTTAAGCCGTTACTGGACGTAAAACCAGAGGAAGATGTGAGCCACAATCACAACTACATGTACATACACGTGGTAGTAGGTAATTTTTAAATTTCGTATGTGTCCTTATTTTCAACCTTTTTGACAAAAGAAAAAGACATGCAATAAATGTATTCCCTGTTCACACCTCAATAAATATCACCGTACTCACTCTATTTTTGCACAACTTATTTTCAAAAAAAAAAAAAAAAGAAAAAAAATGGAAGTTTCTTCAACTCACAAATTTAATTCCATTTGTGTTTTTTGTGGATCCAATCTAGGAAAAAATGGTGAGTTTATAGGGGCAGTCAATAATCTTGGTAGAACTTTAGCAGAAAGAAAAATTCATTTAGTGTATGGGGGAAGGCAGTTTGGGTTAATGGGGAGTGTTGCCATTTCTGCTTATGTAGGAGGTGTCAAAGTTTTGGGAGTTATCCCAAAATGTTTAACAGTACAGAATATCACAGGTATGACCATTGGAGATGAGCTGAAAGTGTCACACATTCAGGACAGAATGCCTAATATGTTAAACAATGCGGATGCATTCATCATTCTACCAGGCGATTTTGGTACACTGGAAGAATTATTCCAAATTGTCTCTTGGGCACAACTCAACATTCACCAAAAACCTATAGGTATTCTTAATGTTAATGGTTTTTATGATGGTTTGCTATCTTTTGTAGATCATGCTGCGAAAAAAGGGTTTATTTCAACTTCTGCGAGAAGAATCATCATTTCTGCTCCAACACCTGACCAGCTGATTGATCAACTTCTAGCATATGTGCCAAAACCTGATCCAGTCTTGGCCAATGTGGATTGGTCCAATAGGAACAATGGTCGAAAACGCAAATTGAATTTGACTCTCAGTCTGTGATACTTATTGTTAATGATTTTATCTAATAGTATGTGTGTTTTTTTTGTTGTTTCAGCTTTATTAGCCGCATTTCAGGTGATATCTTTCAAACTTTACTTTCCTATCTATTTTTGACATTGGGGACAATGTCTCGATTAGGTTGGGGGGAGATAATTGATATCATGACTTGTATATTCAATGTGTGTTTTTTTTTAGTATTTATTAAAAATAAAATAAATAAAAAATAAAAATAAATATAAATCAAGCGTATTTTTTTTTGCTGGGTCCGTTGAAAGCATGAAAAAAAAAAAGGTGGCTGAGTAAAGGGTAATTGTAACACTCTTGAGACGCATCCCTATTTTTTGCATAATATGGCAGGTTTGTAAAGTTTTTAACAAGTGTTTGTGAATTACTAATTTTTTTTTTTTGAGTCGTATAGGTTCTTCCAACTTCAATGATTAAAATTAAGCATGAATAATACGGTTTAATTGATGATGGGTGTTGTTTTGGACTTTGATGTTGTTATTTGGTTAATATAGTTTTGCGATAATTATACTCAAATTTTATTTTGCACAAATAGTTATGTTATTTAGTATGAAGACAATTATGTCAAAATATATAGTTCTTATGCCCTTACTCTAATCATCACTTGAATCTTCAACTTGTAGGGGTTGAGTATTAGAACTTTTACTTTTGGTCTGTCGAGGCGAACGACTGATAGTGCACCACTAGAAAAATGATTAAGGCATTAGGCTTTCTAGCACCATTGCCAAATCAGCTTGTTCCCTATATAATATTTAAAGAAAACATCCCCCTAGTAAACCACTTTGAGCCTTACAATAAATAATATATTTTTTTTTTGTAACCATATCTTTTTACCTAGCCTAAATACACTATTATCCAACCCTTGTTCTAAAAATGATTGGAGTTTAAGAGACATTCAATTGAAAGCTTGGACTTACAAAAGAAATTTAGGTTGGGATAGAAGATAAGTGTGGGGGAGTTTCTCTAAAAAAAAAAAAAGAAAGAAAGAAAAAAAGAAAAAAAACAATATAAAAAAAAAAAAAGTTGCAAAGTGCTACAAGTTGCAACTAAAAATGAGATGTTGCAAGATGAATAAGAGGGGTCCAATTCAATAACAATAGACTCCAGTGTGAAATTTGTGGAGTTGGAGAATTCTTCATCGATAAATTTTATGTCTCTGATTCCATGAAGTTTTTAGAACCTTTGTTGCATCCTATCCTTTTATTTCTTAGCTACATCACCACCCTTTGGCCCCATTACAACCTTTGTTAAAAACCTTTTGATTTCGTGTGGTGCCTTCAGTGTTGTGGAGATTTGCACCAAAGGAAGAGCCTATGATGTTTAACTTTTCTGTTAGAGATTGGGTGATGGTTTTGTAAGGTTTTATGAGAATTCACTTATTTGAAACATGCATAGTTTCATCACTATTGACATTAACTGTCCACACACACACTTGAGTATGATTATTGTGGAAATGTATTGATTTTTGAATGACTAAGAGTTAAACTCAACACTTGTTTGATTTTATTTCCATATTACTTTGTTGCTTCATGAGAATAAAAGCTGGAAGATAGTTATTATAGGTGTTTGTAGGTATCACTGCTGGAAACCTTCACGAGACTATAACTCGTCCTCTATGGGCCACCTAGGGGTTTAAAGGCTTGTTGCATATGCTAAATGCAATCGTGTTTTCCTACGAAAGTGGATTAGTTTATGTTTGTTTTAAGCTTGCTCGAGGACAAGCAAGGGTTAAGTGTGGGGGAATTTGATAAGTCCATATTTTGACATATTTTTATATCAAATCCTTTATACTTTTCTTGCTTTATTCTTGTTAATATTCTTGTTTTATTAATGTTTTGTGTTAGGGAATAAATGGAAGCATGTTTTCAGACTTGTGCAGTTTTTGTAATTTGAGCATAACTTCATGATCAAAAGCTCTATGGACCTGAAGCTTATTTCATTTGAAAGCCAAGAGATAGAGGTACAACTTTTATGTTGGAGGCTCAGCCCAATTCAGTCTTGATGATAGCACAAAATTCGTCCAAGTAATTACACAAAATGGATCACCAAAATTCAGATCAGAGTTCAGCCCAGTATTGACTTATTTTACCAATTCGGTTATATATCTTGAGCCCAAATTTATTTTGGTCTGAAATTTGGATATGTTATACCCAAGAGGTAAATGAACAAGTTTGATGAAGACAAGATGGTGTGAAAATGTGTTGAAATGGTAAAACCATAGGCTGCAAGTTGCTGCTGATGTTACAGGGTGGCTCTTGGACATGACTCGGTAATTTGACCATATCTCCTTCATCCGATCGCCAAATTTGACAAAAGATATATGAAAATATATCAGCGTTGAAAGATCTACAATTTTTATTCTTTACGTATCTTCAAACTCTGGCTGTATCTGACCGAAAAATGTAATTCAATTCAGTGGTTGAGAAATTTATGTAACAACTTACCAACTCTTGGCAACTAGCATACCACTTGATTAACCCCTCCATTATTTGTTTGGCCTCTAGCTTACTCCAAGTACTATAAATAGGCCATGTATTCAGCTTGTAAGAGGAGGGGGGTAGAGGATTTCTTTAGGCTAAGTTATCTAGTTTGTATGTTTTCTAGTATTGTAAGTTTTCTAGTAGTAATAGAAATGCATTCTCTAGTTTCTCTTATATTTTTAGTCTTTGTTACTTTTATTATGTCTTTCTAAATTTTATTTTGCTGAGGAAAAAGGGTGAATCTCTTGATGGAGGAAGATAAATGGTTATAAGGGTAGAAATTGTTTAAATATGTTGTATTATTATTATTATTTTTGATCTAAATCCTACTTATTTTTATGGTGATTCTTGATTTATGTATCTCCAATGGCACAACAAATACTTGGGTTCATTTAGCTTATTGTACGGTTTTACCCCACCGACTGCTAATGTGAAACCTTGATTTGTTGTTGACGAAAGAGTATATAAATGCTTGATCCCATAAATAAGTGTTGGCGTTAAGAGATAATTTGCAATAGTAAGACAATATCATGATTACCTTATTGCATGAGTTACTTGATAATATCTTTCCATTGGAACCTTCATTATGTATGGATTCCAATTGTGGCAATTAATAGAGGTAAAAAAGAATAAATAACCATTTATCTATCCAAAACTCAAGAGTGGATCCCTAATCCTCAGTACTTTTATTACTTCGGTTTTTTCTTTAGCTACATCATACATTAATTGTTCATATATTTTTGACTCACATAAACTCCATCTTTTTATAAATATAAACTTGAATTCTTCAAACAACTTCCCTGTGGATCGACCTCGGACTCACGAGAAATTTATTACTTACTACAACCTGCACTTGGGTTTGCAATCTTAAAGTTGTAGCAATAATCAAGAAGAAAGAAACAAAAATTTCTTTGAAGATTTAACATGACTTGCTCTGATGCTACTTATTTCAATTTGAACATCGAATCTATTCAAAACTTTAAGGTAAAAACGAAATCACAAACACAATTGTGATGCTAAAATATTTAAGAAAGAATTAAACAATAAAGTAGAAGTATGTTGGATCTATTCGATACAGAAATTTTTTTGGTTTTCTTTAATCTTGAAGAAATTCAGGGGTTTTATCCGTACAACACTAAATAAATTTTGCAATGTATGTTTGCACACTGATGGGGTATGAAAAATAGTAGTATATATATTTTTAGATGGGAGATCTCAACTTAATATGGAATCATATTTTACTTTACTACACCCATCATAATAAACAAAATAAAATACTTTAGTCTCTACACATTAAAGCATATACCAAGACTCATAAAAAATGTGTCATAACCTAAACCCTTATTTAATAAATTGATCACTTTCATAATAGGCTTAATGACATTACTCAATTAACTAAACGATATATAGTAAATAATATGTTAATATGTTGGCCCATTAAAGAAATTCCAACAACTTTTCTTTATTATTTTTTTTTGTAGATTTTTGTAATTTTTAGTAGTTTATTGACTTTTTTATGTTATTTAAATTTTAAATTTTAAAATATAAAAAAATTGTGGGGCATACAACCGTGCATCCGGATCAAATGCATGTATATGCTTATCTTGTTATAAATGGGTTAGAGTCCTGTTAAAAAAGTGGGTATTAATCTATTGTTACAATGGTTTCTTTATATTAAATAAAATATGATTTATTAGGAAATTATAGATTCTATTAGACTTGATATGATATGTTGGTGAAAAATTGTGGAAGAAAAAATTGTGATGCTATTATTTTGTGGAGTGGCATCCCCTTTTTAAAGTCTAGGCCGCCGAGGTGTGCCAACTTGGCTGGGTGGTCACTCAATCTTTACATTTTTTTGTGCTATTTTCTTCAAATGATGAATTTAAATTTTAAAATTTTTAAATTTATAATAATATATTCATTAAGTTTGCTTGAACAATCTCATGATACAGTGAATTTAAAATTTTTAAATTCTTATTTTGAGTTATTTTTTAAGTAATTATGATAAATTTTAAATTTATCTTATATATAATTATTTAAAAGATCCACAATCACCTCTCATTAGACAAACAAAATCCCTATATATTGAAAGTTGACATGGACATGCCAATTCATTTGGAATTTGAAAGATATAATGGAAGCTTCAAGGTGAAAAGCAGTTGGAACCTTATGCCAACAGCTAGCTTGGAACAAATACCAAAAGGTTGCCTTGATGTCCACTAAAAAAATGCTCCTGGGAGGTGTGAATCAGTATCTATTTCTCGAAGGTCAGTAATACACGCATATGCTATCTACCTTAACTATTTAAATTCATTGGTAGTTTTCATAATCTTGCAAATAATTAGCCATGTCACTCCATGTCCTCCAAACCCGGGCGCCCCCTGATTTTGATCTGTTTCGATCCAACTTGGAGGTGAGTTCTCTGGCCATTTTTTTTTAAATTATAAATATATATAACCAACAAATATTTTTCCTTATATTTTAAAGTAGGTGGTTTTCATGTCAAACTTCCATTAAACAAAGTCTTTAACAAAATATATCATCTTAATTGTTTTGATGATTTAATTTTGTTAAATCTTTTAAAAGAAATTTCTGTAATTTAAGCATCTTGAAACTACGATCTCAATATATCAAGATGCTTGCTTGAACACCACTTAAATTGCTTTTGTCTACAATCAAGAGTTATCTATTACATTCAAATTTAGCTGCAACCCTAAAATCTTACAATATTGCAAACTTGATTAATTCACGTGCTTAATAATTCTATAAGAATATAACTTTGGCAAAAGAATCCACTTATAATACCGCAATTATCCCATTAACGTCTTGGACATTTTTATAATTCATCAAAAACTCTATATCTTCACGACTTGATAACGTATTGTCCTTAACACTATTTTGTAGGAGAAAGATTTTATTATCGTTGAAGGTGAAGGTAAGTAATTCAATATTTATTCTTTCAAGTGTCCTACCCGGATATAAGGCCACAATACTTTGTGTATGGGGATGTTGAGTTATGATTTACTGCACGCAATTTAAGATTAATGCCATATTTATAATAGTGTTAATTGTCCACCTTCCGTAATTACTGATATTGTAAAAGTTTATTTATTTCATTTGATTAAGTTGGGCATACTAAAATATCTAATTTAATCAAATATTTACTTTTATTGATAGTGTCTCATGATAAAAATTCAAACCTGGTACAATTAATGATTTTTGTTAGATAATTCATCCCATTTATGAGGTGAGATGAATATTCACATCCTCCTATCTAAAATATCTAAAATATTTTTTGACTATAATACCCAAGATTTCAAACCATATATTATAATTTAAATCTAGACAAATATATGAGAATATTTAATTAAGGGTAAATTAGTCAAAGGCATAATAATACACATAATAATCCATCAAAGTAAAAAATTTGATTAATAAATCATTCGAATAATCATATGAAGTACACATAAAATTTATTAAATAATTTAATTACAGTCCCACATGTTATTATATTCTTTATCAATCATTTTTCATCCTATCCGAAGAAGTAAATGATCCTTAATAATATTTTCGATGTCATATTTGTAGATAAGTTTTTTAAAAAGCCAAAATTGGCATCTAAATTTTTCCAAAAATATCTAAGTAATACATATTAAATGAAATCCACCCAATCCATTATCCAAAAATCTCATAATGATGACAAATACACTTTTTCAAAATCTATATTCTCAATTCAATTTTCTATGTTATATTTCATTTCATTAAGGTAAATCCACTCATAATGAGTGCATTGGTTAACAATATTGGTTCAAGACATATTTGGAGATAGATTGATAATTTTGTATATTAGAACTTACAAGTGTTGGAATTGGTTAAGTTGGGTTTTAATTAAACTTTGACCAGAAATTTAATTGAGTTTTTAAGTTAAAATAAAAATTATTCGGTTAAACGTAAACTACTGAGTGGTAGATGAATTTAGTGTATTTGATTTTTCAAAACTAATTTTAGGTGAATGAGAAATTAATGCAAAAAATAAGCCATTTAAAAGGGATAAGTATTGAAGTATAAAAATATGGGAAGATAAAAAATCTCATCTCACATTGAAAATTTGAAAGAATGGAAACAACTTTATTTAGTCCAAATTGGACACTTAGGTTTTGGGATCAAGGGTATCGATAGTTTTTGGAAGGGGAGGACCTTACTCCTTGTTGCTTTACACCAAAGCCCACACGCAAACTACCCACTGGCCCTACCTGACTTGGGCCAAGCCTGGGCTTGAGCTTAAATTGTTCTAATTACTATATATATATATATATATATATCTTTTTATACAAAATAAATTAAGAAAATCATAATTTTTTTAATATAGTTCTTTTCAATCAGTATGTGACAAGTGGTATAGCTCAAAGAATGCAATATAGTTACTGACCAGATGATTGTGCGAAAGGACATATGTATTTGTCTAGTCAAGCCCTAATAGACATGTCTATCCAATCAGCACTTATTGGTTAGATGTATCTATCCAGTCAGAGCCAGATAGATGTAGCTGTCTAATTAGAGCTAAATGGACAGACGTGTCTATCCAATAATCGCTCTTTTCCAACAAATGTTTCTGCCGACCATAATCTTTCAATAAGTATAAATAGACCTCAAGTTCTAGAATTTTATATATTCTCATCCTATTGTTCTTCTAGTTAGCTTGAGATTTGTATTGTTACTATCTTAAGTGAGGTCGTTGTATCTTGAGAGATGATTATCGATATCTCAAGTACTTAATGTTGATGTGCTTATTTCGACTACCACTTTTGTAATTCTTAGCCATCAAGACAGTAGTTGAATTATCATAAAAAAATCCTCAATGGCCTAGAATTGGAATCCATAACTCTAAGCCTAGATGTAAAGCTCTTGATACATACATCGTGTGAAGTAGCCTCAAAATAGGAGACAAACTCAGCTTCCAAAGTGGATGTTGCAGTCAAGGTCTGCTTGGCACTTCTCCATGATATTGCTCTATCGGCCATCATGAAAATATACCCTAATGTTGATTTACGAGAATCAACATAGCCAACGAAAATATAATCTAAGTAGCTGATCACTTCAAAACTATCTATCCATGTGTACATAAGCATGTAGTCTTTAGTTCCTTGAAGGTGGTCGATACCTGGATTACTCTGATATCATCCTACCATTCCTATAGCAAATGCAATATCAGGCTTTGTATAGACCTGAGCATACACGAGGGTTTCGACAATAAAAACATATGAAATATTCTTCATTTGTTCCCTTTCTAGATTGTTCTTCTCGACATTGGTTCAAATTGAGCCTATCACCCTTCACAATGGGAGCTACACTTGGTCAACAATCCTTTATCCTAAATCTCTCTAAAACTTTATTGATATAAGTTTCTTGACCTAAGATGCCTCGAAGTCTATCTCTATGAAACTGAATGCCAATGACATAAGACGCCTCACCCATATTTTTCATATCGAAATTTTTAGAAAGGAATGGTTTCACTTCATACAGTAAACCCTTATCATTGGTTGCAAGAAAATAATCATCTACATAAAAAAAAAACAAGAAAGAGAATCTTACTTCCAATAACCTTCTAGGATATTACATTGATCCATGGTGTTTTCAACAAATTCAAATGAAGAAATTACTCCATGGGACGCTTGTTTTAAACTGTATAGGGATTTCTTTAGCTTACAAACCAAATGCTCACCATTACTAGAGAGGAATCCTTTAGGTTATTTCATATAAACCTTCTCATCTAGATCTCCATTGAGAAGTGTTGTTTTCACATCCATTTATTGCAACTTAAGGTCAAAATGGGTTACTAATGCCAAAAATGATACATAGGGAATCTTTCTTAGACAAAGGAGAGAAAGACTTTGTGTAATTGATTCCCTCCTTATGAGTGAATTTATTAGCAATGAGTTTCACCTTGTATCATTAAATATTAAATAATTAGTCTTTCTTTGTCTTAGAGACCCATTTAGCTTAACAAATCCCACACTCTTTACTCTTATGGAATTCATCTCTTTCTTCATGACATTGTACCATAATTCAAATTCTTTGCAACTCATAGCCCGTGAAAATGTATTAGGATCATTTTCATTGTAGTTGAACTCTGGTAGGTAAACTATATAATCACTAGGGATTGCCAACCACTTAGTTCTAGTGCATATTCACAATGTTGTACCATCATCTTCCTATGAAGATTGTGGTTCAACTGTTTGTTTAGGAGCTTCTAGTAATTCTTGAACTACTTGATCCACTGAAATGTTGGCAGTAGTTTGTAGAACCTCTATGATTGGTTATTCAGCACCAATTTGTGCTTGAGAGGTGTTGTGAACTATAACCAATCTATCACTTGAGGTGGATGGTTGAGATTTTAAATGATCATGTTCAGGAATTTTGTTCCTGATTTGATCTCTCCCACTCATCAAGTCATTCTCAAGAAACTTAGTGTTTCTTGATTCACCAATTCTAATGTTGTGGGATTGATAATAAATTTTTTACCCTTTAAACTTTTCAACATATTCAATGAAACACCTACTAATGGCCCTTGGGTCTAGCTTCTACTCTTGTGAATTATAGATCCTCACTTTAGATGAGGCATCCCTAAATGCTCATATGTCTCAAACTTGATTTTCAACCTTTGAATAATTCAAATGGTGTTTTTAAGACATCCTTGGTTGGAATTCGATTTAATATATACACTGTCATTTAGTGTTTCAGTCCATAAGGACTTCATAAGATTGGAGCTACTAAGCATACTCTGCACCATGTCCAACAATGTTTGGTTTCTTCTTTTTGCCACACCATTTTGGTTCAACATTCTTGTTCGATGGACCAGGCATGGTGTATTAGCAATATCCCATATTCTTGAAGAAATTTAGCAAACAAACCAGGTGCATGTCCATCCTCAATATATCTACCAGAATACTCTCAACCTCTATCTGATCACACAATCTTAATTTGCTTCCCGCATTGTTTCTCTACTTTAGCCTTAAAGATCTTAAAGGCATCTATTGCTTCATTCTTGTTATGAAGCAAGTAGAGATACATATAATGTGAGTAATCATCAATAAAGGTGATAAAGTATCTCTAATCATGTCAGTCTATATCTAAAACACATACATCAGTATGTATAATTTTAATATACCCAAACTCCTATTGGCATCCTTTTTGGACTTGTTGGTTTGTTTTCTCTTAATGCAGTCCATATATATTTTAAAATTAGAAAACTTTAGAATACTAAGTACCCCATCATTTCCTAATCTTTTGATTCTATCTATGGAGATGTGTTCTAATCTTCAATGACATAACATAAAGGAATCTTTGTCAATATTACACCATTAGTCTGTGTGAATGTGCATTGAGCTATAAGTGGCATTATCTTGCAAATTAATAGGATAAAGACCATCAGATAAAATAACATTCCCAAATCAATCAAAATTCTAAAATAAACTGAATAATTTGTTTAAAAAATTGAAAGAATATCCCAATGACACATTCATAGAAACAAAAATCAAGTTTCGTGAAAAATTTGGAATATAAAAGGTCCTATCTAATTCTAAGATAAAACTACAACTTAAAGTCAAAACACATGCTATTCTAGCCTCCACTTGTGAGCCCATCTTGTTTCTTGATAAGATGCTCTACTGATTTCCCATTAACTTCCTTGGGTTTAGCATACTTTGCAAGGAGTTTGCAACATAGATTATAGAACCTGAGTCAATCCACCATGTGATAATATTAACATTAACCATATTAGATTCATAACAAATAAATGATGTGGGATTACCATTATCCTCAAGCTATTTCTGAAATTTGGAGCAATCTTTATTCACGTGTCCCTTCACTTTACAGAATAAACATTTGGCCTCTTTCTTGATATCAACTAGGGGTGATATTTTACCTTTCCCCTTCCTTCTTGAGTTGTAGTCAACATTAAACTTTCACCTAGCTCTATCACAAGCTTTCCTTTCTCTTGAACACAAATGGTCATCAATTCATTAATTGACCATTTGTCTTCATGTCTTTTGTACGAGATCTAAAATAAAGCCCCCATACTATTGTGGGGTGGGGGTGGGGGTGGGGGAGGGGGTGTTGAGGATATAGTGAACTAGGAAGGTTTCAGACATCTCAACCTCTAGCTTCTTAAGTTGAGCCGCTATGTCCCTCATTTGCACGATGTGCTCACGCACACATCTCATATTGGTGAGTCTTATGGATGAGAACTTCATAACGAGGGTGCTTGCTAATGCATTATCTGAATTGATGAACAAATCTTCTTTTACTAAGTCCTAAACCTTCTTATTTTGATCGATGAACCGCGTATGTTAGTAATATTTTAGTCTTTATGAACATCACACTAAGGTGATTGGATAGCTTCCATCACTCATAAAGGGCGATGTCTACTAGAGTGCTAGTATCAGTAATTGTTGGTGGTTCGTCTTTCCTAATAGCATAGTCTATGTCCATCCACCTTAAACGGAGGAGGATTCTCTCTGTCCATATCTTACAGTTATCACCCTTTAACTTGGGAATATCACATCAGACATTAGAGAAATACCAGCCTGTAAAGTTGCTAAAATTTAGAAAATGCTTATGTCAAAATTTGAGGCCTACTAAACAAATTCCATGTTTTACCAATGCAAATTATGTCAAACTGAATCGAATGACATAAAGAACTTGTTGGTTAAATTTTTACTTCTAGCAGATTCATATGTTCCTTATGTTAGAAATTATTAAACAATGCACTTAATTCACATTTATGGGCACATGATGGAGATGATTTGACATTTCTATCCTAATATAATCTTTATAATATAACTATCAAGTTATTTACAAAAAATCATAATTCCTGTGGGTATATTATGAAAGTAATTTAATATTTTATCCTAATTAATTATACAAATATAATAAAAATTCTTGTGGGATAAGATTGATTATATTAAGTATAACTAATTACAAAATGTCTTTAATTCTGTATGTTATCCTAAACAACATAATATACAATTTTATTTAAAACCTGATAATTTAAAATTATATGGATCACTAGACATTTTAAATTATGCATAAAATTAAGTGTTATGTGAGAATGACATAATTTAACTAAGCACAATATGTTATTTTATGTACCAATTATATTTTCATAAATTAACCATAAACAAAAATAGCATAATTAAACATAATATTATGCACATTGCAAAAAAAATGCTACCCAAAATTGCATGTATTAATATAAATAAAATAAACTTAACTTAGCTCATGCAAAATATGAGCATTAAACAATTCAATTGCAACAATCAGGTTCACCTGCATGTTGGGAAAGTCATTCAACATTTTCATAACTTTCGATCACATGTAATAAACATACCTTAGTCATTCAACTTAATTTTTGAACCATAAAGGAAACATAGCAAGACAGTATTTTATTTTTCTATATGGCAGAAAGGAAAAAGGCAAGATTGCATGATATTTTCCTAAATGACAGAAAGGAAAGGCATTCCTAAAAAACAATATGAAAATGGTATTCTTTCAAAATCATCATCTTCAACTCAGGTCAATTCGATTCGGTTCTTAACCACTTCATATACGAATGAAACTCGATTGGGATTTGATGTTTTGATGCCAAAATTGATGTTAACATTATTTTGTACAAAGAACAACAATTATTCAAAATTTGATTTTGCAAAATCATGTCAGCCGAATATTAATGTTGCAAATTGGATCGAATTTAGAACCCTTAACCCATTTGACATCCATATTTAGTTGGATGTTTTCACAATTTGAGTGGGATTGAGTTTTCTAGTTGGATTGGGATTCTACCTTAAGTAGAAATATATATCTATAATCCCCATCCAACAGAATGTGTGAAGGAACGTAATTCTCCAAAAAGTCTCTCCATATCTCTCATAAGATTTCTCTCTACGTTTTTCCTTGGAGCATCACCATAGACTCCAAGGATTTAAGGTGTATAATTAAGTGAATAACTCTAATAGTTATTCACCACCGATAAGAAATGTATGTTCGTAGTTCGATCAAAAGGAGGCTTGTAGACGAGTTTCATTTGGGATACGTGGATCAACAATCCACTGCGTATAGGTATATCCGATCCACATTAATTATATGAATATTTGATTCATATTATATTGTTGATTAATTTTCTTACAAGTAATATAGAGGAGTTTGGAAAAGACACCAAGGTAGAGGATTTGAGCTCTGCTCTAATACAAAATATAAAAATGACATTTGATCCAAAACACCAATTAAATTAAGTATGGATCTAGACTGTAAAACTCAAGATCGGAATTACCTTTGGCCTTTGATCACCACCAACTCCCCACTATTTTTATTTACTATTCTAGCACTTTTAAACTCTCTATCAACTTATATTAGATGGTGTATATTTGAATACAAGAATGATTTGAGATTAGGAACTGTTATGCACTAATTGGAAAAGGTGCGCCCCAAGTACCAATCTGCTGCTTTTGCTCTCCTCCCTGAGCTGGACCATTTGAACAAAACGTCGGTGTGACCCGACATAAGAACTCCGATGCTCAAGTTAGTAGATATTCTCTTGGAGAAGATGAAAAGCAAACAAATATATATATATGTATTTCAAATATAAAAAGTGTAACCTGTGATATGTCATAAATTCTGTTATTTATTGGTGTTAAACAAGGGCAAAAGAGAGATTTTATACCTCAATTTGTTGTAACAGATTACTGTACACGTATCCACGTTCTATGATTTACCCTAAAAAGATTCTCTGTCCATTTCTAACCATAACTATTTCATCCTAATTTTTCGTTTGTACCTGCCCGATCTGGAGATCGGTAAGTTCCCAATACTATATATAAGACATTTAATAGGTCATTCCTGACCTGACCTACTTCGTACTAACTCATCCCCATAACCCGACCTAACCTACTTCACATTATATTCTTATTCATGATTCGAGCTACACAAGTCTATCCCGACCTATACAACCTTAGCTTCTTACTCATAATCCGAGCTACGCAAGCTCGTCCTGACCTATACCACGTCTGGAACCAAAACACCTACTTATACATGTTCTCCTGTCAAAAAATATTTTTTGATTATCAATTTTTCAGTCTAATCAATAAAGTAAGATTTGGAAACTATCATAAACGTCTGAACATTGGAAGCCAAAATATTTGGACCATAAAATGATGAAGAAACTGAAGAAAACGAATGACAGTTACACTTACCACCAAGACAAATAGGAAAGTTACGCTCACAACCATGCAGTCAAATTTCACCTATTATTATATTAGGACATTTATCCCATTCGATCAGATCAGCTCCACACAATTAGCTTTTCCAGACTCAATTTGGTATTCTAAAACAAAACCCATATCATATGCTTATTAAGTTCCTGCAAATCACTGGATTAGCTAAGAAGATAAATTATCAAAACAAAATGCACTACTTAATTTAGGTTTTCTATGTGAGCAGGTTGACTTGTGCATTATTTAAACTAATTCTAGATCCCCTAATCAATTTATCATTCACTACCCCAATACCTTCTCAACCTACTTACTTAATTCAACTAAGTTATATAATCGCACTAACTCTTTCATAGATGAAGTAATGGTTACAACTCAAAGCATAAAGTTACTGAATCTTACAGGGCCAATAGCCAATAAACAGTAGCAATTGATGAAAGAATTCTTCTACTTGCGTATTAACCTCTGTAGTCCACTTTTTTCCAAATTCTGTTTCCTCTTTTCTATGATATTTGGCAGCTTCAATTCTTCTTTTTTGTATATACAGCGGCACCTCACTTCAATTTAAGGATTTTTGTTTATCAAAGAGAGGATTAGGGTTATGTTATTATGTAATTCTTATAAATTGCAAAAACTATCCTTAAAATTTGACCTATTTAAAAAAAATGTTACATCTCTTACTCGAATAAGAGTACCATTTGATTCTTTCAACTGGATAAGATGACTTAGCGCTCCACACAAAGAGAAATAAATAAGGTGACAGGAGTTACTCTGTTGGATTCCCTTATGAGAACAAAAATAACCAAATTACTATCCATTGATCATATAAGAAAATGTAGCAGATTTATAAATCACCTTGTAGAGGCTACTTGGTCAAAATCGAGCCGCATACTCTGGGTCAGCAGATTTAAGAATGAGCATTATATGTGTAAAACTCAACGTGACATCAATACCTACGATATGCTAGATTTTTGCTAGAAAATGGGTGGTATACCATCAGGTCCAGGGGACTTAAAGGGAGAAACTTGGGGTAAGGAAAAAGTATCCTCCTTCGCGGTGTGGTCAAACTAATTCCTATTTCATTTCAAGCTAATGATAGGGATCACATCATTCAAAATCGAGTCCAAATCCTAATTCATCAGTATGGATCATGCTAAAAAATATTTTAAAAAAAATTATCTGCTCGACTACAAAGCTCGTATTCATGTTTAAATGAAGTTGAAAACTTTGAGAAATTTTTTTGTAAAAACTCAAACCATAAGAACAAAAGCATATATAATATCAAGCTAAGCTTAAGGTTGAGCTTAAGCAAGCTTGATACGTGCAACTTGATTGACAACTCCACTCTCAAATAATATATCTAATATTTAAGAACAAGAAAGTGAATATATCTAATATTTTAAAATTTTAACTCTTATTTAAAGTTCAAATTGGAACCTTTGAATTGGTAGGGAGAGTATATTATCTAATAGGATTATTTGAAACTAATTCCAATATTATGATAAAGTAAGTTATTTCACTACTTTACTAACTTAATTTTGGAAATATACATGTTCAACTTATTTGAAGAGTTCACTAATTTACCTAATATCCGCAACTTTTACATTTTTTCAACACTTCTATTGTTTTATATAAAAGTTAATTAAACTGCCTATTGAGCATTAGGGTATTGATTATCAAAGAACAAGTGTCCATCAAAAACATTTCATAGTTCACATTGTCACTGTATTTACAAGCACATAACAAATGATAAAATTAATATAGATGATTTCAGCTTAGCTCATTTACGAAAATGACCTTGCAATGTATATCTTTTCTAATTTCCGTTCTTGCTTCTCATCATCTTGTTCATTAACAATAGGGTTAATTACAAAAAAATGTCCTAAGGTTTGATTTATTTACAGAAACTATTCTTCTAAGTTTATGAATTACAAAAAAAATCTTTCATATTTATCTCTATTTTACAAATTACACCTATTGTATATCATCGTTAAAATAGAGTTTTTTCATATTTTTTGATTAATATCAACTTTTCGTAAAATTATACACAACAAGTGCAATTTGTAAAATAGAGACAAATCTCAAAGGAATATCTATATTTATAAATTTAGAGAGCTAGTTTCCATAAATAGGTCAAACCTCATAAATACTTTTCAAAATTAACATGTAACAATACATATCATGTATGTTTATATTAGGAGAACAAGTTGAAAAGTTTCCCTGAGAAGAATCAGTTTGTAGGTTCTGCTTCACAATGTTACAAGAGAATCATAATGTTTTGAAGACCAAGTGTACATGTCCACCTACTCTGATGCATCAAGATTGCAAAATTAACTAGTCTGCAGTTAAGTGTAATGTATGCAGACAAGATATCTGATGCGGAAATCACCTCCTTATAATGGAGCAGGCGAACTGTAGCGCTTGTCGGTCACGAATTTGGTGGGTTGCTACCTGCGTCACGAATTTACATTAGGGGTGCCAGAGGTTGCCCGGCGAAAACCCTTTGACGATCAAGTCAGTAAGCGGCGTAATTGAATTAAAACAAAAAACAGAGAGAATACTTAAGACTTAATTGAAAACATACCTTTATTATGGAAATTAGAGGGTATTTATAGCGAACAATAAAATCTTTATAATCTGATGGGCCTCCGGTCCATTGAAAAACTTTATTTGGGCCTTTAACCTCTCGACCCATATCTCCCGACCCATATTAATTAGACTAACCTACTATAATATGGTCATATTATGATGGGCTTAGAGTCCAACTATAATGGGCTAAACCCATCATAAGCCCCCTACTCTCGAGTAAATCCACTGGGTAGGAGTTAGTCGGGAGTAATCGTTAGATAATATTTTCACAGCGCTTCGAGTGCAAACACTTTAATACATTGCTAGATGAAAATTATAATTTATCAATCATCCAAGTAAGCTTTTATTGCTTTTTGTTGCAAATGAGGAGTCATAATTCTCTAACCCATTTCCAAAAATTCTCTCTCTAACTCAAATTCTCCCCAAGAACCCTCTTCAACACCATGAGCCCTCGAGGTATTTAAGCTTGCATTTTAGGATTTTTGCCGTCATTTTGATCAATTCTATCATCTATTTTTTTGTTCAAGCATTCCATTCAATCTTATTCCTTGTGTTTTGTCTTTGTTTTTCTTTGAGTCAATACATCAAGCACCCTAAAGGCACCAATGTTAGTGGTAGATGATAATGGTGATATAGAGATAGATTTATCTCCAACTTAACATGATGCCTCCCCATCGTCGCCGGAGAGCTTCATCGCAATTGCCGAAGCCGAAGAAATGAGCTGCAGCTCGCCGCAAACTGTAGGTGAGCTACAGCTTACCTGACTGCCCAGCAGGCAGCTCGCACAGGCGAGCTGCTTGTGTTTCTTCCCTCACGAGCTACCATAGTAGCTCATGACTTTGCCGGACAGGCAGCTCGCACGGACGAGCTGCTTGTTTTCTTCTCCAAGCGAGCTGCTACAGCAACTCGCTTGTAGTAGCTCGCCCTTTCAGTGAGCTGCCGGCAGCTCGACCTTCCACTGGGCAGGCAGCTCGTATGGGCGAGCTGCCTGCCTCTTCTTCCCGATGAGCTGCCATAGCAGATCACCACTGCATCGAACAAGCAGCTTGCACAGGCGAGCTGCTTATTTTTTGCCTCT
Source organism: Paulownia fortunei (assembly GCA_019321725.1). Classification (NCBI taxonomy): domain Eukaryota; kingdom Viridiplantae; phylum Streptophyta; class Magnoliopsida; order Lamiales; family Paulowniaceae; genus Paulownia; species Paulownia fortunei. Next base: position 7,953,513 of record CM033115.1, on the reverse strand, counting down.
CACGAGCTGCCACAGTAGCTCGCACGTCTAGCGAGCTACTGGCAGATTGCCTATCCTTTGAATAGGCAGCTTGCTAAGGTGAGCTGCCTATTTTTCCTTGTCGACGAGCTGTGACAGTAGCTCACATTTTTGCTCAGGCGAGCTGCCTGTTTCTTCTCTCCTGTGAGCTGCTGGCAGCTCGCTAGCTGTCCGTGCGAGTTGCTGCAACAGCTCACATCTCTAGTAAGCTACCGGTAGCTCGAGTTGTTGGTGGGCAGTCGGCTGTTTCGGGCGATGAGATGTCTCCTGGTCGTGTGGCTCATGTTTCCTTTGTTCCCATGACACGCCATAATATCTTTCCTCAAGAACCCATATTTGAGCTCAGTTGCCATCAATTTCCTAGCAGAGGGGGCCCGTTGATCTTCAATATTTAGATGGAGTTCCCCCTGATACAATTAAAGCTATTCTCGATCTTTCTTTTTGTGAGGGTGAGTCTTGGGATGAAGAGCTTGGTGAAGGGGGGATTCTTACGGGTTCTAAGGAATCCAATGAAATAGATGAGAATTTCATTTCTGAATTTGATCCAAATTCAAGTAAGTCACCAAATGAGCTTTCTTTAGATGATTCCTCTTCAAGTTTCAAAGGGGGGGACACTCTTCTGACTGCCAACAATCTTCGGCTTCTACGTAAAGGACTCAGTCTACCTTCACATTATACATTTCTTCTTCTAGGGAGTGGTGATAGGGTTATGAGTCCTCCAGGAGGATTTTTTACTGTTTATCTTGCTTATTTTACTAGTGGATTCACCATTCCCCCTCATCCCCTTCTTATTGAGATAATGAAAAGTGTCGGCTTAAGTGTTAGCCAACTAACCCCTAATGCCATGTTGTACTTTGAGGGGTTTCTCCATACGTTAGGGGAGTTGGAGCTCTCAGTGTCCTTAGATGCCTTCCACACCTTATTCACATTACGTCGTGTTCCCCATGAATCTTTCTTCTATTTCTACCCATGTGCAGGGTGTAGGTTCTTAGATAGTGGTCCTTCTAACCATGGTCCTTGGAGAGAGAGGTTTTTTTATGTTCAAGATAAGGGGTGGGGTGTGCCTACCGAATAGAGTAGTTCTACTTATAAGATTCACTTGAGTGATAGTCATGCTACTTTTCAGCTTCAATGTTGTGCTTTAGGTTTATTTAATTCGTTGTTCAACCCCAGGAGCTTGTTCCCTATGGGTATTTATTATGTGCATTGTGCTACTTTTATTTTCATATTTGTAGTTAACTTATTTCTTAAAATAAAATTTCTTATACGGTTCTAATGCTCGTAGTCTTTTTTGTTTTCTTGCAGGTCAGCAACTTGATTTATCTTATCTTCACTCCCATAAGTATTCGGGAGTCGGTTCCTCACTTCCTCCCAGGAGGAAAGCTCTTAAAGGTAGTCATGACCAAGGGCGAGATGATCATGTAGCTGAGGTTGGTCACCGAGGGGGTAGGAGTAGGTCTTCCCCCTCTTCACGAGGAGGTGGACTTAAGTCAACTTCTCATGTTTCAGATGTAGCTCTAGGGATTAGCGCGCCTTAAGCATCTACCGAACCTGCACCTAAACGAGCGCGTGATTTTGGCACTACTTCTGCTTCCCGAGGTGCAGGGAAGGGCTTCTTTACTTGTGGTTTGAACCAATCTGAAAGAGTTGAGTCATATTGGGATACTCAAGACACAAGCGTCGATTGGCGTAAGACACGCAACATAGTCAATAATTTTGACATTGGTCGTTTTTTAGGAAAACCTTCTCGTTCTATCTCAGAGGCTCTAGCAGATGACTTGGCCCGGGTGAGTTTCTATTCTCCCCCATTGTTATTATTATTTTTTTTTATGCAGTGTTGATGTTTTGCCCAAGCTATAATTAAAACTCCACTTTGACTGAATATCCTTCCCCCTTTGTAGTGTGCTACATTGGCTACTCTGTTGGATGCTTGGGAGGAAAAGGTTAGAGAATCTACTTTCTATTTCGAGAATGCCGAGAAAAAAGTGAGAGAGGAGGTTGCCAAGCTGAGTGATGAGGTCGCCAAACTAAATGATGAGGTCACCAAACTAAAAGGGGAGCTCAAAAATTCGGCGGAGGAACAACAGAAGATGAATGAAAACTATAAGACCATTCGAGACAAATACGCTCGAGAGCAGACTGGTGGTAAGAAGTTTTTATCATCTGAGGGGGAAAGAGGTTATTGGAGTCTATTACGAAGAAAGTAGTCGGCGCTTACCAGGCCTCCCCAGCTTTTGACAAAATCATTGTGCAGCGTGCTATGGTGTTGTATGATAACATTATTCGTGACTGTAGGAGGATGCTGAGGGAGACAGGGCGTGTGCCTGAGGACATAGTTATGGTACTTGATCCTTGAGTTCCAGAGTTAGATGATATATTAGGTGATGTTATCAGTTGGGTAATGAAGTGATTGAAGCTCTTGATGTTAGTGATGTGATTATGGAGTTGGTTGAGGCTGATGATCCACCTGCTGCTTCTGCGCTTTAGAACCAACTGCTTTAGGATTGAAATTATTTATTATGTCGCTTTTTTTTTTTTTACTTTTTGCTACGGTTATTATCACAAATCTATTTATGATTCTATTTTCTAGTCGATTTGCTTTATGTTGAAGTTCTAATCTTTGTTTGCTATGAGACTTTGACTTGATTATGTAATGACGCTCTTAGTTGTGCACCACAAGATTTTAACTTGCTTATGCGATGTATGTGTTTACCTTGTCTTATGTCTATTTTTCTTGTGTAGTGCTCATGTTTATTTTTGCATCAATACTTGATTTTTTGCAGCACTTAAGAGTTGATCAGGCTCTCAAAGATTTTGTCTTAAGAGATTCTCTATGTCCATTCGGGGTTAGACTTTTGGCTATCCTCCAAAATGTCCAAGAATCCGAGGATTTGCGCTTTTACCTGTGAGCCTAAAGATACAATTTTTAGTTCGGAGGTCGAGCTGGCCAGGCTCATAGATGACCTTTTATGAACTCAATAGAAATCGTATCTCTTGGATTGTAGGTATTTTTAGCTAAATCAAGTATGTATGAGTAGTAGTCTTGGAGTGAATTGTACATTAGCAGACATAATCTGGGCTAACAAAGTTGTTGCTCTTTATTCATGTTCGGGAAAGGATTACACCATATTGAAAACAACATAAGATTTCAGGAATGAAGGTAAGCATTGTTAAAATTCAAAGCGCATTTAGGTGTAGAATTTCTTGAGGTTGATGACGTTCCATGTGCGGGGTACATCTCTTCCATCTATTCTTTGTAGTCGGTATGCCGCCGCGTTCACAATCTCTACTACCTTATATGGGCCTCCCATTTGGGGTCGAGTTTTTCGATAGGACGCAAAACTTCAGCCTTCCTTAAGATAAGGTCTTCTACTTAAAAAGATCTGGAGTGTACCTTCATGTTGTAAGTTCTTGCCATACGTGCTTTGTACATTTCAGAACGAGATGCAGCTTTTTCCCTTAATTCTTCTATCAAATCAAGGTTTACTCGTAACGCGATGTCATTGTGTTGTGGTGCATAATTCGTCATCCACCAAGAGAGTTCCCTTATTTCTACTGGCGCGATAACCTTAATTCCATATGTGAGGTTGAAAAGGGATTCTCCGATTGCAACTCGCGGAGTAGTGCGGTATGCCCACAAAATGCTAGGTAGCTTATCTACCTATCTTCCTTTGGCACTTCCAAGGTGCGTCTTAAGGTGCTGCAAAATGACTCTATTGATGACTTTTGTTTGACCATTTGCTGAGGGTTCCGACCGAAGTGAAGAATTACTTGATTGACAATCCTTGGCACCACTCTCGTATTTTTACTCTTGTGAATTGAGTCCCATTGTCAGATATTAAGGCTCGTGGGATGCTAAATCTACAAATAACATTCTTCCACAAAAATTTGATCACTTCTTTCTCCATGATCCTTGCTAGAGGTTCTGCTTCCACCCACTTCGTGAAGTAATCCACAGTCACTATTAAAATTTTTTGCCCTATCACTGGTGGAAATGGTCCAACAATATCCATACCCCATTGAGCAAATGGATATTGGGCTCTTAATAGGATGTAAAGGTGCCGCTGGGCGATGTTGGATATTGGCATACTCTTGGCAAGCCTGACATCTCATGACCAGTTCTCTTGCGTCATTTTGAATGGTAGGCCAAAAGTATCCTTGGCGAAGTGCTTTCGCCGCAAGGAATTTGCCCTCAAATGGTTTCCACAGATTCCTTTATGAATCTCACGGAGTACATAATTGGCTTTAGTTGGGGTGAGATACTTCAAATATTGTTGAGAAAACCCTCTCTTGTAAAGCTCTTCATTTATGATTAGGAAGCGTGCTGCCCTCGTCTTCAATTTTCGAGCGTCTATAGGATTATCCGGGAGTTCTCCCATTGTTAAGTATTGGACGATATTATTTTTCCAACTTGGCTCTTCTTTGTCTGCGCACAGAATTTGCAAGCCTATTCCATCAATTTCATTCTGATTGGATGATAGAATGGTGATCTTTCCAGTATTGATACTGGCCATAGAACTAGCCAATTTAGCAAGCTGATCTGCTATCGTATTATCTGTTCTTGGTATTCATTTATATTTCGTACACCTCTAGTTTTGCTAACATGTCATGCGTTAAGCTTAGATACTTGATTATTTTTTCATCTCTGGCTTCGTACTCTTCTCTAACTTCATTTACCACCAATTGAGAATTGTAATAAATGGCCAGCTTTCTTGCTCCCGCTGCGAAGGCTAGCTTGGCCTGCTAATAATGCCTCATACTCTGCCTCATTATTTGAGGTGAGGAACTCGAACTTCAGAGCATATTCAAACTTGTCACCATGAGGACTCTCGATGACTATTCCTGCCCCACTCCCAATGGACGTAGATGAGCCATCCACGTAGAGAGTCTAAGCAGACAATGAGTTACTTGTTTCATCAGTCGTCATTTCTACCACAAAATTGGCCAGAACTTGAGCTTTTATTACAAGACGAGGGCAAAACTTGATTCCATGTTCGCTGAGTTCAATTGTGCATTTGACCAATCTTCGCGATGTTTCTGGATTGGAGAGCACTTGCTTGAGTGGGTGATTGGTCAGCACCACCACTAGATGAGATTGAAAATATGGACGGAGCTTTCTTATAGCAGTGATAAGAGCTAGGGCCAGCTTCTCGATGTTGGGGTATCTTTGTTCCGCCCCTTACAAAATCTTACTGGTGTAGTAAATAGGTTAGTGGGCTCGACCAACATCCCGAACTAAAACGACACTTATTGCCTCAGTTGCTACTGCTAGATAAAGGAATAAAGTCTCTCCTACCTCTGGCTTGGTGAGCAATGGAGGGGATACCAAGTATTTTTTCAGGTCATCAAAAGTATGTTGACATTCCTCAGTCCACTCAAAATTCTTCCCTCGCAGAGCACTTTGAAGAAGGGGAGTCCCTTGTCTGCTGACCTTGAAATGAAACGATTCAAGGCTGCAAGTCTTCCAATTAGTTGTTGGACATGCTTGATATGTTTGTGGAGGAGGCATGTTCAAGATTGCATCAATCTGCTCTGGATTTGCTTCTATGCCCTTTAGGATATCATATATCCCAAAAACTTTTCCTCGCACACCAAATGTGCATTTGGTAGGATTTAGTATGTTCGCAGAATGTTGAAGCATTATTCTAAGTCTGACACATGGTTGCTTGCCAGCTTGCTCTTGGCCAACATGTCATCGATGTTTACCTCCATGTTACAGCCAATCAATCCTGCAAACATGTTATTAACTAAACGTTGATATGTAGCTCCCGTATTCTTCAACCCAAAGGGCATTACCCTATAGCAATATATCCCCTGGTCTGTTACGAAACTCATCATCTCTTGATCTTCTGGAGCCAATCTGATTTGATTATATCCTTGATATGCATCAAGAAAACTCAACAGTTTGCAACCTGAAGTGGAATCCACTAACTGTCTATACGGGGAAGTAGAAATAGATCTTTTGGGCAAGTCTTGTTTAGATCCGTGAAATCTATGCAAAGACGCCACTTGCCTCCTGATTGGGGTACCAAACTACATTAGCTAGCCACTCTGGATATTAGAGTGGATAGATGTAATTGGCTGCTAACAACTTGTCGACTTCCTTTTTGATATGTTGAGATCTTTTAGGGCCAAAGGTTCTCTTCTTCTGTTTGATCGGCTTCATAATTAGATTAACATTCAACTGGTGAAGAGCTAGCTCTGGTGGTATTCCCACTAGTTCCTCCATACTCCAAGCAAATATATCAACATTATGTCTAAGAAAAGTAAACAAGTGCTCCTCCACTTTTGGGGCGAGTCTAGCGCCAATCTTGGTTGTTTTCGAGGGGTTTTCATGGAGAAGTTCTATCTTAATTCCTCAATAGCTTTCAATTTCATATTATCGAGCTTCTTATTTTCTTCTTGTAATTCTCCATCAACGAAATTCACCAGCTTTCTTTTTCCCTTTTTAGGGAGGTCATCACTTCCTGCTTGTCGCTTTAATTTAGCAGTTGCTTTTCGCAAAGTATTTGCGTAGCATTCCGAAGCCATCTATTGATCCCCGATAGCTTCATCGATCCCTTCATGAGTAGGAAATTTCAACTTCATATGATAGGTAGAGGCTACTGCATGGAATAGATTCAAACTAGGCCTCCCGAGGATTATGTTATATGTTGAAGGGGCATTGACCACTAGAAATTTCACCATCTTTGTTATTCTTCTAGGGTATGACCCCAAGAGAAAGGGAATCAACCTCTCCTAATGCTTCCACCACTTCACCTCCAAATCCTATTAGTGGGGTGTTCACGGGGCTTAATTGAGCATTGTCAATACCGAGTTTTAAGAACGCATCATAGAAAATTATGTCGGTAGAGCTCCCACTATCAACTAGAATCTTTTTTACCCAAAAATTTGAAAGAGTTGCTGAAATAACCAAGGCATCATTGTATTGTTCTCATCGCCCTTCTAAGTCAGACTCTCCAAATGTCAGTTGCTCTTTAGATGTTTGTAGTTGATATACTTGTTCAGATGGATAACTAGAAGGGTTATGAGAATTGACTTCGCTTGTTGCATGCAACAAGGCTCTCCTAACGTTTGATGAATCTCCACTGCTGGGTCCCCCAGAAATGACTGCTATTACCCCGACCGTTGGTAAATTCTTTTCTCTTTCCCTACCATGCTGCTCCTGATTGTTGCCTCTGCTATGCTCTCTATGTATTTCCTGCTGCCTAGGAGCATTACGTCGGTGTTGATCTCGGTAGTTACTATTAGCCTTCTCAATGAACTAAGTGAGATAACCTTTATGGATCAACCTTTCAATCTCTTATTTCAAATGGAAACATTCTTCAGTAGTATGTCCTTTATCTCGATGGAAACGACAGTACTTGTCAGATTTTGCTCTTCTGGAACTTTCCCTCAATGGACGAGGTAGCTGGATCAAGTCATGTTGCTCAGTTATCATTAAAACTTCAGACAATCTGACATTAAGGGGAGCAAATCGAGTGTATGTATTGGGAGGAGGATCGCGTCTTTCCTCCTTCCTTCCTTCTTTCCTTCTTTCCTTCTTCTCTATCTTTATCTCATTGCTTTCTCTTTTCATGTGTTGTTAGTCCCGTCGCTTCTTCAATGTGAATATACTTTCCAGCTCTCTACAACAACTCTTCAAGTGTCACAGGAGGTTTCCCAGTGATGGAATCTTTAAATCTTCCTTGGCGGAGATTCTGTTGTATTATTCCTGCTAACAACTTATGATTGATATGGGGGACCTCGTGAACACCTTCCATGAAACGTTTGACGTAATCACAAAGTGACTCTCCCTCCTTCTGAGTAATCGAAAATAATTATGCAGCTATCTTTGGATATTTTCGATTAATGGAGAACTGATGTAGAAAATGTTGAGTAAGTTACTCAAAGCTGGTAATTGTCTCTCCAGGGAGTTGATTAAATCAAGAGAGAGCTCGCTTGGTTAATGTGGTTCTAAAAATCTTGCAGTAGGCGGCATCGCTTAAATCATATAGGTCAGCCTTCGCGAAAAACCTATCTAAATGTTCTCGAGGATCCCCAGTTCTGTCATATTCTGATAAATTAGTTATCTTATCACCTAATGGAAGGGACTCTGCCAGATTGCTGGAGAGAAAGGGCTATGCTTCTGGGGAAGAACTGTTAATGGGGCAGCATTCTCCACATGAGTATGTGTTCTAGATGGATAAGTTGGTTGATCGGTACGGATGTGTGACCCCACTCTTGGAGATGTTAGCATGGTGTGTGTCGCATTGGTATCTCTTCATTATTTTTTCTTATCTTCCGCTCGTGAGGCGTAATTGTTCATTTCCTCTCGGGCCCTACCAAGAGGTGGAGCCACAGGTCTAGAACTTTTTCAATCAAGAGTTAGAGAGGAAGTGCGACTCCCCTGGGGGGTTTCCGAGGAGCGCTCTCTGTGATGAGTTGCCACAAATAGTGCGATCGCTTCGGTCGCAGCCCTAGCACTCGCCTCCTCAATCATCTTCCATAAAGCTCCTTCAGTAAGTTGAACTCTTGGTTTGTCTTAAAGTGGTGAGAGTTGGTTCATGTGACTGTTAAAGGGCGGCCGCCGTGTAATACCGTCGTTCTGGACGTTTTGAGTCAAAGGGTCAACGGGTGGTTCTAGAACTCTTCCAATTAGGGGATCGCTTCCTTGGATGCTTGCCTCTCAAACTGATCTAGATCTAGTCTGTATTTCTCAATGATCAGGTAGGTTTCCCATAGACGGCGCTAAAAATGATGCGGAAATCACCTCCTTATAATGGACCGGGCGAACTGTAGTGCTTGTCGGTCATGAACTTGGTAGATTGTTACCTGCGTCACGAATTTACGTTAGGGGTGCTGGGGGTCATGAAAACCCTCCGATGATCAAGTTAGTAAGTGGCGTAATTGGATTAAAACAAAAATCAAAGAATACTTAAAACTTAAGTGAAAACATACCTTTAATTATGGAAATTAGAAGATATTTATAGCGAACAATAAAATCTTTATATTTTGATGGGCCTCCGGCCCATTGGAGAACTTTCATCTGGGCCTTTAACCTCTCAACCCATATCTCCCAACCCATATTAATTAGACTAACCCACCATAATATGATCATATTATGATGGATTTAGGGTCCAATTATAATGGACTAAGCCCATCAATATCCAAATCATACCTGTAACTATATAAATGCCAAGTCCACAAAGGCTCCAGCATATTTTGTATTATATTTCAAGAGTCATATAATATTTTTCTTTTAAAACATTACTATAAACATGTATGTAAATATTGTGGTTGTCTTAGGTGTTGTGCTTTTAAATAGATATTGATCATGTTATGTGCAGGACATATGTAAGGAAGTATTTTAAACAGGATTGTGTGTGTACAAAGTGATTTATTTTCTCTTAAAGTGTTACACAAAAAGAAAATATCACACGTACACATAAGTTCTATCATGTCAAATTATACTTTATATATAGTTGTTGAGTAGTGGGTGTTGCAGCTAATCTCTCGATTGAATCTAGGATATGGATTATAAGTCAAAACCCTAAATAATTCTATAACTGTGATCCATTCAAGTTTCATTGATTTGATGAATCACGATTCATCCTGCCTTGGCCAAGGTCTTTGAATCATAAACTATGAAAACATAGAAGATTTTTTTATTTAAAAAGACAAGTGTCGAATTCTATATTGGACACTAACAAACCTCCATTCACACCAGTGCAACACCCAACATACATATTTTATGATTGTCAAGTAATCAGAAGATATGTCAAAGTGCTGCAAGATGCACACAAGGTTAGACTACCATCGTGTCTCAAGTTCGAGGACTAACCTTGTACTATTGAAACATATAAATTCCTATTTTGACAGGGCAAAAACTCTAGCTAAGAATTTCTTGTGGGTCATATTCGGTGTACTTATTTCCTAACAAGCACCCACATACATGAACTTGCATCTCTACACTAATGTCAATAGAATGTGTCATACTCATCTCACAAACATGCATCATATGTGCAAGTCTTACTGTCACAACCTCCCAATAATATGTATAAAGTATATATATAACAACCTGTGCAACATAATTTATGCATGTATGTATGTGTATAACTTTTTTTTTCTACTCAGTTCAACAAAACATTAATAAAAGTAAAGTGCTTTCATATCTAATCATACTGTATATACATATGTAGTTCTTAAACATTAACCAAGTATATCAAAACCATCACAAACCCAAACTCTCTATCACAAAGGAGTTTTGAAAGTGATATACAGGATAAAGTCACTAATATAATACAATAATTGTAAAATAAAAAACATAGCCCACAAAATAGCCCAACAGGTCGTCATCCAAGTACTGATCTTTAAAAGCTTGTAGGAGCTCCACTGCCAACTAGTAAACCAAAGGTCTCAAGTCTCATCATGATCACCTACAATGCATGAACTACATGAGCTAAACCTCAATAAGTAAAAATCATGCATGACAAGAGTATGATATAAAATCTCATGCAACTCAACTCAAAGCTATGATGCTATAAATGTATCAAATTGAGTACTCATAAATCAAAGAGTTTTTATAAAAAAAATCACTTCATTTATTGGGTCCTTGACCTACCTACTATGCACCAGATAGAGCTTTGAATAACATCAATATTCACATGGCCATAAACAAATTGAATCAATCTAAGAGCCATCTCCTGGGATCACCAGAGGTCCACCCCTTGTCTTCTCCTGTGATCCTCTAGAAGTCTTCCCACTGGCGGAGTTAATAAGGGTACAGTCAAGTGATCCACCCTCTCGTGACCACCAGAGGCACACCCCCTGTCAACCCCTGTGATCCTTCGATAAGTAACACTCACGGCACACCTAAATATCATATAAGCATGTATCGCATGCCTCGGTATACTAGTAGTGGCCAACCAAAATATTTTCTTTCTGAAAACCATGTCTTAGATCATATCGTGCATGTAAGAACCTCCACTATACTCATATGTCACGTATGCACATGTAAATGCTCATGAATGGTATATTTAATATGAAATGCAAGTCATCTTACTCTCAACATGTTTCAAGAATCATAACACTCTCAGTCAAATTTAATATCATCAACACATTAGGTATACATGCTTCAAGGCATACTATATTTTTGCATTGTAGTTGCAAATGGATCTTTACTTACCTTTCACTTGGTTGGTGGTTTAGTCTAGATTTGTTTATTGTTTCCCTCCAATCTTAGATATAAACTAGCCTATAATATTACCCAACATCAAGCACCATTCCCAATTTGGCAATTTGAAAGCATAAAATATCATATTAAGACCTTAAACACCAAGCTATCTATGTTTTACAAACTAGAACCCAATCTATCCCTCCAATACCTTAATTTCTTATCTTAGATACATGTAAACATCATACAATTGAAGTATTATAACTATAATATCATATACCTAATTTTTAACACTCAATGGCAACATGTCTAGGTTGAAATATGCTAAGTTATCAAATGAGACAGATTCACATTTTCATATTTACTTGCTGTTCAATTTAGTTGCATGATAATTTTGACATCCTAAACATATGCAATCACTCCGAAATTTTTACCACACTTATATAACATGTATATGCTAAAACTCATGGATATAGCTTCCCAAGTTCAGCTCCCTTCACAACATACTAAAACAGACTATTTTCCTATCGTGACAGTTTTGCACAGTTCATGACATTAATGGTTTTGGCACCCTTAAGTACATACAATCACTCCCAAATTTTCACCATACTTAGATAACACATATAAAGAGATAACCAGGTCAAATTACTACCAAAGCTAATGGATTTATTGATGTAAAACCAGCACCATTCACATAGGACAGAATCTGAATTTCAAATAAGCCAGTTTTGAGAACCTCTTTAATTATCACATTGTATTACAATTTATAACCTCTCTAAACTTACATACATCACCTAGAATCATATATAAAAACATATATGGTGAATTACACAGGTTTTAATCAAGTTATTACACATATATGAAGCATAAATATAAAAAATCAACAAGTATACAGTTTCTGTCCCTAGTGATTTTTATTGTGATTTTGCAACTAAAAATCCTTCTTTTGTGAACTAAGAGACCAAACATAACATCCTAAGATGATTATAATCAGTAATAGAAGCTTTAAAAATCATAAACCCTCAAAAATTCAAGAACTTAAATCAAAAACATGAATTAAAGCTCACTTATGCACAGATTTTAGATTCAACTTGCTCTTCCTTACTTCTCTTTGCTTCCTTCACTTTTTTTTCTTTACTTGGAATTACTTGAGAGAAATTTTTAACATTTAATATGAGGGTTTTAGAAGTGAAATAGCTCAGAAAATAGTTTTTGGTCGTGGCTCAAGGGTAGAAATGAAGAAAGGTTGAGGTGGAAGCCTGAGGTGGCAAAGCTTGAGGTGGCAAGGTTCAGGTGTCAAGTTGTGGTTCAAATCTAATACTTTTCACACCTTATACAGCCCTAATCTAGTATTTCTCATTACTTATTTATTTATGTACGACCTACTTTAATCTCCATATGATCGGATAATACATTATGCCCTAATTTCTTAACTGTTCATTCGATTTCCAAATCGATCGATATTCAATTCTTAAATGATTGTCTAGTTTTCATTTTCTAAAATCACATGAACATATGAACATTGTATTATGACACTTAAATTATATTATATCATGTCCGATATCCCATGTATGTTAATCTATGGATGTATACCTTTAAAAAACCTCGATCAAATCGAATTGAATCATATAAGCTTACTAGTGACACCTTTAACACTTCTAAAATTATAACATACAACCTATGAATATCCATTATATTGATCAATCTATTCTTTATTTTATCTAAATATAGAATCACTTAATTAGGTTGTAGGATCTCAACCACTAACATCAAGTGATAGCATTGGAGGTATAATGATTAAGAATGCTATAAAAGATGCGATGTAGATGTTAATATAAGCATATAAGTAGCATATAGTGCATGAATCATATTGGCCAAGTGAGTAGTGTGAGGCTTGGGTATTACACTTAATGAGCTATTTGGTATCCCATCTCAAAAAACTCTTGATGCGAAACTTATTTAAGACAAAAACCTTAGAGGCATGTTCTATGATTGCAATTATATGCGCGACCATGCTCCATAGTTAAATTTGGTCTAAGGACTTTATCTAATGTGCAAAAATAAAATATGCAAAACATAAGATTAAAAAATGCCTTTTTATTAATATGATTCCCAATAAGATTGTCTTTACAAAATAAAAAGAGTATAATATACCTAATCTAATTAGGGCGCTTGGCATCCTACTCTAACAGAAAGATGTATCAACATGGGCTATGGCAAAACAATTACAGTTGAGGCTATACGGATTTTTAGATTATCATTAATGGTTGTTTATTTTTTGAATTTGGAAGAGACATACAGTATCATCATTTAGATGGAGTATGATTTCTATTCATACTTTGGACAAATTCTGTTATTCTTGTTCAATTGAAAATAGTAAATTTAGTCTTTTTCCAGATTCAAATATTAGTGGTACTGGTTCTTCATCATTGATGATAGCCTATATTTGGATACAATTGCCTCGTATAATGAAACATTGCATATCAGGTCAAATGGTATAAAACACATAAAACAAAATGCTTAAGGATATGGTAATAAGTATGATTAATATTTTTTTTTACCAAAAATCCCTGAGAAAAGTACTAAAGACTGCAACTATATTATTAACAAGTTTCTAATCAAAGCGGTAGCTAAAATCCCTTATAGACTATGGATATGCAAGAAGCCTTACATTAGGAATTTGCATATTTGGAGTTATCCAGCTAAGGTAAGGCCTTAAAAGCCTAATGAAAGGAAATTGGACTCAAGAACAATAAGTTGCTATTTGTTAAGTACTCTAAAAGGCAAATTTTTTTAGATGGGAAATGCAGGTTCTCCCGAGAAATTGAGTTTGGGGGAAGATAAGGTTAAAGACATTATCTTTGAATAGGAATTCATTTCTCTTCCTACTATTGCTATTAACAATGACTAGGATTCTATTCCTAACATTGCTTAAGATATAAATTCGGACTATCAGGACAATGTTGAGGAGCTCTCTCTTCAAAATAAAGGAAATTATTTTAAAGAACAAACTCAACAATCTCAAGAGAAAATACAATTAAGAAGATCCACTTGAGAAATGAGAAGTACGATTCTGGTTATTATATCGTCTTTCTCCATATATGAGGTTGACATAGGAATAATGAGAAAAATAATTCTATCAACTTTCATCAATGAATAAAGTTTTAATTCTCAAAAGTGATTGTTGCCATGAAAGATAAAATAAAATCCATAAAAAATAATAACATTTGGAATCATATCAAATTGCCTAAAGGTGTGAAATTCATTAGTTGCAAATAGATATTTAAGACTAAGAGGACTATAAGGTAATATTGAGAGATATAAGGCTCGTCCAGTTGCTAAGGCTTCACTTAGAAATAAGGTTATAAAAGAGACTTTCTCTTCGATTTATTAGAAAGACTCTTTTAGGACCATAATGGCTCATTTTAATTGAAACTACATTAGATGGATGTAAAGGCTACATTTCTAAATGGTGACATTGACGAAACAATATATATAGTGCAACCAGAAAATTTTGTATCCAAAAATCCACAGAATATGGTCTGCAAGCTTAAGAAATCCATTTGTTGTCTAACAAATCTTCCCATCAATAGTATTATAATTTTCATCAAGTTATTATCTTGTTTCAGTTTGAGGTAAATAAAATTGTAACAACCCTTAACCTAACTGCAGAGTCTAAACAAGCTAATACAGTTAAGTTAAGAAATGTTAATTTTTCATCAATATTAGAGTTATGGTTTTAATAAAAGTTCTCATTTTTAGCTATAAGAGAAATAACTTGAATAGTTTTAAATACACCATATACATATATCAAAACTCAGTACATCTATTTACAAAGGTCACATGGAAGGGCTATGATCGGTTGCATCATGTTTGGTGTCTTCTTATGTAAAAAGCCACGTTTATGGGCTAGAGAGATGACAAAAATTAATGCTTTAGTGTTATAATCAAGTGCAATGTGGTTTAGAATGATTCCATGCAACCTAGTCAACCAACCAATCAAATTACACCATTTTGCATACTTTTAGTTCTTAGCCAAATGTAGCATATTTCAAGTAAATATTTAGGCAATTAATCACTTTAGAATATAACTAGTATGGAGTAATACAAATAATTCATTTCATGGCCATTCAACATATTAATCTTTCTTAATCGAGAACTGAGTTTTTTACTGCAAAAAGGTACTTAAGGAATATATTAAATCAAGAAATAAAAGTTTGATCTCATATTTCATATACTAATATATGTTAAAGCATAACTGGAGCATATAATAACAATTATTCATGTTCGTGCAATAATGCTATTTGTATGCCATAATCTGATAATGCGTATTGATGAAAAATGCTTGTTATTGGCTATGTAGGAGAGAATTGAGAATTGGGCATTACAATCCTTCATTCCTTATAAAAATTTCATCCTTGAAATTTGACGTACCAAATAATTCTAGATACTTGCTCTGCATTTCTTCTTCTCTTTCCAATGTGTCCTCTTTTACCGAATGATTCCTCCACAATACTTTAACAAGTCGAATCTTTTTCGTTCTCAACTCTTTTTCCTTCTGATCTAGAAATTGCACTGGTTTCTCTTCATAGGCTAAATCAGAAGTCAATTCCAATGATTCATGACTCAACACATGAGAGGGGTTTGAAATGTACTTCCTCAACATAAACACATGGAACACATTGTGAACACTAGATAATGATGGAGGTAAAGCCACTCTATAAGCTTTATCACCAACTCTTTTGAGAATCTTGAATGGGCCGACTACCTTGGGCTTAGTTTTTCTTTCTTTCCAAATCTCATGACACGTTTCATGGGAGCTACTTTTAAGAACACATGATCCCCAACCGCAAACTCTAAATCTTTTGTCCATTTATCTGCATAATTTTTTTATCTACTTTGCGTGATCTTCATTCTCTCTCGTATCTTCTCCACTACCATAGCGGTATGCTGAACTATTTCTATACCAAGTAAGCTTCGTTCTCCAACTTTATCCCAATAAACAAGAGATCTACATTTCCTTCCATACAACTCTTCATAAGGCACCATTTCAATTGTTGATTGGTAGTTATTTTTATAAGTAAATTTCACTAATGGAATCTTAGCATCCCAACTCCCTTGAAAATCTAGCACACAAGCTCTTAACACATCTTCTAATATCTGAATAACCCTCTCTGATTGTCCATCACTTTGTGGATGAAATGTTGTACTAAATGCAAGTTTTGTTCCCATGGTACTGTGTAAGCTCTTCTAAAATGTAGATGTAAACTTGGGATCTCTATTGGACACTATTGAAACTGGCACCCCATGTGACCTGACTATCTCTTTAATATATTATTGAGCATACTAGTCCATACTGTATGTGGATTTCACTGGAAGAAAATAGGCTTGTTTAGTTAATCTATCAACAATCACACATATGAAGTAAGGAGTAGTGTGAGCTTCTTCTAAAATATCTGCTTTCATGGTCTTGTCAAATAGCACACACAGTCTCTCATTATATCAAATAATCCCATCATCAGTAATAGAGAAGTCTGTCCTCTTTTCAACCTCAATCATTTTTTTCAATCTATACAAATGCATGTCCACTTTTTGACTTTAT
Organism: Paulownia fortunei; assembly: GCA_019321725.1. Lineage (NCBI taxonomy): Eukaryota > Viridiplantae > Streptophyta > Magnoliopsida > Lamiales > Paulowniaceae > Paulownia > Paulownia fortunei. The sequence continues at coordinate 7,936,738 of CM033115.1, read as the reverse complement.
CTGATTCTATCTTGAAGTGCAGGTCTCAACACTGAGGCTGACAATGAACACTTTTTCCCTTTAGGTATAATTTCAAGCTCTAATATCTGCAAATCCAGTAATATTGACTTTTGTATAACAAAAAGAGAAGATGTGGATTTTCTGCTCAATGTATCTGCAACCACATTCGCTTTACTAGGATGATAATTGATCACACAATCATAATCCTTCACAAGTTCTAACCATCTTCTTTATCTCATATTCAGCTCTTTTTGGTTAAAGAAGTATTTCAAACTCTTATGATCTGTGTATATCTCACACTTCTCACCATACAAATAATGTCTTCAAATTTCCAAGGTAAAAACAACAGCAGCAAGTTCTAAAGCATGGGTTAGATAATTCTTTTCATATTCCTTCTATTACCTAGAAGCATAGGCAATAACCTTCCCATTTTACATCAAAACATCACCCAAACCAATTTTTGAAGCGTCGCTATACACCATGAATCCATCAGTTCATGTTGGAATGGTAAGAACAGGAGTTGTAGTCTATTTATGTTCCAATTCTTAAAAACATCTTTCACAAGCATCCATCCACAAGAACTTCACATTCTTTCTTGTTAACATTGTCAATGGAGTTGCTATCTTTGAAAACCCCTGAATAGATCTCCGATAATATACTGGTAATCCCATGAAACTCCTTACTTCTAATATATTTATTGGTGTTGGCCACTTAATGACAGCCTCTACCTTGCTTATATCAACTAAAATGCCATTCTTGGATATTATATGACCTAGGAATACCACTTGTTCAAGCCAAAATTCGCACTTCTTAAATTTAGCATATAACTATTTTTCCTTAAGAACTTGCAGCACAATCTTCAAATGTTCTTTGTGCTCTTCTTTATCCTGTGAATAAATTAGGATATCATCAATAAATACAGTCACAAATTTATCAAGATATTGCTTGAACACCCTATCCATTAGATCCATAAAAGCTGCAGGGTCATTGGTTAAACCGAAAGGTATCACTAGAAATTCATATTGTCCATACCTTGTTCGAAATGCAGTCTTTGGTATGTCTTCTTCCTTGATCTTCAATTGATGATACCCAGAGTGCAAATCAATCTTAGAAAATACAGATGGTCCCTGCAATTGATCAGACAAATCATCTATTCTTGGGAATGGATACTTATTCTTGACTGTTACTTTATTCAACTCTCTATAATCAATGCACAACAGCAATGTACTATCCTTCTTTTTCACGAACAACACAGGTGCTCCCCAAGGAGAATAACTAGGGTGAATAAAACCCTTATCAAGCAATTCTTGCAATTGAACTTTTAAATCTTTCAATTCTATTGGTGCTATTCGGTATAGTGCTTTAGAAATAGGAGTAGTTCCTGGCATAACATCAATCACAAATTAGATCTCTCGATTCGGTGGTAGTCTCGGTAAAACCTCAAGAAATTCTTGAACTATATCTACATTTTTTGGCTTCAATTGTGCTTCAACTGAGGTGTCCAGAACACTTGCCAAATATCCAACACAACCTTTATTCAACACTTACCCAAGCAGATATAATTGGTAAGGACCGTGAGAATAAGGTACCACTAAACACAAACTGTTCTTCTCCATGTAGCTGAAAAATCACAATCTTCTTGTTACAATCAATTGTTCCATGATATTTGGTAAGCCAATCCATACCCATAATAACCTCAAAATTTGGCATTGATAAAATAACGAGATCTACATAGAGAGTCCTATCACTAATCTAAATAGAACAAGCCCTTAACATTTGGTTGGAATCCATTTCTTCTCCGGATGGAACAGTCACACTGTACCTTACTTTTATTAAATTTGGTGTAATGCCCAATTTTCTCACAAATGCATGTGATGCAAATGAATGCGAAGATCCAGAATCTATCAATACAATTATAGGTATCCCATAAATTAAAATAGTACATGTGACTGCGGAAGCATCTGCATTGGCTTATTCTTGTGTCATTGCATTCACTCTCCCCTGAACTTTCCCCTACACTGTTAGGCAATCCTTTGCTATATGTTCAGGCTTTTTACACTTAAAGCAATGATTAGTACCACTATAGCATTCCCCAAAATGATTCTTCCCACACTTAGCACATTTAGGCCTTTCAACTATAGTAGAAGTTTGTCCAACTCTAGGACACTTTTCATTCCCTTGGTTTAATTTTTGTTCTCCTTTCTTCCACTGGTTTAGATTTCTTAGAGTGAATACTTGCTTCTTTTGTTGATGGAATTTCTCAATCTCTTTCTCATCTAAGTCAGTTATCAAAGCCTTGTCCACCAGTTCTCTAAACTCTGTTACTGAAGACATTCTCACATCTCTTCTAATTTCAAGATTAAGGTTCCTCAAGAAATGATTCATCTTCTCATTGTTGTTTCTGGCGATGTATGGTACATACTTGCAACCCTGTTCAAATTTTCTTATATAATCACATACAGACATCCCTTCTTGTTTTAACTCTAGAAATTCTTTTACTCTGAGTGATCTAGCATCCCTGGTGAAATACTTATCATAAAAGATTATTTTAAACATCTCCCAAGTTAGCTCTTCCATATTCACCGCAAGTTTAGCTCCTTTCCACCAGTTTCTAGTATCCTTCTTCAACAAGAAAATTGCACAGGTACCTTCTCAGCATCATCAATTCGCATGTAGTCAAAGATAGTATCCAATGATTTAACCCATTCCTCTGCAACGATAGGATCAGACCTACAAGTAAAATCAATAGGTTCCATATTCCTAAACTTCTCATATACAGCTTGTGGATTATTCTATCGAGCTTGTGGTGGAGGAAGTCGCTGATTTTATTCTTGGTTTCTTTGTTACATATCTAGTAATTATTGTATCTTTTCACCTAGCATTCTAGTCTGCTGTTGAATGAGATCAGTTAAATTGTTCACCACACTATGATTACCCTTATGATCATCCACTGTTTTCCTTCTCAGTGCCATGACTTGATATGTATTGCCCAATCTCATTCTATTCATTAGGCAATAATAAATGCATAACCATGATAATAACATAAAAGGAAATCTAATCAAGTAAACATAAAAGCAGATAAAAAAATAGTTTACTGAGTTTCCCAGCTAGGATATCTTCATATGCCTTCTTCTATCTACAGGAACGACTAAACCTCCGCTTTGATACCACAAACTGTAACACCTTTTAACCTAACTGCAGAGCCTAAACAAGCTGATACAGTTAAGTCAATAAATGTTAATTTTTCATCAATATTAGAGTTATGATTTTAATAAAAGTTTTTGTTTTTAGCTATAAGAGAAATAAATTGAATATTTTTCAACACACCATATACATATATAAAAACTGAGTGCATCTGTTTACAAAATCATAATAGAGCGGCTTATTTAAAAATAAAATAAAGTTTTCAAAATAAACTACAAAATAGTTCAAAGCATGGCATATGAATAAATCTCTGTCCGGCCGCTCTAGAGACTCAGTCAACCTCTAAACCTGTACATTTCCACTTGCATCACATGAATCTAATGAGCTAAAGGCTTAGTAAGGTGAAACTGATGCAATAACAAATAACATATATGCACATCTCATAATTCATTTAATGCATTATTCTATTTAATAACTTTTATTCATAAATCATTCTTTAAGGCGCTTGAAGTGTGGTACCTAACTAATAGCGATAGACCATGATTTTTGAAACTTATTCATAATGATTGACCAATAAGAGAACTAATACGGGGTTTCCATACTTGGTCTTTCAACCTCAAGTATTAGCCATATTCTATCTCATTCATTGTGGCTTTTCTATATCGATTTTTCAACCTCAAGTATTTGCCATCATTTGTTGGGTCCGCCGGTCCCTCCCGCGTCCCTTGTCTACCCGACCATCAATCAAGTACCATACTTTCTTTTCAAAACCCTCATTATATCCTTAGTAGTATCATGCTTCATAAACCATAAATGCATCAAACATTACATCATTTAACAAATAATAACAATCACATTAAAACATGAACAATATTATATGATTTTTGTGATACAACAAATGAAAGCTTCAAGTTACCTCAAGTCTACTTTGTGCTAAGTGAAAAGGTCAATATCTTTGGAAGATAGGATATGTTAAAGGCCTAACATAATCAAATCATGTACCATTTAATATCTTTTTTATAAATCATTTAGTCTTTTTTAATTAAAATCATATACACTTTTTAATCTTTTGTAAATAATTCCATATCAATTACATAACCTTAAAAATAATGCATACTCCATATTTTACTATTAATTCAAGACATTAAACATTAGGACAACCATTAAATAAATAATAATTCAAACATAATTATTAGAGAAACCCACAAAACATGAACACAATCCGAATTAAAATGACGTAAAGTTGGTTCTAATTTAAATTGATTCTAGCCTAATGTTCACAATCATTTGTAGGCACCTTCAAACATAATATAAGCATTACAAAATTAATAGAAATAAATAAATTAAACAATTTCACAAGACTATTAATTTTGCTAAAAACTAGCTTAACTAGCTTGGTTTTGGCTTCAAGTATAACTTACTTAAGTTTTTAATCATACAAAAACATACTAAAACATGTAACCATCCAAGATACTATAAATTCATCATAAGAAACATTGAAAAGAATATACCTTGATTAAGTTGGAATTAAGCTTCAAAATCAATGATTTTCAAGCTTAAAAGGGTGAAAACTTGTTCTAGTTTGTGTTCTATGGATTCCTATGGATTGAATTCAATTTAGAAATTTGGGAGAAACTTAGGAGAATAAGGATTGGTCATTTTTGAGGTGCTTCCACAAGAAATATGTTTGAAAATGATTTCTTTGACCTTTCAAAGAGAGGTAAGTGGAGGGCTATGATCGGTTGCATCATGCTTGGTGTCTTCTCATGCCAAAAGTCACGTTTATGAGCTAGGGAGATGACAAAAATTGATGCTTTGGTGTTATAATCAAGTGCAATATGGTTTAGAATGATTTCATGCAACCTAGTTAACCAACTAATCAAATTGTACCATTTTGCATACTTTTTGTTCTTAGCCAAATGTAACATATTTCAAGTAAATATTTAGGCAATTAATCACTTTAGCATATAACTAGTATGGAGCAATACAAATAATTCATTTCATGGCCATTCAACACATCAATCTTTCTTAACTGAAATACCGAGCTTTTTACTGCAAAAAGGTACTTAAGGAATATGTTAAATCAAGAAATTAAAGTTTGATCGCATATTTCATGTACTAATGTATGTTAAAGCATAACTAGAGCATATAGTAACAATTATTCATGTTCGTTCAATAATCCTATTTGTATGTTCTAATCCGATAATGCGTATTGATTAGATGCATATTGATGAAAAATACTTATTATTGGCTATGTAGGAGAGAATTGAAAATTGAGCATTACAAAAATGGATAATTATACTTACCATAAGTTCAGTGGGAGATAATCCCAAAGCTAAGGGAGATAAATTCAGCCTCATTCAGAGCCCCAAGAATGAGTTTAAAATTAAAAAGATGCAAAAGATTCCTTATGCATCAACTATAGAAAGTTTTTTGTATGCTCAAGAATGAACACATATGGAGATACAGTGCATAGCAGGAATCTTAGGTAGATAATAAGTAGCCTGGAATGGATAATTTGGAATGCAACCAAAAGGGTTATAAGGTGTTTATAGAGAACAAAAGACTATATGCTCACTTATCAAAAATAAAATCTTTTAGGAGATCATTCGGTATTTTGATTTCAATTTTACCATATACCTATACAGTCAGAAATCTACTTTGGGCTATACTTAATTTGTAGTTGGAAGAGCTATTTCCTAAAAGAGTGCTAAACAGACACTCATAGCTTCTTCTACTATGGCAGTTGAGTTCATAGCCAGTTTTAAGACATTTGGTCCTTAGATATGGTTGTGAAACTGTTACTGGGATGTGTTTTGTTGATGGTATTGAAATACCACTAAAATATATTATGACAATAAATCAGCCTTACCTTATTCCAATAACAACAAAAGTTTTTTGATGTTGAGGCACATAGACATCAAGTTTCTTATTATTAAACGAAGAAAAAATTTAGAGTTTTCAAATGTCTATAAAACATAATCGGACGAACTCCATGATTGTGGATATGTTCACCAAACGGTTACTACCCAAGGTTTTTATGAGCACACTAATCATATGGGTGTTATGTTATTTGATAATGTGCATGTTCAGTGAGAGTTTGTATTTTGATGTTCTTTTGATTTAAACATGATTCGGGTTCATTTTTTGCATACTAAAGAATATGATTTATTTTTAGACTCTAAATCATTTGCAGTTTTGCATGATCTCAAAAAGAATAAAGTAGCACCAGTTGGAAATAAGCATGTTTAAGATCACATTGCATGTAATTTTCAATATACACATTCATACTCGATCTATGTGATTGAATATATTGGTATAGTGACCATTGATGGGTCTAGTTACGAATAAATATAACGAATGTCACTTTAATCCCATGTTGATATAGGAGATGAACTAAATTATAACTAAAGAGATATTTCGAGGATAGATAGCATTTTCAATGCACACTCAAGATTTTATAATATAATTATCTTCGGCAACATATGTAGCCCAGGTGGAAGATTGTTGGGCTGTATTTAATTTCTCAATATGGGCTTACATATACAAATAACAATTATATTATAGACTATCTAATTTAATAAGGCCAAATAAATGATCTATCAGTTGAGCTCTAAAAATATCTATTGGGTATGGACTTTACAAAGTGTAGAGACCTAGTACTACTCAAATTAGGATTGATGGCTTCTATTTGACCTAATATGTAAAGAACATTATAGGGATATAGTTCCAAGTTAAATTATAAACCGCAAGTGCACGATGTCAACATGTAACAAAGAGTGAATAGAGTATCATATCCCTCAATAGTGCGTATGTGAGTACCAAATATAAATTACCTATGCTATTTTTAACCGAACGATTGTAGTTGTGAAAGAATTAAAATGAAATAACTACTAAGTTGACAAAATTAACTTAAACACAAGGAGACTAGGGGATTGAATTCCATACTAAGAAGAGTCAAGATATTGGATTGTTGTTCTATTGCATTGTGAATTCTTACAAGTTAGTGATTAGGATTGATATTGAATTGTGTAATAGTACGAACTCTAATTTTATATGATACTTTTTTCCAAGATATATCACACCTATTACTAGAAAACAACTGGCAATTCTTATACAAGTTAAGCTATCTAATAATGAATTTGGCTTCGTGATTTCCTCTAGCTTTCGACGGTCAAGTCTATGACTACTGCGTATGCTAACCCCTATATTCCTATAGTGACCTAGCCCATGACATATACTACACGAGCACTTGTTGTGATACTACCTCCATGTCTTAATCATAAGAACAAGGTTCATCTTAAAATTGGTCAAATTTAAAGAAGCATTAAAAATATAGTGCATGCTCATCACAAATCAAAAATCATTCACATCACATACAAGTCAACAATTCACAACTTCATAGAAATGGCTTTCCAAGCCTTGAAAAAAGTGAGTTAGTTCATATTGAAATTAAGCAAGCACCAAGTGTTTCCCAACATCATGATTCTTACAAATTTCTCAAACTTAACAAAATAAAAGAAGAAATTAAAGTGGAAGATTACAACCACTAAATGATTCTTCACTTCTTCTTCAAAATCTTTATTGCCCAATGAAGCTCCTTCTCTTATTGTCCTCAAGTCCCAAGCTCCTTGGTGAATGGATAATTGGTATGTGTGTTCTAGGTCTGGTGTGTGAAGAAATATGGAGAAATGTGTGTTTTGGGTGGAGAGGAAGAGTGTGTAAGAATTTAGGTGTAGAGTGTGTGTGGATAATGAATTGTGTGTGTGTGTGTAGTGTATCTATCAAGAGCTTCACATGGGTAATGATGTATAGGTGTATCTAATGTGTATATCTCATAAAAGATGCCAAAATTCATGATCCATTGTCATTTGTCGCGAAAAAAAAAAAATGCATCAGTATCTTTTCGATTAGCAAGGTAGCACCTAGGCACTACAGAGCAATGCCTAGGCGCTACACATTTGTCCAAAACTTGTTTCTATAGTGCCTAGGCGCTGTACTTGTTGCCTAAGATATCCTACAGCCTCTTTCAACCAATTTTTCACACTTTCTATACCGAACTAGCATTTAGTGAATTCATCATAATTGTAGCCCTATCTCTTAGCTTTCTATATCTTTATGAATCGGCTCAATATCACTTTTGTGGAGATGTTTGCTCAGAAATACCAAGACTGTGCATTTGGAAAGTTTTTGCTGACTCTTAACCGATTTTCCATCTTTAATTCTATTTCTTCAATTCTCAGTTCCTATACACAATTATCACAAAATAAGGTACAATTGTATTAATTTTAAAGCAAAAACATATGAAATTATGCTATTAGAGGTGTCAAAAATATCGCACTTTATAGCCTATCAACTACCCCCAAACTTACCTTTTGCTCATCCTCGAGTAAAACTCAAAATCAAATAATCATAGGCTCATACTTTGATCATGAATTACTAAGTTTGATGAACCAATTCAAATGCCTCATAAATCATTATTACACATAAGTCTAACACTATCAAACTTGTGCTTCATCAATCTAGTCATGAATTCAAAACATGTGTGTGTACAGTGTCAAGTTCAAGTTTTATGCTTGCATTTTAGGTATGAATTTCACAATCAAATGAATCTCATGATCTAGGAAAAGAGGTTCTAGGTGTTCCATAGGCTTGCTTTACATAACACTTCTCCACTAATGTAGAGACTTGCAAACTTAAATAAGGTTGTAACATACGGTCTAGGTATTGGCTTATAAAGAAAGGGTAAGGATAAACATCGTAAGAGAGCATAAAGTGTTGCAAATAAAATCTCACTCTCCTCTTTTCTTTTCTCTTTCCCAATTCTCTTCCTTTTTCCTTTGGGATTCAAGCTCTTCTTATGTTTTTTTTCTACAACTTCTTTTTTCTTTTACTTTTTTCTTTCCCTACAATATTTTTTTCTTTTTTTTTTTTCTTTTCCTTTGCTTCTTTTTTTCCATGGATCCCAATGCTTCATTTCTTCTTCTTTTTCTTTCACACCCCCCAAACTTGTTTTTTTTTCATCAACATGAATTGTGATGATTTTCTTGCACATTTTCCATGCTCATACCCCTAAATGCATTTATCTATGTCCTCAGCATGTCTCCATATGACCCCTTGATAAGATTGTGCCCAAAAAATATCACACCTTAAGCTCTCTTAGGGACAATCATTGGTTTTTCAAGATGTAAATGATAAGTATAGTGAGCTTCAAGAAACAATGTCAAATGGTGGTCATTCATATGTATTGCACATGCCATGAAAAAGGCTCAAAGGGGTAACTAGTGAATCAAAATGTGATCATGGTAGGCTTGAAAGGCAAAAATAGGTCAAATATAGCATAAATCATTTCCAAGTTTACTAGTTATCTAGGATTTTGCCTCAAAGAGTAATCAAGCAAGTTCGAGAACACCACAAAATGACCAATATAACTCATTGGAAGCAAAATCCAACACCAGTAGCATGCAATTCACAAGATTTCTGCTACAACTTTAAGGTTGCAAACCCAAGTGCAGGTTGTAGTAAGTAATAAATTTCTCGTGAGTCCGAGGTCGATCCACAGGGAAGTTGTTTGAAGAATTCAAGTTTATATTTATAAAAAGATGGAGTTTATGTGAATCAAAAATATATGAACAATTAATGTATGATGTAGCTAAAGAAAAAACCGAAGTAATAAAAGTACTGAGGATTAGGGATCCACTCTTGAGTTTTGGATAGATAAATGGTTATTTATTCTTTTTACCTCTATTAATTGCCACAATTGGAATCCATACATAATGAAGGTTCCAATGGGAAGATATTATCAAGTAACTCATGCAATAAGGTAATCATGATATTGTCTTACTATTGCAAATTATCTCTTAACGCCAACACTTATTTATGGGATCAAGCATTTATATACTCTTTCGTCAACAACAAATCAAGGTTTCACATTAGCAGTCGGTGGGGTAAAACCGTACAATAAGCTAAATGAACCCAAGTATTTGTTGTGCCATTGGAGATACATAAATCAAGAATCACCACAAAAATAAGTAGGGTTTAGATCAAAAATAATAATAATAATACAACATACTTAAACAATTTCTACCCTTATAACCATTTATCTTCCTCCATCAAGAGATTCACCCTTTTTCCTCAGCAAAATAAAATTTAGAAAGACATAATAAAAGTAACAAAGACTAAAAATATAAGAGAAACTAGAGAATGCATTTCTATTACTACTAGAAAACTTACAATACTAGAAAACATACAAACTAGATAACTTAGCCTAAAGAAACCCTCTACCCCCCTCCTCTTACAAGATGAATACATGGCCTATTTATAGTACTTGGAGTAAGCTAGAGGCCAAACAAATAATGGAGGGGTTAATCAAGTGGTATGCTAGTTGCCAAGAGTTGGTAAGTTGTTACACAAATTTCTCAACCACTGAATTGAATTATATTTTTCGGTCAGATACAGCCAGAGTTTGAAGATACGTAAAGAATAAAAATTGTAGATCTTTCAACGCTTATATATTTTCATATATCTTTTGTCAAATTTGGAGATCGGATGAAGGAGATATGGTCAAATTACCGAGTCATGTCCAAGAGCCGCCCTGTAACATCAGCAGCAACTTGCAGCCTATGGTTTTACCATTTCAACACATTTTCACACCATCTTGTCTTCAGCAAACTTGTTTATTTACCTCTTGGGTATAACATATCCGAATTTCAGACCAAAATAAATTTGGGCTCAAGATATATAACCGAATTGGTAAAATAAGTCAATACTGGGCTGAACTCTGATCTGAATTTTGGTGATCCATTTTGTGTAATTACTTGGATGAATTTTATGCTATCATCAAGACTGAATTGGGCTGAGATTCCAACATAAAAGTTGTACCTCTATCTCTTGGATTTCAAATGAAACAAGCTTCAGGTCCATAGAGCTTTTGATCATGAAGTTATGCTCAAATTACAAAAACTGCACAAGTCTGAAAACATGCTTCCATTTATTCCCTAACACAAAACATTAATAAAACAAGAATATTAACAAGAATAAAGCAAGAAAAGTATAAAGGATTTGATATAAAAATATGTCAAAATATGCACTTATCAAATTCCCCCACACTTAACCCTTGCTTGTCCTCGAGCAAGCTTAAAACAAACATAAACTAATCCACTTTCGTAGGAAAACACGATTGCATTTAGCATATGCAACAAGCCTTTAAACCCCTAGGTGGCCCATAGAGGACGAGTTATAGTCTCGTGAAGGTTTCCAGCAGTGATACCTACAAACACCTATAAAAACTATCTTCCAACTTTTATTCTCATGAAGCAACAAAGTAATATGGAAATAAAATCAAACAAGTGTTGAGTTTAACTCTTAGTCATTCAAAAATCAATACATTTCCACAATAATCATACTCAAGTGTGTGTGTGGACAGTTAATGTCAATAGTGATGAAACTATGCATGTTTCAAATAAGTGAATTCTCATAAAACCTTACAAAACCATCACCCAATCTCTAACAGAAAAGTTAAACATCATAGGCTCTTCCTTTGGTGCAAATCTCCACTACACTGAAGGCACCACACGAAATCAAAAGGTCTTTAACAAAGGTTGTAATGGGGCCAAAGGGTGGTGATGTAGCTAAGAAATAAAAGGATAGGATGCAACAAAGGTTCTAAAAACTTCATGAAATCAGAGACATAAAATTTATCGATAAAGAATTCTCCAACTCCACAAATTTCACACTGGAGTCTATTGTTATTGAATTGGACCCCTCTTATTCATCTTGCAACATCTTATTTTTAGTTGCAACTTGTAGCACTTTGCAATTTTTTTTTTTATATTGTTTTTTTTTTTCTTTTTTTTTCTTTTTTTTCTTTTTTTCTTTTTTTTTTTTTTTTAGAGAAACTCCCCCACACTTATCTTCTATCCCAACCTAAATTTCTTTTGTAAGTCCAAGCTTTCAATTGAATGTCTCTTAAACTCCAATCATTTTTAGAACAAGGGTTGGATAATAGTGTATTTAGGCTAGGTAAAAAGATATGGTTAAAAAAATATATTTATTTATTGTAAGGCTCAAAGTGGTTTACTAGGGGGATGTTTTCTTTAAATATCATATAGGAAACAAGATGATTTGGCAATGGTGCTAGAAAGCCTAATGCCTTAATCATTTTTCTAGTGGTGCACTATCAGTCGTTCGCCTCGACAGACCAAAAGTAAAAGTTCTAATACTTAACCCCTACATGTTAAAGATTCAAGTGATGATTAGAGTAAGGGCATAAGAACTATATATTTTGACATGATTGTCTTCACACTAAATAACATAACTATTTGTGCAAAATAAAATTTGAGTATAATTATCGCAAAAATATATTAACCAAATAACAACATCAAAGTCCAAAACAACACCCATCATCAATTAAGCCATATTATTCATGCTTAATTTTAATCATTGAAGTTGGAAGAACCTATACGACTCAAAAAAAAAAATATTGGTAATTCACAAACACTTGTTAAAAACTTTACAAACCTGCCATATTATGCAAAAATTAGGGATGCGTCTCAAGAGTGTTACAATTACCCTTTACTCAGCCACCTTTTTTTTCATGCTTTCAACGGACCCAGCAAAAAAAATACGCTTGATTTATATTTATTTTTATTTTTTTATTATTTATTTTTTATATTTTTTTAAATACTAAAAAAAAATACACATTGAATATATAAGTCATGATATCAATTATCCCTCCCCCCAACCTAATCGAGACATTGTCCCCAATGTCAAAAATAGATAGGAAAGTAAAGTTTGAAAGATATCACCTGAAATGCGGCTAATAAAGCTGAAACAACAAAAAAAACACACATACTATTAGATAAAATCATTAACAATAAGTATCACAGACTGAGAGTCAAATTCAATTTGCGTTTTCGACCATTGTTCCTATTGGACCAATCCACATTGGCCAAGACTGGATCAGGTTTTGGCACATATGCTAGAAGTTGATCAATCAGCTGGTCAGGTGTTGGAGCAAAAATGATGATTCTTCTCGCAAAAGTTGAAATAAACCCTTTTTTCGCAGCATGATCTACAAAAGATAGCAAACCATCATAAAAACCATTAACATTAAGAATACCTATAGGTTTTTGGTGAATGTTGAGTTGTGCCCAAGAGACAATTTGGAATAATTCTTCCAGTGTACCAAAACCGCCAGGTAGAATAATGAATGCATCCGCATTGTTTACCATATTAGGCATTCTGTCCTGAATGTGTGACACTTTCAGCTCATCTCCAATGGTCATACCTGTGATATTCTGTACTGTTAAACATTTTGGGATAACTCCCAAAACTTTGACACCTCCTACATAAGCAGAAATGGCAACACTCCCCATTAACCCCAAACTGCCTCCCCCATACACTAAATGAATTTTTCTTTCTGCTAAAGTTCTACCAAGATTATTGGCTGCCCCTATAAACTCACCATTTTTTCCTAAATTGGATCCACAAAAAACACAAATGGAATTAAATTTGCGAGTTGAAGAAACTTCCATTTTTTTTTTTTTTGAAAATAAGTTGTGCAAAAATAGAGTGAGTACGGTGATATTTATTGAGGTGTGAACAGGGAATACATTTATTGCATGTCTTTTTCTTTTGTCAAAAAGGTTGAAAATAAGGACACATACGAAATTTAAAAATTACCTACTACCACGTATATGTACATGTAGTTGTGATTGTGGCTCACATCTTCCTCTGGTTTTACGTCCAGTAACGGCTTAAACGCCCTCTATGGGTCGAGGATATGCTTCCCATCCAGTTTTCTTATAAAATAGCAAACAGGGTCTTTTAATGTCAGATTTCCAAGACTATAAAGCTCATATTCATTTCGAAAACAATCCCATAAATCAAGAATTGCACGTTGTACCAATCCACATGAATGCGTCTCAAGAGTCAATATAATGTGATCTAAAGACTCCTTACTCAGTCCATCCATAATGAATTTAAGTTTATCTTCTCGATTTTTAGACACCATTCCTAAAGAACGACACTTTGTGTTGCAAGTCCATCTAGCACAAATATGACAAACTTTCATTTTTTTCGCCCTTCGTTTTCTTTGAATATGTGCTTTTACCAAAACCAGACATGTATCTAGTAAGCAAATCTGGAAACTCATGTGAAAACTCACCTGCCCTTACCTTTGCTTCAATTAACCATCGTATGTCCTCCGGAATGCCCTTGTGCATAAGCATCCTCAATCTTTCAATCCTGATTTTATAAATTTTCAAAATTGCATTTTTAGGAAGAAAAGGAAATCGCTTCTTGAGAGTTAGAAATATGTCACCCATTTTGAAAATAACAAGCAAAGAGAATGAGAAAAATAAAGAAAATTTGTACAAAGATTTCAGTTGTTTGGAAAACTGACAAGTCCGACTTTTATAGCCACGGAGTACCATTATCCGCCATTTAACCGGGAAAAGAAAAAATAAAAAATAAAAGAAGAAGAAGAGAAGAAAAAAATAATGTCAGATAAAAAAAAAATATATACAACACTAATCATAACAAGGGTTAGAAAGAAAAAGAATTTCCTCTTGTGAAAATTGATTTTCTAGAAATGGTTTAACTCTTTGTCCATTTACTTTGAATATGTTACCATTTCTAGGATTCTCAATGTCAATCGCCCCATAAGGATATACTTTTTTTACAACAAAAGGACCACTCCACCTTGATCTCAATTTTCCAGGAAACAAATGCAATCGAGAATTATAAAGCAAAACCTTTTTACCAACCTCAAATATTTTTCTTGAAATTTTATTATCATGAAAATCTTTGATTCTTGCTTTATAAATTTTAGAATTCTCATATGCATCATTTCTCAGTTCTTCAAGTTCATTGATTTGCAATTTGCGCAATTTTGAAGCTTCATCAAGGTTGAAGTTAAACATTTTGATTGCCCAATAAGCTTTATGTTCAAGTTCAACAGGTAAATGACAAGGTTTTCCATAAACTATCCTATAAGGAGACATGCCTAATGATGTTTTGAAAGCAACTGCCCAAAGTGTATCGGTAAGTCTAAGAGACCAATCTTTACGGTTTGGGTTAACTGTTTTCTCCAAAATTTGTTTTATCTCCCTATTTGCAAGTTCAACTTGTCCATTTGTCTGAGGATGATAAGGGGTTGCAACTTTATGTATGATTCCATATTTCTTCATTAAAGTTCCGAAAACTTTGTTACAAAAATGTTTTCCCCCATCACTGATAATAGATCTAGGAATTCCAAATCGACTTAAAATATTTTCTTTCAAAAATTTTATCACTATTTTGTGATCATTGTTTCGACAAGGAATTGCCTCGATCCATTTTGAAACATAATCTATGGCAACCAATATGTAAAGAAAACCAAATGATAATGGAAATGGCCCCATAAAATCAATACCCCAACAGTCAAAGATTTCAATCACTAAGATAGGGTGTAGGGGCATCATATTTCTCTTTGAAAGGGACCCTAACTTTTGACAATTTTCACAACTTTTGCAGAAAGTGTAAGTATCTTTGAAAAGAGTTGGCCAATAAAATCCACATTGCAAGATTTTTGCAGTAGTTTTCTTTACAGAAAAATGACCACCACATGCTTCTGAATGACAAAATTTGACAATATTACCTATCTCATTGTCAGGCACACATCTTCGAAAGATTTGATCCTGACAATATTTGAATAGGTATGGATCATCCAATAAAATTTTTTAACCTCAGTTAAAAACTTCTTTTTATCTTGAGAGTTCCAATGTGATGGCATCTTTCCTTCTGATGATATAATGTGTCCAAGAACAATACCAGTTGTTACCATAAAGTGACATTTCTCCCAATTGAGCACAAGATTCTTTTCTTCACACCTTCTTGATATGCATCGAGTTTGGAAGAAATTATTACTGGAAAAGTTTCATTCTCACCCAAGAAAGAGTATTTCAAATTAACTGGCAAAGGTTTCAATTCAACCACGGGAGCTTTAATATTTGATGGAATAGATTTTACTGTTGATGATGAAGTTCTTCGAACCTTGGCTTCCAAAAATATTTTTCTTGTACCTGCAAAAATTCAGAGATAGTATTAGTGTGTTCCTTTTTATAAATACTTTCACTTTCAAAACAAGTCTCCAAAGAATCTGAAGAGTCAGTAGTAGTAAAGTATTCATGAACAAGTTTTTCAATTGAATCCACTTTATGTACTTCGACATCTTCTGCAGGTTGCATACAAACATTAAACACATTTAGTTCCAAAGTCATATTTCCAAATGATAACTTCAAAATACCATTTCTACAATTGATCAAAGCATTTGAAGTTGCAAGAAAAGGACGACCAAAATGATAGGAATTTGTGTATGTGTTTGTGCAACAGGCTCTGTGTCCAAAACAATGAAATCAACTGGAAAGTAAAACTTATCAATTTGTACCAACATATCTTCTACTATTCCCTTTGGAACTTTAATCGAACGGTCAGCTAATTGGAGTACAACAGAAGTTGTTTTAAGTTCCCCCAAACCTAACTGTTCATAAATTGAGAAAGGTAGAAGATTTACACTAGCACCAAGATCAAGCAAAGCACGCTCTATTCTAGTGTTTCCTATGATACATGAAATGGTTGGACAACCTGGATCTTTGTACTTGGGTGGAGTGAATTGTTGAATGATTGAACTAACACTTTCAGTTAAAAATGCCTTCTTTTGTACATGATGTTTTCTTTTGATTGTACACAAATCTTTCAAAAATTTGGCATAAGGTGGAACTTGCTTGATTGCATCCAATAATGGAATATTAATCTTGACTTGTTTAAAAATTTCAAAAATTTCAGCATTTGAGTTCAATTTTTGAGTTGCTTGCAATCTTTGAGGAAAGGGTGCTGGAGGTAAATATTTTTCTTTTTCTTCATTTTCACGCTTACCTTCTTCAAACTTACCTTTATCGTCAAGACTATTTCCATTTTTCATTTCTGGAGGTGGATTAGAAACTTTCTCCTTGGGATGAATAGTCTTGTCAACAACTTTTCCATTCCGAAGAGTTGTAACTGAATTAGCCTCCTTGACTGCATTTTCACCTGAAGAAGAAACATGACACTGAGTAGAAGGATTAGGTTGAGGTTGAGCAGGAAATTTACCTTTTTCATGAGTACGCAAAGAAGTTGTCAGTGTTGAAAGTGTGCTTCTGATCTCATTGATAGCTTGTGAAGTCTGATTATTGATGTTTGTTTGTTCATGCATAAATGCTTGCAAAGTCTCCTCAATGGATTTTGTATGTGGACGTGGATAAGAATGAAAGTTTTGTGGTTTTTGTGAATGCGGTGGTTGGGCACGGTTATCATCTCGTCAACTAAAATTGGGATAATTTCTCCATTGTGGATTGTAAGTTTCAGAATATGGAGAATGGAAAGGCTTTTTGAATGTGTTCATAAAATTTGCTTGTACTGGAATATTTGGACATTCATTGGTGGAGTGCCCCAAAAGTTCACAATTGCTACAAACTTCTTCCTCTTGCACAGATTTGATTTCCTTTACTTTCTTAAGTTCCATGGCTTCAACTTTTCTTGTTAAACTAGCAAGTCTAGCATTTAGATCATCTTCTTGACTAAGGTAATATTTTCCTTTATTACTATTAGCAAGATTAGATCTAATAGAACCTTCGGAAGAATTAACACTATGCCATGATTGAGAGTTTTCTGCCAAATGATCTAGGTATTCTAGGGTTTCATCAGGTTCCTTATCAAGAAACTCACCATTACACATTGTTTCAACAAATTGTTTTGTTTCAGGAGTTAAACCTTCATAAAAGAAACTAATTAAGCGCCATTTTTCAAAACCATGATGTGGGCATGAATTCAACAAATCTTTAAATCTTTCCCAACATTGAAAGAAAACTTCATTCAAATTTTGAGAAAAATTTTGAATTTGTCTTTTCAAAGCATTAGTTTTATGAGTTGGAAAGAATTTTTTCAAGAATTCAGCTTGCATTTCTTGCCAAGTACCAATTGACCTAGGTTTTAAAGAATTAAGCCAATTTTTTGCTTTATCTTTTAAAGAGAAAGGAAATAATTTGAGCTTAACAATCTCATTTGTGCAAGTTTGATCATCAAAAGTGGCACATACTTCATCAAATTCTTTTAAATGCAAGTAAGGATTTTCAGAGTCTAAACCATGGAAATTAGGCAGTAAAGGGATCATACCTGACTTGAATCGAAAATTATTTGCATTTAGAGGAAAAATGAAACAAGAAGGAGAAGAATTTCGAGGAGGTTGCAAGTAATAACGCATGGTACGCACCTGTTGATTCTCATTTTCATCCTGGACACTTTCATTTTCAGCCATGGTGGAAGTGTGTGGAGATGATTCAAACAAATTTCCAAACAAAGTTTCGGAATTATTTCTTACTAAACGTCGAGAATTATGACTACGATACCATATAACCATATATCCATAAAGAAAATAAACAAACTATATTTACAAAGGAAAAATATTAACAAACCTGAATACTTACCTTGCCTTCCGCGGCAACGGCGCCAAAAACTTGCTACAACTTTAAGGTTGCAAACCCAAGTGCAGGTTGTAGTAAGTAATAAATTTCTCATGAGTCCGAGGTCGATCCACAGGGAAGTTGTTTGAAGAATTCAAGTTTATATTTATAAAAAGATGGAGTTTATGTGAATCAAAAATATATGAACAATTAATGTATGATGTAGCTAAAGAAAAAACCGAAGTAATAAAAGTACTGAGGATTAGGGATCCACTCTTGAGTTTTGGATAGATAAATGGTTATTTATTCTTTTTACCTCTATTAATTGCCACAATTGGAATCCATACATAATGAAGGTTCCAATGGGAAGATATTATCAAGTAACTCATGCAATAAGGTAATCATGATATTGTCTTACTATTGCAAATTATCTCTTAACGCCAACACTTATTTATGGGATCAAGCATTTATATACTCTTTCGTCAACAACAAATCAAGGTTTCACATTAGCAGTCGGTGGGGTAAAACCGTACAATAAGCTAAATGAACCCAAGTATTTGTTGTGCCATTGGAGATACATAAATCAAGAATCACCACAAAAATAAGTAGGGTTTAGATCAAAAATAATAATAATAATACAACATACTTAAACAATTTCTACCCTTATAACCATTTATCTTCCTCCATCAAGAGATTCACCCTTTTTCCTCAGCAAAATAAAATTTAGAAAGACATAATAAAAGTAACAAAGACTAAAAATATAAGAGAAACTAGAGAATGCATTTCTATTACTACTAGAAAACTTACAATACTAGAAAACATACAAACTAGATAACTTAGCCTAAAGAAACCCTCTACCCCCCTCCTCTTACAAGATGAATACATGGCCTATTTATAGTACTTGGAGTAAGCTAGAGGCCAAACAAATAATGGAGGGGTTAATCAAGTGGTATGCTAGTTGCCAAGAGTTGGTAAGTTGTTACACAAATTTCTCAACCACTGAATTGAATTACATTTTTCGGTCAGATACAGCCAGAGTTTGAAGATACGTAAAGAATAAAAATTGTAGATCTTTCAACGCTGATATATTTTCATATATCTTTTGTCAAATTTGGAGATCGGATGAAGGAGATATGGTCAAATTACCGAGTCATGTCCAAGAGCCGCCCTGTAACATCAGCAGCAACTTGCAGCCTATGGTTTTACCATTTCAACACATTTTCACACCATCTTGTCTTCATCAAACTTGTTTATTTACCTCTTGGGTATAACATATCCGAATTTCAGACCAAAATAAATTTGGGCTCAAGATATATAACCGAATTGGTAAAATAAGTCAATACTGGGCTGAACTCTGATCTGAATTTTGGTGATCCATTTTGTGTAATTACTTGGATGAATTTTCTGCTATCATCAAGACTGAATTGGGCTGAGCTTCCAACATAAAAGTTGTACCTCTATCTCTTGGCTTTCAAATGAAACAAGCTTCAGGTCCATAGAGCTTTTGATCATGAAGTTATGCTCAAATTACAAAAACTGCACAAGTCTGAAAACATGCTTCCATTTATTCCCTAACACAAAACATTAATAAAACAAGAATATTAACAAGAATAAAGCAAGAAAAGTATAAAGGATTTGATATAAAAATATGTCAAAATATGCACTTATCAATTTCAACACAACGTGCTCAATAAAAATTCAACATTCATGATACAGATCAAATCATACAAGAATTGTCATTTTAGATTTTCACATAAAGATCAAACACGCAAGATACATATCCCACCCCTAGCCTTAAAATTAACATTACCTCCAATGTTAACAAATTAAAGCACATAGAAGGGGGAAAATAGAAAACTCCTCTTTCAAATCTTATATTCTTGAAATAGACAATCTTATTCGATATATATTAACTTATAGGCGATTCTTTATCTTATGTCTTCCATTTACTCTTTGTATATTAGATAAAGTTCTTAGGCCAAATTTAGCTATTGGGCATGGTTGCTTATATGATGGCGATCATGGAATATGCCTCTAAGGCTTTAGTCTTAAATAAGTTTTAAGTCAAGGGCTTTTTGAAATGGGACATCAAATAGCCCAATAAGACTCGCGCATATGATATATGCTCGCAAGACAAAGATGTCGCATTCCATTGGCATTAGTGTAGAGATGAAAGTGCATGTATATGGGTGCTTGTTAGAGAACAAGTACACCAAACATAGCCTGAAGGAAATTCTTAGCTAGGAGCTTTGTCTGTTGAAATAAGAATTTCTGTGTTGCGATAGTATATAGCTAGTCCTCGAACTTGAGGCATGATGGTAGCCTTTTGTACATCCTACAACACTTTGATATATCTTCTGATTGCTTAACAATCACAAAGGGGATATGTTGGGTATTGCATTGGTGTGCATGGAGGTTTGTCAATGACCAATATAGAATTCAACACTTGTCATTTAATAAGGGAATCTTCTGTATTTTCATAATTTATGATTCGAAGACTTTGGCCAAGGTATGATGAATTTTGATTCATCAAGAGTCATTGGAACTCGAAATAGGATCACATTTAGTTAATCATTTAAGATTTCGATTTATAATCCATACCCTAGATTCAATTAAAAGATTAGTTGTCGAAAGGACCGTACGTGTATGAGACTTGCAATTGAAATAGATTTACTCACTATTTCACCTAAGATTAGTTTGTCATGATTACTTCCTAGATGTTTTCATAGATAGTGAGGTTCTTGGTTTTGAGAAGTTAATTCCTAGTGGATTAATTAATTGGATTAATTAATCAGAATAATTATTTTTCATAAGTTGCAAATGTTGTAAGCCTACTAGTAGATTAGTTGTGAACCTAAGGGGTTACACACAAATTGGAATGGAACATTTCTAATCTAGAAATTAATCTAAATAGTTGGATTTAATTAACTAATGGAAATTAATTTGGGGCTTATATTAATTCAATCGGTTGAATTAATTATTTAATTAAATAAAGAGATTATTTAATTGAATCTAATAAGATTATGAAACCTAATTGGAGTGTAGTAATTAATTGATTGGATCAATTAATTAGAATTGGGTAAATTTGATTAATTGGATTAATTAATGGACTTTATAAAAATCCAAGCCTAAAAATAAAGTGGCTCTTTATTTAAAGGCTACTTGAATTGTTGGAAGAAGAAATAAAAATAAGATAATATGATTTACTTATGAAGATAATTAAAGATATTAGATATTTATTTTGATTAAATTGGAAGAGTCCAAGACAATCAAGAGGAGAAGAGAGAGGGCCAATTTTGTAGCTTGTAGAAGTCCACAAAATCGGCCACATTCATTCAAGGAGATGAATTGATTGGATTGGTTAATTTGATAGAGTTTGACTATTCCAAAACAACTAATTTCAACATATGAAAATATGGAATAGATGGAAATTATGGGATATTTTTTAGCCATATATATTTTCTTGATATCGCTAAAAAATTGAGCGGATAAACCTACCCAATTTTCAGCCACTTCAAAGAAAGAAGAAAACAAAATTATTTTTCTTGCTTAATGCTTTTCTCTCCCAAAAACTTCTTCCAAGATAATCAAAAATCCTCTTTGATTATTTTATGTATTGAATTCTTAATTCCACAAGTTGGATTAAGAATTAATACTCATAAAAGCACTCCAAACTAGATTAGTAAAATAATTAAAATCACTAGCGAGCTTTTAATTCCGTGCTCTATTCCAAATGTGTGGACTATCTTTAGAAAGGAGATATTTGGATCCTTTGTGAAGCTTTTCAAAAGTGATTGATAGCAATTGATTGCTACAAACCCTACAACAAACAGAGTGCATCAAAGGTAAAAATGCAAGACTTTATTTACTCTTTTGTGAAACTATCAAAAATACGTCATCGTTAGAATCACTTTGAACTTGGGGTGATGCAATAATTATTGTTACATGTGTTTATTTTTAAATTAATTATTAAATACTGTTGTGCACACCCCGTATTTATAGAGAACCTAACAGCATCTACACAAGAAAATGAGGCATGAAAGCATATCGGCTCAAGTAACGAAAGTGAGAACACCAACCTAGACAAAGCAACGCAATAGCAAAACATGCCTAAATTTAGAAAAGGAACATACTTCTAAAAATAACTAAGAAATTATTAAAAAGCAAAGGAAAAAGGCCTTGGGTTGTAACATCCACTACTCAACAACTAGATATATAGTATATTTTGACATGATAGAACATGTGTGCATGCATGGAATATTTTTTTTTATAACACTTTAGGAAAAGATAAATCACTTCTTACATGCACAACCCTGTTTAAAAT
The DNA here is from genome assembly GCA_019321725.1 of Paulownia fortunei. NCBI lineage: Eukaryota > Viridiplantae > Streptophyta > Magnoliopsida > Lamiales > Paulowniaceae > Paulownia > Paulownia fortunei. The sequence continues at coordinate 7,913,791 of CM033115.1, read as the reverse complement.
ACTTTCTCACGCATGTCATGTATATAGTAGGATCAGTATTTATATAAAAGCACAACACCCACAACGACCACAATATTTACATACATATTTATAGTAAAGTTTTAAAAGAGAAATATAGATCCAGTCTAAAAATATAATACAATAGACTCAAAATATAACAAGCCAATAAAATAGCCCAACAGGTCGTCATCCATGTACACACTCCCTCAGACACCTGCAAGAGCTCCAACAGTCGCCCAACCAGTAAAAGATGCTTCAAGCGTCGTCGTACTGACCTACAATGCATAAACTATATGAACTAATGCTCAGTAAGTAAAGATTATGCATGTCAAAAAATAATCCACAATATCAAGTCATGCATCTCAAAATGCTATGCCCACAATGCAATTTTATGCATCAAAATATTTCTCTCAAAATCATTTCTTTCTTGGGCCCCTAACCAATGCTACTATCCCATGCACCGGAAAAGAGCTCTGTACACCACCATAATCCGTTGGCCAATAATCATATAAGCATGTAAATCCATACATACTCATACGCATGCAAATCCATGCATGCAAACCTGCAAATCCATGCATAAAACCATGCAAATACATGCATGCTTCAGTTCACTAGTAGTGGTCAGCAAAATATTTTCCTTTCTCATAATCATGTCGTGCAATGCAAGATTTATCACAATGCTCGTATATGATGTATGCACGTGCCAATGCCCATATATGTATGCTCAATGGACATGAATGATAGTAATGTGTGTCCTCTACTTTATTCATATGATCTATGGTATTATTTAAAAATCACACATTTACTATGTCTATGCATTATAGTTGCAAATGAATCTTTACTTACCTTTCTCTTGGTTGGTGGTTTAGTCTAGATTTGTTTATTGTTTTCCTCCAATCTTAGATGTAAAATAGTCTGTAATATTACCAACATCAAGCACCATTCCTAATTTGACGACCTGAAAGCCTAAAATATCATACTAAGACCTTAAACACCAAGCTATCTAGGTTTTACAAACTAGAACCCAATCTAGTCCCTCCAATACCTTAATTTCTCATCTTAGCTACATATAATTGAAGTATTATAACTCTAATATCATGTACCTAATTGTTAACACTCAATAGCAACATGTCTAGGTTGAAATATGCTAAGTTATCAAATGGGACAGATTCACATTTTCATATTTACTTACTGTCTAATTTAGTTGCATGATAATTTTGACATCCCTAAACATATCCAATCACTCCCAAATTTTCACCACACTTAGATAACATGTATGTAAATGTAATCATATCATATAATTGGTAAAAATTATGGATATAGGTTCCCAAGTTCAGCTCTTTTCACAACATACTGAAACAGATTGTTTTCCTACCTTGACAGTTTTGCACATTTCATGACATTAATGGTTTTAGCCCCCTTACGTATATCCAATCTCTCCCAAATTTTTACCACACTTATATAACATATACACAGAGACAAAAAGGTTATATTCTTGACAAAATTAATGGATTTACCTCCACTAATTTAGTCTCCTTCACAGCATACCAAAACAGATTTTTCTACTTTGGCAGTTTGAGTGTTTCTCCAATATCATTCTCTATTTCAATTTCTATCCAATAAAAATTCATTCCAATACTCTTAACTCATATATAAACATGTATATGATGATAATTATAGGTTTTATTCAACATACTATACACTTTTGAAGCCTAAAACACAAGAATACAGGAAAGTGACAGTTTCTAGCACAAGTGTTTTCTATCAAATATTTCCAACCACAAACCCTTTTTTTATGCATCAAAGCCTATATAATAACAACCTAACACATTTATAAATAATATTCAAATCTTAATAAGCCAATAAACCTCAAAATAAATCTGAAAGTCATGCCAAACCCGTAGGTTAAGCTCACCTTCCATAGTTTTCTACTTGAACTTGGTTATTTCTCCTTCCCATTGCTTGTTTTGCCTCCTTTTTCGGTTAGAATCACTTAGGACATATTTATAGATCTTTTTCCATGTATTTAGAAGATGAAATGGTTCAGAAGAAGGTTCAAGTCATGGCTATTAGCTTAAGAGTGAAGAATAGGTTGAGGTGCTAGCTTGATAAGTATAAGCATAAGGTGGCATAATCTTGAGGTGGCATGTAATGGTATAATCTGATTTTCTCCCTTATCTTGCAGCCCTAATCTTGTGTGTCTCACATATTCTTATTTGTTGCAACCTATCTTCATCACCATTCATTCCCGTAGCTAATTCCGATGTCCGTTCATTAGGTTCTTCACCCAAAAAATCATTAGTTCTTGCCCGATTGATAAGTTTGTGCAGTGATAGTGTTACAAGCCTATGAACCTAGTTATATAACATTTAAATTATAGTATTGTATGTCTAGTTGTCCCAAGTGTATGATTTAAATATACATATAATACTAAAATTCATGATCGAACTGACTCACTTTCTATAAACTTTTCGGTGACACCTTTTGAACTCCTAAGGTTACCACGTGTAATCTAGTATATTAACTATATTGATACCTAAATTTCTTCTTATCTCAATACAAAATCAACCACTTAGGTTAGAGGATTCGATAATCAATACCGTGCAAAATATTCAAAATTAAGTTTAATGGTTAACAATGCCGTATAAAATAAAATAAATTATATGATGTCATACGAATGCAAATAGCACATAATTAACATGTAATACATGAATCATATCTGGTCATATGAGTAGTAAGAGGCTCGGGTATCACATGGGTTGCCTCCCAAGAAATACTTAATTTATAGTTGTTAGCCCGATTATTTTCTTTACTTATCCTAGATCTAAAAATAAGTGCTTATCATGCCACAGTTTTGTGTGCTCTAAGAATATAGGTGAACCTTTTGGATAGGTAAGGTGAGAATGATCCAGAGTAGCATCAAGGGCCTTTTGGATATCAACAAGTGTATCCCCTATTACCGTGAATGATTTTCCAATCATGGTAAAGATATACCTATCTTTTTCCATATTAAAGATAAAAAAATATATAGAGCACAAGAATTGGTCACCATTGCCAAGCTTATCTTGAGTCACCCTAGTATGCGTTGCTTTAACTAGTGCATGCTTCTTGAAATTAAATAATAAAATTGAATTAGTGCTTACATCTAGATCACATAATACTATTTCACAAGTAGAGTCTCCAATTGAATAAGGGATAATGAAACTCCCTAAATCAGTAAGCACTTGAGGTGGCTTCTCTTACAAGATGGCATTGCTCTTTTTACTAGTTTGTGTAATAGCCAAGCCTCACACTACCTACGTGGTCAATATGATTCATGTATTATGTGTTAATTTTATATGCTACTTGCATTTCTATTGACATTACATAATTTATTTCATTTTACATGACATTCTTGAATATTAAACTTAATTCTGAAGCTCTTGCACGGTATTAGTTATTGAATTTCCTAATCTAAGTAGTTGAATTTATATTGAAATAAGAAGAAAATGAGGTTGATCAATATTGGATATAGATGGGATATATAGATTATAATTTAAAAGTGTTATTAGTGCGCTTATACGGTTTGATTCGATTTCATCTAGGTATTTCAAAAGTATATATGGGTAAATTACATATTTGGGATATTGTACATAAGATACTATGATTAAAAAGTGATATTACAATATTCATTTATATATAAGATTATATAATTTTTAATATGGATAATTATTTAAGAATCGAGTGACAATCAGGTAAGAAATTAAATGAACGGCTAGGAAATTAGCTTATGAATTATCTATGGGATCTTTTGGTAATTAAAATATGATTCAATAAAATTAATTTATACATCTGATCTAGGCTTGAAATATGGGTGAAAGGTTAGATTTATACCACAACTTGCCATCTCATGCTTGCTGCCAAGCTTAAGCAAGCACCTCAAGTGCCACCTCAAGCTTTCCTTAACCCTTAAGCCATGACCAAACCCTCATTTCAACCATTTTGAGCTTCCAAACATACACCTTAATGTCTCCAAGTGCTTGAAATTGATTCTAAGTTGAAATAAAAGCAAGAAAAGCAAAGGAGAAGTGATTACCATCAAATTTAACCTCAAAATCTGCATAGATAACACTTACCTATGATTTTGCCTTTGGTTTTTAGATTATTCTGAATGGGTTTATTATGTATTAAGCTTTAAATATCTTTTATAAAAGAGTTAGAAAGTTTTTAGTTAGACTTTGGTGCACAAAGAAAGGGTTTTTGATGACAAACACTTACTAAGAAATACTTGTGGCAAAAACTGTCACCTTTCTGTTTTCTTGTGTTTTAGGCTTCAAAAGTGTATGGTATATTGAATAAAACCTAAAATTATCATCATATAAATTTAATATATGAGTTAAGAGTATTGAAATAAATTTGCATTGATTAGAAATTGAAATTGGGCATGATATTGAAGAGATGCTCAAAAACTGTCACCATTGAATTTCAGATTCTGTCCTATGTGAAGGGGACTGGCTTTACAGCATTAAATCCATCAATTTTGGCAAGGATATAACCTGGTTGTCTCTTTTTATATGTTATATAAGTGTGGTGAAAATTTGGGAGTGATTGAATATACTTAAGGGTGCCAAAACCATTAATGTCATGAAGTGCGTAAAACTGTCACGGTAGGAAAAATCTGTTTCAGTATGCTGTGAAGGGAGCTGAATTTGGGAAGCTATATCCATTGCGTTTTAGCCATTCTATGACATGGATACATTTTTTTTTATGCTAGCTAAGTGTGGTAAAAATTGGGGAGTGAATGAATATGTCTAATGGTGTCAAAATCATCATGCAAATTAATGTGGCAGGAAGAAAATGTGAAGTTGTGAATCTGTCTCATTTGGTTCATTAACATGTTCCAGCATAGATGTGTTGCATTTGATCCCTAACACTTAGGGAAATGTTGTAAGATTTATAATACATCAATTAAGTGAGGTTAGTATACATTTAAGATGTGGAACAAAGGTACGTAAAAGGTTGTATTCGGTTATAGTTTCTAAGTGCTAAGGTTGTTTAGTTAAATTGAGATTCAAGATCTTTATACTACATTAGGTGTAATGAACTTGTTAACTGAGGATAGTGATTGATATCTTGTATTTTTACAGATTGTTTCACATCTAGGGTTGGGGAGCAATACTTAAGAAACCTAAAAGTAACACACAACCAATCAAAGGTAAGTAAAGATTTATTTGCAACTACAATACATAGACATAGTAAATGTGTGATTTAAATGTAATACCATAGATCAAATGTACATAGCAGAGGGCATGCATTACTGTTATTTTACTTCTTCTAAAAGTAAAGGCTATTATTTTTATTTTTGAGTCTATCATATTACAATTTTGGGATGTCGTGTCCTATATAACTCTTGAAATTTGATAGTAAATCAGCCTGAGAATAGCGTGATTGTGATGGGTATTGTGTAATACCCGAGCCTCGCGCTACTCACCTGACCAATATAGTTCATGCATTTTATGCCACGTATGTGTCATTGTATTTTAATTGATATTTCATAATGCATTATATTTTATACGGGATTTTAATAATTAAACTTTTGAAGTTGTCCCCGATATTAGTTTCCAGATTCTTTAACCTAATTGGTTGAGTTAGTACTAAAATATGAGAATTTAGGTGTCAACTATCAGATAATATTATAATACACGTAAATGAAAGGTGGCATCGATGTGTTTATCGGTGTAGGATAAACTATGCAAATAAATTAATTAGGGAGAAAATAATGATAGTAATAGTAATAATAAAAAAAAAAGAAAATAAGGACATTATCATACTAATTAAAAGGGTGTAATTTTTTAATATAAAATAAATTTAGGGGCTTATAAATAAATATATATAAAAATAAATAAATAATATTTTGTATTGATTATATAGAAAAAAAAAATATAAAAATATAAATATAATTATATAATATAATATATATATATAAGTATATGGTGTGTAATATAATACATATATATATGTGTACACGTGTAGTGTATACATATATATATAATGAGGATAAGCATATGTAGTGTATACATATATATATGATAAGGATAAGTATACATATAATATATTGTATTAGATTACTTTAATACTAATGTTAATGCTAAGTATATATATAATATATTATATTAAATTTCTTTAATACTAATGTTAAGGATAAGTATATATATAATATATTACATTATGTTTTCTTCTCAAAGGTATTTTAAAACACACCACACAAACTCCCGGCTACAGAAAAGGAAAGGAAAAGAGAAGAAAAAAAAAAGTGGCGGAAGAAGAAATAGCGCGAACAAACTTCCACCGTAGAAATTTGAGAAAATTTTAGGTAAATCCCTTCTTATTTTTGTACGGATAAAAATATATATTTATGTCGTTTATTTCTAATTTGAAAGAAAGTTTTTGATCCAAATTAATTAGTTATCTACCTGTGAGACAATACCTTTAATTTGAAATTAGTTAAAAATATTCGATTTTATTATCTTGTATTAATTGGATGACGAAGTTAATTAAATTGAGGAATTGATTACAAGATTATAACATAACAATTAAATAATATTAGAATAAATTTAAGATGAGAAATTAAAGTATTTAAAAGGTTCTGATTGGGGTGAAATATAAAAATTTTAAGGTTTGATTGTTACTTAATTAAATTTAAGATTTAAGATCCCTTATGAAATTTGATATAAAAACTTATTGATTAAGAATAAAAATTAATATGTTATACTTTTACAGGCTGCCTTATATCTAAGGTTAGGGAGGAGAATCTTGTTAACCTTCAGTAGGATATCAAATGTGAAAGGTAAGTGAAAATTCATTTGCAACTACAATGCATGGGCATAGTATTTCTTGACTTATTTATATTAATTGTGATCCTTGTGTCTTGATGAGTATTATAAATATTTTATAGTGCATACGTTGTTTGGATGACAGGACATATTATTCACTGTGTCATTGAACATGCCATTCATCAATATTTACACGTGCATGCATAACACGTGCTCACAGTTGAGATTTTGCATGCATAACATTATTTTTAGAAAGAAAATATTTTGGTTGGCCACTACTAGTGTACCGAGGCCTATATGTGGCTTATTTATATGATATTTGGGGCACCGTGAGTATTACTTTTTGGAGGATCATAGAGGTTGATAGGGGGTGTGCCTCTAGTGGTCACGAAAGGGTGGACCACTTGACTGTTCCCTTATTGACGCTACTGGTGGGAATACTTCTGGAGGGTCACAGGAGAAGACAGGGGGTGGACCTTGGTGATCCCAGGAGATGGCCCCCGAACTGTGTCGATCTGTTTATGGCCATGTGATTATTGATATTGTTGAGAACTCTATCCGGTTCATAGTTGGTGGGCCAAGGGCTCAGTGATGGAAAATAATTTTGAATGAAATGATTTTGATGCATGAGTTTGCATTCTTGTCATGATCTCATAGAAATGCATTGCATTTATGTTGGATTATCCCCTTCAGCATGCATGATTTTCATTTACTGAGTATTAGCTCACGTAGTTCATGCATTGTAGGTGAGTTTGATGATATTTGAAGCCATGGACTTACTGAGCGACGGCTGGATCTCCTATAGGTTCTGAGGATCAGTGTACATGGATGACGACCTGTTGGGCTAGTTGTTAACTTATTTGATTTTGGAGTTTATTATATTAGGTTTTGGGATTTGTACTGTGTTACCTTTAAAACTTTTCTGTACATGGATATATAAATGTTATAATTGTTATGGGTCTTCTGCAGGTATATGTATATTAGTTTGTGAGTGAGAAAAATAGTTTATTATTTATTATGCTATTACAGGAAGAAAAAACAATTTGTACATGCACACAGGATTTATCATGTCAAAATTATTATATCTATAAATATATATGTGTGTGTAGTATTAGGGGTGTTACAGAGTGGTATCAGAGCGTGGTTATAGGTTCTGTAAACTGTCTATGTACATAAACTTAGAACTTGTGGAAGCACCGCCTTGCTCGTAAGTTTTATTTTATTATGTGATGCATAATTATTTCATGAATTATATTGGCCATGCTTTAAAACAATATTGCAGCCATGACAAGAACAAGGAGTGAGAGTAGTAGTGGAGGTAAAAACTAAGAAGGAGAGACACCTATGTCAAATAACGATCGGGATACTGTTATAAACTGACTTACAGAACTCATTCAACGACAATCAGAACAAATTCAACAACTTATCTAGTAGAGGGATGTGGGTGGACAACAGAGATCTAAAATGAATCAACCATAGGTCCGAGCAGAACCAGTGGAGATAGTTGGGGAAAGATTCAGAAAACTCAATCCACCAATATTTGAAGATGCAGTAGATCCCATAGCTGCAAAAGATTGGCTGAGAACCCTAGAAAATATGTTCCAGTATAGTAGAGTTCCAAAGGAAGAGAAGGTGATATGCGCCTTATTTATGCTTCGTGGAAGTGCTAGGCACTGGTGGGATACAATGAGAAGCATAGAGGATCCTTTTACTATGACTTGGGAAAGATTTAAAGAGTTATTCAGAAATAAATACTTCACAGCACCTATTCGTGCAATGAAAATGAATGAATTTATACAACTACGGCAGGGAGCTATAACAGTTGGGGACTATATTTAAAAATTTGAATAGTTATCGAGGTTTGCCACGCATATGATTAGCACTGATGTACTGAAAGTAGAAAGATTCCTTGAAGGTTTGAGGCTAGAACTATACAAAGATGTTAATATGGCGGGAATTCAAGGAGTCACCTATTCACAAATTGCTGAGAGAGCATTAGTTGCTGAGCAAGCTGAACTTAGAATTGTTCGTGCACTGGAAGCTCATCATCAATTTCAGCAAGGACAAGGAAAAAGGTGGGCTGGAAGTGAAAAGAAGAGACCATTCCAAGCTTAAGGCCAGAAACTCAAATTTTGATTGAAACCAGGGCAGCAGCAGTGGGAGCAAAATAAGAGACCAAAGATAGAGTAGGGAAAAGCGCCAATGTCACAATCTATGTGCCCTAGATACGGTGGTCAACATGTGGAAAACTGCCCTATAGATCTTAGAAGGTGTTATGTGTGTGGAAAGGTTGGCCATATTGCTAGAACATGCTTGAAGAACCCAAACTCTATAAAGCAACAGAATGTACCTGTTAGGGTTTTTACCATCACTAGAGCAGACGCAGAGGCGAATCCATCAGTAATGACAGGTAAACTCTTCATCCATGATACTCCAACATTCATACTATTTTATTCAGGAGCTACACATTTATTTGCATCCACTGAGTATGTGAAGAGGCTGGGTAAGACACCTGACATAACAGAAATTAGTTACAATGTGATGATTCCTTCTAGAGACTCAAAGCAGACCAATCAAATTTTGAAAGCTTGTGCCATTCTTATTGAAGATAGAGAACTATATGTTGATCTAATTGTATTGGCCATGAATGACTATGACATAATTTTGGGCATCGACTGGTTATCAAAGTACTGCGCTACCATAGATTGCCAGAAAAAGACAGTGACATTCCAACCTCCTGGAGAAGAACCTTTTATGTTTGTTGGGATTATGAAGAACTTCAGATTACCACTAATATCAGCGCTGAAAGCACAACGTTTATTAGAAGTGGGTTGTGAGGGGTATTTAGTCAGTGTTATGAGCATTGAAGAACAACACCATCCTACACTTAGTGAAGTACCAGTGGTTCAGGAATACCCTGAAGTATTTCTAGATGATCTTCCTGGGTTACCACTCGATCATGAGATAGAGTTTGTGATTGACCTACAACCGGGAACATCTTTAATCTCAAAATCCCCATATCGAATGGCTTCATCTGAGTTAAAGGAATTGAAGATACAATTACAGGAATTATAGGAAAAGGTTTTATCAGACCTAGCTTTTCACCATGTGGTGCGCCTGTCCTGTTTGTACGAAAGAAAGATGGTACGATGAGACTGTGCATAGACTACCAAGAATTAAATAAGGTTACAACCAAGAATAAATACCCTTTACCTCGAATTGATGATTTATTCGATCAGCTCTAGGGTGCAGTAGTATTTTCAAAGATTGATTTATGATCTGGGTACCATTAATTGAAAATAAAAGAAGATGACATTTTGAAAACAACATTTTGCACGAGGTATGGACATTATGAATTTCTGGTGATGCTATTTGGATTAACTAATGCCCCAGCAACTTTCATGGATCTGATGAATCGGGTATTCAGAAATTTTTTAGATAAATTTGTTATTGTGTTTATCGATAACATCCTAATTTACTCCAAAATAAAGGAAGAGCACGTGACACATTTGAAAATGGTGTTAGAGGTTTTAAAGGTGAAACAATTATATGCTAAATTCAAGAAATGTGAATTCTGGTTGGACCGAGTAGTATTCTTGGGACATGTCATATCAGGGGCAGGAATATCAGTAAATCCAAGTAAAGTAGAAGCTATTAATAGCTGGTCACAACCTACAAATCCTTCAGAAGTACATAGCTTTCTTAGTTTGGCTGGATACTACCATAGATTTGTAGACAGATTTTCTAAGATTGCTTTCCCTTTAACATAATTAACACAAAAGGGTATAACATTTAAATGGACAGAGACATGCGAGCAAAGTTTCCAAGAATTAAAGAAGAGGTTGACATCAGCACCCATTCTTTCAATTCCATCAGGTACTGGAGGCTTTGTAGTTTACAGTGATGCCTCGAAGAATGGCTTGGGATGTGTACTAATACAAAATGGGAAAGTGATTGCATATGCATCGAGGCAGCTGAAATAATATGAAAGAAATTACCCTACACATGATTTGGAGCTTGCTGCAGTGGTATTTGCATTGAAGAAATGGAGGCACTATCTATATGGGGAGCAGTGTGAAATCTATACAAATCACAAGAGCTTAAAATACTTCTTCACGCAAAAAGAACTGAATATACGACAACGAAGATGGTTGGAGTTGGTAAAGGATTATGACTATGTTATCAACTACCATCCAGGTAAGGCTAATATGGTGGCAGATGCATTGAGCAGAAAATCAATACAAGGTACTATAGCTACTCTTTCTGTTCAGAGACCAGAGTTAATTGAATTCTAGAAAATGAATGTGGTGATTGTACAGTTGGGAAAAATAGAAATAAAGTTGGCAGCCTTGACACTCCAATCAATGTTAATTGATAAAATTCAATAGGGACAATAGGGGGACGAATATTTTATCAAGGTAAAGAAGGATATTATTTCGGGGGTACTATCTGATTTTAAAACATCCGTGAATGGAGTGCTATAATTTAGGGAACGATTATATGTGCCCATTGTGGATAACATCAGAAAAGATATTCTTATAGAGGCACATTCAACACCTTATTCAATACATCCGGGAGCTACCAAAATGTGTAGAGACATGAAAATGCATTACTGGTGGCCAGGTATGAAAAGAGATATTGCACAGTACGTGGACCAATGTTTGACATATCAGCAGATAAAAGCAGAACATCAAAGACCAGTGGGAACTTTGCAACTTCTGCTTATTCCAGAATGGAAATGGAAAAGAATCAATATAGATTTTGTGGCGGGTTTACCCAAAACTGTGAAAGGTCATAATTCTATTTAGATGATTGTGGACAGATTAACTAAATCAGCTCATTTCCTTCCTATTTGTTCAACCTATTCCATAGATCGATATGCACAAATATATATACAGGAAGTAGTTAGACTCCATGGTGTACCGCTATCCATTACTTCTAACAAGGACTCGAGATTTCTGTCTACCTTCTGGAGAAGTCTACAGAGGGCATTGGGAACGCAATTATCTTTTAGTACTGCATATCATCCTCAAACTAATGGGCAATTTGAACGAATAATACAAACCTTAGAAGATATGCTGAGAGCCTGCGTATTAGATTTCCAAGGACAGTGGAGCAAGTATCTACCTCTGGTAGATTCTCATATAACAATAGTTATCAGGCAACAATTGGGATGGCTCCTTATGAAGCACTGTATGGTAGGAAATGCAGATCTCCAGTTCACTGGGATGAAGTAGGTGAAAAGAAACTTTTAGGGTCGGACATGATTTGGGAAATGACAGAGGCTGTGTTACAAATCCGAAAAAGAATGGACACTGCCCAGAGTCGATAGAAAAGTTATGCAGACCAAAGGAGGATGCTAGAGTTTACCATAGGAGATCAAGTGTCTCTCAAAGTAGCTCCAATGAAAGGTATTATGCGGTTTGGGAAAAAAGAAAAGTTGAGTCCCAGATATATTGGTCCATTTTCTGTTACCGAGAGAATAGGTGATGTTGCTTACAAACTTGATCTACCTACATCAATGCCTCAAGTACACAATGTATTCCACGTATCCATGTTGAGGAAGTACGTTGCGAATCCATCCCACATTCTACGAAATGAACCAGCAGAGTTGAGATCAGATTTGAGTTACGAGGAAAGACCTGTCGAGATTCTATTACGGAAGATAAAGCAACTTAGAAATAAGAAAATCCCATTAGTCAAGGTACTGTGGAGGGACCAGTCAACGGAAGAGGCTACATGGGAAAGAGAAGATGAAATAAGAGTCAAATATCCAGAGCTTTTTCAGTAAGCAAACTTTTGAGGATAAAATTTTCATAAGAAGGGAAGGATGTAATATCCGAGCCTCGTGCTACTCACCTGGCCAATATAGTTCATGCATTTTATGCCACGTATGTGTCATTGCATTTTAATTGATATTTCATAATGCATTATATTTTATACGGTATTTTAATAATTAAACTTTTGAAGTTATCACCGATATTAATTTCCAGATTCTTTAACCTAATTGGTTGAGTTGGTACTAAGATATGAGAATTTAGGTGTCAACTATAAGATAATATTATGATACACGTAAATGAAAGGTGGCATCGATGTGTTTATCGATGTAGGATAAACTATGCAAATAAATTAATTAGGGAGAAAATAATGATAGTAATAGTAATAATAATAAAAAAAGAAAATAAGGACATTATCATATTAATTAAAAAGGTGTAATTTTTTAATATAAAATAAATTTAGGGATTTATAAATAAATATATATAAAAATAAATAAATAATATTTTGTATTGATTATATAGAAAAAAATATAAAAATATAAATATAAATATATAATATAATATATATATATATAAGTATATGGCGTATAATATAATATATATATATGTATACACGTGTAGTGTATACATATATATATATATAATGAGGTTAAGCATATGTAGTGTATACATATATATGATAAGGATAAGTATATATATAATATATTGTATTAGATTACTTTAATACTAATGTTAATGCTGAGTATATATATAATATATTATATTAAAAACACACCACACAAACACACGGCTATAGAAAAGGAAAGGAAAAGAGAAGAAAGAAAAAGTGGCGGAAGAAGAAATAGCGCGAACAAATTTCCACCGTAGAAATTTGAGAAAATTTTAGGTAAATCCCTTCTTATTTTTGTACGGATAAAAATATATATTTATGTCGTTTATTTCTAATTTGAAAGAAAGTTTTTGATCCAAATTAATTAGTTATCTACCTGTGAGACAATACCTTTAATTTGAAATTAGTTAAAATATTCAATTTTATTATCTTGTATTAATTGAATGACGGAGTTAATTAAATTGAGGAAATGATTATAGGATTATAACATATCAATTAAATAATATTAGAATAAATTTAAGATGAGAAATTAAAGTATTTAAAAGGTTCTGATTGGGGTGAAATTTAAAAATTTTAAGGTTTGATTGTTAATTAATTAAATTTAAGATTTAAGATCCCTTATGAAATTTGATATAGAAACCTATTGGTTAAGAATAAAAATTAATATGTTATACTTTTACAGGCCGCCTTATATCTAAGGTTAGGGAGGAGAATCTTGTTAACCTTCAGTAGGATATCAAAGGTGAAAGGTAAGTGAAAATCCATTTGCAATTACAATGTAATGACATAGTATTTCTTGACTTATTTATATTAAATGTGATCCTTGTGTCTTGATGAGTATTATAAATATTTTATAGTGCATACGTTGTTTGGATGACAGGACATCTGATTTACTGTGTCATTAAAAATGTCATTCATCAACATTTACACATGCATGCATAACACGTGCTTACAGTTGAGATTTTGCATGCATAACATTATTTTGAGAAAGAAAATATTTTGGTTGGCTAATTCTGAGTGAGCGGCTGGAGCTCCTACAGGTTTTGAGGATCAGTGTACATGGATGACGACCTGTTGGGCTGGTTGTTAACTTATTTGATTTTGGAGTTTATTATATCAGGTTTTGGGATTTGTACTATATCTTACTTTTAAAACTTTTCTGTACATGGGTATGTAAATGTTATGTTTGTTATGTTTCCTCTACAGGTATATGTATATTAGTTTGTGAGTGAGAAAAATAGTTTATTATTTATTATGTTGTTACAGGAAGAAAAAAAAATTTATACATGCACACAGGATTTATCATGTCAAAATTATTATATCTATAAATATATATGTGTGTGTAGTATTGGGGGTATTACATATTATATTTTTATATAAATGGTGATTTTTCTATATACATGGTTATATGTGTGAAAACATTTTACTGTTTCTCAAAGTGCTACATTTGACCAAAGTAAATATTTATATACACATATGCACGCACATGTGCTACCTTGTCAAAATTATTGTTATACCAATATCTATATTTAGTGGTGGGGGTATTGTAGAGTGGTATTACAGCTCGATTTGTGGTTCTGTAGACTGTCCATATACATGATCTTTGAAACTGGTGGAGCACAACTATGCCAGTAAGTTTTATTTGTTGTATAATTTATTTGTATTTCATAAATAATATTGGCCATGTGTTTTAAGATTTTGTATAAAATAATGTTGAGGCGGACCCAACATTAATAACAAGTATGAAATTTATGTTTGGTATTCTATCTTTGGAGCTTCATATTCTCTATTATCAACTAAGTATGTAATAACACTAGATAGGGTACTTGATATATATATATGAGGTTAATTACAATCTTTTAATTCATTCTAGAAGTTCAAGATTAACAAATTAGATTTCAAGAGCTTTAGGTTAATTTTTGTTATATTGGTATTATGATATAACATTTTGGTGTTGATTGATTTATTGAGAATTATATATTATGGATTATTTCAGGATTATTAAGACTTTAAAATTCTAAGTGATGAAATTTAAAAATTTCATGGAGACCATGGCAGGAAAATGTTTACTATTTATAAAAAATAAAGAAGATTGTCAAATTATAATTTTCTACAGTTACTGTGAAAGAGAGTAGTAAGAAAGAGTTATTATCGATCTTTGGGTTGTGTTAGAATTTTTAGAAGTGACCAAAGTTTACTAAAAATCCATTTGTGTGATCTTAGATCTCTTGATACATGTTGAAAAGAAGTTTTCGTGAATGCTATTGACTAATCAATTGATTTTATCCTACATATAGTTGTGAGAACAAATCTAGTCTCTCTTTTAGTTTATCATATACACTTATTGAAATTGGATGAACCTTAAGTGATATTGTTATAATATTTGGACATGACATTAAGATCTAGTGCTTCTCCTAAACAAGCTCCACCTAGAAGAAAGATGAATCTTGAGGTTATATATTACTTATTGCAACTGAATTGAGTAATAATTTGTAATAAGTACAAATTTTTCATACTAAGGTTTATTTAAATAAATTAAGAGGAGCTATTGTAATCTTGAGGATTAATTTTAAGTTTGAATTAATTTTGAATTTCTTGTTGTGCTAACTAATGCCTTAATTATTTTGATATACATGATGAATAATGTGTTTGATGATTCTATATGGGTATGTTTGGCGTGATATTCATTGATGATATCTTAGTGTACAAAGAGGAGAAATATGATTAATCTTTCAATTTGGTCTTGGAAACTTTAAGGAAGTAGAAATTATTTGTTCGATTTAGTAAACGCGATCTTTTATTTATGTAATACAATATTTATTTTTGAGACTGGTAATTTTCTTAAGAAGGTGTCCTTGTAACTATTCAAAACTTCGAGATTGTACTGAAATGGAGAAAACCAATAAATGTGATAGAAATAAGAAAAGTTTTACGGGTCAATGATATTATTGGGTATTCAGCAAAATTTCTCATCAGTTGTTACTACTTTATTTCATCATACATACAGGTATATGAAATTGGAATGGTTCGCTAAGTGGGAAGAAATCTCTAATTACCTAAGGAGAATTGATTTGAGTTTCAGTAGTGACTCCAACTTTAGATATAAGTTATTTATTGTGTATAGTGGTGTATCTCATTGTATTTTGGATATGTTTGATGTAATATAGAGAAGTTAGTCAACACTCTTCGAGTTAATTAGATTATTTATGTAATACTACATGTGACATTACAAAACCGAAGTACTTAAAATGTCTATATACTTAAAAGAAGTTGAATTTGAAGAAAGGATAGATATTATTAGTAAGTGAATATATTGTATGATGGATATAACTACAGATACCATTGGAATGAGATATTTCAATAGACTAATATTCAAACAAATTTTACATCATAAACTATTATGGGAGTTGATGGTTGTAAAGAGCATGAATTAGAGTAAATGGTGAATTATCAGTTTATTAATATTTTGGTAAGACTGATTTTGATTGATCCAATTTCAAATGCTCAAAATAAGATCGATGAAAGGTTACGATTAAGATGAAAGGCATAAAAGGCACTTAAATAGATTTTTGTGATAAGTGATAATAATCTCTTAATAAGAGATAGATGTGACAATTAGGGATAAGAAATTGCAAGACTAAGTTTTAGATGATGATCATATACTTTTTATTTATTTTATTTAGTGGTATGAATGATGTTTGTGATCTCAATAAAATGTATGGATATCAAATACTTGACGAGTTATTATGGAATATATTGTTAATATTTGGTTTGCTACTAAAAAAAAGGATATGCGTAAAAGTTCATATGTAAGAATGATTTAGTTCTTTTTTAATTTTTAGGTGGAAATGGGAAAGCATTCATGAATTTTGTATATGATAATGGAATTGGGTTATTGTTCATAGGTTAACTGAATATGCTCATTCTTTATCAATTTAACCTAACTATTCCTTGAAAATCTATGGAAAGATAAATGTATAGGAAGTGGTTAGACTTTATAATTTATTAGTGTCTATTAGTTCTAATGTAGATTTAAGGTCTTGGTCCACGACCTAGAAGATCTTACATTAAGTATTGGGAACAAAATTATATTTTAGTATTGTGATCATCCATGCGTTAATGGGCAATCAGAACAATCAAATTAGACTTTGCAAGATATGCTTAGAGCTTGTGCATTAGATTGTTGATGTCAATTGAGAAATTTTTTCCTTGGGTGGAATTTCTTATAACAACAATGATAAGGCTACTTGGGATAGTTCTCTATGAGGGATTGTATGATAGAAAATATAGGTCATCGTTTTATTGAAATGAAATTGGTGTTCTTTTATACTGACTATGGTTTGGGAAATGATAGAAATCGTAGAACAAATTGTCAATGTATGGAAACTAGTTAGAAGTGACCATAGAGTTATATAGATTAAAGAGGAATATTGTTGTAATTTATGATAGGTGATCAAATTTTTGAAGGTGTCTCTAATGAAATAGATTATGCGACGTGGGTAGAAAAAAAAATTGGGGGTTGCAAATTAAAGAGGAATATCATTGCAATTTATGATAGGGGATCAAATTTTTGAAGGTGTCTCCAATGAAATAGATTATGCAGCTTGGACAGAAAAAAAAAATTGGGGATGTTACATACAAACTTGATCCTAGGTACATTGATTTATTTTGCACTACTGAGATAATTAGGGATATTGCCTGTAAACTCGACCTCTTTGCATCAATGTCTCGAGTTCACAATATGTTTCATGTGTTCATTTTAAGGAAATATATCATGAATCTATTTCATCTACTAAAGAATGAACTAATAGAACTAAATTGAGGTTGGAGATGTGAAGAAAGACCTAGAGAGATTTTAGTAAGGGATGTAAAGCAACTTCAAAATGAGAATATCTCATTAGTTAAAGTTCTAAGGAGAAGTCAATCAATAGAAGAAGCTACTTGGGAAAGGAAACATAAAATGATAATTAAATATCTAGAGTTTTTTGGTAAGTAAAATTTCGGGGATGAAATTTTTATAAGGAGGAGAGGATATAATAGCCAAGCCTCACACTACTCACTTGGCCAACATGATTCATACATTACGTTCTAATTTTATATGCTACTTGCATTTCTATTGACATTGCATAATTTATTTCATTTTACACGATATTCTTAAATATTAAACTCAATTTTGAAGCTCTTGCACAATATTAGCTATTGAATTTCCTAATCTAAGTAGTTGATTTTATATTGAAATAAGAATAAAATGAGGTTGATCAATATTAGATATAAATGAGATATATAGATTATAATTTTGGAAGTGTTAAAAGTGGTACTGTTGAGCATATACGGTTTGATTCGATTTCATCTAGGTGTTTCAAAAGTATATATGGGTAAATTGCATATTTGGGACATTAGACATAAGATTCTGTGATTGAAAGGTGATATCACAATATTCATTTATGTATAAGATTATATAATTTTTAATATGGACAATTATTTAGGAATCGGGTGAGAATCGGGTAAGAAATTAAATGAACGGCTAGAAAATTAGCTTATGAATTATCTATGGGATCTTGTGGTAATTAAAATAGGATTCAATAAAATTAATTTATAGTGAGATACATTTGATCTAGGCTTGAAATATGGGTGAAAGGTCAGATTTATACCACAACTTACCACCTCATGCTTGCTACCAAGCTTAAGCAAGCACCTCAAGTGCCACCTCAAGCTTTCCTTCACCCTTAAGCCACAACCAGACCCTCATTTTAACCATTTTTAGCTTCCAAACACACACCTTAAGGTCTCCAATTGCTCCAAATTGATTCCAAGTTGAAATAAAAGCAAGAAAAGCAAAGGAGAAGTGATTACCATCAAATTTAACCTCAAAATCTGCACAGGTAACACTTACCTACGGTTTTGCTTTTGATTTTTAGATTATTATGAATGGGTTTATCGTGTATTAAGCTTTAAATATCTCTTATAAAAGTATTAGAAAGTTTTTTGTTAGACTTTGGTGCACAAATAAAAGGATTTTGATGACAAACACTTAATAGGGAATACTTGTGGCAGAAACTGTCACCTTGCTGTTTTTTTGTGTTTTAGGCTTCAAAAGTGTATGGTATGTTGAATAAAACCTATAATTATCATTATGTATATGTTCATATATGAGTTAAAAGTATTGGAATAAATTTTCATTGGTTAGAAATTGAAATAGGGAATGATATTGAAGAGATGCTCAAAACTGTCACCATCGAATTTCAGATTCTGTCCTATGTGAAAGGGGCTGTTTTACAACATTAAATCCATTAGATTTGGTAATGATATGACCTTGTTGTCTCTTTTTATATGTTATATAAGTGTGGTGAAAATTTGGGTGTGATTGAATATACTTAAAGTTGCCAAAATCATTAATGTCATGAAGTGCGTTTAACTGTCACGGTAGGAAAAATCTATTTTAGTATGCTGTGAAGGGAGCTGAACTTGGGAAGATATATCCATGAGTTTTAGCCATTATATGACATGGTTACATTATTTTTGATGCTATCTAAGTGTAATAAAAATTGGGGAGTGAATGAATATGTCTAAGGGTGTCAAAATAATCATGCAAATTATATGGCAACAAGAAAATATGAAGTTGTGAATCTATCCCATTTGGTTCATTAACATGTTCCAGCATAGATGTGTTGCATTTGATCCCTAACATTTATGAAAATATTGTAAGAGTTATAATACATCAATTAAGTGAGGTTAGTATACATTTAAGATATGGAACAATGGTACGTAGAAGGTTGTATTTGGTTATAGTTTTTAAGTGCTAAGGTTGTTTAGTTAAATTAAGATTCAAGATCTTTATACTACATTAGGTATAATGAACTTGTTAATTGAGGATGGTGATTGATATCTTGTACTTTTATAGATTGTTTCACATCTAGGGCTGGGGAGTAATACTTAAGAAACCTAAAAGTAACACACAACCGATCAAAGGTAAGTAAAGATTTATTTACAACTACAATGCATAGACATAGTAAATGTGTGATTTAAATGTAATACTATAGATCATATGTGCGCAGCAGAGGGCACGCATTACTGTCATTCATGTCCATTGAACTAACATACATAGACATTGGCACATGCATGCATCATATACAAGCATTGTGATAAATCTTGCATTGTACGGCATGATTCTGAGAAAGAAAAATATTTTGCTGACCACTACTAGTACACCGAAGCATGCTTGGATTTGCATGGTTGTATGCATAGATTTGCTGGTTCATGTGCATGGATTTGCATGTGTATGAGTATGCATGGATTTGCATGTTTTTATCATTATTGGCCTTTAGATTATGGTGGTGTGTAGAGCTCTTTTCCGGTATATGGGATAGTAGCATTGGTCAGGGGCCCAAGAAAGAAATGATTTTGACAGAAATGTTTTGATGCATGGAATTTCATTGTGTGCATAGCATTTTGAGATGCATAACGTGATATTGTGGATTATTCTTTGACATGCATAATATTTACTTGCTGAGTAATAACTCATATAATTTATACATTGTAGGTGAGTTTGGTGATACTTGATACCATGGACTTACTTGGCAAGCCATTGGGGTTCTTGTAGGTTCTGAGGATCAGTGTATATGGATGACGACCTGTTGGGTTGTGTTGTGGGCATATTCTAATTTTTATATTTATTATTATTATGTAAATTGCTGACTTTATATAAAGGGCTATAAGATGCAAAATGTCCTTACTTCTTTCGAAAGTAAAGGCTATTATTTTTATTTTTGAGTCTATCATTTTACAACTTTGGGATGTCGTGTCCTATATAACTCTTGAAATTTGATAGTAAATTAGCCTGAGAATAGAGTGACTGTGATGGGTGTTGTATTTTTATATAAATGGTAATTTTTATATATACAAGGTTATATCTGTGAAAAAAGTTTACTGTTTCTCAAAGTGCTACATTTGACAAAAGTAAATATATATATACATACTAACATGTGCTACCTTGTCAAAATTATTGTTATACCAATATCTATATTTAGTGGTGGGGGTGTTACAGTTTTTCACTCCTCCAATTGTTGTTGTTGTGAGAGGATGTCCTTCTTATCCACCATGGAGTTTGACATAACCTTGCTATTTTCTAAGATTTGAGGGCAAAAAGATTTTGATGATGACTCTTGGGAAGGTCTTAATTGAATTACAACTAGGCTTTCTTTCTCTTCTATAATAGGTATTTGTGTTGTTTCCTCTTGTCTAATTTATCAACTCTCAAGGAGGATTTTAACTCTTCATCACTTGTCAAAATATTAACAATACCACACTTTTCCCCTACTTTATTTACCTCAAATGTGCAAGGTAAGTTTTATTGTTGCTCATCAACTAGTGCACTAGTCAGCTTACTAAGTTGGGCTTCCAGTCTCTAAAGTGATGTTGATGTAGTTTGGAGTCTAGCCTCGGTACTCTTCATGAATTGAGTCAGTAATTCTTCTAGATTTGACTCATTCCCTTGAGGTGGATAAGTGGGTTCACACCATGCCATATTGTGTTCATTTCCATAGGAAAAGTTCAAGTGAACTTACCATCCTTGATTGTACGTGTTGGAAAAAAGAGTATTATGTTGCTCATTGTAATCCCACATATATTGAGCATTATCGACATGTGGTGCTGCCTATGGATTAATCATTTGGTATTATGTTCTTGCATGGAAGCCACCGTATGACTTTTGTATTACAAAGGATGTTGATTTAGACAGTTAATGCTTTAAGGGGATCTACTTCATGACTTCCAAAGGTCCATATTAACATGGCCTACTCGGTTGATCAATAATGTGTATACGTTGCCATTGCATCCAACAAATTATCTCCAAAATAAACAAAGAAAACAACTAAAGTAAACTAGAACCAAATAACAAAAATAAAAAAAAAAGGCAAAAATAAAGCAAGCAAAATGGTAAAATTACATCTAGATAATCAACGGCACCAAAAATTTAGTGACCCCAAAATACGTGGTACAAACCTTTAGTGCACGGTGTCAACAAGTAATAAAGAGTGAGTAGAGTATTGTACCCCTAGAGAGTGTGTGTGTGAGTACCAAATATAGATTACCTATGCTATATTTGACTGAACGATTGTAGTGATGAATGAATTAAGATGTGATAACTACTAAGTTGACAAAATTAACTAAAACCCAAGGAGACTAGGGGATTAAACTCAATACTAATGAAAGATAAGACATTAGGTTGTAGTTCTATTGCATTATGAATTCTTACAAGTTAGTGATTGGGATTGATATTGAATTATATGAGCGGGAAGTCCAATTCTATATGATACTCTTTTCCAAGATGTACCACACGTATTACTCGAAAGCAACCGATAGATTCCTATACAAGCATGTGCTAACTCTATATTCCTATAGTGACCTAACACACAACGTACACTATATGAGCACTTGTTGTAATACTACCTCCCAGTCTCAGTCAAACCACAAGGTTCATCTCAAAATTAGCCAAATTTCAAGAAGTATTAAAAACATAGTGCATTCTCATCACAAATCAACAATTATCCACATAACATACAAGTCAACAATTCACAACTTAATAGAAATATCTTTCCAAACCTTGAAAAAAGTGAAATAGTTCATATTGAAATTAAGCAAGCACCAAGTGTTTCCCAACATCATGATTTTTACAAATTTCTCATACTAAACAAAATGAAAGAAGAAACTAAAGTGGAAGATTACAACCACTAAGTGATTCTTCACTTTTTCTTCAAAATCTTCATTGCCCAATGAAGCTCCTCCTCTTCTTGTCTTCAAATCTTAAGCTCCTTGGTGAATAGGTAATAGGTGTGTGTGTTCTAAGTGTGGTGTGTGAAGAAATATGGAGAAATGTGTGTTTTCAGTGGAGAGAAAGAGTGTATGAGAATTTAGGTGTAGAGTATGTGGGGATGATGAATTGTGTGTTGTATGATGTAAGAACTGAATAAATATGTGTTGCATCATATAGGTAATGATGTATAGGTGTATCTAACATGTATATCTCATAAAAGATGCCAAAATTTGTGATCCATCACCACTTGTTGCAAGAAAATGCATCAACATCTTTTTGGTTACCAGGGTAACATCTAGGCATTACAGAGCAGTGCCTAGGCGCTACATATTCTATCCAAAACTAGTTTATACACCACCTAGGCTCTGCACTTGCTGCCTAAGATAAGTTTTTGTAGCTCTTGCGGCCTTTTTCAATCAGTATTTCACCACTTTATAGACTAAACTTGCTTTTGGTATTTGTATAAGAATTGTAGCCTTATCTCTTAGCTTACCATATATTCATAAATCAACTTAATATCATATTTGTGGAGAAATTTATTCCATAAATACAATGACTGCGCATCTGAAAGTTTCTACTAACTCTTTAACTAATTTTCCATATTCCACTCTATTTCTTCAATTCATAGTTCCTACACACAATTATCACAAAATCAAGCACAATTGTATTAATTGTAAGGTAAAAACATGTACAATTGTGCTCATAGAGGTGTCAAAAATGTCGCGCTTTATGAGCCTATCAAGATTTCATTATGGAAAACACTAACCTAGTAAGGATTTATGTACGTATGTGTTAATATACATTAATGCGGATTATGGATTAAGGGTATTCGATTCCTTTTCTTAATAATTTATGTGATGATCCTAGATTATATGATTGTTAATCATATTTATTTTTAATTTTAACACGAACCCCCCACTAACCTATCCCAAAGACATCATCTAGCAATGTTGTTGCATTTTGCACACACACCCATACAATAAAACTATTCAGCTGATGATTGCAAAGTGATTTTTATATGAAGAAATTGCTCATGATTTTCAATAATATCAACTTGTAATTCCGAATCAAAGAAACACGATAGCTTATTGGACATATTTCCTATAACAGTATGAATCAAAATTCTTTGAGGAACCATTTTTTATCAAGACGGACTTTTGGCTCCACAATAAGCAATAGCTTTAGCTTCCACTTCTTTTTCTATCTTCTAACAATTTTTTGAGTCAGATCATTCCCACTTCCTCACAAATTCCAAAACAATAAATTCATGTAAAAGATAATGAATTCAAGTCTGAAGATGATCTTGTTATTTGTATCGTTTGAATTGAACTTTAAAGCAGTGATATGTTTGTTGTTTTTCAAGAGTAGTTGGAAATTTTTGAGAGATTTGGAATCTACCAAAAACCTTCCAACCAATAAAAGAGAAGACCAAAAATACCAAGAGTGGGACTCTAGGATTTTGACCACTCCCATATAATACTAAGGGATCAAAATTAGGAGTAATTTTTACTCCAAATTTTTGGCCATCAAAGAGAAAAAGAAAGAAAAAGGTTTTTTTTATCTTCAACCAAAAATTCTATCCTTCTTCAAATTATTAATTATTCTATTACAAGTTGATAGTAAGAATTAATACTTACAAAAATACACTCCAAAAACTAGGTTAGTAAAGGAATCATAATTACTAGCAGAGTTGTGATTTCATATTTTTGCTCAAAGTGTGGACTAATTTAGAGGGTAGATGCTTGGATCCCTATGAATCGAATCAGAGAAGGGGCCTAGTAATTGATTGCTTCATATCCTATGACAGTCGGAGTGCTCAAAGGTATAAAATAAAACTTTTTTTTATTTTTAACCTTTGAAAATTGCGAAATCATTAAAATCGCATTGAATCTAGGGTGTTGCTATAATTGCTATGGCATATTTGTTTACAATTTTTATTTTTTCGCTGTGCACACCATGGGATCAAGCGAACTCAACAGTGTTATCAAAGCCACAGTTTATGCAATTTCAATCAAATTGGATTTATACCTGTAAATTTAATTGTTAAATTTTGATTGAAATTTATATTTTTGATTGAGATAAAATAATTTTTCAATTTATTTATTTATTAACTAAATATGTGTAATTGAATTTGATTTAATTGGCAGAGTAAAATGAATGGGTTATCATGTAAAATATCATCTATGAATATAATTTCAAAAAATACATAAAAAGGAACATAGAAATTGTTCACCAATCTGTGAAGTGATAGGAGTGGTTGAAACTCTCCTTGTCTCCAAGAATGACTTCCTTGTCTTTAAGAATCTCCCCCTTTTGTCCAACAGCACTCCTTCTGTCAAGAACAACTTCTCACATCCAAGAATACCATTGTAGGCTTTTTGGGGTCCTTTAAATCATATGGGAGATACCCTAAGGAGGAAAAAAAACCTATTTTTCCCCTTTTATCCATGTGGTAGCACGCAAACACTGACTGGATAGCTAGGCACAAAATATTTTGTCCAAAACCTACTTCTACAGCATATATAGCCTGGTTCAACTAATGTTTCACCACTTCCTAAGACAAACTAGCTTTTGGTGTCTTCATAGAATTTGTATCACTATCTCTTTTCTTTCTATAACATCATGAATCATCTCCATAGGATATTTGTGGTGAGAGTCATACCTGAAATACCAAGATGTGTCATACAAGAAATTTTCAATCTAGTATTGACTATTTAACTCAATATTTCTCATTAAAATCATGGGAACTAGATTTTGTTGTAAACATAAAATTTATAGATATATTTCTTGTCTTCCAATGGATTAAGAATCAATTTAATGTGACATTAGATCAAAGACTTATGATTAAAATACAAACACTGCCATTAATAGCAGTACAATACAAGTTCTTTCAAAATTTCAACCAAGCTTTTATTTCTTTCCATTTTCTTCTCATTTTTTCTATTACCTACAAGATATCAAACAAAATACATAAAAAGTAACATAAATACTTGAAAACAAGCCAAATATTAATCAAAAGGCATACAAATTAATGGTATAAAGTCAACTTATCAAATGCCCCCAAATTTGAAGATTTGCTTGTCCTCAAGAATCAAACATGAATTCTCCATAACAATCTCTCCATAAATTAGGTAATTAAAGTCAAGAAAGATTTTTCTAACATTTCATATCAAAAGAATAGACAAATAAACCAATTTTACATGTTAACATACATATTGGTTTCGCTTAACTTCATGGTCTTGTGTGTGTGAGAGTGTGAAAGTAGTAGTTTATCAATTTTTATTTATCATCCGGATAGGTTTATAAAGCCAACTATTCATATTTGATCCACTTTTAAAGTACTTGCCAAACTCCATAGGCTTGTTTTTCACACTAGTCTTCACTAATGTAGGTAGATCATAGCATCAAAGATCAAAATGACTTCCAAATCTTGTATTGTGAGACTTGGGTAATGGTGGGAATATATGGAAATTATAGCTAAAAATTACCCATTTTACATAATCATACTAGAACCTTTATGAATGGACACCAATATTTTCATCAATCCCTTCATTTTTCTTTATTGAACATCCTATTTTTTCTCTTTTTGATCTTGGACTTCTTTTTTATCCTGAATTACCCCCAAACTTATTTCTTTTGTTGTTTGCAATGGGTTAGGGAGTTCGAATCATACACCTCAATTCATAATCTCTTCATTTTCATCTTTTTTCAATCTTTTATTCTCTTTATTTTTGCTTTTCTGTTTTGAATACAATAATTCATTCAAGAATAATTGTATAAATGAGATGAAAAAGGATAGAGTATTGGAATATTTTCATAAAGCTCGATAATGTGTATAGGGTGTCTAAAGAATTATTTCAATAGGCTCAAGAGGGGATACTAAGGAATAATTCAAGTATAGGTTGGCTTGAAAGGCTCAAACAGTCCAAAAATAGCCTAAATCATCTCCTTGATGCTATGCCACCTAAGATTTCACCTCGACTAGTGATCAAACAAGTTCTAAAGGTTGGTGGAATCATTTAAAAAATAATTAGACCTTATAAACTGTCTCTAAACAATTAAATGTAACTTAACAAATTACTTAGTGCATCAAGATTTCCAAAACCTCATAAAGTAAATAAAATCAATTTTGGATGTTTAGACATGTAAACAAAATATACATATTCTAATATCCATTTTTTTTAAAAAACATGCATATTGTTCATCACTAAACTTGACAATCAATAAACTAAATAAATCAATGAACCAAAATAAGATACCAACATGCATTAAACATCTCAAGCAACAAGTAATTATCCTAAACTCCCCCAAAACTTAATATAAGATTATCCTCAATGATTGAGAGAATTGTAAAATAAGAGGACTTTCCTGAAAATAGGTGATGTTCTTTTGGAATTAAAATCCTGATTTTTTGTGTGTGTATTTTTAGCCTTTAACCTGAAAAAATGAGTAAAATATCAAGGAACAATCATCATGATAAAAAAACAACAACAAGAAATAAAACAAATCACACGAAAATAAGAAAAGAAAGCTTGGGTTGCCTCCCAAGAAATGCTTTGTTCAAAGTCTTTAGCTAGGTGAAGCCAAATACATTATGTTGCTTTCCCAAGTGGAAGATTAGACATCTTCCCAATTTTATTTCTATAATAATGTTTCAACCTTTAACCATTGACACAAAATAATGTGCTATCGTTACTTTGAACTCAACCACCCTAAATAGAAATGTCTTTTGACAATGAAGGGATTAGACCATCTATATTTCAATTTCCCTGGAAAAAGTCTTAATATAGAATTAAAAAGCAACACAAGTTGTCAGAGTTGAAATTCCCTTCTCAAGATCATTTTGTCATGCCATTATTTTGTTTTTTATTTATAGATTTTAGCATTTTCATAGGCATCAAGCCTGATAAATAGCTTATCTTTTTCCAAAAGGCTACACAAAGGTTTACAATTTTTTAAAAATCTTTAATAAATCTTCTATTAAACCCAGTATGTCCTAAAAAACTAGGAATAGCTTTCACATTGATTGGTGGTAGAAGTTTTTCAATAATAATAATTTTTGCTCAGTCTACCTCAAATCTTTTGGAGGATAGTCGGTGATCGAAAACAATACCTTCTTTTACCATAAAATGATACCTTTTCCAATTTAAAACATGATTAGTCTCCTCACATCTCTGCAAAATAAGAGAAAGATTATGTAGACATATATCAAATAAGGAGCCACAAATTGAAAAATCATCCACAAAAATTTCCATTATATTTTCCACCATATCATGAAAAATTATCATCATGCATCTTTGAAATATGGGTGGGGCATTACATAATCCAAATGGCATTCATCGAAAAGCAAAAGTACCATAAGGGCATGTGAATGTTTTTCTTTTGATCTTCGAGTGCTATGACAATTTGATTATACCAGAATAACCATCAAGGAAATAATAGTATTGATAACTTGCAAGTTGGTCTAACATTTGATCAATAAATAGGAGGGAAAAATGGTCCTTACGAGTAGCTTTGTTGAGTTTTCTATAATCAATACATATTTGCCAACCTGTGACTGTTCTTGTTGGTATTAGTTCATTATTATCATTTTGAATTATGACTCACCCAAGAACTATCTGAAATTGCATAAATAATTCCAGCATTCATCCATTTCAAGACTTCATTTCTTACAACCTCTTTTATTGCAGGATTTAATCTACATTGATGTTCAATAGATGGTTTGTAAGATTCTTCTATTAAGATTTTATACATTACAATTGAAGGACTGATACCTTTTAAATCAGAAATTGACCAACCAATAGCAGATTTATGCTCTCTTAAAATGCGAAGTAATTTCTCAATCTCTAAAGTAGATAGGGATGTTGAAACAATTACCGGATACGTGTTGTTAGCACCTACAAATTCATACCGCAAATGCTCAGGAAGTGTTTTCAACTTCGGTAATATTGTTTGTTCCTTGATTGTAGTATCTCCTATTTCTTTCTTGCATTTATCCTTCTTCAACTCTACCTCTCCTGATTCAAGAAAGAGCAAGTAATGCATTAAATCCTCATTATCAATATCATGGTAATTACCTTATATTATGGAATGAACAATGCATTGCTCTAAAGGTTCGATAGAAATTTGTTTGAAAAAATGATCATTGCTACAACTTTAAGGTTGCAAACCCAAGTGCAGGTTGTAGTAAGTAATAAATTTCTCGTGAGTCCGAGGTCGATCCACAGGGAAGTTGTTTGAAGAATTCAAGTTTATATTTATAAAAAGATGGAGTTTATGTGAATCAAAAATATATGAACAATTAATGTATGATGTAGCTAAAAAAAACCGAAGTAATAAAAGTACTGAGGATTAGGGATCCACTCTTGAGTTTTGGATAGATAAATTATTTATTCTTTTTACCTCTATTAATTGCCACAATTGGAATCCATACATAATGAAGGTTCCAATGGGAAGATATTATCAAGTAACTCATGCAATAAGGTAATCATAATATTGTCTTACTATTGCAAATTATCTCTTAACGCCAACATTTATTTATGGGATCAAGCATTTATATACTTTTGTCAACAACAAATCAAGGTTTCACATTAGCAGTCGGTGGGGTAAAACCGTACAATAAGCTAAATGAACCCAAGTATTTGTTGTGCCATTGGAGATACATAAATCAAGAATCACCACAAAAATAAGTAGGGTTTAGATCAATAATAATAATAATACAACATACTTAAACAATTTCTACCCTTATAACCATTTATCTTCCTCCATCAAGAGATTCACCCTTTTTCCTCAGCAAAATAAAATTTAGAAAGACATATAAAAGTAACAAAGACTAAAAATATAAGAGAAACTAGAGAATGCACTTCTATTACTACTAGAAACTTACAATACTAGAAAACATACAAACTAGATAACTTAGCCTAAAGAAACCCTCTACCCCCTCCTCTTACAAGCTGAATACATGGCCTATTTATAGTACTTGGAGTAAGCTAGAGGCCAAACAAATAATGGAGGGGTTAATCAAGTGGTATGCTAGTTGCCAAGAGTTGGTAAGTTGTTACACAAATTTCTCAACCACTGAATTGAATTACATTTTTCGATCAGATACAGCCAGATTTTGAAGATATGTAAAGAATAAAAATTATAGATCTTTCAACGCTGATATATTTTCATATATCGTTTGTCAAATTTGGCGATCGGATGAAGGAGATATGGTCAAATTACCGAGTCATGTCCAAGAGCCGCCCTGTAACATCAGCAGCAACTTGCAGCCTATGGTTTTACCATTTCAACACATTTTCACACCATCTTGTCTTCAGCAAACTTGTTTATTTACCTCTTAGGTATAACATATCCGAATTTCAGACCAAAATAAATTTGGGCTCAAGATATATAACCGAATTGGTAAAATAAGTCAATACTGGGCTGAACTCTGATCTGAATTTTGGTGATCCATTTTGTGTTATTACTTGGACGAATTTTCTGCTATCATCAAGACTGAATTGGGCTGAGCCTCCAACATAAAAGTTGTACCTCTATCTCTTGGCTTTCAAATGAAACAAGCTTCAGGTCCATAGAGCTTTTGATCATGAAGTTATGCTCAAATTAAAAAAACTGTACAAGTCTGAAAACATGCTTCCATTTATTCCCTAACACAAAATATTAATAAAACAAGAATATTAACAAGAATAAAGCAAGAAAAGTATAAAGGATTTGATATAAAAATATGTCAAAATATGCACTTATCAAATTCCCCCACACTTAACCCTTGCTTGTCCTCGAGCAAGCTTAAAACAAACATAAACTAATCCACTTTCGTAGGAAATCACGATTGCATTTAGCATATGCAACAAGCCTTTAAACCCCTAGGTGGCCCATAGAGGACGAGTTATAGTCTCGTGAAGGTTTCCAGCAGTGATACCTACAAACACCTATAATAACTATCTTCCAACTTTTATTCTCATGAAGCAACAAAGTAATATGGAAATAAAATCAAACAAGTGTTGAGTTTAACTCTTAGTCATTCAAAAATCAATACATTTCCACAATAATCATACTCAAGTGTGTGTGTGGACAGTTAATGTCAATAGTGATGAAACTATGCATGTTTCAAATAAGTGAATTCTCATAAAACCTTACAAAACCATCACCCAATCTCTAACAGAAAAGTTAAACATCATAGGCTCTTCTTTTGGTGCAAATCTCCACTACACTGAAGGCACCACACGAAATCAAAAGTCTTTAACAAAGGTTGTAATGGGGCCAAAGGGTGATGATGTAGCTAAGAAATAAAAGGATAGGATGCAACAAAGGATCTAAAAACTTCATGGAATCAGAGACATAAAATTTATCGATAAAAAATTCTCCAACTCCACAAATTTCACACTGGAGTCTATTGTTATTGAATTGGACCTCTCTTATTCATCTTGCAACATCTCATTTTTAGTTGCAACTTGTAGCACTTTGCAACTTTTTTTTTTTATTGTTTTTTTTCTTTTTTCTTTTTTTTCTTCTTTTTTTTTTTTTTTTTTAGAGACACTCCCCCACACTTATCTTCTATCCCAACCTAAATTTCTTTTGTAAGTCCAAGCTTTCAATTGAATGTCTCTTAAACTCCAATCATTTTTAGAACAAGGGTTGGATAATAGTGTATTTAGGCTAGGTAAAAAGATATGGTTAAAAAAAATATATTTATTTATTGTAAGGCTCAAAGTTTACTAGGGGGATTTTTTCTTTAAATATCATATAGGGAACAAGCTGATTTGGCAATGGTGCTAGAAAGCCTAATGCCTTAATCATTTTTCTAGTGGTGCACTATCAGTCGTTTGCCTCGACAGACCAAAAGTAAAAGTTCTAATACTCAACCCCTACATGTTGAAGATTCAAGTGATGATTAGAGTAAGGGCATAAGAACTATATATTTTGACATGATTGTCTTCACACTAAATAATATAACTATTTGTGCAAAATAAAATTTGAGTATAATTATCGCAAAAATATATTAACCAAATAACAACATCAAAGTCCAAAACAACACCCATCATCAATTAAACCATATTATTCATGCTTAATTTTAATCATTGAAGTTGGAAGAACCTATACGACTCAAAAAAAATATTGGTAATTCACAAACACTTGTTAAAAACTTTACAAACCTGCCATATTATGCAAAAAATAGGGATGCGTCTCAAGAGTGTTACAATTACCCTTTACTCAGCCACATTTTTTTTTATGCTTTCAACGGACCCAGCAAAAAAAATACGCTTGATTTATATTTTTTTTATTTTTTTATTTTTTTTTATTATATTTTTTTATATACTAAAAAAAAAACACACATTGAATATACAAGTCATGATATCAATTATCCCTCCCCCCAACCTAATCGAGACATTGTCCCCAATGTCAAAAATAGATAGAAAAGTAAAGTTTGAAAGATATCACCTGAAATGCGGCTAATAAAATTGAAACAACAAAAAAAACACACATACTATTAGATAAAATCATTAACAATAAGTATCACAGACTGAGAGTCAAATTCAATTTGCGTTTTCGACCATTGTTCCTATTGGACCAATCCACATTAGCCAAGACTGGATCAGGTTTTGGCACATATGCTAGAAGTTGATCAATCAGCTGGTCAGGTGTTGGAGCAGAAATGATGATTCTTCTCGCAGAAGTTGAAATAAACCCTTTTTTCGCAGCATGATCTACAAAAGATAGCAAACCATCATAAAAACCATTAACATTAAGAATACCTATAGGTTTTTGGTGAATGTTGAGTTGTGCCCAAGAGACAATTTGGAATAATTCTTCCAGTGTACCAAAACCGCCAGGTAGAATGATGAATGCATCCGCATTGTTTACATATTAGGCATTCTGTCCTGAATGTGTGACACTTTCAGCTCATCTCCAATGGTCATACCTGTGATATTCTGTATTGTTAAACATTTTGGGATAACTCCCAAAACTTTGACACCTCCTACATAAGCAGAAATGGCAACACTCCCCATTAACCCCAAACTGCCTCCCCCATACACTAAATGAATTTTTCTTTCCGCTAAAATTCTACCAAGATTATTGGCTGCCCCTATAAACTCACCATTTTTTCCTAGATTGGATCCACAAAAAACACAAATGGAATTAAATTTGCGAGTTGAAGAAACTTCCATTTTTTTTTCTTTTTTTTTTCTTTTTTTTGAAAATAAGTTGTGCAAAAATAGAGTGAGTACGGTGATATTTATTGAGGTGTGAACAGGGAATACATTTATTGCATGTCTTTTTCTTTTGTCAAAAAGGTTGAAAATAAGGACACATACGAAATTTAAAAATTACCTACTACCACGTGTATGTACATGTAGTTGTGATTGTGGCTCACATCTTCCTCTGGTTTTACGTCCAGTAACGGCTTAAACGCCCTCTATGGGTCGAGGATATGCTTCCCATCCAGTTTTCTTATAAACTGGCAAACAGGGTCTTTTAATGTCAGATTCCCAAAACTATAAAGCTCATATTCATTTCGAAAACGATCCCATAAATCAAGAATTGCACGTTGTACCAATCCACATGAATGCGTCTCAAGAGTCAATATAATGTGATCTAAAGACTCCTTACTCAGTCCATCCATAATGAATTTAAGTTTATCTTCTCGATTTTTAGAGATCAATTCCTAAAGAACGACACTTTGTGTTGCAAGTCCATCTAGCACAAATATGACAAACTTTCATTTTTTTTCGCCCTTCGTTTTTTTGAATATGTGCTTTTACCAAAACCAGACATGTATCTAGTAAGCAAATCTGGAAACTCATGTGAAAACTCACCTGCCCTTACCTTTGCTTCAATTAACCATCGTATGTCCTCCGGAATGCCCTTGTGCATAAGCATCCTCAATCTTTCAATCCTGATTTTATAAATTTTCAAAATTGCATTTTTAGGAAGAAAAGGAAATCGCTTCTTGAGAGTTAGAAATATGTCACCCATTTTGAAAATAACAAGAAAAGAGAATGAGAAAAACAAAGAAAATTTGTACAAAGATTTCAGTTGTTTGGAAACTGACAAGTCCGACTTTTATAGCCACGGAGTACCGTTATCCGCCATTTAACCGGGAAAAGAAAAATAAAAAATAAAAGAAGAAGAAGAGAAGAAAAAAAATAATGTCAGATAAAAAATATATACAACACTAATCATAACAAGGGTTAGAAAGAAAAAGAATTTCCTCTTGTGAAAATTGATTTTCTAGAAATGGTTTAACTCTTTGTCCATTTACTTTGAATATGTTACCATTTCTAGGATTCTCAATGTCAATCGCCCCATAAGGATATACTTTTTTTACAACAAAAGGACCACTCCACCTTGATCTCAATTTTCCAGAAAACAAATGCAATCGAGAATTATAAAGCAAAACCTTTTGACCAACCTCAAATATTTTTCTTGAAATTTTATTATCATGAAAATCTTTGATTCTTGCTTTATAAATTTTAGAATTCTCATATGCATCATTTCTCAGTTCTTCAAGTTCATTGATTTGCAATTTGCGCAATTTTGAAGCTTCATCAAGGTTGAAGTTAAACATTTTGATTGCCCAATAAGCTTTATGTTCAAGTTCAACAGGTAAATGACAAGGTTTTCCATAAACTATCCTATAAGGAGACATGCCTAATGATGTTTTGAAAGCAGTTCTATATGCCCAAAGTGTATCGGTAAGTCTAAGAGACCAATCTTTACGGTTTGGGTTAACTGTTTTCTCCAAAATTTGTTTTATCTCCCTATTTGCAAGTTCAACTTGTCCATTTGTCTGAGGATGATAAGGGGTTGCAACTTTATGTATGATTCCATATTTCTTCATTAAAGTTCCGAAAACTTTGTTACAAAAATGTTCCCCCATCACTGATAATAGATCTAGGAATTCCAAATCGACTTAAAATATTTTCTTTCAAAAATTTTATCACTATTTTGTGATCATTGTTTCGACAAGGAATTGCCTCGATCCATTTTGAAACATAATCTATGGCAACCAATATGTAAAGAAAACCAAATGATAATGGAAATGCCCCATAAAATCAATACCCCAACAGTCAAAGATTTCAATCACTAGGATAGGGTGTAGGGGCATCATATTTCTCTTTGAAAGGGACCCTAACTTTTGACAATTTTCACAACTTTTGCAGAAAGTGTAAGTATCTTTGAAAAGAGTTGGCCAATAAAATCCACATTGCAAGATTTTTGCAGTAGTTTTCTTTACAGAAAAATGACCACCACATGCTTCTGAATGACAAAATTTGACAATATTACCTATCTCATTGTCAGACACACATCTTCGAAAGATTTGATCCAGACAATATTTGAATAGGTATGGATCATCCCAAAAAAAATTTTTAACCTCAGTCAAAAACTTCTTTTTATCTTGAGAGTTCCAATGTGATGGCATCTTTCCTGTTACAAGAAAATTAACAATGTCAGCAAACCAAGGTAAAATAGAAACGTTAAATAATTGTTCATCAGGGAAAAGTCATTAATAGGTGTGGTTTGAAATGAGTCATCACAAACAAGTCTCGACAAATGATCAGCCACTATATTCTCTACTCCCTTTTTATCTCGAATAGTAACATTAAATTCCTGGAGTAAGAGAATCCACCTAATCAGTCTTGGTTTAGCATCTTTTTTTGACAAAAGATATTTCAAAGCTGCATGATCACTGAAAACAACAATTGGTGAGCCAACAAGATAAGATCGAAATTTATCCAATGCAAAAACTACAGCAAGTAATTCTTTTTCAGTTGTTGTATAATTAATTGAGCACCATTTAAGTTTTACTTGCATAGTAAATAACATATGGTTTTTTATCTTTTCTTTGTCCCAAGACAGCTCCAACAGCATAATCACTAGCATCACACATTATTTCAAAAGGTAAAGTCCAATCTGGAGGCTGCATGATTGGAGCAGACGTAAGCATGCTTTTAAGCTTAACAAAAGCATTTTCATAGTTTTCAGTCCATTCAAAAATAGTGTCTTTTGTTAGAAGATTACACAAAGGTTTAGATATTATACTAAAATCTTTGATAAATCTTCTATAAAAACCAGCATGTCCTAAAAATGATCTAATCTCCTTCACAGTCTTTGGTGTTGGCAAATTGGCAATTAACTCAATTTTAGATTTATCAACCTCAATACCTTCTGATGATATAATGTGTCCAAGAACAATACCAGTTGTTACCATGAAGTGACATTTCTCCCAATTGAGCACAAGATTCTTTTCTTCACACCTGATCAAAACCTTTTCTAAATTAGATAAGCAATCATCAAATGAATTACCAAAAAATAGAAAAATCATCCATGAAGACTTCAAGAAAACATTCAACCATGTCACTAAAAATACTAAGCATGCATCGTTGGAATGTAGCTGGTGCATTACATAATCCAAAAGGCATCCTTCGATATGCAAAAGTACCAAAAGGACATGTAAAAGTTGTTTTCTCTTGATCTTCAAGTGCAATTGCAATTTGGTTATATCCAGAATATCCATCTAAAAAGCAATAAAATTCGTGTCCTGCAACTCTTTCTAAAATTTGATCCATGAAAGGTAATGGAAAATGATCTTTTCTAGTGACTGAGTTGAGTTTTCTATAGTCAATGCACATTCGCCAACCAGTAACAGCCCTAGTTGGAATTAATTCATCATTCTCATTCTTGACTACAGTAACTCCAGATTTCTTAGGTACAACTTGAGTCGGACTTACCCATTTGCTATCAGAAATAGAATAAATGATTCCATTATCTAAGAGTTTAATGACTTCATTTCTTACTACTTCTTTCATATTAGGATTTAGCCTTCGTTGCATTTCTCTAGATGGTTTAGCATTTTCCTCTAGATAGATGTTATGTGTGCAAATGAAAGGATTAATACCTTTAATATCAGCAATGGTCCATCCTAAAGCATTCTTATGCATTTTCAGAGTTTCGATCAACTTACCTTCTTGATATGCATCGAGTTTGGAAGAAATTATTACTGGAAAAGTTTCATTCTCACCCAAGAAAGAGTATTTCAAATTAACTGGCAAAGGTTTCAATTCAACCATGGGAGCTTTAATACTTGATGGAATAGATTTTACTGTTGATGATGAAAGTTCTTCGAACCTTGGCTTCCAAAAATATTTTTCTTGTACCTGCAAAAATTCAGAGATAGTATTAGTGTGTTCCTTTTTATAAATACTTTCACTTTCAAAACAAGTCTCCAAAGAATCTGAAGAGTTAGTAGTAGTAAAGTATTCATGAACAAGTTCTTCAATTGAATCCACTTCATGTACTTCGACATCTTCTGCAGGTTGCATACAAACATTAAACACATTTAGTTCCAAAGTCATGTTTCCAAATGATAACTTCAAAATACCATTTCTACAATTGATCAAAGCATTGAAGTTGTAAAAAAAGGACGACCCAAAATGATAGGAATTTGTGTATGTGTTTGTGCAACAGGCTCTGTGTCCAAAACAATGAAATCAACTGGAAAGTAAAACTTATCAATTTGTACCAACACATCTTCTACTATTCCTTTGGAACTTTAATCGAACGGTCAGCTAATTGGAGTACAACAGAAGTTGTTTTAAGTTCTCCCAAACCTAACTGTTCATAAACTGAGAAAGGTAGAAGATTTACACTAGCACCAAGATCAAGCAAAGCACGCTCTATTCTAGTGTTTCCTATGATACATGAAATGGTTGGACAACCTGGATCTTTGTACTTGGGTGGAGTGAATTGTTGAATGATTGAACTAACACTTTCAGTTAAAAATGCCTTCTTTTGTACATGATGTTTTCTTTTGATTGTACACAAATCTTTCAAAAATTTGGCATAAGGTGGAACTTGCTTGATTGCATCCAATAATGGAATATTAATCTTGACTTGTTTAAAAATTTCAAAAATTTCAGCATTTGAGTTCAATTTTTGAGTTGCTTGCAATCTTTGAGGAAAGGGTGCTGGAGGTAAATATTTTTCTTTTTCTTCATTTTCACGCTTACCTTCTTCAAACTTACCTTTATCGTCAAGACTATTTCCATTTTTCATTTCTGGAGGTGGATTAGAAACTTTCTCCTTGGGATGAATAGTCTTGTCAACAACTTTTCCATTCCGAAGAGTTGTAACTGAATTAGCCTCCTTGACTGCATTTTCACCTGAAGAAGAAACATGACACTAAGTAGAAGGATTAGGTTGAGGTTGAGCAGGAAATTTACCTTTTTCATGAGTACGCAAAGAAGTTGTCAGTGTTGAAAGTGTGCTTCTGATCTCATTGATAGCTTGTGAAGTCTGATTATTGATGTTTGTTTGTTCATGCATAAATGCTTGCAAAGTCTCCTCAATGGATTTTGTATGTGGACGTGGATAAGAATGAAAGTTTTGTGGTTTTTGTGAATGCGGTGGTTGGGCACGGTTATCATCTCGCCAACTGAAATTGGGATGATTTCTCCATTGTGGATTGTAAGTTTCAGAATATGGAGAATGGAAAGGCTTTTTGAATGTGTTCATAAAATTTCCTTGTACTGGAAGGTTTGGACATTCATTGGTGGAGTGCCCCAAAAGTTCACAATTGCTACAAACTTCTTCCTCTTGCACAGATTTGATTTCCTTTACTTTCTTAAGTTCCATGGCTTCAACTTTTCTTGTTAAACTAGCAAGTCTAGCATTTAGATCATCTTCTTGACTAAGATAATATTTTCCTTTATTATTATTAGCAAGATTAGATCTAATAGAACCTTCAGAAGAATTAACACTATGCCATGATTGAGAGTTTTCTGCCAAATGATCTAGGTATTCTAGGGCTTCATCAGGTTCCTTATCAAGAAACTCACCATTACACATTGTTTCAACAAATTGTTTTGTTTCAGGAGTTAAACCTTCATAAAAGAAACTAATTAAGCGCCATTTTTCAAAACCATGATGTGGGCATGAATTCAACAAATCTTTAAATCTTTCCCAACATTGAAAGAAAACTTCATTCGAATTTTGAGAAAAATTCTGAATTTGTCTTTTCAAAGCATTAGTTTTATGAGTTGGAAAGAATTTTTTTAAGAATTCAGCTTGCATTTCTTGCCAAGTACCAATTGACCTAGGTTTTAAAGAATTAAGCCAATTTTTTGCTTTATCTTTTAAAGAGAAAGGAAATAATTTGAGCTTAACAATCTCATTTGTGCAAGTTTGATCATCAAAAGTGGCACATACTTCATCAAATTCTTTTAAATGCAAGTAAGGACTTTCAGAGTCTAAACCATGGAAATTAGGAAGTAAAGGGATCATACCTGACTTGAATTGAAAATTATTTGCATTTAGAGGAAAAATGAAACAAGAAGGAGAAGAATTTCGAGGAGGTTGCAAGTAATAACGCATGGTACGC
This sequence comes from Paulownia fortunei, assembly GCA_019321725.1. Lineage (NCBI taxonomy): Eukaryota > Viridiplantae > Streptophyta > Magnoliopsida > Lamiales > Paulowniaceae > Paulownia > Paulownia fortunei. Next base: position 7,874,400 of record CM033115.1, on the reverse strand, counting down.
ACCTGTTGATTCTCATTTTCATCCTGAACACTTTCATTTTCAGCCATGGTGGAAGTGTGTGGAGATGATTCAAACAAATTTTCAAACAAAGTTTCGGAATTATTTCTTACTAAACGTCGAGAATTATGACTACGATACCATATAACCATATATCCATAAAGAAAATAAACAAACTATATTTACAAAGGAAAAATATTAACAAACCTGAATACTTACCTTGCCTTCCCCGGCAACGGCGCCAAAAACTTGCTACAACTTTAAGGTTGCAAACCCAAGTGCAGGTTGTAGTAAGTAATAAATTTCTCGTGAGTCCGAGGTCGATCCACAGGGAAGTTGTTTGAAGAATTCAAGTTTATATTTATAAAAAGATGGAGTTTATGTGAATCAAAAATATATGAACAATTAATGTATGATGTAGCTAAAAAAAAACCGAAGTAATAAAAGTACTGAGGATTAGGGATCCACTCTTGAGTTTTGGATAGATAAATGGTTATTTATTCTTTTTACCTCTATTAATTGCCACAATTGGAATCCATACATAATGAAGGTTCTAATGGGAAGATATTATCAAGTAACTCATGCAATAAGGTAATCATAATATTGTCTTACTATTGCAAATTATCTCTTAACGCCAACACTTATTTATGGGATCAAGCATTTATATACTCTTTTGTCAACAACAAATTAAGGTTTCACATTAGCAGTCGGTGGGGTAAAACCATACAATAAGCTAAATGAACCCAAGTATTTGTTGTGCCATTGGAGATACATAAATCAAGAATCACCACAAAAATAAGTAGGGTTTAGATCAATAATAATAATAATACAACATACTTAAACAATTTCTACCCTTATAACCATTTATCTTCCTCCATCAAGAGATTCACCCTTTTTCCTCAGCAAAATAAAATTTAGAAAGACATAATAAAAGTAACAAAGACTAAAAATATAAGAGAAACTAGAGAATGCACTTCTATTACTACTAGAAACTTACAATACTAGAAAACATACAAACTAGATAACTTAGCCTAAAGAAACCCTCTACCCCCCTCCTCTTACAAGCTGAATACATGGCCTATTTATAGTACTTGGAGTAAGCTAGAGGCCAAACAAATAATGGAGGGGTTAATCAAGTGGTATGCTAGTTGCCAAGAGTTGGTAAGTTGTTACACAAATTTCTCAACCACTGAATTGAATTACATTTTTCAGTCAGATACAGCTAGATTTTGAAGATATGTAAAGAATAAAAATTATAGATCTTTCAACGCTGATATATTTTCATATATCTTTTGTCAAATTTGGCGATCGGATGAAGGAGATATGGTCAAATTACCGAGTCATGTCCAAGAGCCGCCCTGTAACATCAGCAGCAACTTGCAGCCTATGGTTTTACCATTTCAACACATTTTCACACCATCTTGTCTTCAGAAAACTTGTTTATTTACCTCTTAGGTATAACATATCCGAATTTCAGACCAAAATAAATTTGGGCTCAAGATATATAACCGAATTGGTAAAATAAGTCAATACTGGGCTGAACTCTGATCTGAATTTTGGTGATCCATTTTGTGTTATTACTTGGACGAATTTTCTGCTATCATCAAGACTGAATTGGGCTGAGCCTCCAACATAAAAGTTGTACCTCTATCTCTTGGCTTTCAAATGAAACAAGCTTCAGGTCCATAGAGCTTTTGATCATGAAGTTATGCTCAAATTACAAAAACTGTACAAGTCTGAAAACATGCTTCCATTTATTCCCTAACACAAAACATTAATAAAACAAGAATATTAACAAGAATAAAGCAAGAAAAGTATAAAGGATTTGATATAAAAATATGTCAAAATATGCACTTATCAATCATGCAAGCAAGTTTCTAACATTTCAATCCTATTACAAGTATGTGGTCATCTTGGAACTTCAATACATGATAAATGTTAAACATCACTTCATCCTTATTAACTCTTAGAGTTAATTCACCACGTTGCACATCAATCAAAGCACGGCCAGTAGCAAGGAATGGTTGACCAATAATTAAAGGAATTTATTGGTCTTTCTCCATATCTAACACCATAAAATCTGCAAAAAATATGAATTTATCCACTTTTGACAATACATCTTCAACAACTCCTCTTGGATAGGTAAGAGACCTTTTCGTCAACTGCAAGGTGATAGTGGATGGCTTGACTTCTCCAATTCCTAATTTTCTGAAAATAAAAAGTGGCATCAAATTAATGCTTGCTCCAAGATCACATCATGCTTTATCAAAAAAGATCCTCTTATGGTATAAGAAATAGTAAAACTCCCTGGATCCTTTAATTTTTGAGGAAGTATTTTTTGTAAAATGGAAATACACTCTTTTGTGAGATTCACAGTTTCAAACTCCAGTAATCACCTTTTTCTTAACATCACATCTTTTATGAATTTGGTGTAGTTGGGCATTTTCTCAAGAGCATCTGCAAAATGAATATTAATATGAATTTTCTTGAAGATTTTCAAAAATTTTGCAAATTGTGAATCAATCTTTTCTTTTGAAATCTTTGTGGAAAAGGAACGAGAACATTAAATTTAGAAGTAGATTTTAGTTTCTCAGCCTCTGTTTATTCATTTGATTGTCTTTCTTCTTCCTTTGATTGTTCTTCCATAGGACTTTGACTAGAAGTTCTTGCCATTGGTTTATCAATGTTAGAACTTTTTATTTCTGGCCCCTTGATTTTAGTTCCATTTCAAAGTTGGATGGCTTTTGCAATGCTCCCTTAGATTGATTTATGTATCACTTAGAAAGTTTTCTCTATATTTTTTAGCATTAAATTCAATAGCAAGTTGTCCAATTTAAGTCTCTATTGATTTCATTTGAGCTCCTAAACTTGAAGCTAGCTGCCCCAGTTGAGTCTCAATATTGTCTATCTTTATTTCATCCCTACTGAATCGGACTCTTATCTCGCCAATAAAAGTGCTAATCAAATCCTCCAAATATGCCTTTTTCTCACCTACTTGAGGGTTGGAGTGTGGTGGATTGTTGTAACTTAGTGGGGGTTGAAGCACATTTTCATTGTTGGCGTAGGAAAAATTCTCATGATTTCTATGCCCTGGATGGTAGTGAGTAGGTAATTGATTTCTCCTAAAATTAAAATTACAATTATTAACAAAATTTACCTACTCATTACCTTTGGTTTCCATTAATGAAATGCTAGTGAATGCCATGGAATCCATTCCTTGTGAAGCTCCATTAGAAGTCCAAACTATAAATTGGTTAGAAAGAGCATAAATTTGTGCAACTAATTGTGTAGATGAGTCTACTTCAAGAACACCGACAATTGTGGTGGTGGTTGTTGCAATGGAAGATTGGAGTTCACATTAGTATTGTTGATGTTATCCGCCATGGCTTGATTGTCAACTCTTTTTGTTGCTCTAATAGCTCGAAGAGTCTACTTGATTTCTAGATCAAAATAACTCAATTCAAGGCTTCTAATCTTATACATACAAATACGTATAATCCAATGCAAGATAAGACAACATCAAAATATAGGTACAAAGTAAAAACAATATAAACTAAAATCAAGACTAAGTCATGACAATATTAATGTAATTAAAATAAAACAATTCCTAGCAACAGCTCAAAAAACTTGTTCATAAAATATTTTGTGAAACACAAATGTACGGTGTCAAGTTTTAATACAACGGTGAGTTGAGTATTATATCCACAAAAATTATAATCAAAAATTGCAACAAGTATCGTACTTCAAATTATCTTAATTTTATCTAGAAAATCATAATGTAGAATATAAAAATTGCGAAAGACAAAAGTGGAGTTCTTAGAAGTAATACAACAAATACCTTATGAGCAAGAAATTATAGAGGAATAACTCACCTAATTATCACCTATGTTCTTTCTTCCAAAACATACCAATTCAAGTCAACATATATGTAAGTTAAGAATTTCTAAGCTCATCAATTCCCTATCTCGAGTGCCAAATTGATTATGAGTTCCAATATGAATTTCAATATCTCTATGAAAACTCAAGAATAAAACTGTACAAAAGTTTAATGGATTCTTCTTCAAAACTTCAAAAGTTTCATAAGCTTCTTAACTCTATGATTCCTAGGTTATGTTATCTTTATGATCATGTATAATCTTCCGTCTATCGAATCTCATACATCAAACACTCTCGATTAATGACCAAATAATTAAGATGCAATACTAAATAAGATAACACAAACAAGATGAATAACTTTAACTAATATTGTTTGGAATTCAAAACATAGGAATAAATAAGGTTACATCATCATCTAGAAAGAAAAGTTTAATTCATCATGTATAAATATAACTTCAAGAAATACATAAGAATGAACATGGAAATTGTTCACCAATTTGTGAAGGAGAGAAATAGTTGAAACTCTCATTTTCTCCAAGAATGGCTTTCTTGTCTTCAAGAATGTCCCCTTTCTATCCAGCAGCACTCCTTCTATCAAGAACAACTTCTCACGTCCAAGAATACCTTTAGAGGCTCTTTAGGGTTCTTAAAATCATATGGGAGATGCCCTAATGAGGGCAAAAAACCCATATTGCACATTTTATCCACGTGGCAGCGCGTCATTGCTGATTAGATAGCTGGGTACAACTAGGTACTGAACATTCTATTCAAAACCTATCTCTATAGCATATGCAACCTTATTCAACCAATTTCTCACCACATCCTAGGCCCAACCGACTTTTTGTGTCTGCATGTGATATATATTTCTATCTCTTAACTTTCTATAACATCATAAATCATCTCAATAGGACATATGTGGGGAGAGTTATACCTAAAATATCGAGATGTATCATACAAGAAATGTTTAATCCAGTATTGACTTTTTAACTCAATGTTTCTCATTGAAAGCATGGGAATTGGATTTTGTGGTAAACATAAAAGTTATAGATCTATTGCTTGTATTTCTAATGAATTGAGATTAAAGTCAATTTGATATTGGAGTAAAGACTTATGATTGAAATACAAACACTGTCATTAATAGCAGTACAATACGGGTTCTTTCAAAATATCAACCAAGCTTTTATTTCTTTCCATTTTATTCTCATTTTTGCCATTACCTACAAGATTTCAAACAAAATGCATAAAAAGTAACATAAACATATGAAAACAAGCCAAATATTATTCAAAAAGCATATGAATTATTGGTATAAACCCAACTTATCATTCATACATGAATTTGTGAGTTTAAGAACTAAAAGCATGCAAAATGGAGCAATTTGATTGGTTTGTTGACTAGGTTGCTTCATATTGTTTTAGAATTATTTGTATTTGATTTTATTGACTGAGCATCCACTCCTATCCTTTCCTCTGTCCTATCCACATGGTTCTTGAGGTAAGTTGAAGCTTTCATTTTCCATATCACAAAATCATATAATTTTTTCTATGTTTTGAAGTGATTGTTATTATTTATCTAAGATATCATGTTTGATACATTCATGATTCATAAAGCATGATTTTATTAAAATGGATAATGAGGTTTTTGAAAAGAAAGTAGATATTTGATTGATGGTTGATAAATTGGTTTTATACCAATAATTTATATATCTTTTGATTATCATTTAGTTTGTTTTCAAGTGTTTTTGTTACTTTTTATACATTTAGTCTTAAATCTTGTAGGTAATGACAATAAGAGAAGATAATGGAAAGAAATCAAAAACTTGGTTGAAATGTTGAAGAATTCGAGTTGTGGTGCAACTGATCGCAGTTTCTATATTTCAATCATAACTCTCTGCCTCAATTTCATATTAGATTGATTATTAATCCATTGAAAATCCAAGAGATATATCTATAGCTTATATGTTTACCACAAAATCCAATTCAGTCAATTTCACTGAGAAAAACTGAGTTTAAGCATCAGCACTGGGCTGTAATTTTTTGGGACGACACATCTTAGTATTTCAGGCATAACTCGGGCCACCGATGTCATATTTAGTTGATTTAAGTTCCTATGAAATGCCAAGACATAGAGCTACAATTCATTAGAATACATAAAATCTAATTCAGCTTATAAAAAGGTCAAAAAGCAGTTTCATTGGGCTGTACAGTGTCAAAATTCTGAAATTGAGCTGCCAGGATAGAATGCCCAGCGCCTAGGTGCCATCCAAAGCTTCCAAGACAGAATGCACAGCACCTAGGCGCCATTATTCCATGCTTAGGCATTGGCCTTCCAACAAAAAAGACGCTGATGCAATTTTTTGGCGACAAGTGGCAATGGATGACAAATTGTGGCATTTTTATGAGATATACACATTAGATACACCTATACATCATTAGCCATGTGATGCTCTAGTGGATACACTACATTGGTGGAGAGAAAAATGAGAAAAATTGACGAAAAGGGGAAGAATTTTAGGTTCCTTTTGAAAAGCCAAGAAAAGTGGGAGGAATTTTAGGTTTCTTTTGAAAAAAAGCCAAGAAAAGTGGAAAGATTTCAGGGTTTATTTTGGAAGACTCTTAGGGAGAGAATTATTGGGGAGAAGTTTAAAAGGGAAAGATCAACATCAACCAAAGGAAAGGGGGAGGATTGGTTCTTGGAACCAAAGAAGGCCATTGGGTGCTTGGAGACAAGACCCATTCCTTTTTCTGCAATTGAAGACAAGGAGTTATTCTTAGAGACAAGAAGAGCTTCAATCATTCCTTCCACTTCACAAATTTTGTAGAGTTTTTATTCTTGAATTTTTATAGAGATATCAAAATTCATGTTAGAACTCATAGTCAATTCGACGCTCGAGAGAGGGAATTGACGAGATTAGGAATTCTTAACTTATATGTATTGTTGACTTGAATTGATATATTTTGAAAGAAATAACATAGGTGATAATTAGGTGAGGCATTCCTCTGGAATATCTTGTTCATAAGGTGTTTGTTATACTGTTTCTATAAACTCCATTCTTGTTTGTGCATTTTTATCTTACTTTACTTTGTTTTCCAATCATCATTCATTCTTCTTGATAAAATTAGGACTATTTGAACTATGGTGCTTAGTGTAATTTTTTATTACAATCCCTGTGGATACGATACTCAACTCACCGTTGTATTAAAACTTGACACCATTCACTTGCGGTTAGCAAAATATTTCACGAACAAATTTTTGGTGCCATTGTTGGGGATTATTCTATCATAATTGCATTAATATTGTAATGACTTAATCTTGATTTTAGTTTAGATTATTTTTATTTTCTCCCCATATTTTTGATGTGGTCTTGCCTTGAATTTGGTTATATGTATTTGTATGCATAAGGTTAGGAGTCTTGAGAAAATAGCTACTAATAGCTATCATTGGCCTTCCAAGTGGTCTTTCTTTGAAAAGATTACCGGCGTTCTTGAGGTAGATCTGTTTACACAATTAGCTACACAAATTTCTTTTCTTTATAATCAATTTGCAGATTGGACTTCTAATGGAGATTCTCAACGAATGGATTCCATGGTATACACTAGCATTTCATTTATGGAAACCAAAGGTAAGAAAAATGCATCATTGGAGGAGTTGTTGTGCACTTTCATTGGCGAAACAAAAGCTCAATTGAATAATAATGAAGCAAAGATAGACAATATTGAGACTCAATTAGGGCAGCTAGCTTCAAGTTTAGGAGTTCAAATGAATTCAATAGAAAATCAAATTGGACAGCTTGCTACTGAAATAAATGCTAAAAAATATAAAGAAAACTTTCTAAGAGAGATGGAAATCAATTTAAGGGAGCATTGTAAAGCCATCCAGCAATATCAAACCGTGGAATGTGATACTATTGAAAAGTGCAATGTCATCTTGCAACAGAAGCCACGTCAAGTGCTAAATAATTCAGGAAGTTTTGTTATTCCTTTTTCAATTGGAAACTCTACTTGTGAAATAGTATTATGTGATCTAGATGCAAGCACTAATTCAGTTTCATTGTTTAATTTCAAAAAGCATGAACTAGATGAAACAAGGCCTATTAGGGTGACTCAAGATATGCTTGGGAATGGTGACAAATTCTTATACTTTACAGATTTTTTCATTTTTAATATGGAAAAAGATAGGTACATCTTCACCATGTTTGGAAGACCATTCACATTAATAGGAGATACACTTGTTGATGTTCAAAAGGCCCTTGATGCTACTCTGGATCATCCTCATCTTGTCTATCCAGAAAGATCACTCACACTCTTAGAGCACACAAAGATGTGGCATAATAAACACTTATTTTTAGATCCGGGATGAGTAAAGAAGATAGTCTAGCTAAAGACTATAAACCAATCGCTTCTTAGGAGGCAACCTAAGTCTTTTTTTTCCTTTGCTTTAGAATAATTGCTTAGTTAGTTTTTGAAATATGTTCTCTTTTTAGATTTAGGTATGTTTAGCTATGGTATTTCTTTGTTTATGTTTGTGTTCTCACTTTTGTTGCTTTTTCCCATAAGTTTTGATGCTTTCTTTTCTTATATAGGTGGATGTCGACTTGGTGATATATGTGGATCTCCTATGAACTCCAAGTGCATCATCTATTGGAAAGGGGAGTTTCTTATTTCTACCTCTTATGTGCTTCAATTCTTTAAACATTGAGGGCAATGTTAATTATAAAATTAGGGGTGTGATTTGTATTTTGTGTGTTTGAGCTTTATATAAAAAATTAAGCCAAAATTTTCAATTTGAATTACCCATGTTGTGTGATGAAAGTCCAAGAACAAGCATACTTTGTTGACAAACTTAGTTAAGTTCATATTTTGTTATTGGATGAATAACTTAATTACAGATTGCCTATGATGATATCTAATTGATATTGTATAAAGTATAGAGGAAAGAAACATTGCTAGTCTCATGACATGGCGATTCTTGTGTGTAATTGATTCTTGTCATGAATGATGACTTTTCATTGAGCACGTTGTGTCGAAATCTTGTGAATGCATGCTACTTGGTGTTGAATTTGCTTCCAATGAGTTGTATTGATCATTTTGTAGTGTTCCAAAACTTGCCTGATTACTCTTTGAGGTGAAATTCTAGATAATTACAGACTTGGAAATGATTTAGGCTATCTTTGACTCGTTTGTGCCTTTCAAGCCTACTATGATCACACTTTTATTCACTAGTTACCTCTTTGAGATGCTTTTCAAAGAATGATATGTGCAAGACATATGAATAACCACCATTCGACTTTATTTCTTGAAAGCTCACTATACCAATCCTTTATAGCCTGAAAAACTAATAATTGTCCCTAAGAGAGCTTAAAGTATGACATTTTGTGCACAATCTTATTAAGGGATCATATGGAGACATGTTGAGGGCATGACCGAATGTATTTAGGGGTATGAGTATAAAAAATATGCAAGAAATACATCACAACTCATAAAAAGAAACAAGTTTGGGGGTTGTGAAAGCAAAAGAACAAGAAATGAAGCTTTGGGATTCATGAAGAAAAAAAAGTTGGGAAAGAGAAAAGAAATGAGGAGAGTGAGATTCTATGTTCAATGCTCTATGTTCTCTTACGTTGTTTATCGTTACCTTTCTTTGTACGTGAATACCTAGACCGTACATTATAAGCTTATTGAAGTCCTTTTGATCCAAGTTTGCAAGTATCTATATTAGTGGAGAATTTGTATGAAAAACAAGCCTATGGAACACCTAGAACTCCTTTGCTTAGATCATGAGAATCATTGGTTGTAAAATTTATACCTAAAATGCATGCATGAAACTTGAGCTTGACACTTCACACACACACATTTTAAATTCATGACTAGATTAATGAAGCACAAGTTTTGTAGTGTCATTTGACTAGCTTTGTGACTAACCTTTGGATTTATGTGCAATAAAAATTAATGAGGCATTTGAATTGGTAGATCAAGTTTAGTAATTCAAGACCAAATTATGAACTTATGATTGTTTGATTTTGAGTTTTCCTTGAGGATGAGTAAAAGGTAAAGTTTGGGGGTATTTGATAAGTTGGTTTTATACCAATAATTTATATATCTTTTGATTATCATTTAGTTTGTTTTCAAGTATTTTTGTAACTTTTTATGCATTTAGTCTTAAATCTTGTAGGTAATGACAATAAGAGAAGATAATGGAAAGAAATCAAAAACTTGGTTGAAATGTTGAAGAATTTGAGTTGTGGTGCTACTAATTGCAGTTTTCGTATTTCAATCATAACTCTCGGCCCTAATTTCATATTACATTGATTATTGATCCATTGAAAATCCAAGATATATCTATAACTTATATGTTTACCACAAAATCTAATTCAGTCAATTTCAATGAGAAAAACTGAGTTTAAGAGTCAGCACTGGGTTGCAATTTTTTGGGACGACATATCTTAGTTTTTCAGGTATAACTCGGGCCATCGATGTCATATTCAGTTGATTCAAGTTCCTATAAAATTCCAAGACATAGAGCTATAATTCATTAGACTACATAAAATCTAATTTAGTATATAAAGAGGTCAAAAAGTAGTTTCAATGGGCTATACAGTGTCAAAATGCAGAAATTGAGCTGCCAAGACAGAATGCCCGGTGCCTAGGTGCCAAAACAGAGCACCTAGGTGCCGTCCAAAGCTTCCAAGACAGAATGCACAGTACCTAGGCGCCATTATTCTATGCTTAGGCATTGGCCTTCCAACAAAAAAGACGCTGATGCAATTTTTTGGCGACAAGTGGCAATGGATGACAAATTTTGGCATTTTTATGAGATATACAAATTAGATACACCTATACATCATTAGCCATGTGATGCTCTAGTGGATACACTACATTGGTGGAGAGAAAAATGAGAAAAATCGATGAAAAGGGGAAGAATTTTAGGATCCTTTTGAAAAGCCAAGAAAAGTGGGAGGAATTTTAGGTTTCTTTTGAAGAAAAGCCAAGAAAAGTGGAAAGATTTCAGGGTTTATTTTGGAAGACTCCTGGGGAGACAATTATTGGGGAGAAGTTTAAAAGGGCAAAATCAACATCAACCAAAGGAAAGGGGGAGGATTGGTTCTTGGAACCAAAGAAGGCCATTGGGTGTTTGGAGACAAGACCCATTCTTTTTTCTGCAATTGAAGACAATGAGTTATTCTTAGAGACAAGGAGAGCTTCAATCATTACTTCCACTTCACAAATTGGTGAACAATTTTCATGTTCTTTCTTATTTATTTCTTGAAATTGTATTCATCCACGGTGAACTAAACATTTATTTCTAGAGAATGATGTAACCTTATTTGATCCTATATTTTGAATTCCAAATAATATTAGTTCAAGTTCTTCATCTTGTTTGTGTTGTCTTGTTTAGTATTTCATCTTGATTAATTGATCACTAATTGAGATTGTTTGAAGTATGAGATTTGGCACTCGAGAGAGGGAATATTATACATGATCATAGGGATAACACAACCTAGGAATCATAGAGTTGAGAAGCTTATGAAACCTTTGAAGTTTTAAAGAACATTTCATTGAACTTTTGTAGAGTTTTTATTCTTGAATTTTTATAGAGATATCAAAATTCATGTTAGAACTCATAGTCAATTTAGCACTCGAGAGAGGGAATTGATGAGATTAGGAATTCTTAACTTACATGTGTTGTTGACTTGAATTGATATATTTTGGAAGGAAGAACATAGGTGATAATTAAGTAAGTCATTCCTCTAGAATATATTGTTCATAAGGTGTTTGTTATATTGTTTCTATAAACTCCATTTTTGTTTGTGTATTTTTATCTTACTTTACTTTGTTTTCCAATCATCATTCGATCTTCTAGATAAAATTAGGACTATTTGAACTATGGTACTTAGTGCAATTTTTTATTATAATCCCTATGGATACGATACTCAACTCACCATTGTATTAAAACTTGACACCGTTCACTTGCGGTTAGCAAAATATTTCACGAACAATGGTCGGATAGGTAAGGGATGTAAGTGTGCCCGGTGTACCCAACAAAAAGTGGAAAATACTTAAGGTTGAAAAATCAAGATAGAAAAGCCATAATGAATGAAACAAAATACGGACCAAGTATGGAAACACTGTATTATTTCTCTTATTGGCCGATTATTATGAATAGAGTTTGAAGACCACGATCTATCACTATCAGTTAAGTACCACACTTCAAGGGTATCAAAAAGAATGAAAGAGAAGTTAATGAATTGAACAAATGTATTTAATAATTGATGAAATTAGCATATACAATGTTTGTTCTTGCATCAAGCTTTAACTCATTAAATTCTTGTGATGAAGGTGAAAATGCATAGATTTGGAGATTGATTCAAACTCCAAAGTGGACAGAGATGTCTTCATATGCCATGTTTCCAATAGTTTTTATACACCATTTTGAAAACTCAATTTTTATTTTTAAATAAGCCGCTCTATTATAGTTTTGTAAATAAATGTATGTTAAACTATAGATGGGATTTTACTAGTATGTACTCAATTTTAATTTATATAAATGGTGTGTATCACAAAATAAAATAATAGATGAATTTCAAGTTATTTTCTCAATCTAAACAAAAAGGGAACTATTTATTAAAACAATAACTCTAGTATTGATGAAATGCTAATATTTTTTGACTTATTTGTATCAACTTTTTTGGAGTTTTGTAGTTAGATTAAGGGGTGTTACAAGTTTTGATATCGAGTATGTGGATTATTTTGACTTTTAAAATGCTTGTTAACAAAAACTTAGACCCTTGTAGAAAATATAGAAAATTATCAAATTATAACTTTTCTATTGTTACCGCTGAAGAGTACATAAGTCTTGTTAGAATTCAAAGAACAAACTTTATTGGAAATTTACTTGTGGGACTTTAGATTTCCTGTTGCATTACAAAAACAAAAATATTGGGCTTGTTATTGGTGAAAAAGTTTAGTTTGTCCATAATTTAATTGTAGGAACAAATCTAATCTCACTTTCACCTTATACGATACCTCTACTAAAATTTGATGAACCTAAGTTGATACTATAAGAATGTTGGTCAAGGAATTAATGCCCAGTACTTATCCTAAACAAGCCCAAATCTTATTCACCTAAAAGAAAGCGGAATTATAAGGTTTTATATTAATAGTTAAGAAAAAAAACTAACAAATGTGAGAAATGAGAATTCTTTGGGGGTGGGATAAATATTATTGAATGTCATTCAAAATTTCTCCTTGATTGTTGACCTTTGATTTGTCTTACATATAAATATATGAAATTTGAATGGTACAAGTGTGAAGAAGATTATAGTTACTTAAAGATAATTAATTTCAACTTGGGTGTTGACTCACTCTATATGTATAAGTGATTTTATACTATACAGCAATACATATCTTCATGGTTTGGTTTGTGCTTCAATACAACATTAGAAAGTTATTATATATTATAGAAGCTAATAAGTTATTTTTTTGGTACTACATGTGACATTTACACATACCTCAATATTGCAACATTTTTGTATTGAGAAATTTGGGTTATTATTGATGAGTTAACTAAATGGTAGGAAATGTAGGTCTCTATTTAGTTGGGATAGGATTGGTGAAAAGAAGCTTTTTGGCCCTGATATGGTTCAAGAATGACCGAAGTCGTGATACAAATTCACCAACATATATAAACTACCTTGAGTTAACAAAAGAGTTATACAAATCAAAAAAGAAGAATGTTGGAATTCATAGTAGGAGATTAAATTTTTTTGAATGCAACTTCAATGAAAGGAATTATGTTGTTTGGGAAGAAAGGAAAACTCAATTATAGGTATATTGGCCCATTTCATATTATTCAAATAAATGAGGCTGTTGCTTACAAACTTGACCTACCTTTTTTAATATCTCAAATGCACAATGTGTTTCATATATCCAAGTTAAAGAAATATATTGTGAATTCATCTCACATTATAAAGAATGAACAACATAACTAAAATTAGATTTGAAATGTAAAGAAAGATTTGTAAAGATTTTTCTACGAGAGGTACCACAACTCATAAATAAGAAAATTTCATTGGTTAAGGTATTATGGCAAAATCAATTAACAGAAGAAGGTCCTTGGGAAAGCAAAGATATGAGGACTAAGTATTTAAAACTCATTCAGTAAGTGAATTCCTAAGGTGAAATTTTTGTAAAGAGGGGAAGATTTAACTCCCAAGCCTCACACTACTTCCTTGATCAATATCGTTTTTGCATTCCATGCTATTCATATATCAATTACATTGATAGTGGCATGGCATAATTCATTTCATCTTATAAGGATATTCTTGAGTGTTAAGTACCAAAAATTCTTGTATTTGTTAAATTGTTTATTTTAGCAAATCTAAGTAGTCAATTTTACATCAAGAGGAAATTTGGTTGATCACTACATTGGATAATCGTGGTCATATGTTAAAGTTTTGAAAATATTAAAGGTATTAATAGTAAACTTATATAATTTGATTCGATTTGATCAAGGTGTTTCGAAGGTATATATTGGGAAATTGCATACCTAGGAAATTATACATGATGTACCATGATTGAAATGTAAAATTACAAGCATCAGAAGGTAATCACTAAGTAACCCAAGCACCTCTAACCTATTGTTTTGTTGGTGTTCTTAGAAGAAGATCGGAGATTGAAGGTGTTGGATTGAGATTTCTTGGTAGATATAATTTTTTGTTTTCATCTAGTAGCGCTGTCTGTGAGAAACTATTGAGTTGAGGAGTGAGAATATGGTTGCTAATCACATACGAGGGGATGTAGCCAAGAATCTATATGAGAATTATGGGGAAGAACTACAACAAAATATGGAATATGGCTAAAACTATGAAGAGCAAACTGTTGGTTGGGGGCAGGGCCTTCTACCAGTTACACCAATTGATTCTCCTCATCACGTTGCTATTGCTCCAAATGTGAATTCTATGCTGGAATTCACCCAATAAGGTAGGGGTAGCACATGATAGAGCAGTTGGTGGGCTTGGTCAATACCACCATCAACACAACCTATAACAAAAGAAGGACATCAACCCATCTTCCCCACCCCGAGCTAATGAAATTGACATGGTGGAGAGGGGGAAAAGGCCCAACCAGATACACATGCTATGGGAAAAATGCCACAC
This sequence comes from Paulownia fortunei, assembly GCA_019321725.1. Taxonomy (NCBI): domain Eukaryota; kingdom Viridiplantae; phylum Streptophyta; class Magnoliopsida; order Lamiales; family Paulowniaceae; genus Paulownia; species Paulownia fortunei. The sequence continues at coordinate 7,859,374 of CM033115.1, read as the reverse complement.
CTTAGTCTACAGAGGTAAGGTAACATCGAAGGATCAATGTGACTTATCTAGCAGAGTAGATAATCTCTACAAGGAGATGAGAGAGAATCAAAGGAAAATAACATGTGTAATTTCTTTTTTCAAAGAAGTAATGGCATATGATCTCCCTATCCACCTCAAGCTTTGCCATCTCATGCTTTCTTATTAAGTTTAAACTAACACCTCAAACCTTTCACCCTTAAGCCATGACCAGACCCTCATTTCAGCCATTTTCATCTTCCAAACACACACCTTAAGGTATCCAAGTTCTCCAAATTGATTCCAAGTTGAAATAAATGCAAGAAAAGCAAAGGAGAAGTAATTACCATCAAGTTTAACCTCAAAAATCTGCATAGGTAACACTTATCTACGGATTTGCCTTTGGTTTTTAGATTATTCTGAATGGTTTTATTGTTTAATAAGCTTTCAATATCTCTTATAAAAGTGTTTGGAAGATTTTAGTTAGACTTTAGTGCACAAAGAAAGGGTTTTTGATGACAAACACTTAATAGGAAATACTTGTGGCAGAAACTGTCACCTTATTATTTTGTTGTGTTTTAGGCTTCAAAAGTGTATGATATATTGAATAAAACCTATAATTATTACCATTTACATGTCCATGTATGATTTAATAGTATTGGAATGAATTTTGATTGATTAGAAATTGAAATAGAGAATGATATTGGAGAAACACTCAAACTGCCAACGTAGCAAACTCTATTTTTGGTGTGCTGTGAAGGAGACTGAATTAGGGGAGCTAAATCCTTTAGTTTTGGCAATAATATAACCTGGTTCTATCTGTGTATATGTTATATAAGTGTGGTAAAAATTTAGGAGATATTGAATATATGTAAGGGTGCCAAAACCATTAATGTCATGAAGTGCGCAAAACTGTCACCGTAGGAAAAATCTGTTTCAGTATGCTGTGAAAGGAGCTGAACTTGGGAAGCTATATCCGTGAATTTTAGCCATTCTATGACATGGTTACATTGTGTTTGATGTTAGATAAGTGTGATAAAAATTGGGGAGTGAATGAATATATCTAAGGGTGTCAAAATCGTCATGCAAATTAATGTGGCAGCAAGAAAATGTGAAGTGGTGAATCTGTCCCATTTGGTTCATTAACATGTTCAAGCATAGATGTGGTGCATTTGATCCCTAAAATTTAGGAAAATGTTGTAAGAGTTATAATACATAATTAAGTGAGGTTAGTATACATTTAAGATGTCGAACAAAGGTACGTAGAAGGTTGTATTCGGTTATAATTTCTAAGTGTTAAGGTTGTTTAGTTAAATTGAGATTCAAGATCTTTATACTACATTAGGTATAATGAACTTGTTAATTGAGAATGATGATTGATATTTTGTATTTTTACAGATTGTTTCAGATCTAGGGTTGGGGAGTAATACGTAAGAAACCTAGAAGTAACATACAACTGAGCAAAGGTAAGTAAAGATTCATTTGCAACTACAATGCATAAACATAGTAAATGTGTGATTTATATGTAATACCATAGATCATATGTGCGTAGCAGAGGGCACGCATTATTGTTATTCATGTCCATTGAGCATACATACATGGGCATTAGCACGTGCATGCATTATAAACAAGCATTGTGATAAATCTTGCATTGTACGACATGATTCTGATGAAGAAAAATATTTTACTAACCACTACTAGTGCACTGAAGCATGCATGGATTTGTAGGTTCACGTGCATAGATTTGCATGTGTACGAGTGTGCATGGATTTGCATGCTTTTATGATTGTTGACCATTGGATTATGATGATGTGCAGAGCTCTTTTCCTGTGCATGGGATAGTAGCATTGGTTAGGGGCCCAAGAAAGAAATGATTTTGAGAGAAATGTTTTGATGCGTGGAATTGTATTGTGGGCATAGCATTTTGAGATGCATGACTTGATATTGTGGATTATTCTTTGATATGCATAATCTTCACTTGTTGAGCGTTAGCTCATATAGTTTATGCATTGTAGATGAGTCTGGTAATACTTGATACCATGGACTTACTGAGCAAGCTGTTGGGGTTCCTACAGGTTCTAAGGATTAGTGTACATGGATGACGACCTGTTGGGTTGTGTTGTGGGCATATTCTAATTTTTACATTCATTATTATTATGTAAAGTGTTGACTATATATAAACAATGATTTTTCTATATACAGGATTATATGTGAGAAAATACTTTACTATTTTTCTCAAACTACTACATTTGACAAGAGTAAATATATATATATATATACACACACATGCACACATATGTGCTACCTTGTCAGAATTATTGTTATACCAATATCTATATTTAGTAGTGGGGGTATTACATTTTCCATGATTTATGAGGTTCTTGAAATTAAAGAGTTAATTTTAAGCAGATTAATTAATTGGATTAATTAATCGAAATAATTATTATTCATAAGTCAAAATTGTTGCAAGTCCACTACTAGCTTAATTATGAACATAAAGAGTCACACACAATTTGGGATGGAAAATTTCTAACTTAGAAATTGATCTAAGGAGTTGAATCTAATTAATTAATGGAGATTAATTAATTAGGGCTTAAATTAATTCAAGGAGTTGAATTAATTATTTAATTAATTAATTAGATTATTTAATCGAACTTAATAAGATTAGAAAATCCAATTAGAGTGGAGCAATTATTTGATTGGATAAATTAATTATGTAGATCATAAATTAATTTAATTGTTAAATTAACTCAATTAAATAATTAGATTATTTAATTGGATCTAGTTTGATTAGGTGTGTTAGATGAAATTAATTAATTAAATTTGGGTTTAATCAAGTAATTGGATTAATTATGAGATTTAATTATAAGTTAAAATCCATCATATAGGATCATTAGTAGGGGCCCACAAGAGTTGTTGGAATAAAGATGGAGATCTAAGAATGGAGGTTATTAAATTGTATTAGATAAGAATTATCTCTTCATATCTTGGAAAAATAAGAAGAGATAGAGTTGGAGATTTTTTGGAGATCTTGTGATAAACTAAAATCCTCCAACCAATAAAGCAAGAGGTTGAAAATACCAAAAGTGGAACTCTTGGAATTTTCGGCCCCTACTATATATATATATATATATAAAAGGGAAAAGAATTTGAGTGTGAGACTCTCCAAATTTTCAGCCATCACCCCAAAAAGAAAAAGTGTTTTTCTTCTCCATCTTCATTCCTCCAACACAAAAAAATAAAAATAAAAATCCATCTTTTTATTAGAAGTATTTAATTCTTTTTTTACATGTTGATATTAAGAATTAATACTTACCGTACACACTTCAAAAACTAGGTTAGTAAAGAAATCAAAATTGCTGGCAGAATTTTGATTTCGTGTTCTTGCTTAACGTGTGGACTGCTTTAAAGGGGAGACACTTAGATCTTTGTAAACCGGAACTTAGAAAGGGGCTAGAAATTAATTGTTTTAAAACCTACATCAACCAGAATGCGTTGAAAGGTATAAATCGATCTCTTTTATTTTATACTTAAAACTAATTAGATTGTAAGATTGATAAAATCACATCAAACACAAGGTGTTGTTATAATTATTATAGCATGTATTGGTCAAATTTTTTTTCGCTATGCACACACTGCAGTTAAGTGAACCCAACATATCCCCTAATCTTTCATGAAGAATTACATAGACAACTAAGCCTTCGCTAACTACAACATTGTATATCATTCCCAATTAGCAGGATGTCATCAACATAAAGGATAATAAACATCATTGTGCTTCTACTAACCTTCTTGTACACACAATGTTCATCCAAATTCTTATCTCACAGTTATAATACAAATATGGCCAGCAAAATCCACATAGACTTCAGCATCACCATTAGTGAGAAGGTTTTCTCATAGATAATTCCTTACCTTTGAGTGTAACCCTTTGCAAATAGTTGTGCCTTATAGGTCGCTACCTCTTCATCTACTCCAAGCTTCAGCTTGTGGTCCCATCTGCAGCTAATGGGTACTATACCCTGTGGTGGGTTTACCAAAGTCCATACCTTGTCAGAGTACATGGAGTCCATCTTGGATTGCAAAGTCTCTTGGCATCTTCTCAAGTCAATATTAGACATTGCTTCTCCATATTTTCTTAGATCACTATCCTTAGACTTTTTCTCCTTGTTGTTCTTTAAAAAGAAGTCATACCTCTCAAGTTACTTCAAGATCCTTTCAAATCTCCGAAGAGGTTGTGTAAGAAGTGTTAGTTATGGGTGGTTCAAGCATCACTACCTTTTGTAAGACTTTTTATGGCTCTTGAATTTCTTCAAGCTCTTGAAACTCACACTTTCTATCTAATAGAAACTCCTTCTTTAGGAAGGTAGCACTGCTTGAAACAAACATGTTTTGTTTTGAGGGATTATAGAAATAGTATTGAATGGATTCTTTTAAATACCCCACAAACTTGCATAAGATGGATCTCATATCCAACTTATCTCCTATTTGCTACTTCAAATAAGCAGGGTAACCCTATACCTTAAGGTATTTATAAGAAGGGGTCTTATCATACCATATCTCATATAATATTTTGGGCTTAGACTTTGATGGCACTCTATTTAATAGTAGTGCTACCTTTTCCCAAAGCATAGCCCCACAATAAAAGAGGACGTTAAGTTCTTTTGCTTCACTGCCCCATTGAGCTAAGGTGTTGTGGGTAGAGTCCATTACTAAAGAATCTCATTCTCTTTTCAATTTTCAAAAACTCCATTCTTAAGTATTCATCTTCTCAATCTGATTGTAGGGTTTTATTACTATGACAGGTTTGTTTCTCCATTTCATCCCTGAATTCTTTGAACTTTTCAAAGGCCTCAAACTTATATCTTGATAGATACACATACCCATAAATGTGATGAAGTATTGTTAGTTCCCTAGGGTACTAACACTTATTAACCCACATACATCCTTATATATCAAATCTAAATAATTGGTAGCATGTTCCACTTATCCAATAAATAGTGACTTGGTCATCTTTTCCTTAAGACAAGATTCACACATTGGCATTTCTTGCGATTCTATAAGATTGAGAAATTGTGCCATCTTGTGAATTCTCTTCTTAGAATAAGACCTAATTGTACATCTCATAAGTATGTAGAACTATGATAATCTAATTTTTGTTTATTTTTTTGATTGTGTATAATGGTGTTTTGGGGAATGATAGTAGATAAATCATTTGCAATGCTCCATGAGTTAACGAAAAATCATTAAGAATAGAACAACTTCCATTAGTAATTGAAAAAACTAAAACCTTCTCTATCCAAAATTGAAATAGATATAATGTTCTTTTATTAATTCATGAATATAAAGATAATTATTTAAAACTATTTCTAATGCTAAGTGGACTGTCTATATAGCTAATCCAGCAACTCTTACTCTATTCCCCAGACTTAGGGTCATGTCTCCCTTACTTACCATCTTGCTTCTTGTCATCACTTGAAAATTAATGTAAAGATAGGAACCACAACCAGTTATCAATTCCTAAGAAGCATCATTAATAAAAAAATTAACTTCAGCAAAACACATACCAGAACAATTTTAGCGTCTTGTAAGGTATTTATTATAGTTCATCTTCCAATGCCCTAGTATGCTGCAATGCTAGCATTTATCTTAGCCTTGGAACTGTTCTTGACTCCAACAGAGGCCTTTACCCTCATAGATTGGGATGAAGAGCTAATAAGCATGATAGGCTTCTCATTTTGTAACAACCCTTAACCTAACTGCAGAGCCTAAACATGCTGATATTGTTAAGTCAAGAAATGTTAATTTTTCATCAATATTAGAGTTATGGTTTTAACAAAAGTTCTCATCTTTAGCTATAAGAGACATAACTTGAATCGTTTTAAACACACCATATACATATATCAAAACTGAGTACATCTGTTTACAAAACCATAATAGAGCAGCTTATTAAAAAACAAAACAGAGTTTTCAAAATAAACTACAAAATAATTCGAAGTATGGCATATGAACAAATCTCTGTCTGGCCGCTCCAGAGACTTAGTCAACCTCTAAACCTATACATTTCCACCTGCATCACATGAATCTAATGAGCTAAAGGTTCAGTAAGGTGAAACTGATGTAATAACAAATAACATATATGCACATCTCATAAATCATTAAATACATTATTCTATTTAATAACTTTCATTCATAAATCATTCTCTAGGGCCTTTGAAGTACCGTTGAAGTGCGGTACCTAACTAATAGCGATAGGCTGTGGTTTTCGAAACCTGTTCATAATGATTGGCCAATAAGAGAACTAATACGGGGTTTCCATACTTGGTCTTTCAACCTCAGGTATTAGTCGTATTCTATCTCATTCATTGTGACTTTCTTATACCGATTTTTCAACCTCAAGTATTTGCCACCATTTGTTAGGTCCGTCGATCTCTCTCGCGTCCCTTGTCTACCTGACCATCAATCAAGTATCATACTTTCTTTTCAAAAATATCATTATGCATCAAACATTACATCATTTCAAAAATAATAACGATCACATTAAAATATGAACAACATTATATGATTCTTGTGATACAGTAAATGAAAATTTCAACTTACCTCAAGTCCACTTTGTGCTAAGTGAAAAGGTCAATCTCTTTGGAAAATAGGATGTGTTAAAGGCATAACATAATCAAATCATGTACCATTTAATATCTTTTTCATAAATCATTTAGTCTATTCTAATTAAAATCATATACACTTTTCAATCGTTTGTAAACAATTCCATACTAATTACATAACCTTAAAAATAATGTATACTCCATATTTTACTACTAATTCAAGACATTAAATATTAGGGCAACCATTAAATAACTAATAATTCAAACATAATTATTAGGGCAATCCACAAAACATGAACACAATCTGAATTAAAATGACGTAAACTAGGTTCTAAATTAAATTAATTCTAACCTTCAATTAAGCAAACTAATTGCTATTGTTCACAATCATTTGTAGGAACCTTCAAATACAATATAAGCATTACAAAATCAACAGAAACAAGTAAATTAAACAATTTTAGAAGACTATCAATTTTGTTAAAAACTAGCTTAACTACCTTGATTTTGGCTTCAAGTGTAACTTACTTAAATTTTAAATCATACAAAAATATACTAAAACATGTAACCATCCAAGATACTACAAATTCATCATTAGAAATATTAAAAAAAATATACCTTGATTAAGTTGGAATTAAGTTTTAAAATGAACGGTTTTCAAGCTTAAAAGGGTGGAAACTTGTTCTAGTTTGTGTTATATGGATTCCTATGGATTAAATTCAATTATTGTGTGTATGAAAGTGTACAAATTCAGGAGAAACTTTAGAGAATAAGGGCTGGTCATTTTTGAGGTGCTTCCACAAGAAATATTGATGAAAATTATATCTTTGACATTTCAAAGAGAGGTAAGTGGAGGGCTATGATTGGTTGCATCATGCTTGGTGTCTTCTCATGCCAAAAGCCACATTTATGGGCTAGGGAGATGACAAAAATTGATGCTTTGGTGTTATAATCAAGTGCAATGCGGTTTAGAATGATTCCATGCAACCTTGTCAACAAACCAATCAAATTGCACTATTTTTCATACTTTTAGTTCTTAGCCAAATGTAACATATTTTAAGTAAATATTTAGGCAATTAAACACTTTAGCATATAACTAGTATAGAGCAATACAAATAATTTATTTCATGGCCATTCAATACATCAATCTTTCTTAACCGAGATACCGAGCTTTTCACTGCAAAAAGGCACTTAAGGAATATGTTATCAAGAAATGAAATTTTGATCTCATATTTCATGTACTAATGCATGTTAAAGCATAACTGGAGCATATAGTAATAATTATTCATGTTCGTGCAATAATGCTATTTGAATGTCATAATCTGATAATGCGTATTGATTAGATGCATATTAATGAAAAATGCCTACTATTGGCTATGTAGGAGAGAATTGAGAATTGGACATTACACCTTTGGTGGATTCAACCATTTTCAACATGTTAACTAGCTCAATAAGGTTACACTCCATCTCATGCATGTTGAAGTTTTGCCAAAAATGAGTCGAAAGATGATAGTTGAGACTGTAGGATGAGATCCACATAGAGTTCGTTATCCATAATGACTTCAAAGGACTCAAGCTTTTCTATGAGGCTTCAGCCCATGTTCATGGACTTAAGAGCCCTCCATCATATAGGTTCGAAAAAGCTCTTTCAAGACTTGATATCTCACGTCCCAAGTATGTTCACCATAAACTTTTGTAGGTGAAGTAGATCTCGGCATCATGTGTAAGATTTTTATGTTGCATCTACAACTCATTCAAGTCGATACCATCATATAGCATTGGGCTTCCAGATCTTATTTTTAATGCTCTACAAGCTCTTTCTCAGTGGCATACATCGGTGGAGCCAAAGGTAGGAACACCACATCGAGGACATAAGCCCTATTTCTAGATTTCATAATAATTCGAAACTTCCTTAATCACTCGGCATAGTTAGGATGAGTGAGTTTATTATTGTCCAGAAATCAAGTAAGTGGATTTTTGGCCACTTTGTAATTGATATACAAAATAATGCGAGGTGGAATAATAAGCATGGATTCAAGAATTTATTCATCCATAATATGGTCATTTATTATAAATATCTCCAACTATTCTTTTCAAATTCCATCGCACTCTAGATTGCTATTTGGGAAATCATATTTTCTAGTAGGCTTGAGGTCCAATTAGTATTGCCATATATCCTAATTTTATAAGCCCATATGATAACACTAAAGGTGTTTAACATATTAAAGTTTGCATCTCCACGCAATCCTCTAGCTATTTTACCTCTCTTTTCCCATACACCCTAATTTTGTAAGCACATATCTTAGTGTCAAGCAAGACTCATCAAATGTCCATATTAACGAAACATTTAAATGTTCCTCGATTCATGGCCAACATTTAAATATTACAATATATATTCTTCTTCATGCAAGTGGTTATCGCAACTTTCCAACACTTAGCACATCCCAAGACTCATGGCTCATGCACTAAATGCATTAGCAAATCTCATGTCACATACTTTTGATGGAACGTACTGACAATTGGATCCAACCTAATATGGCCTATATTCATTTGCTGCAGAACTAATTAAAGTTCTATACTTAAATTTATTTAAATTGAGGGACCATTTTTTATTGCAAGACCTCATTAGTAATCCTAGTTTGATTTAATTAATGTTACTATCCTAGTGATTTTAAGCATAATCAAAAGGAAAGTAATAAATAAATCATGCACGTATCATATACATACATAAATAATCAAAAGAAAAGTATTAAATAAATCATGCATGTATCATATAAATACATAAATAATGGGATGATCATGGCCATTATCCTATTTGATCCACTATGCCAAAGTGGAACTAAGTCTATTTAAGGATGATAATTAGAATAAAAAAAGATCTTATATATTACAAAAAAAATTCTCATGCATTCATCGATTAAATATTACAATATATATTCTTCTTCATGCAAGTGGTTATCGCAACTTTTCATCACTTAGCACATCCCAAGACCCATGATTAATGCACTAAATGCATTAGCAAATCTCACGTCACATACTTTTGATGGAAGGTATTGACGATTGGATCTAACCTAATATGGCCTATTTCATTGTTTATATCAAGTGAGGGACCATTTTTTATTGCAAGACCTCATTTAATAATCCTAGTTTGGTTTAATTAATGTTACTATCCTAGTGATTGCAAGCATAATCATAAGGAAAGTATTAAATAAATCATGCATGCATCATATACATACATAAATAATGGGATGATCATGGCCATTATCCTGTTCGATCCACCATGCCAAAGTGGAACTAAGTCCATTTAAGGATGACAATTAGAATGAAAATAGATCTTATATATTACAAAAATATTTCTCATGCATTCATGGATTAAGTATTACAATATATATTCTTCTTCTTGCAAGTGGTTATCGCAACTTTCCATCACTTAGCAGATCCCAAGACTCCTGGCTAATGCACTAAATGCATTAGCAAATCTCAAATCACATACTTTTGATGCAAGGTATTGATGATTGGATCCAACCTAATATGGCCAATATTCATTTGCTTCAGAACTAATTAAAGTTCTATACTAAAACTTATTTTAAGTAAGGGACCATTTTTTATTGCAAGACCTCATTTAATAATCCTAGTTTGGTTTAATTAATGTTACTATCCTAGTGATTGCAAGCATAATCATAAGGAAAGTATTAAATAAATCATGCATGCATCATATACATACATAAATAATGGGATGATCACGGCCATTATCCTGCTCAATCCACTATGCCAAAGTGGAACTAAGTCCATTTAAGGATGACAATTAGAATGAAAATAGATCTTATATATTACAAAAATATTTCTCATGCATTCATGGATTAAATATTACAATATATATTCTTCTTCTTGCAAGTGGTTATCGCAACTTTCCATCACTTAGCACATCCCAAGACTCATGGCTAATGCACTAAATGCATTAGCACATCTCAAATCACATACTTTTGATGGAAGATATTGACGATTGGATCCAACCTAATATGGCCTATATTCACTTGCTTCAGAACTAATTAAAGTTCTATACCTAAATTTATTTCAACTAAGGGACCATTTTTTATTGCAAGACCTTATTTAATAATCCTAGTTTGGTTTAATTAATGTTACTATCCTAGTGATTGCAAGCATAATCATAAGGAAAGTATTAAATAAATCATGCATGCATCATATACATACATAAATAATGGGATGATCTTGGCCATTATCCTGCTCAATCCACTATGCCAAAGTGGAACTAAGTCCATTTAAGGATGACAATTAGAATGAAAATAGATCTTATATATTACAAAAATATTTCTCATGCATTCATGGATTAAATATTACAATATATATTCTTCTTCTTGCAAGTGGTTATCGCAACTTTCCATCACTTAGCACAACCCAAGACTCATGGCTAATGCACTAAATTCATTAGCAAATCTCAAATCACATACTTTTGATGGAAGATATTGACGATTGGATCCAACCTAATATGGCCTATATTCACTTGCTTCAGAACTAATTAAAGTTCTATACCTAAATTTATTTCAACTAAGGGACCATTTTTTATTGCAAGACCTTATTTAATAATCCTAGTTTGGTTTAATTAATGTTACTATCCTAGTGATTGCAAGCATAATCATAAGGAAAGTATTAAATAAATCATGCATGCATCATATACATACATAAATAATGGGATGATCTTGGCCATTATCCTGCTCGATCCACTATGCCAAAGTGGAACTAAGTCCATTTAAGGATGACAATTAGAATGAAAATAGATCTTATATATTACAAAAATATTTCTCATGCATTCATGGATTAAATATTACAATATATATTCTTCTTCTTGCAAGTGGTTATCGCAACTTTCCATCACTTAGCACATCCCAAGACTCATGGCTAATGCACTAAATGCATTAGCAAATCTCAAATCACATACTTTTGATGGAAGATATTGACAATTGGATCCAACCTAATATGGCCTATATTCACTTGCTTCAGAACTAATTAAAGTTCTATACTTAAATTTATTTCAAGTGAGGGACCATTTTTTATTGCAAGACCTCATTTAATAATCCTAGTTTGGTTTAATTAATGTTACTATCCTAGTGATTGCAAGCATAATCATAAGGAAAGTATTAAATAAATCATGCATGCATCATATACATACATAAATAATGGGATGATCATGGCCATTATCCTGTTCGATCCACTATGCCAAAGTGGAACTAAGTCCATTTAAGGATGACAATTAGAATGAAAATAGATCTTATATATTACAAAAATATTTCTCATGCATTCATGGATTAAATATTACAATATATATTCTTCTTCATGCAAGTAGTTATCACAACTTTCCATCACTTAGCACATCGCAAGACTCAAGACTAATGCACTAAATGCATTAGCAAATCTCATGTCACATACTTTTGATGGAAGGTATTGACGAATGGATCCAACCTAATATGGCCTATATTCATTTGCTTCAGAACTAAATAAAGTTCTATACTTAAATTTATTTCAAGTAAGGGACCATTTTTTATTGCAAGACCTCATTTAATAATCCTAGTTTGGTTTAATTAATGTTACTATCCTAGTGATTGCAAGCATAATCATAAGGAAAGTATTAAATAAATCATGCATGCATCATATACATACATAAATAATGGGATGATCATGGCCATTATCCTGTTAGATCCACTATGCCAAAGTGGAACTAAGTCCATTTAAGGATGATAATTAGAATAAAAATAGATCTTATATATTACAAAAATATTTCTCATGCATTCATGGATTAAATATTACAATATATATTCTTCTTCATGCAAGTGGTTATCGCAACTTTCCATCACTTAGCACATCCCAAGACTTATGGCTAATACACTAAATCCGTTTGCAAATCTCGCGTCACATACTTTTGATGGAAGGTATTCACAATTGGATCCAACCTAATATGGCCTATATTCATTTGCTTCAGAACTAATTAAAGTTCTATACTTAAATTTATTTCAAGTAAGGGACCATTTTTTATTGCAAGACCTCATTTAATAATCCTAGTTTGGTTTAATTAATGTTACTATCCTAGTGATTGCAAGCATAATCATAAGGAAAGTATTAAATAAATCATGCATGCATCATATACATACATAAATAATGGGATGATCATGGCCATTATCCTGTTCGATCCACTATGCCAAAGTGGAACTAAGTCCATTTAAGGATGACAATTAGAATGAAAATAGATCTTATATATTACAAAAATATTTCTCATGCATTCATGGATTAAATATTACAATATATATTCTTCTTCATGCAAGTGGTTATCGCAACTTTCCATCACTTAGCACATCCCAAGACTCATGGCTAATGCACTAAATGGATTAGCAAATCTCATGTCACATACTTTTGATGGAAGGTATTGACGAATGGATCCAACCTAATATGGCCTATATTCATTTGCTTCAGAACTAATTAAAGTTCTATACTTAAATTTATTTCAAGTAAGGGACCATTTTTTATTGCAAGACCTCATTTAATAATCCTAGTTTGGTTTAATTAATGTTACTATCCTAGTGATTGCAAGCATAATCATAAGGAAAGTATTAAATAAATCATGCATGCATCATATACTTACATAAATAATGGGATGATCATGGCCATTATCCTGTTCGATCCACTATGCCAAAGTGGAACTAAGTCCATTTAAGGATGACAATTAGAATGAAAATAGATCTTATATATTACAAAAATATTTCTCATGCATTCATGGATTAAATATTACAATATATATTCTTCTTCATGCAAGTAGTTATCACAACTTTCCATCACTTAGCACATCCCAAGACTCAAGACTAATGCACTAAATGGATTAGCAAATCTCATGTCACATACTTTTGATGGAAGGTATTGACGAATGGATCCAACCTAATATGGCCTATATTCATTTGCTTCAGAACTAATTAAAGTTCTATACTTAAATTAATTTCAAGTAAGGGACCATTTTTTATTGCAAGACCTCATTTAATAATCCTAGTTTGGTTTAATTAATGTTACTATCCTAGTGATTGCAAGCATAATCATAAGGAAAGTATTAAATAAATCATGCATGCATCATATACATACATAAATAATGGGATGATCATGGCCATTATCCTGTTCGATCCACTATGCCAAAGTGGAACTAAGTCCATTTAAGGATGACAATTAGAATGAAAATAGATTTTATATATTACAAAAATATTTCTCATGCATTCTTGGATTAAATATTACAATATATATTCTTCTTCATGCAAGTGGTTATGGCAACTTGCAAATTTCTCACGTCACATACTTTTGATGGAAAGTATTCACACTTGGATCCAACCTAATATGGCCTATATTCATTTGCTTCAGAACTAATTAAAGTTCTATACTTAAATTTATTTCAAGTAAGGGACCATTTTTTATTGCAAGACCTCATTTAATAATCCTAGTTTGGTTTAATTAATGTTACTATCCTAGTGATTGCAAGCATAATCATAAGGAAAGTATTAAATAAATCATGCATGCATCATATACATACACAAATAATGGGATGATCATGGCCATTATCCTGTTCGATCCACTATGCCAAAGTGGAACTAAGTCCATTTAAGGATGACAATTAGAATGAAAATAGATCTTATATATTACAAAAATATTTCTCATGCATTCATGGATTAAATATTACAATATATATTCTTCTTCATGCAAGTGGTTATCGCAACTTTCCATCACTTAGCACATCCCAAGACTCATGGCTAATGCACTAAATGCGTTAGCAAATCTCAAATCACATACTTTTGATGGAAGATATTGACGATTGGATCCAACCTAACATGGCCTATATTCACTTGCTTCAGAACTAATTAAAGTTCTATACCTAAATTTATTTCAACTGAGGGACCATTTTTTATTGCAAGACCTCATTTAATAATCCTAGTTTGGTTTAATTAATGTTACTATCCTAGTGATTGCAAGCATAATCATAAGGAAAGTATTAAATAAATCATGCATGCATCATATACATACATAAATAATGGGATGATCATGGCCATTATCCTGTTCGATCCACTATGCCAAAGTGGAACTAAGTCCATTTAAGGATGACGATTAGAATGAAAATAGATCTTATATATTACAAAAATATTTCTCATGCATTCATGGATTAAATATTACAATATATATTCTTCTTCATGCAAGTAGTTATCACAACTTTCCATCACTTAGCACATCCCAAGACTCATGACTAATGCACTAAATGCATTAGCAAATCTCATGTCACATACTTTTGATGGAAGGTGTTGACGAATGGATCCAACCTAATATGGCCTATATTCATTTGCTTCAGAACTAAATAAAGTTCTATACTTAAATTTATTTCAAGTAAGGGACCATTTTTTATTGCAAGACCTCATTTAATAATCCTAGTTTGTTTTAATTAATGTTACTATCCTAGTGATTGCAAGCATAATCATAAGGAAAGTATTAAATAAATCATGCATGCATCATATACTTACATAAATAATGGGATGATCATGGCCATTATCCTGTTCGATCCACTATGCCAAAGTGGAACTAAGTCCATTTAAGGATGACGATTAGAATGAAAATAGATCTTATATATTACAAAAATATTTCTCATGCATTCATGGATTAAATATTACAATATATATTCTTCTTCATGCAAGTAGTTATCACAACTTTCCATCACTTAGCACATCGCAAGACTCAAGACTAATGCACTAAATGCATTAGCAAATCTCATGTCACATACTTTTGATGGAAGGTGTTGACGAATGGATCCAACCTAATATGGCCTATATTCATTTGCTTCAGAACTAATTAAAGTTCTATACTTAAATTTATTTTATTAAGGGACCATTTTTTATTGCAAGACCTCATTTAATAATCCTAGTTTGGTTTAATTAATGTTACTATCCTAGTGATTGCAAGCATAATCATAAGGAAAGTATTAAATAAATCATGCATGCATCATATACATACATAAATAATGGGATGATCATGGCCATTATCCTGTTCGATCCACTATGCCAAAGTGGAACTAAGTCCATTTAAGGATGATAATTAGAATGAAAATAGATCTGATATATTACAAAAATATTTCTCATGCATTCATGGATTAAATATACAATATATATTCTTCTTCATGCAAGTGGTTATCGCAACTTTCCATCACTTAGCACATCCCAAGACTTATGGCTAATACACTAAATCCGTTTGCAAATCTCGCGTCACATACTTTTGATGGAAGGTATTCACAATTGGATCCAACCTAATATGGCCTATATTCATTTGCTTCAGAACTAATTAAAGTTCTATACTTAAATTTATTTCAAGTAAGGGACCATTTTTTATTGCAAGACCTCATTTAATAATCCTAGTTTGGTTTAATTAATGTTACTATCCTAGTGATTGCAAGCATAATCATAAGGAAAGTATTAAATAAATCATGCATGCATCATATAATACACAAATAATGGGTGATCATGGCCATTATCCTGTTCGATCCACTATGCCAAAGTGGAACTAAGTCCATTTAAGGATGATAATTAGAATGAAAATAGATCTGATATATTTCTCATGCATTCATGGATTAAATATTACAATATATATTCTTCTTCATGCAAGTGGTTATCGCAACTTTCCATCACTTAGCACATCCAAGACTTATGGCTAATACACTAAATACGTTTGCAAATCTCAAATCACATACTTTTGATGGAAGGTATTGACGATTGGATCCAACCTAATATGGCCTATATTCATTTGCTTCAGAACTAATTAAAGTTCTATACTTAAATTTATTTCAAGTAAGGGACCATTTTTTATTGCAAGACCTCATTTAATAATCCTAGTTTGGTTTAATTAATGTTACTATCCTAGTGATTGCAAGCATAATCATAAGGAAAGTATTAAATAAATCATGCATGCATCATATACATACATAAATAATGGGATGATCATGGCCATTATCTTGTTCGATCCACTATGCCAAAGTGGAACTAAGTCCATTTAAGGATGACAATTAGAATGAAAATAGATCTTATATATTACAAAAATATTTCTCATGCATTCTTGGATTAAATATTACAATATATATTCTTCTTCATGCAAGTGGTTATCGCAACTTTCCATCACTTAGCACATCCCAAGACTCATGGCTAATGCACTAAATGCGTTAGCAAATCTCAAATCACATACTTTTGATGGAAGTATTGACGATTGGATCCAACCTAATATGGCCTATATTCACTTGCTTCAGAACTAATTAAAGTTCTATACTAAATTTATTTCAACTAAGGACCATTTTTTATTGCAAGACCTCATTTAATAATCCTAGTTTGGTTTAATTAATGTTACTATCCTAGTGATTGCAAGCATAATCATAAGGAAAGTATTAAATAAATCATGCATGCATCATACATACATAAATAATGGGATGATCATGGCCATTATCCTGTACGATCCACTATGCCAAAGTGGAACTAAGTCCATTTAAGGATGACATTTAGAATGAAAATAGATCTTATATATTACAAAAATATTTCTCATGCATTCATGGATTAAATATTACAATATATATTCTTCTTCATGCAAGTGGTTATCGCAACTTTCCATCACTTAGCACATCCAAGACTCATGGCTAATGCACTAAATGCATTTGCAAATCTCACGTCACATACTTTTGATGGAAGGTATTCACAATTGGATCCAACCTAATATGGCCTATATTCATTTGCTTCAGAACTAATTAAAGTTCTATACTTAATTTATTTCAAGTAAGGGACCATTTTTTATTGCAAGACCTCATTTAATAATCCTAGTTTGGTTTAATTAATGTTACTATCCTAGTGATTGCAAGCATAATCATAAGGAAAGTATTAAATAAATCATGCATGCATCATATACATACATAAATAATGGGGTGATCATGGCCATTATCCTGTTCGATCCACTATGCCAAAGTGGAACTAAGTCCATTTAAGGATGATAATTAGAATGAAAATAGATCTGATATATTACAAAAATATTTCTCATGCATTCATGGATTAAATATTACAATATATATTCTTCTTCATGCAAGTGGTTATCGCAACTTTCCATTACTTAGCACATCCCAAGACTCATGGCTAATGCACTAAATGCATTTGCAAATCTCACGTCACATACTTTTGATGGAAGGTATTCACAATGGATCCAACCTAATATGGCCTATATTCATTTGCTTCAGAACTAATTAAAGTTCTATACTTAAATTTATTTCAAGTAAGGGACCATTTTTTATTGCAAGACCTCATTTAATAATCCTAGTTTGGTTTAATTAATGTTACTATCCTAGTGATTGCAAGCATAATCATAAGGAAAGTATTAAATAAATCATGCATGCATCATATACATACACAAATAATGGGTGATCATGGCCATTATCCTGTTCGATCCACTATGCCAAAGTGGAACTAAGTCCATTTAAGGATGACAATTAGAATGAAAATAGATCTGATATATTTCTCATGCATTCATGGATTAAATATTACAATATATATTCTTCTTCATGCAAGTGGTTATCGCAACTTTCCATCACTTAGCACATCCCAAGACTTATGGCTAATACACTAAATGCGTTTGCAAATCTCGCATCACATACTTTTGATGGAAGGTATTGACAATTGGATCCAACCTAATATGGCCTATATTCATTTGCTTCAGAACTAATTAAAGTTCTATACTTAAATTTATTTCAAGTAAGGGACCATTTTTTATTGCAAGACCTCATTTAATAATCCTAGTTTGGTTTAATTAATGTTACTATCCTAGTGATTGCAAGCATAATCATAAGGAAAGTATTAAATAAATAATGCATGCATCATAGACATACATAAATAATGGATGATCATGGCCATTATCCTGTTCGATCCACTATGCCAAAGTGGAACTAAGTCTATTTAAGGATGACAATTAGAATGAAAATAGATCTTATATATTACAAAAATATTTCTCATGCATTCTTGGATTAAATATTACAATATATATTCTTTTTCTTGCAAGTGGTTATCGCAACTTTCCATCACTTAGCACATCCCAAGACTCATGGCTAATGCACTAAATGCGTTAGCAAATCTCAAATCACATACTTTTGATGGAAGATATTGACGATTGGATCCAACCTAACATGGCCTATATTCACTTGCTTCAGAACTAATTAAAGTTCTATACCTAAATTTATTTCAACTGAGGGACCATTTTTTATTGCAAGACCTCATTTAATAATCCTAGTTTGGTTTAATTAATGTTACTATCCTAGTGATTGCAAGCATAATCATAAGGAAAGTATTAAATAAATCATGCATGCATGATACACATACATAAATAATGGGATGATCATGGCCATTATCCTGTACGATCCACTATGCCAAAGTGGAACTAAGTCCGTTTAAGGATGACAATTAGAATGAAAATAGATCTTATATATTACAAAAATATTTCTCATGGATTCATGGATTAAATATTACAATATATATTCTTCTTCATGCAAGTGGTTATCGCAACTTTCCATTACTTAGCACATCCCAAGACTCATGGCTAATGCACTAAATGCATTTGCAAATCTCGCATCACATACTTTTGATGGAAGGTCTTGACGATTGGATCTAACCTAATATGGCCTATATTCATTTGCTTCAGAACTAATTAAAGTTCTATACTTAAATTTATTTCAAGTAAGGGACCATTTTTTATTGCAAGACCTCATTTAATAATCCTAGTTTGGTTTAATTAATGTTACTATCCTAGTGATTGCAAGCATAATCATAAGGAAAGTATTAAATAAATCATGCATGCATGATACACATACATAAATAATGGGATGATCATGGCCATTATCCTGTACGATCCACTATGCCAAAGTGGAACTAAGTCCATTTAAGGATGACAATTAGAATAAAAATAGATCTTATATATTACAAAAATATTTCCCATGCATTCATGGATTAAATATTACAATATATATTCTTCTTCATGCAAGTGGTTATCGCAACTTTCCATCACTTAGCACATCCCAAGACTCATGGCTAATGCACTAAATGCGTTTGCAAATCTCACATCAAATACTTTTGATGGAAGGTATTGACGATTGGATCCAACCTAATATGGCCTATATTCCTTTTCTTCAGAACTAATTAAAGTTCTATACTTAAATTTATTTCAAGTAAGAGACCATTTTTTATTGCAAGACCTCATTTAATAATCCTAGTTTGGTTTAATTAATGTTACTATCCTAGTGATTGCAAGCATAATCATAAGAAAAGAATTAAATAAATCATGCATGCATCATATACATACGTAAATAATGGGATGATCATGGCCATTATCCTGTTCGATCCACTATGCCAAAGTGGAACTAAGTCTATTTAAGGATGACAATTAGAATGAAAATAGATCTTATATATTACAAAAATATGTCTTATGCATTCTTCGATTAAATATTACAATATATATTCTTCTTCATGCAAGTGGTTATCGCAACTTTCCATCACTTAGCGCATCCCAAGACTCATGGCTACTACACTAAATGCATTAGCAAATCTCACGTCACATACTTTTGATGGATGGTATTGACGATTAGATCCAACCTAATATGGCCTATATTCATTTGCTGCAGAACTAATTAAAGTTCTATACTTAAATTTATTTGAAGTGAGGGACCATTTTTTATTGCAAGACCTCATTTAATAATCCTAGTTTGGTTTAGTTAATGTTACTATCCTAGCGATTGGAAGCATAATCATAAGGAAAGTATTGAATAAATCATGCATGCATCATATACATGCATAAATAATAGGATGATCATGGCCATTATCCTGTTCGATCCACTATGCTAAAGTGGATCTAAGTCCATTTAAGGATGACAATTAGAATGAAAATAGATCTTATATATTTCAAAAATATATCTCATGCATTCATGGACCTTTATTGCTCGTTTTCCACTTTTATTCCCACTTCTTATAATGTCTGCTAAATTAGAAAGAGTACACCTCACAACCTATTGTCACACCCTCACAAAAATATGTATACATATATATATATATAAACAACATGTACAACATAATTTGTACATATGCATGTGTATAACTTCTTTTTTATTTTTTTTCTTGCTAGTTAGTTGGATAAAAGACTGCCAAAAGTAAAGTGTTTTCACATCCTGTAACACTGTATATACATAGATAGTTATTTGAATAAGAACAAGGTCTATCAAAATCATCACAAACTTGGACTCATTTATGATGAGTTTTGAAAATGATATACAGGATAAGGTCACTAATATAATACAATAGACCACAAAATCAAAAGCACAACCCATAAATAGTCTAATAGGTCATTATCCATGTATATTGATCTTTGAAAACCTGTAGAAGCTCCACTGCCAACGTAGTAAACCAGAGGTCTCAAGTCTCACCTACAACTCAATAAGTGAAAATCATGCAAATCATCTCTTAGTCGCATTATACCATCCTTCTTACATACAAATATAACTGGAGCACCCCATGGTGAAAAGCTGAGTCTGATAAAACCTTTATCCAATAATTCCTGTATTTGTATCTTCAATTCTTTCAACTTAGTTTGTGTTATTTGGTATGGAGCTTTAGATATTGGATGTGTTCCTAGACTTAGTTTAATGATAAAGTCTATCTCATAGTCTGGCAGTAATCTATGAAGATTATCAAGAAATACTTCTAGATACTCCTGAACAATTGGCACTTCATTAAGGATCGGATGGTGTTGCTCTTTAATACTTATAACACTCACCAAATATCCTTCACAACCACTATCCAATAATCTTTGTGCTTTCAATGTTGATATAATTGACATTTGAAGCTTTTTATGATTCCAATAAAGGTGAATGGTTCCTCTCCAAGAGGTTGAAAAGCCACTATCGTTCTCTAGCAATCTATAGTAGCACGATACTTTGACAACTAATCCATACCCAAAATTATATCATAGTCATTCATGGCCAATATAATTAAATCAACATAGAGTTCTCTATTTTCAATGGGATAGCAAAATCTCTTAAAATATGGTTAGTTTGATTTGAATCTTCAGAAGAAATTATCACATTATAACTGACCTCAATAGTATCGGGCACTCTACCCAACCTCTTCACATACTTAGTGGATATAATTGAGTGTGTAGCTCTAGAATCAAACAATATAAATACTGGAATACCAGAGATAGAGAATTTACATGTTACCACTAATGGGTTCGCCTCAACATCTAATCTAGTAATGGTACAGACTCTAGCTGGCACTTTTTTATCCTATTGGATTTGGATTATATGGACATACTTTGGCAATATGTCCAACCTTTCCACACACAAAGCAAGTTCTAGTCTCCATGGGTAGACTCCACTGTGCTGACTACTATATTTAGGACAAGAAGATTGCGACATTGGTATTTTTGCCTTGATCGATCTTTGTACATTTACTCTGATCCTACTATTATTGCCCTTGTCTTCGTTGGAATTTAAATTTTTTATTTTGCATTTGAAATGGTCTCTTCTTTTCATTTTCAACCTATCATTACCCCTGTCCTTGCTTAAATTAGCATTAAATCTCCTAAGCATAGAAAATTCTAAGTTTAGCTTGTTCTGCCACTAAAGCTCTCTCAACAGTATGTCACTTCTTAAATTCCTACCATATTAACATCTCTATATAGCTCTAGCTCAAGCCTACAAGAAATCTTTCAAATTTTAATGCATCAAAGTTGACCATATGTGTGGCAAATTTGGATAGCTGGTCAAACTTATAGATGTATTTTCCAATATTCATAGTTCCCTGCCGTGGCTGTATAAATTCATTTATCTTCATTGCATGAATTGGAGCTATGAAGTATTTATTTCGAAACAACTTTTTGAATCTATCCCAAGTCAAGATAGTAGTGTCTTTGTTGCTCCTCATTGTATCCTATTAATGTCCAGCACTGCCACGAACCATAAAGGATGCACACATCACTTTCTCTTCTTCTGAAACTCTACTATACTCAAATATGTTTTTAAGAGTTCTCAACTAATCTTCTGCAGCTGTAGGATCTAATGCATCCTCAAACAACCATGGGTTTAGTTTTCTTAATCTTTCCCCAACTATCTCCACCTATCCTACTTGGGGTTATGGTTAAACCATTTCAGTCTTGGTTGTCCACACATATCCCTCTACTGGATAAGTTGTTGAATTTGTTCTGATTGTCATTCAACAAGCTCGCTAAGTCAATTAATGATAACATCATGATCATTATTTAGAATAGGTGTCTCCTCTCTGGGGATTCTGGCTCCACTACTATTTTCACTCCTTATTCTCACCATAACTACAATACCATTTTTTTATAACAAATGGCCAATATAATTCATGAAATATATAATGCATTATAACATAAAATAAAACTTACTAGCATTGGTTGTGCTCTATAAGTTCCAAGATCATGTACATAGATAGTTTACAGAATCAAGACTTGGGCTCTAATACCACTCTATCGCAACCTCCTAAAAATATGTATACATATATATACAAACAACTAGTACAACATAATTTGTGCATATACGTGTGTATAACATTTTTCTTTTAGCTAGTTAGTTTGATAAAATACTGATAAAAGTAAAGTTTTTTCACATCCTGTAACACTGTATATACATAGATAGTTATTTGAACAATAACAAGGCCTATTAAAATAATCACAAACTCAAACTCATTTACAATGAAGTTTTCAAAGTGATATACAGGAAGATGTCACTAATATAATACAATACACCATAAAATGAAAATAAAAATAAATAAATAAATAGCCCAACAGGTTGTCATCCATGAACATTAATCTTTGAAAACCTATAGGAGTTCCACTGACAGCCTAGTAAACCAGAGGTCTCAAGTCTCACCATGCTCACCTACAATTCATGAATTACATGAGCTAACACTTAATAAGTAAAAATCATGCATGCCAAGAATATAATATAAAATCATATGCAACTCATCTCCAAGATATGATGCTAGAACTGTGTCAAATTTGAGTAGTCAAAAATCAAATAGTTTTTATTCAAAATTACTTCATTTTATTAAGCCCTTGGCCACCTACTATGCATCAGAAAAAGCTTTGCATAATATCAACAATCAAATAGCCAATAAAGGATTGATATAGTCGAGTGGACCATCCTTCCATGACCCTAGAGGTACACCTCCTATCTTTTCCTATGATGACCTGAGAAGTCTCCCACCCACGACATCAATTATAACAAAGGTACAGTCATGTGGACCATCCTCTCATAATTACCAAAGTTCTACCCCATGTCTTTCCTTATGATCCACCGAAAAGTATCCCACTTGCAGTCCCTAAAATATCACATAAGCATGCCTTGCATGCCTCAGTGCACTAGTAGTGACCAATAAAAAGGAATTCATTTCTCAAATCATATCGTGCATACAAGAACTTCAACTATACCCGTATGCCATGCATGCACATGTAAATGCCCATGAATGGTGTTTTCATTATGAAATGTAAGTCATCTTGCTCTCAACTTGTTTTAAGAATAATAAGACTCTTAAAGTACATAATATACTTGTCATCCAATCAATTTAAATATCATCAACACATTAGGTATAAATACTTCAAGACGTACAATGTTCATGCATTGTAGTTGCAAATGGATCTTTACTTACCTTTCACTTGGTTGGTGGCTTAGTCTAGATTTGTTTAGTGTTCCCCTCTAACCTTAGCTATAAAATAGCTTGTAATATTACTCAGCATCAAGTACCATTCCCGATTGGCAAGTTGAAAGTATAAAATTTCATACTAAGGCCTTAAACACTAAGTTATCTAGGTAACAATCAACCTTTTACAAACTAGAACCCAATATAGTCCCTCAAATACCTTAATTTATCATCTTACATACATGTAACCCACATGTAATTGAAGTATTATAACTCTAATAGCTTGTACCTAACTGTTAGAACTGAATAGCAACATGTTTAGGTTAAAACATGCTAAGTTATCAAATGGGACAGATTCACAATTTTATATTTCTTGCTGTCGAATTTAGTTGCATGATAATTTTGACATCCAAAAACATATCCAATCATCTCCAAAAATTTTACCACACTTAGCTAGTATGTAGAGCAATGTAACCATATCCTATAATTTCCTAAAATTACTGATTTACCTCAGCAAAACCAGCCTACTTATCACAACACAAAAATTGTAAGTTCTATCATGATAGTTTTGAGTGTCTCTTTAAATTTCAACCCATATTTCAATTTATAATCTCTCCAAATGTACATACATCACCTAAACTCATATATAAACACATATATGCTGAAATATATAGGTTTTAATCAAGTTATTATACATATATATAGCTTTAAAGACAAATATCAGCAAAAATATAGTTTCTATCCCTAATAATTTCTATTGTGATTTTGTAACTAAAAATCCTTATTTTGTGAATTTTAAAACCATAAATAACATCCTAACATGATTATAAATAATAATAGAAGCTTTAGAAATCATAAACCCTCAAATAATTCAAGAATTGAAGTCAAAACATGAGTTAAGCTCAGCTATGCAAAATTTTAAGTTTCTACTTGCTCCTCCCTTGCTTTCCTCTACTTCCTTCACTCTTTTCTTTACTTGGAAACACTTAAGAGAAAATTTTTAAATTAAATAGGGAGGTTTGGGATATGAAATAGCTTGGAAATGATTTGTGGTCTTGGTTTAGTGATAGAAATGAAGAAAGATTGAGGTGGCAATGCTTGAGGTATCAAGTGGTGATTCAATTCTGATGTTATACACACCTTATGCAGCTCTAATCTAGTATTTTTCATTATTTATTTATCTATTTACAGCCTATTTTAATTTCTATATGATTGGATAATAAATTATGCCCTAAGTTTTTTATCGTTTCATTCGATCTCCAAACCGATTGACTTCCAATTCTTAAATGATTATCTAGTTTGTATTTCTAAAATCATATATGCATATGGACTTTGTAATATGACACTTAAGTCACATTATATCATGTCCAATATCCTAGGTATGTTAATTCATAGATGTGTACTTTTCAAACACCTCGATCTAATTGAATCGAATCATATAAGCTTACTAGTATGTAACACCCCCCTCAATACTAAATATAGATATTGATATAACAATAATTTTGACAAGGTAGACATGTGTGTGTATTTGTATATATATATATTTATCAAATGTAGCACTTTGAGAAAACAGTAAAATATTTTCTCACGTATAACCCTGTATATAGAAATATGACCGTTTATATAAAAAACACAACACCCATCACAACACGCTATTCTAAAAATTATTTATTATAAAATTTCAAGAGTTATATAAAACACGACATTACAAAGTTATAACACAATAGACTCAAAAATCAAAATAATAGTCTATACTTTCGAAAGAAGTAAGGATATTTTGCATCTTATAACCCTTTATATATGGACAACAATTTACACAATAATAGAATATTCTCACAACACAACCCAATAAGTTGTTATCCATGTACACTGATACTTAGAACCTGTAGGAACTCCAATTGCTTGCCCAGTATGTCCATGGTATCAAGTATCACCAAACTCACCTACAATGCATAAACTATATGAGCTAACGCTCAACAAGTAAAGATTATGCATGTCAAAAAATAATCCACAATATAAAGTCAAGCATCTCAAAATGCTATGCCCAAAATATAATTCCAAAACTATTTCTCTCAAAATCATTTATTTCTTAGGCCCCTGACCAATGCTACTATCCCATGCACCATAAAAGAGCTCTGCACACCGCTATAATCCAATGTCCAATAATCATATAAGCATGCAAATCCATGCATATTTATAAGCATGAAAATCCATGCATGCTAACCTATAAATTCATGCATACAACCATGCAAATCCATACTTGCTTCAGTGTAATAGTAGCAGTCAGCAAAAATATTTTTCTTTCTCAAAATCATGTCGTGCAATACAAGATTTATCACAATGCTCGTATGTGATGAATGCATGTGCTAATGCCTATATATATATGCTCAATGGACATGAATGACAGTAATGCGTGGCCTCTGCTATGCACATATGATCTATGATATTACATATAAATCACACATTTACTATGTTTATGCATTGTAGTTGCAAATGAATCTTTACTTACCTTTGATCAGTTGTGTGTTACTTCTAGGTTTCTTAAGTATTACTCCTCAACTCTAGATGTGAAAAAAACTATAAAAATACAAGATATCAATCACCATCCTCAATTAACAAGTTCATTATACCTAATGTAGTACAAAGATCTTGAATCTCAATTTAACTAAATAAGCTTACCCCTTAGAAACTATAACCTAATACAACCTTTTATGTAACTTTGTTCTACATCTTAAATGTATACTAACCTCATTTAATTAATGTATTATAACTTTTATAACACCCCCCTAAATTTTAGGGATCAAAGGCACCACATCTATGTTGGAACATGTTAATGAACCAAATGGGATAGAATCATAATTTCACATTTTTTTTGATGTCACATTAATTTGCATGATGATTTTGACACCATAGACATATTCATTCACTTCCCAATTTTTATCACACTTAGATAACATGAAAAAAAATGTAACCAAGTCATACAATGGCTAAAACTCATGGATATAGCTTCCCAAGTTCAACTCCCTTCACAGCATACTGAAACAGATTTTTCCTACTGTGACAGTTTTGCGCACTTCATGACATTAATGGTTTTGGCACCCTTACATATATTCAATCACTCCCAAATTTTTACCACACTTGGATAAGATATACACAAAGATAACAAGATTATATTCTTTCCAAAACTAATGGATTTAATGCTAAAAAAATAGCCCCTTTCACACAGGAGAGAATCTAAAATTTGATGGTGATGACAGTTTTGAGCATCTCTTAAATATCATGCCCTATTCAATTTCTAACCAATGAAAATTTATTCCATTACTCTTACCTCATATTATCACTTTTGAAGCCTAAAGCACAAGAAAACAACAAGGTGACAGCTTCTGTCACAAGTATTTCCTATTAAATATTTGTCATAAAAAACCCTTTTCTTTATGCACCAAAGCCTAACTAAAAACTTTCTAACACTTTTATAAGAGATATTCAAAGCTTAATATACGATAAAACCATTCATAATAATCTGAAAATCAAATGCAAAACCATAGGTAAGTATTACCTATGCAGATTTTGAGGTTAAACTTGATGGTAATTATTTCTCTTTTGCTTTTCTTGCTTTTATTTCAACTTGGAATCAATTTGAAGCACTTGGAGACCTTAAGGTGTGTGTTTGGAAGCTGAAAATGGCTAAAATAAGGGTCTGGTCATGGCTTAAGGGTAAAGAAAAGCTTGAGGTGGCACTTGAGGTGCTTGCTAAAGCTTGGTAGCAAGCATGAAATGTCAAGTTGTGGCATCTTTCAAGCCTAGATCAGATATATCTTACTATACATTAATTTTATTGCATTCTATTTTAATTACCACAAGATCCCATAGATAATTCATAAGCTAATTTCCTAGCCGTTCATTTAATTCATACCCGATTGTCACCCGATTCTTGAATAATTGTCCATATTAAAAATTATATAATCTTATACATAAATAAATATTATAATATCTCCTTTCAATCATAGTATCTGATATCCAATGTTCCAAATATGGAATTTATCCATATATACTTTTGAAATACCTAGATAAAATTTAGTCAAACCATATAAGCTTACTAATAACACTTTTAACACTTCTAAAATTATATCATATGTATCCCATCTATATCCAATATTGATCAACCTCATTTTCTCATTATTTCAATATAAAATCAACTACTTTGATTAGGAAATTTGATAACTAATACCATGTAAGAGCTTTAAAATTAAGTTTAATATTCTAAAATGTCGTATAAAATGAAATAAATTATGCAATGTCAATAAAAATGCAAGTAGCATATAAACTTACCACGTAATGTATGAATCATATTAGCCAAGTGAGTAGTGTGAGCCTTGGCTATTACATAGTAACACCTTTAACACTTCCAAAATTATAATATATAACCTATGAATATCCAATATATTTACCAATGTATTCTTTTTTTTCTTATCTAAATATAGAATTATATAATTAGGTTATAAGATTTCAACTACTAACATCATGTGATAGCATTAGAGGTCTAATGATTAAGAATGCTATATAGGATGCCATGTAGATATTAATGCAAATTATCCTATAAGTAGAATGTAATGCATGAATCATATTGGTCAAGTGAGTAGTCTGAGGCTTGTGTATTACACCTATCATCTACTCTCATTGTAATTGCTAAACTAGTACATAGGAGTAGAATTACATTGATAATGAAAAGAAAAGGTAAAACTCGTAGGCCTCATTATAATCCAAAACTAAAACAAACCAAGCAACATAACATAATCCAATAACATTAATCTAGGCTCCATTATCATACAACATTCACAAATTCTTAAAAAATAATCATTACATCATAATTTACATCCATAAATATACCAAACATTATTTGCCATTTTTCAAGTTTGGAATTCAACTCTTGGTTTTAATTAAAAATAAATTTTCACTAATTTAAAAATTATAAAAACTAAAAAATTTAAAAAATAAATTTTTTGGCAAAAGTTTTGTGCGCATACTGCATGCGCACAGCCCTGCACAATTGGTCACACTAGCCTATCGCCCAATGTAATTGGCACCATGCATGGGACACGTGTAATATATTACCTATGTGCAGACTACTGCACCCATACAATTCTTCCTGCATTCACAATAGCAATACGCAGCTGCTCAAGCACAGGTTACCTAGTACCCAATATGCACGCATGCCCTGCGTACTTGCTGTCGACCTTTGTACCATGTGGCTGCTGCCTACCACTACCTGCACTTTTACGACTCTTGAGATGGTGTGCAGTGGCTGTGAAGTTCCATATTTATTTTCTTTGTTTTGTCAATGATTTTTAACAATTTAAAATCATACAAAAATTTAATTCCAAACCCAAACAAAAAAAGCACAAAAAATCATAATATTCATAACTTCATCACATGAAATAACAAGCATGCAATACGAAAGCAATCAACATGCATAACCTAGGATTTGATACCATTATTGGGTTCGTATATATCGAGATAGTTAAGTTTAACTATAATAAAACAAGTATATCCTATATGTAATTCTAATCCTGGCATACGATTAATTAGTTTGTGTTAATTGATTACCCGCTTTAATAATATAAACAAAGTTCATGAATTTATACTCGAAAGCACTCCAGTTGATGTGGAGTATGAAATGATTCAAATCATCATTCTGAAATTAATCTGTGTAGGGTTCCAAGCATCAAGAACTACCAAATTTATGCTGGTAAACTCATAGGCCTATTCTATTCTAGAATTTGGGAATATGGTTTAACTCTTAATTGAACTAAGTGAATAAAGAACTGAACTTTTATGTCAAAAAGGTGGAACCTTTTTGGTGGAATAAAAGAACAAGAAAAGAAAAAGAAAGTTGGTATTTTTTGGAGAGCACAAGTGGTGAGTTCTTGTGTTCAATAATACTTGAATTCGGCCATCAAGGGCGAGTGTATTCATAAACTCCTCCAACCCTAATCCTATTAGGTATCTTTCTTATTCTTTTCTTATCTCATCCTTTTGTTTCCATCTACAAGTCTAAATCTTTGATTCTCTCATCAATACTTTCTAGTGGGCCTCTTACAAGCCCATTAAGGTTCCACTTGGACTTCTAATCATATTAGGCTCAATTAAATAATTTATTAATTTAGATTAATTTAATTTCTTAAAATAATTTATGCCCTTCATAATTAGTTGATCCACTCAATTAGTTAATTAACTCCACTTGAGCCCCGAATCTTATTAGGTCAAATTAAATAGTTATATTATTTAATTGAATAAATTAATTTAACTCAAATTAATTTGAGCTCTAATTAATTGATCTCCATTAGTTAACTTAATCCAACTCCTTGATTACCTTCTAGTGAAAAAATGGACTTTTCTGATTTTATGTGTGACCTTTAAGTTTAAAACTAACCTAGCAGTGGGTTAGCAACTCTTGCGACTTGGTTGAATAATTAAATTATTTTAATTAATTAGTCATCTTGAAATTAACTCCTTAATTTCAAGAACCCACAAGTCATGGGAAGCACATAGTGGTAGATCATGACTACTTAGTCTTAGGTGAAAAGAAATGAACCTATTTCTTATTGCAAGTACTATCCAAGTATGTTCCTTCCATTTCCTAATCCCTCGATTAAGTCTAGGGCATGGATTATTAGTCAATGCCCTATTTGACTCCTTGATGAATCATAGAAAACTTCATCTAATATTACTCTTACATTAGCCAAGGACTTCTAGTCAAGGACTATGCAAAGCATAGGAGATTTACCTATTCAGCTAGATAAGTGATGGATTCATTATTGGCCACTCATTTACCTTCACATACGAAGATGTTTCCTAACAAACACCCACAAACATGTATTAGTATCCCTATAAGATGCCTAGGAGAGAGACATCCTTCTTTCAAGCATACATAGACTATGCAAGTCTTATTGGGGTTATCATTGTCCCATCTCGATGAATCCTCAATTTGGAACAAATTTAAGATAAAAAATATAAAAGTATTTTCCATGATCGCCATTGTGTATGTGACCATACCACATAGCTACATATGATCTAGGGACTTTTTTCTAGTTGACAAGAATAATTGAATATGAAGAAATTTCCATTTTATTAATAAACTTGGAATAAGATCATCTATTGCAAGAGTAATAATGCAGCAATCCACTTGACTCATCAGGCACTACTCTAATAGAAGAGTGCCAACTTTTAGCTCTCTTAGAGAACTAACCTTTGCTAGACTATTTATCCTATCTATCTAAATTAATGTCCTAAACCTAGGTGCTAAAGATATGTTTTATCCTCTTAAGAAACCTTTTGCCTATCAAGCTTAAGATATTCTACTTTAAACATTTTAGCATCAAGCATTAGTTGTTCATTAGGCCTTAACAAATAAAGTCCACTTTCTATCTTTGCATAACAAATATCCAAATCATTTTTAGAAATAATAATCTATTTATTAATAAAAAAAGTATTAAATAATCGTTCATGCAATATAAAAATAAAAATCAAATTTTTGCAAAACTTAGGAATAAAACAAACATTATTCAAAACTATGAATTTATTCCTAAAATATTGATGGACGAGACTCCTATTACTTTTGCCGAAACTAAGGCCCCATTGCCAACTCTCATCATGAATGTCCTATTGACAAGCTCTTTAGAAGAACTAAGTTTCTATAGAGAAGAAAAAACAAAATTAGTGGCTTATGAATCAACTATCCAGGAAGATGAATCATCTTCCAATAAACAAACTTCGAAAACAAGCAAATCATGTTTATCTTTCTTATTCTCTTTGAGCTCAGAGAGATACTTCAAATAGTTTCTCTTCCAATGGCCCTCAACTCCGCAATGGAAAAATATTTCTTTGGGCTTTTTCTTAGAGTCATTCTTCTTCTTACCTTTAGGACCCTTCTTTGCCCAGAACTATCTTTTTTATTTTTTCTCTTCTTACCAATATTAGAGGAAGATAGCTTATCCTCAATAACATTTACTTTGACTTCTTTACATTTTCCAATGGAAATAGTTTCAAAGGTCTGCAAGTCATTAAGCAATTGAGTCATATTATAACTCAACTTTTTCATAAACATAGTTATTTTTAAACTTTAAAAAAGCTAGTGAGAGTAATTCCAAATCAAACTCAGTTGATTACCTCATCAATGGTCGCACCATGAATTTTAGTCTCATTTAGATAGTTGATCATGCTCAAAACATGTTCTCTAATCGACATCTCCTACATCTGTTAGAGTAGTGCCCGATGTGCCAATTGTTCTGGCCGTTCTTATACTCTTGCGAATCATTCTTATTTATATTAATATTATTTAAATGGCAATCTTTATCTTAAATTTATCATAAGAATTAGATAAAGTCCTTAGATCACACATTGCTATGGGGCATGGTTGCGCATATGATGGTGATCGTGGAATATGCCTCTAAGGCTGTGATTTTAAAACGTTCCAAGTTAAGGATTAATGAGATAGGACATCATTGATCCCGTTGAAACTTGCGCATACAATGCAGGCTCGAAAGGAGGATGCCTCATTCCATAGGTATTGGTGTGGAGACACTAGTGCATATATACGGGTGATTGTTGGGAACAAGTACACTGAACAACCCTACCTGAAAATTCCCAATTGGAAATATTCTATTGTTGAATGGGAATTTTCTCATTACGATAGTGCAAGAATTAGTCCTTGGACTTGAGGCACCATGGTAATCTTATGCATGACATGTTGTACTTTGATATATTTTCCAATTGCATAACAATCACAAGGGGTTTATATTGGGTGTAACATCTTCATGTATGGAGATTAATGAGTGGCCAACAAAGAATCCGTCACCTATCTAGATAAATAGATGAATCTCCTATGTGTTCCATTATACTTAACTCTAAAATCCTTGGCCAAGGTTAGATGAAAATTAGACGTGGGGTTTTCTAATTATTCATCATCGAGTCAAGCTACTAGGAATGGAAATATAGTTATTGAGCTAATGGGGTTTCGATTTAACATCCATGCCCTAGGCTCAATTGGGAGATTAGATGACGGAAGGATCGTACTTGCATGGTATTCGTAATTGAAATATATTCGTACATTCACTTTAGACTAGGAGTCATGATGCATTGCTAGATGTTTCCCATGTCTTGTGGGTTCTTGGAATTAATGAGTTAATTTCAAGATAATTAATTAATTGGATTAATTAATCAGAATAATTAATTATTCAACTAAGTCACAAGAGTTGTGAGCCCATGGCTAGTTTAAAGTGAACCTAAGGGGTCACACACAAAACTTGGACAAGTCCATTTCTAGCCTAGAATTTAATCCAAGTGTTGGATTAAATTAATTAATGTGATTAATTAATGGGGTTAAATTAATTCAAGTGTGGAATTAATTCAATTAATTAATTAGATTAATTAATTGAACCTAATTGGATTAGAAAACCCAATTGAAATATTTAATTAATTGATTAGATTAATTAAGTAAGATGGGCCTAATTAATTAAATGAATTAATTTAATTAATTAAATCAATTAAAGTAGAGCCTAATTGATTACTTAGGCCTAAGCGCATTAGGTGTGGGCTTGTAGGAAGCCCATTAGGAAATTGGATTGGTAATCCAAGTCCTAGAGAAAGTTGAATTGAGAATTTAATTTTTAAGAGGTAATAAGGAAAAAGGAAAGTCCTTATAGGATAAGGAAACTTACCAAAAAAGTTAGAGATAAGAAAGGAAGAAGAGTCCTATATGGAAAGGACTTATGGTTGCCTTTATTGACAATCTTCTTG